>OY735198.1:30775693-30978193 GCA_963457665.1 Thysanoteuthis rhombus
AGGTACTGATTTGGAAGTCTTCACTCTCTTGGTAACTCGAACACTAACAGGTGGCTTTCACTATTAAAATCATAATAGGTTAAAAAGAAAAAAAAAAGATTTGATGAGATTCTTTTAAGGGAAAAATCTAATTTATATAGAGCGAATAACGAATCACCACATCCCCAGACCAGGGGGTTACCTAAAACCGGAGCAAAATGATGATAACGAGTGGAGAAACAGATTGAAGTGATAACGTAAATAAAACTGAAATTGGGAATGCTACGGATGAAAATGAAATTAGACTCAATTATACGTACTTGCCAACCAACAAAAAAAATATTGCCCAACAGGAACAGTGTAAACAACGAACAGGATGTCAATGGGAACCACTCCCTTTGATGTGTTGTCATTAAATGTCATCAAAACAAGAAAAAATTTATGTAGGGTAGGAGGGGTTAGTTACAAAATGTGCTGGCACGTGAAATATATTTTCTTCTAGTCTTTCTCAAGTTGCAACTTTGGAAAAAAAAACTTTTAAAAAGTTTTGAGAAAAGAATATTTAAAATATGAATTGTGATTAACGAAATACGGAATACAGCTCTCCTACTTCCTCTCAACAGAAGCCCCAAGTGGTTGATTTCATAAATGAATCATAGGTTCATTTTCTAAACCACAGAAAATATTGAAAAGTTCCATTAAAAGAAAAAAAAGACTTCTTTTGCAGTTGAGGTTAGGTGATCACAAAATGTAGTAAAACTTTCAAAGTTTTATTCCGTCGATGTTTGTTTCAAAGATTTATTTATACATGAACACTTCTAAAATACGGCGACAAAAATAATTAAATATACCTCTATTTGGAAGAGAAATCAATTTCAAGAAATCACAATTTAGAAATTTAAAAGACAGAAAATATCATGAAGAAATCTGTTTGAATTGCGTCAAGGTCGCCATTATGGTCAGTGAGTGAGCCAGTGGGGTCGGTTGGTAATTTAACAGCTGAGAGGGATTAATAATAATGGTTATCGTGACTTCTGACTAGGAATACATCTCTAAATTTACAAAACATGTGATAGCGTGGCACCAGTAGTAGAGTTATATGTACTGTCATGCATTTTACAACATCATTATCACTAGTTTACCCGAGCTGTCAAGAAATGACATCAACAATCGAGATAATACTATTACAATTGCATTCAACATATAAAATTTTGAAAAAAATATTGCTGGTAGTGCTCTGCATTTTTTGTATATATTCTATATTTCCTGAGATAAGTTTAACGTAACATAAAATCCAATTCGTACTTAGTTACATAAGCAGACGTCTGATGATGTGAACATGACAGACGACATAAAACTCTCGTGGCCACTCAAAAGGCAACGTCTCGAAAGGCATCAAGTCATAAGGACAACAGTGTAGTACGGATAACAGTAAATTACAAAAAAGTAAAAAGGAAAACATTAGTTACGAATATTTTAACTGAAAATGCACAATTCAAGTAATTCAATTTTGTATTTTTCGTAAATTCTAATAAATAAACGTTTTATTGCGATTTTATCTTTTATTACCCGTACCCTGAATTTATACGAAATCTTAAGGATGATTATCTACTGCCTTTTTAAAAGTCTTATGTTTTTATATTGTTTAATGTCTCAATTATTACATTAACTGTTTTAATGGAATCCTTAGTTGCAGGGTAATTTTGACCCAAAAGAAAAATGGATAAAATATATTTACTTGTTACCATATGAAAAAATTATTCTTCATCACGGAAATTCAATGTTTGCCAAAATCAAATACTAAGAAATCGGAAACGCAAATTAATACGACTAAATGTCAGAATCACTCATCCTGTGATTCATGTCTCAAATTCACACACCTTAAATGCCAGATCTGACTAATTTCCGTAGTAAAGTCAACTCCAAGAGTTTGACAAAAATTAATTTGTTATTGTTTGTCCCAGGTTCCAATGGAGAGAGGTCCCCTAAAGCTTTCAAAAAAGTAGTGCACCTAATGCATTTCTACTAACATTTATGCCAAGTGACACATTCTCAAAGTAATAATGAGAGGTCATTTCACATCGAGTTTCAAATAATATAATGCATTCATGATTACTCTGTTGGATTATATATCCATTTCATAATAATATAACATTGTACAATAACAAATCTCAGTGAATGTTGGAGAGGGCCCCATAAGGGGCCAACATCCCTGCTTGGGCCCATAAATCTCTAGCGACATCACTGCCTTTAATAATTTTCATTTTATATCCACTATTAGTCTCAAAAGCATGGCAGGTTATGGCCCCATGTCTCCTTACTTGAGGCAGGGAGGCCTAGAAAAGTAAATGGATGAACATAATACAACAGCCATCTCCATTCCCCTGACACTCCTCAAATTCAAGTGGAAGATTTTTTTTTTAAATTTAACCGAGTACAATTTTAGGGAAATAATTCTTGTTTGTTTTTTTTGTTTGCTTCTTTAGGGGGGAGGGGTTTCTCACCTATTCATTACCAAGGACTCCTATTATTTAAGTGAATTTTCATATAGACCCCAGGCTTTTAAATGATCTACCTACTCAACAAGCTCCTGGAACAATAGGGCCTCAATCTTGTTACAGAATCCTGAAGACATGATAAAGTCATCTGTCTTCTGATCAGATAATTACATGAGTATCCTTCTCGTATGGTATAAATAACATGGGGAAATAGGCAGCCATCTGCCTTTTCTTATTGACATTGGAAAACTGACACCTCTTCACTGTCTCAGGATTCTGTATCATTTGTAATTCACAGTTGCATACAGAATCTTCTTCTGTAGCTTTGCTCTGTTCATAGATTATAAAGCTAATGAGATTAGATTTGTGATTGACTTTGGTTAGGAAGCTCCTCCACTGCCTCACTACCTGTGTGCTTGCGATACCTTCCAACTTATAACCAGTCTAGTAGAGTTTCACTATTCTTGATAGAGTTTTCCTTGTATGTGTCGAACACAATATCTATTCTGCTACACCGACTACTTTCCCTCAGAGCCATTATACAGAATTGTTGCAATAGCATCTCTGAAAGTAACACAACTAACTTTTACTTCCTGGATCAAGTTCATTCTTTCAGCCACCATAGCAAAGTTTTCCATGAGTTGCTCTTCTACCACTACATTTTTTCAGCATAGTTGTGGCCAAAGTAGCTTTTCATTTGTCTCTATGGTATAGGCCAGTCAATGGTACAAAGAGAGAGAAAGGATATCTTTTTTATATAGATTGCACCCTTCTGCTATCACTATAGTGTGTCTAAACAAAGTTTTCAAGATGATTGCCCTCCCACTTGATTTCACATCTTTTTTCTCACACATTTCACTCATTCTTGACGATTACATGTTCACTAATTTCACATCCTTCATCAGGTCAGAGGCAATGTCCTTGGGGGCTGCCTTTGACATAGAAATGCTGAAGATGTCCCACTTCTCTGAAAATGAGTTGAGCATTCATGTATGAGGCTAACTAGCCACTGCTGAAATTGCTTCCCCAATTTATTATAGGTATGATAGTTCCTATATTATATGAGGAAGAGTTGTAATGGTTGTTGTTTCAGTGTAGTGACAAGATGGCTGTGGATGTACATTTGATGATTCGAGAAATGAGACATTTATAACAATATACATAAAGCTGAAAGGGAAATACATGCTAACATTATTAAGATAGACTGTGATAGAAGAGGCCAGTTTAGATTAAGTTACCACGTAACATCTTTATTGAAGAAGAGAGAGTTGGTAATAAAGTTATTCCTATACATTAAACTGTAATATGGGAGAGAATGATTAGTTATGGAAACACGTGACATAACGGTTCTAATGTCTTTTGGCTTATCTATCCAAAGGAGCCTGATAAGTAATGCCTATGACAATGAGTGGCAGGTTTGACCAGGCTAGATTATAAAAAAGCAGTTGGTCCAGTTTTAGGCATAAGGAGCTAAAAAGGGTAAAGAGATAAGTGAATTAAATACAGTGTTTTACCTGAATCGCCATAAAAGGCAAAAATGAAATAAGTTAAATAATTGCAGTGTGGGCGCCATAAAGCTCTTACAAATTCTCACATCAAGGAAGATTAGTGACCAAAGATGATATATCATAGTCACAGTAAAAGAATGGGAACCATGCCAACTGCGAGGTTAAAGAGAAGGAAAGGAAGGGAAAGGGAGGAAGTAACCAACTAAGAAAGTCAGGGCAAATGAGCATGTGAACACATCAGTCCAGATCCTTTATGGACAGTAGATAAAGTGATGTTTTGTATATGTTGCTAGATTTAAGGTTTTGTATTTAAAGCTGCTGGACACAAACAGAGGGATCAATTTAGCATTAACCTACGTTGCAAATTGAGTTAATACAACCTCTATACATGAAACATACTTAGCTAGCTAGCCAGACCAACTTCAAAACTGATGGAGCCTATGCTGGATGGTCTTTAGATTTCATCTTAGTATAGCGATGCAACTTACTGATATCTCAGTGGGGGTAGGGTCTTGTCCAGTCATGACTAGTTTGTTCTGATATATTCCAGGAACTCTGGCTTCAGAGTTTCTACTATGATCTGATTGTTGTTTCTTATTCTCTACGATATTGAGAACTTGGGTCTGATTAGGAAGTGGAAAGCTGGGAAACAGTTGGAACATCTTGCAACCAGCTGACACTATAGCCTTGCGAGTAGAAAACTAAACTCAAAGTACCTATCAAACATAAGATAAACATCTCCAATTCTCAATTTTCACTGAAAATAATTTTACTTAATTTTCCTGTTCTTTTAAATTATAAAGTGAGACTTCTATTCAAGCAGTTCCTGGGTAGCTTTCTAGAGAAAAGAAAACATTATGGATATCTTGAAGGATATATTTGTAAAATGTGTAAAAATCAATGGAGGCATGAAAATATAAATAAAATAAAATCATCAAAAGATGCAGTAGGAATTCTTTAAAAAAACAAACTGTTATTCTCTGAACTTTGGAATGGAAAATTTCTCAGTTGTCAATTTCACACTGAAAATTCGTGTCCATTGAGTTCAGTCGTACACATTCAGTTGAGAAAATGGTCAAATAGGTAAAATACATTAGATTAGGGTTTAAGAGGTATTAAAATTTGAGAAAAGCCATAAATTCTAACCATCTTCATCAGTAACAATTGGGTGAATACTCTGACGTATTTGGCTGGTCATTACGAAGACTATATATCAGTGAATAGTTTAATCCAGCTTTTTGATATCAGACAACATTTTTTGGTAGCTGCAAGCAATCAAATTCAGAATCCCATTTGGAGCAACTGGTTGATCAGTTTCAATAGGCACAAGTATGTTACCATTGTAAATTTAGTCCGATTCAAGAGAAGACATTTTTTTCCCCTACAACTGCAGGGCTGAGATAAACTTGGTAAGAGTGATATTTTGCAGCAGCTTTTGTTAGGGGTATTGATTCCAGTTGGAATCCAGAAGAAATAGATGTATTGTAGATTTGCCTATTATACATAAGGGAATGGTATTTATCCAGACATTCCGACTGCTCAGCTCCATAGAGGTTCATGTCTCTCCAGCTATTTTAATATAAAGATGATAACTTTTTGAATCATTAAAGGAATCTAGTGATTTGTAAATCAATGGATAACAGCAAGAGATCAAATGCTTGCTCCTTTCCTTCTCTGAAAAGAGCAGAGACTGTGATACAGCCTGGCATAGTGCGTATAATCATAAGGCGTTTCTTATGGCCTATGGCTGGATTCCTTAATGCTATGATTTATGGGGTTCTTCTTGACAGAGCATGTACATTTCCATGCCTTACATAGCCCATGCAAGGAGCATTATTGACAAATCTGTGTCAGTGCCTACCACTACAACTGGTTTTGATTCCTTAGAGGCTTCAGCCATTGCTGTGGACACTATCAAGTGATCTGCATCTACATGATGCTGTTTACATAATTTCCTTGGAATTGAGGAATTGAGGATGCTCAATGAGACATGATTTGTGATTTCTACTTTAACCAACAACATAAACATCACTGTATGCTGCATCAGTTGGCCATGTTACCACCTCAAGTAGCTTACCACCATCAATTACAAACAGAGAATTTTGGGGTTTATATTCCCTTTCAAGAGCTTGCGCATTCAGAAGTCTTCAAAAGACAGACTTCTATGCCTTCCACGGCATCACTTTCTCAAAAATAGATGGTGACACCTTTGCCAATCCATAAAAGAGAAAATGCTGTATTTCTGAGCAATCTTGAATTATGCAAGTTGTCCTCATGAAAAGCAGTGGAGGATTTACGCCTAGATTTTTGCCATGGAATTGGATTGTATTGTTTGTCCCACTTATTGTGGTACTGCAATCTTTTCTGTGGACTTTGATGTCCCTGACTCCCTTTTCTAGGACGGTGTTGGCTGTTGTAATTCCAATGCAATTAGCACTATCGCAATTTACAAACTAATTATCCATTTGACTAGTTGCCATGTTTACCAATACATCCAGTCCTGCATAATGGAGCCTATTGGAACAGATTGAGCTGTTGATCCAGATGAATAACAGTTTCAATATAATAAAACACAATTCATAATCCAATATATATTTGTACATATGTATATGCATACTTATATATATATATATATATATATATATATATATATATATATATACATATATTATATGATGTGGATTCAGGGCAGAAACATAAACTTGTTTGTATAGTGAATCCACTTCCTATTACATATTTCCAGCTCTACTCTAAAACAACTTTCGAAGTATTAAGTTGAATGTATTAAGCACTTTATGAAATAAATCCATCACATATCAGACATTGCTTTATATTATGATGTATTACTAACCTGATTTGTACCATATGTATGTACATATATGTGCATAAAACTATATATATATATATATATATATATATATGTATATATACATGCATATTCATTCATATATATATATATATATATATATGTATATATACATGCATATTCATTCATATATATATATATATATATATATATATATATTATATATATATATGAATGAATACATGCATATTTATACATATAAGCTGATCTGTACCATATGTATGTACATATATGTGCATAAAACTATATATATATATATATATGTATATATACATGCATATTTATTCATACATATACATATATATATATATATATATATATATATATATATATATATATATATATATATATATATACATACATACATACATACATGCATATATAGCCATACACATTAGATATTCATGCATTTATATACGTACATGTGTATGCATAAGTATACTTTCAAGCTCACATAAGTTGTAGTAGTAAAATAGACACATAAATTACAGGAGATCAAAATGTACGTATTGTACATAAGAAAAATAACACAATTCAAGTAATTGATTTTTAATAATTAATTGAAGCAATTAATTAATTAATTAATTAATAATCTGTAATATTTATGATACTGATTAAATAGAATAATTGCAAAAAATGCATGGCATACTTATTCTCACATCTCAGATTTCGTTTTTCGGCCCGAAATTCTTCATTTTTTAGGTCTCACTTTTCGATGTACCTAATCTAACTTCCTGTAAGTTACTAACGCAGCAACAACACGTGGGTGAAATGTCTCGCTTAATCGTCAAGAATTTACCTAAAAATGTAAGATTCTTTTTTTTTACATTAAAATATGTATATTCATATTTCGTTCGTCAATAGTTTATGAAACAGTCACATTCATTTTATCTCATCATGTAGTGTACAAGTTGATAAGCGGAAACTCCAAACTTGTGTCGTTTAAAAACATTCTCGATCATCACAGCAGTAGTGACGATCAGAGTGATAATCGAATCCCATTTAACGAATAATGTGATATATAAATCGACGTTTGGATTTGACTTTGGTGTATTTTTTTATTAGGTAATTATTTTATCGGCTCTAACTTTAGTCAATAAGGAAATTCTCCGAGAATGTTAGTTTGTGTTGGGGCCAGGCTCTTCAACAGTAGCCTTATTTTTTCAACCTAAAAGGAGGAAACGTTTGTATTAAGCAGTGTTTTCTCTCTAGTTCCCTGATATATAATGCATCTCACAGTTGTAGGGTATACCGGTCCCATGCACCCCTCCCCTGCATTTGTGAAAATCGTTATTTTTTACAGATTTAGTGCAAGACGGTGATCATTTTTGAAAACTTTATCATTATAACCGAAGTAAATAGATGAAATTACACAAAGATATGTTGAATTACTTGTTACAATATTTATTTTGATCGCTCTTAATGTCCCAAACAAATTTTGTATCCCAAATACTCACTGAAATTGAAATACCCTTAATTTTTTTTACCATGCCTCATATTCTGTGAAAACACGTCGCAAAAATAGTCTACGAAAGTGGTTCTAGCCAAGAAGAGGAAAAATGTTTCCACAAGTCTAAATGATGACATTTACCTTCCTCTTGTGAGCTTATTGGACTCCAATATCAGTTGAGACATATTATTGTCTACTCAGTGAGCAGTGTGATTTTTTTTGTTGGGGCGGGGGGGTAATCTTGGGTATAGGTATCGGATATTAGACCAATTTAAATGATATTATTGCGATTTTTTAAAATGTAAATTCAAATTTCACTTGATTTTTCGTAAACATTTGATTGTTCCAAAATTTTCTCAAGTTTAGTTAACGCTAAAATAACAATAGCAAGCATTATATATTTGAAGAATATAAGAAGAAAACATTTTTTTACGTTACTATTCAAACTACATATTTACTTTTTCTTTTTTTTTCTTCAAATGAATATATTTGAATCCGTATTCACTATTTCTAATTTGATCAAAACTGCTTATTTGTTCATCTTCTCTTAGAGAAAATTCCACTTTTTTTTATTTTAACGTGAACTCTTGATGTCAGTGAACTTTTAAGCCGGGTTCTCTCTGAGATGACGGGACATTTGGTCCATCCTATTACTAAGACTTATTCAGTTATTTATAGATATATATTTCTTTTAAGTGGGGATCAAATTTAATTCAATATAACATTGTACGCGAGTAAAAATAGAATGATACCCTTTAGCGGTGACCATCCTAATTAGTTCCTTCTCCTGACTTTCGTGTCGAGTTTCTTTTGTAAACGGTCGCCAGTGATGCCAATGCTCTCTATAAGCAACTATGAAAGACCGGAATTGACTAAAACGATGAAATATTAGATACAGGATAATACTATTCATATTTATTTTACAAAAGATATTGAATTATTTGTATGAGTTTATATTTGTCGAATTTTTCCTGATGATTTTTTTATGAATTTCATTTTTTTTCTTCATTTTCCACTACTATTCTCTTTGAAACCTGTTAGATACTAATCTCAACATCATTTTAATTGCATTGTAAATTGAACCCTTGCCGCGATATTTTGTTTTGTTGAATTCTATGGTGTTACTGTATTGTATGCTGTCCATCCTAATCAATGAAGTCTGTAGTTCACCCTATTGGTTGATGATCCATAATTCCCAATTTACTGTTCTATTTGGAATTGCTGATTCGACGAGAAAAAGAAATCGCAAGAGTTCTTCATCTTGAAGAAAGAAATAGAGAAAAGGGAAGTTTTCATTTTTATTCATCTATTTGTTTGGTTACAAATAAATTTACATCAAATCAATAATAAACAGTGAAATAAGATGTTTGATCTTTATAAAAATATACTTTTTGATTTGATGAAGATTTCAAGAGCCATCGTATGTTTTCGAGCGTACTTGATATTTCTTCCTTAAATATTATATCTATGTACATTCAATTTAAACATATTAAGTTTTCAGCATTCATTGGTTTCGCACATACTTAACATTTTTATTTATACACTTAGCTGGAAGTGAAAATATCTAGCCATTTTTAGCCACCAAGTGTCGAGAAAGAAGGTTACCCTAGTTGACATTTACGGCGAACATGATTTTACTCCAGTGCGTGCAAAAATTATGTCATGGTTTGTATTACTGAACATTTTGTTGTTTAAAAAAAATCTTTTGACCACAACCAAAAGTTTATGTAAAAATTAAGTGAAATTTGAATAAGATTTTAAAAAATCACAATCTTTTGTGAAAAAAGTCACAATGTTGCTGATTAGAATATCTCCTATTCGGAACATAATGGACTCTTTCACTGAAACAATTTCAGTAGTTTCTTTGGCACATATTTAAACAATGGACCCAAATGAAAATTAAGAAATATCGCATGGACAGAAGAGCAAATACAGAAATAATGGAAAGAGATATTTTAGCATTTTTATTTCATGTTTGTTCCTGTTTGTCTACACGATACCCTCGGAAATTTCATTGAATTTCAATCAAATTTGTGGTTAGGTAAGCCCTGAGATAAGGAAGAAGTGATTACATTTGGGGCAGATCCAGGAATAGATTGATCGTTTGTGAATGATATATTTCTGTTTTAACATTTTATACATTTTTGTATTCTCTCACATCTGTCCACACTATAACTCTAAAAGTTCTTAACAGATTTCAGGAAAGAAGTGATTAAAATTTTAGGTGAAACCAGGAATTTTTCCATTTAAAAAAACGAAGTTAGGTAAAGAGATATTAGGAAAGTTATTCAGTATTTGGAATGCAAAATTTGTTTCAGACATTTAAAATGATGATAGTCATTTGACTATTGAATAATCATGTTGCTAGTACATGTGCTTGCTCATATATAAGTAATATATATTCCAGTATATATTGATGAAAAAAGAAAAACAAGAAGAAAAAAACATACGCAAGTATTATGCTGGGATTATGACAGAGGGACTTTCTTCTCAAGTTCAATATGGACACTTACAGGACTTTGAGGAGTTAGTAGTGGGTGGCAGTGGCAGTCCTCTAAAGTATGGCATATATGGTTCTGCATTTTTTGTTCAGTTCCTATTCAGTTTTTTATTTTCACTATTGACAGCATTCCATCAAAGTGTGTATTTGTGAATTCTGTGATGCTAGTTTCATGCGTCCATCATTTCACAAGACTAAACTATTGTCAAAATTACAATTAAAATTTCTATCTTCTTGGTAAATTGGTTACCAAAATGATTAGTGTCCCCTCTAAGCTGCAAAGCTGCACACAAGAAAAAATTGTGCACTAATTTTGAAATTTTCAGATGGAGAAAAAAAAAGGCTCAATGTGAAAACGGTGTGGCTGAACTTGTGTTGCTCACTGACTTTGCAGTGCCATGCAGACCATGAAAAAATTAGAGGGAACATTGCTGTAGACCATAGGTCTCTTTATCTCATTGTCATTTAGATATTATTTAATCTATCTAAGCAAGATGGGCTTCTCATTAATGCAAATATTCCTTTCATGCCTATAAGTCTGAGATTCACATTTAAGCGATGAGGCATCTGCGATTAAATTGATTTCATAATTTTCCAACAAAAATAATGCTCCTCTCATTGATTGAGCATTCATTTATTTTTTCAAGTGACTCAAAACTGAAAAGTCAACAGTCCAGTGTACAACTGTATTTATACATGAAATTAGAAACTTTGTTTTACTCTTTTTTTTAAGTGGCTGCCTGCTGCAAAAATCTAAGCAAACAACATGCACAATGTTGAGCCACATAAATTCAAAATCTGTGATAAGGAACATTTAAATGAATTTGAAATAACATTTGCATGGCACTGAGACATTAAAGATTCTCCTAGACACAAAATGATAGATTTTTATAAAAGTCATGGAAATAATTTAATGAAATGAAAAGTAAATAAAATGAAAGTTACTGTAGTATCGATAAAAAAATTTGATCAAACTTTTTGATTTAAGGTTTAAAAATTAACTAGTATAATCTTACAGATATAAATCAAAATTCTATTTTAAATAGAAATTTAGTATCTCTTTTTATATATCTGGATAAGATATCTGATAAAATAATGAAATGGAATCCATGATACTAAAAATGACCGTTTTCTCAAGAATTCTCCTATTGCGTCACCAGATGAGCACTAACATTTTTTAGTAGGAATGAATTTACGTATAAATTGGCTACCCTCCTAAATGTTTTTGAGAGGTTATTTTGAGAAACTAACTTGCTAAAGACTTGCCTAGAAGTCACATTGGTGCACACAGAACATTTCATTGGATTTTATTGAATGGTTTTTGCAACAGGCTGTCACAGATGGACATTCGGTGAATAAAAAATTTTGTAGCTTGGATTACACATAAATGAAATAAATAACTACCATTTGTATAAATTAAATCCACAAGTTACCTAAACTTGTTGACTGAAATGATCATATGTGAAAAAAGATATACGTAACTAAATGAATATAAAATTGAATTGAAAGAAACTTAGTTTCAGAAATTTCAAAGCTCTGTTCAAAATCCTCTTTTTTTTTTTTTCAATTACCTGTGATCTAAGTGTAGTATATTCATTGTCAGATCAAATAAATAATTTTAAAGTTCTTGAAATGCCTCAATTTATGAAAACGTCAAAGTGCATGTTTACTATTTCTTGTTAGCCATTGTTTTTGTTTCATTTTTTGTTTTTTGAAAATATATCTATAAATTTTATTTGTTGATACTTACAAGTATTGCTTTTTTTTTTGCTTCAATGAGAATTATACAAAGCAACTTCAAGTCTTTCATCCTATTGTGCATTTTCTGAATTCTCTCAACCTTTGTTTAAAGAATCAAATTTCCAACTTATACAAATGCTGATAATCAGATAGACGGATAAACATTGATTTTGTGAAATTTTCACTGTCTTTGATAAATATCTGTTTTTAAATCCTTCCTCGTTGTTTTCCAATCTCCACCCAATTATAAAAATACATCGGTAATGTCATTTCAGATCTCTGAAGACCGTCTTAGTCAAATTTTTAGTGTAAAGGGTCACATCACAGATTGTAGCTTGAAATATACCAAAGAAGGAGTGTTTCGTAAGTTTGCTTTTATTGGTTTCCAAAATGAAGAGGATTGCACTTCAGCCATCAATTACTTCAACAACACATTTATTGACACCTCAAAAATCCAGGTATGTCTTTCCTCTTTCTTTTTTTTCTTTTTAAGGAATCTTCTGTTCATATGGATTAATGGCAATGTTTATTGAAAGCAACTAAGGTAGTAGAGATGAGTTACTCAACAGAAAATACATTTATTGCAAAAATGCATTAAAAAACTATTCTTCATTTATTGAATCTTTGAGGAAGATCTTGTCCTTAAACTTGAAAAATTACAATAAACTAGAGCTGCAACAATAGTTTTTGTCCATGATACTATACATATCACAATATTACTCTCCTGATACAACATATTGTGAGACAAGATGAGCTCAGGAGGGGAAAAAACTCCATCAAAAATTCAAGGTGAAAAAAACGTTATCAGAATATGAGGTTAGTAGAAAGAATAAACTTTCCTAAGAAGTTTCATCAGAATATGAGCTCTGGTAAAAAATCCTCTTTAAAAAAAAAAGATGTATTTAGATAAATGCTGGAGAAATGTGTTTCTGAAGGTCAAAAGAATGTTCCCAAAAGATATTAAATAAAATAAGTGTCATACTATTTTATTGGTGATAATAAAAATGACTGGTTATCATTAACTATCAGCATTTCCATCGAGCATAGCACAATTCAGATCAGGAAAAAGAAAATACCGTATTTCAATTACCTGTACATAACCTCTGATTTGAACTGATTAGAAGTATGTCCATTGACTCTACAGATTATTCTCCAAAGTTTACAAAAGGAAATAACTGTTTATATTTTATGTTGAATCAGAATGTTTTTTTATCACAAAAAAAAATGGCCATTCTTTATCAAAGGTACCTTGTTGCACATTTTTAGTATTAAAAAAAATCATTTTCTTTGTTGAAAAAATATAATTTTTCTTTGAAAAAAAAAGATTCTTTGTATAATTGATTGAATGAATTATAGAGAAACAAATCTTGTCACTTTTTAAAAGTATATTTATTTATTAAGTATAGTTACTTTTGAATAGGACTCATTTTTGAATGAGCATGTGTGATTTTATTAATTACATTTAACGTTGGTGGGATATGCATCTGTATGGTTTTATTATCTATATCACATTGTTATCCACTATGAATTTAATATATATGTTGTACCAAATTATGAAGTTGCAAAAAAACTATGAATGCTTGAGTTTTGAAAAGAGTTAGTTGGATTTCAATTGATTTCTTATGTGAACCATCGACCATATTAAAACTATACATTTTTTGAGAAAAAAAATGTGTGAATTTTGACTGCTTTTATAAAAAATAAAAGTAGCTTTAGTTTGATAAATACATAAACAACTTCAATGCTAAAAGTATGTTGAAAGTACGATGTCTCAAGAGCAGAAAATATTTATGTGTACCATCTTTAGCAGCAAAAATCACCTATAATGGCTTAAGATGCAGAAAATAATTAGTGATGTACCCTTTGACAAAAAATGCCAAAGGATTATTAAATTAACACTAGTTAGTCTATAATAAAATGTATAACTGGCCACATTACACCCTTTCCTTCACTACCACTTTGGTTGAATCAGCTATGTTTACTATTTGCCATCAGCACTACGGTGTGATATATGAAAGTTTTCATTTTTGTTTTTCTTGACAAAAATTGAAAAAAAAAAAGATTCAGGTGAGCTGAGACATTGTTAGTATCATTGAAGAAATTTTGTGTATTGTTATGGCCAAAGTGAAAAATATCATGAAACATCGATGCATTGTTGCAGACATACAGTAATGAACTAATTTGTTTGAAGAAGTTGTTGTTAAAGTTGATAGTTCATCATACCTGATGGTTGTTTCCTATTCAGTAAATAAGAATTTTTTTTCAATTGACAAAAGAAAGTTATATTATGGTTTTGTTGATTGTTTCTTGAATTTTATAAAACAATAATTTACATATGAAACACATACTAATTTACTTCTACAAATACAAAACAAACAATTTATCTTAATACAAGATTCGACAATAATCAATGAGTTGAAAAAAAATCATAAGTTAAAATGATTGAGTGAAATCAAATGACTGTGTGAAATGCAAGTGGGATAAACTTGCAAATTTAAAACGGGAGTACATTTGGTTTTCAGTATCTTCAATAAATGAGGCTCATATCAACTTTTGCCTTTGTCAATTGGAAAAATTTTCAAATCAAATTAAGATTTGTGAAGAAAACAATTGAAATACAACCATATTAACGTCTTAAATGGAGAACAAAAGGTTAATGCTATGTTTCATTGGTGTGAGAAGAACAAATACTACACTTAGATCTTGATTCAAAGGCTTGACCAAGAAACTAGGATAATGCCAAGTTTGTTATGGTCCATGTATTCACTACATTTATTGAATTTTGTTCAAGAAAGCCCAAGTAAAACCGAAATTTGTTATAACAAAGATTTACTGTAAATCAATATTGCCCAGTTAATTCACTGCTATGGCTAATAGCTTTAGCTTTTTTTGCTGTGCTTGAAAATCTAATTTCCATTTTTTTTTCATATCTTTGATGTAATGTATTACTTGTCTTGTTGAGTTTCTTTAACACCATGTTTTTCTTAGGTGTATATTTTCCTTTTTTTTTTTTAAGCTAAATTCCCTACTGAATATACACTTTCAGCTTGGATTTCTCTCTAAACTTTGTATGAGAATACATGCATTACAAATGTTCATTAGAATTCCAAGATTACATATGATATTCCAAGAATAGAACCATTCTTAAAAGATTTTATTCCGTACCTTTTCACTTGGTCCCTCTATTGGATCTATTTAACTTCTCGCACCCAAGATTGGTCGGTACACATTTGACTTGACTCTGGATGAGGCTAGTCAAACATGAGCCATTTTACAAACGTAAACAAACACATGTTTACAAAAATTGCTTTCCCTTGGAAAAATAAGTAATTTTTGTGCTTACAATCCTAAAAAAAGCCTCTAAAAGCAGTATATTATGGCCATCTTTTACCTGAGCAGTTATCTTATGAAGAGAGTGAAAAGCATCTTGTTGAATGTTTCTACCACCTAACCTCAACAAAACTTCTAAATACATCATAGAATGGATGGTAGTGTTAGAAGAGATAATGTGCTGGCTTATTTTCATGAGTTTATCCATCACTTGCAGATGGCTAAATATATATATTGTGATCCTCTGGAAGCAGTATGAATTCAATTTTATCAAACTTCAAGTGTTGACTTTGTTATTATGAATTCATCAAACCTTGAAATTTTGGACATTGGGATTTGAGAATTTTGAATTTAAAACATGATAAAGAGAGAGAGGGAAACTGAAAGAATGATGACACGTCTTATCAACTCCTGTTCACGCATTCTTAGTAGTTGTTTTGTAAACTTTGAATTTGTTATAAAAAATATTACTTTTATAAAATTACAAGAATATGTATTTTATTTGTTTTTCATTTTGGTAAAAAAAAAATGAGCTACTAAGGATGTCATTTGAACAGTTGATATGATGATAGAATCATTAAACAATATATAAAGATAAGAATTTAAAAAAAGCTGTATAGTAGTTCATGTATTATGTTCAATGCTGATGTCAACTTTTTCATTAAGCATATTTTCATTTGAATTTGAAATGTATATGGAAATGTTGATAAGAGTGGATATTCCTATCTTTCTATTTGATTTATTTATAAACCTTGTTAGTACATGAAGAAAATAGATTCTTGCTGGCTACTGTATCTTACCTGTAAATGTTGATATGCTCCCAAACTTATTCTTTTCATTTGTTTCTTAGGTGCATCAAGCTTTCAACTTTGGAGATGAAAATAAGCCTCGATCATGGAGCAAATATTCCAAAGACAGTTCTTCATACCAAAACCAATTCATGAAAAACGAGATAAAGCCTCTGGAAGATAAAAATGTAATATGCAATTGTGTTGATATTATTTGTATTTGAAAATGATTCTTAATCAGACATATATCAAGTCCTAGTTGAATACCCGTCCCATGGACAGTCATTTGGCTAGTATACATATATATGTATGTATATGTATGTATTGAATGGAGAGAAAGGGTCCAGTTTTGCATTATAGTTATATTATAAATAGAGCTCCCTTCTAAAACATTTAAAAATACTTTTTTACTCAAAACTTTTCAATTTAATTTTAATTCATGAAATAGTCTCCTTAACTTTTGACCCCTTAAAGGGGAGTCCCTCATTTTTAACTCATCAAAGATTTATACATATTAATAATTTGTATTAAGGGTATCATTGTAGTAAAAAATGATCATTGTCTCAAATTTAATTCACAAGAACCATACTTGGTCTTTTTAATTTTTTCAGCTAATAATTTGTTTTTATAATTGGTGGTTATTTTTGCTTTTATTGATTTTACATTGTTTTTTTCTATGTTCAGTGATTTCCATTGGCTTGCTCTTTTTTTCAGGAAAAGGACAAAAAGAAGAAAGATAAAGAAGAAAAAATGAGGGATATTATTGGAGATGTGAGTGATTTATTGGTTATTCTATTAGTATTTATCTAGTCAATCAAGAGAAATAACAAAACTTGGATATTTGTTACTTTCCTTCGTGTTAGATATTTTTGTCTTCTGTTAATTCGGTGAGAATGCAAAATTTACTGACTGCAATTATGAAGAATGGAAAAAATAATCTTGGGTTTTGGTACACATAATAATGTTGAACCAATTTTTTCAGATCAAGTATGATTGCTAAAGAATCTTTTTTTAGGTTTTAAGAATAAACTTTATTTCATAAATACTGGGTAAGTCTATTTAATCACTGTCCCACCACAGCAATATGTGACAATGGTCGGGCTTAACGTGGGAAGAAATAGTACCTTACCGCCAAAAAATGGCTCCAGCCGACGCAGTTACCTGTGAAAGCTGGGCCGAGTAATAATATTCTATTCATATCTGGGAATATTCTATTCTTTCCATAAATGAAAAAAGAGAAAATATTGCTTTCTATACATGTTCAATAAATAACAGAACTGTGGAATTCTTTGCTTATTTCCATCAACCCAAGTATGATAGCTTGAAATCTGAAACATTTTACTCTTTAATCGGATTAACATTTGTCAAAAAATGTTGAAGGTCTATTATAGTTTACTCACAATGATTTCATTGGTCTTTTTTTTTTTAACTCAAAAGTAACATTAATAAAGACATACATAAATGAAAAGTAATAAAGATTTGTTTCATTTGAAACTATTCATTTACTTATTTAAAAAAATATCTTTCTTTAAAGAAAAACAATTATTAACTGAACCAGTTAATAATTGTTTCTAATATTTTTTGTATGCTTTCAATAAGAATACATTTTTTATGAAAAATCAAAGGCTTAATTTTTCTCATGCAAACTGTCTTGCTTACACTGTTTTTTCAAATTTATAGACAAGTTTTCAAACACAAATATCTCTAAATTTATATTGTTTGACACAAATGATTTTTTGATGAAGGTCCTCCACAATCTTTGTTATTAATAACACTAAGATTATTACAATAAAATTGACAGGTTCCTAGTTTTGGGCATTTCTATTGATATATGTTGCTTTGTTGTCAAATGTCAGTGAGAGTCGCTAGTGTTGGTCCGCTCAAAGTTTCTCAGGGAGAAACGGATGAAAATTAATAAAATGACTAACACTTATGAAAACCTCTTTTAAACTGGCTGTCTTATACTTACCAAGTGCAAAATTGCCATCAAAATAACCAAAAAATAATGAAAAAAGAAACTAGTGAGATTTTCCCTATTGATTTTTCACCTGTCACTGTAGCTTGATTTTTTTAATTGAAAAAAATTTTTATCTGTTTATCTTTTTAGTTCTTATGATATCAGATGGTGAATGGATCACCTAGTTACAGTTTGCTGATGTATAAATTTAAAAAATGTTCACTTTTTGAACTGAGATGCGAAAAATTTCATGTTAAGACCAATTTTCAAATTGGTTAACAGTCTTTGTAAGGAATTAAGTGACCTGAGAAGATAGTGTTTTTTTGTTTGTTTTTTTCAATTTGTTGACAGTGTTGGTAAAAAGAGAAGAATATTATTTTTTCATGGAACGCTACATTTTGATATTGATTTATTTTAAGATCAATTCTCAAGATAAAAAGATAGAAAGTACAAGAAAGAAAGCAAACTATACAGTGATTATAAATAATGTATATATTCCATGTATATTTTTAACTTTTTCATTTGCAAATGAATTATATCACATTTTCAGTATTTTTCATTTTATTTTTGATGCAATCATTATTTTTGTGTCAAATGTTTCAAAAGGGGTCAGCTTGAAAACTTAATTGGAAACAAATAGTCTTATTGCAGAAACACATTTAGACAAATGCTGTCCAAAAATGTCTGTGCAATGTGGTTTTTGTACAGAATCTGTTCTTGTTCATATTCTCTTAAAGTTAAAACTTATGTTTATGGTTTTGATGTTATTTTTTGTTACAATTTGACAGTTTTTTTTGTTTGGGGAATAGAAACAAACTTTTAGTTTTGAAGATTGTTTATTTGGAATTTTTTTTAATTTTCTGCAGCTTTATGAGGATCCAGAATTTCTGGAGTTTCTTGAAGCACATAAGATATCAGGATCTGGTAATAAGAAAGTCTGGAGTAATGATGCCATTGAGGAACTGAAGAGAACTTATAATTCTCAAATCAATAAGGCAAAGGACTCTAAAACATCCAATATTGTCTTCGATGACTCTGGCAATGATTCTGCTGATGAAGATTACCAAGATATGATTAAAGCTGGTTTGTTGAAAATGTTTCATCCATTTTTATTTATTTTCAAAGTGATAATACTATCTGCATATTGTGAAAGCTACTATCCTACTACAGGTTGAGTCTACGTTATCTGAAATGCTTGGGACCAAGAGTCTTTTGGATTTCAAAATATTCGCCTATACATAATGATATATCTAGGTATGGGGCTTGTGATGTAAGGAGAGTGATTTTTAGTCTTTTATATGTTATCTCCCTTTTAATCAAAGTAGCATACAAAAAACTTTTTTTTTAGTATATAAAAAAAAATGGTTTGAAATATTTTTAAGGCCATTTTATTTCATTTTCATTGTTTACTGGAATTTTTGGTGTACAGACAACAAGGGAAAGCGTTATTGAATAAGGAGAAAGAAGCTCACACTAGTGAAAAAGATAAATAAAAAAAAAAATAAGATCAATCAAAATGTCTAGATTAATGAATAAATGTTGGTCTGATAGAGACAATAATTTATTTTGGTTGGGACTTTTCTTGTCTTTGTTTGTAATATAGTTTTACATTGTTGCACAAAAATAACCAAACTTTCACATTAGTCAGAATGGATTCAAGGCTTTGAGAATTGGTCTCGTCTATTGTCTTTGAATTATACTAGGAGGTCAGGTGATAAATTTTCCACTTGTGACATCATGTTGACTTGAAAAAAGTTTGAGTATGGAAAATTTCAGTTTTCAGAGTTTCGGATAAGGGATACTCAACCTGTATGATTCACCAAGTGTTCATCTGTATATGTGTGTGACTCAGGAATAACACAACATATTTCCATGAAATTTTCTGTGTGTACTAATGGGACCCCCAAGGCTTGTTTTTAGCAAGTTAGTTTTTGGAAATTAAAAAAAAAAATAATAATAGTGCGTGGTCTGTGTTTGCACTTACCCCATTAACAATGATCTGATATCCATCCAGCCAGAGGTTTTGAATTAAGGCACCACTAAAATAGGCCAAGTTGAAGATCAGATTAACTAGAAATTCTATCCATAATGTTAGTTACAATTTTTAGAAGTCCTATTCCAAATTGTGCTTCAGCTGGTTAGATAAGTTTTAATTTCAGTTTATGATTTTTTATGAAAAATTAAAAATTATCATCACTATATTGTCTATAAAGCTTCATCAAAATTGATTCAGATTGCTTGCATAGGCTCATTTGCTAATTTTTTTCATAAAAATGGCCATCATATGAATAACTTAATGTAAGAGTCTTAATAACTAAATAAGTCATACAGTTTTGAGCATCTTTTTTCTTCCTTCAATGATTATATATTTGTAAAATATCAAGCCATAGAAATTTTGGAAAGTCTTATCCAATATCCCTAAAAAGTGATCAAAATGCAGATTAAACAAAATAATGAATGTTTTTACTCATAATCACCTCTTCCAATTAAGTTGAAGAGGTATATGTATTCAGTCACATCTTTCCATCTGTCTACACAGTATCTCTGCAAATATTCTATGGATTTCAATGAAATTCTGTGAAAGGTAGGGCAATGGGATGAGGAAGAAGTGATCGAATTTTGGGGTGAATTCATGCACAATTATTCTCCTTGACAATGGTGTTGTCAAAGGTATGTGTTTTCTAGTTATAATGATAATAGCAGTCTAAACAATATGAAAATCTTCCTTTGACCTAATTTTAGGGTCTATGAGGCATAATTTTCAAGTATGTTATGACATTTTAATATCTTGAACGCAGTATATTAAGCAAAAATCAAATGATTCCAAGCAAAATGAAGATTAATGATATATTTTATTATAAATTACTTTATTTTGGAATTATGATTATAAAAATTTCCTAATTGGTTTCTAAAATAAACTTTCAACATCACAAATAATCATCCAGAGTTGTTGAGAATAAGATGCATCCTGGTCTTGGGAATTGTTGATACTTCTATTTCTTTTTGTTGATCATTTACAAGCCTGATGCTAATTAATGAGAATTTTTTAAGACAATAGTTTTTACTATATTAATGATAAAAGTTATCAAATGAAAAAAACCCTGAAAACTTGTTTTGCTTTGATGATAAGTATATTCAGTCGCCAGAATAGTTGAATTGTCTTGAATATCTCTCATTATTCTGTATTCAGCTTACTACATGAAATCTTATATTTTAGATACTGGCAATGATGATCATGAAGCTGTTACTCATGTTAACAAAAAGGTAAAGAATAATTTATTTTTGCTTTTTAAATAAATAGGAAAATGGATTTTTTCATAAGTACTATTTAATTATGTTTCCAATCATTAACTGCAAAAATATAGAATAAATATGAAATTAAAAATTAATTACTAAGTCTGATCTTATGCATTTTAATACCTGTTATGGTGTTATTCAAACCTATGAATGTTCAAATATTTTTTGTACATGTTCAACGATGAAGTAACTACTCCTGCAATAACTAACACCAACTCAAATGATCCTCCAAATTAAGGGCTTGGAGTTTGGTTTGATGTAATGATTTAAAATAGACAGAAAGGCTTTGTACTTCATGAGCGATATTTAATTATGTCTCTGACAATTACAAGAATGTGGGGAAAATTATAAATAGTTATTCTAAAAGTACATAGCCCCTGAAATGCTTGGAATATTTTTTATCTTGGGATTTAATTGACTGCTTTGGTAGGAACTTCTGTTTGCTGTCTCATTATTCCTTGTTATTCTTGTGATAAATTGAGACTTCCAAGTTTTCAGTCTTCAAACAATTCCTGAAATTAGGAGAGGAACACACTGATCTTGTTCCTGCCAGTCCATGATAAAAGTAAACTGAACTTGCAGCTTTGACGTTTTGAATTTTATTGTATTGTCAAATTTAGCAACATTACTAAATGATTTATCTCTAATTTTTTCAACTCATGTTTTTTTTCTTTAGGCTGAGTCTCCACCTATTCGATATTCTGTGCGTGTAAAAGGTTTGACAGGTCGATATCACAGTGTAAGCTCATTTCTTTATATTTGCTCATCAGTAAATTCTTTATTTCATGATTGCTGATCTCTTTTTGTCCTTTGCTCACAAGACAAACTCTTGTCTGAAATGTAAGAATTAAGAAAAATTCAATCACTATAATCTCTTTTATTATGTAATAATACATTTTCATATTTTAGTGTTTACTTCTTTGTGTAAAGGATTCTTACTTTTCCATTACTAAGGCTTAGAGATTTATATAAAATCATCTTTCTTTTTTTTTTCATCTCTAATATCCTTGTACAATCAAAAGAAATATATAAACCTCAGTTTATTAAGATATACACATATATGTAAATCATGCACATTGCCCTATTTTAATCAAACATTATCATCATAATAAGTGGTAAATATATTTAGATTAACTTTTAACCTATTTTAAAAAATGTCTCATTGGAAATGTTTATGTTTCAGTGGCCCAAGTCCCGAAAGCAAGTTGATATTTAAAGGTTGAAATCAGTCTAGCTACTTTGGAGTCTCAGCATGGCGAACTGATGAATAAAAAAAATACTTTTAATAGAATGAATGAAAGCATTAATTGTATTATTTTACACTATTATTTGGAATGCTTCTAACCAGATATTTTAAGCCAATGTTGCTTGAAAATATACTCTGTAGTTATGGAATGTTAAAAGTAAGAGACAGTCATAAAAGGAGTCCTTTTTGGAACCCAGCCAGATCATTACTGCTTTGATAGTCTATTGTTGATCATGGAAGATATGTAATGACAGTTCAAGTCTTATCTAAAGCTACCTCTTATTCTGACAAGTTTATTTAACTGCAGCAGAATAGATGGGCTAAATAGTATTGAGATAAAATGCTAGATTGAGAAAACTATTAGAAAAATTACAATGTGATTCACAGATTACCTCATTATATTTTAATAGTGTATTTTATATATCCACCACTCAATCCCCGTTAATTTTTGTTGTATATTGCTTTTTTTGTCAATGAACCATTTGTGTAGCAAAAGGAAAGGGATAACCACAACACACTTAATTTGTGACTTGGGCAGTGTGTTTATCAGTATTGCCACCTTGAAAGTAATTATTAATTTTTTATTGGATGAAGAATTGTAAAAATACTATTTGCTTTTTTTTATCACGACTCAAGTAAGGCTGATGGCATTTTATAAACAGCACAGAGCGGAAGTAAATTATTAGCTCTCTGTGTGAATAATCTTATTCTCATTTGTTGTGTTGTATAAGAAGATATATATGTTGAATAACATATTTTTCATTGTGTTGTCAATTTTGAAGTTGTATTTTCGCCATATGTTGCCAGATATCCCTGCTAGTGTATATATACCTTGTACTGCTATAAATATTGTTACAAGTTTATATTATATATTTCATGATTTTTCATGTAATTGATGGCGTTTTGTCAATGAAAAAAATTGTCAACTCTTTCTTCTTGTATTCTGGTGTCGGAATCAGTGCTTTTTCTTCCTTTGCTGTTCAGCAAAGCGCTCACTCCAGTGATCGATACTTATGCTGAACATCCAACTCCTCTTGACTCAGTGCTCGAATCGGACTCATTCGTTTAACCCCGATGTGATCGAGAAGAGGAGGTCAGTTGTGTGTCTCAGAAGTCCGTTGCGTTTGTTCATTTAGTAAATATAGTGTTCAAATAAGGAATGAGGTGATAAAGAAATTAGAATTGCAGTGCTTGTCCTTTGTAAGGCTGGTCATGAACCCTATGCAATTTTCAAACTGCTCAAACCACTTGGGATTAGAGGAATATTGGTGTATTTTACTATAAAGAGATTCACAGGACATCAGACTCACATAATCACACATGCACACGCACGCACATATATATATATATATATATATATATATATATACATAATCATGTTTGTGTGCACGCCTGACTGTGGTAAAGAAGGCGGCACGGTAACTAAGATAAACTGACAGCAGCTGCCACCGTTAATATTGTGAACAGAGTTAACTGACTAAAACTGCCTATTTTTATTTTATCAGCCCAAACCAGGGGTTGTTGTACCTCTCTGTAGATCGCATGGGTCTATTGGGAATTGAAGAAATATTAAAAATAATTATGTAGCTCGAGTGTTTTTCAATACAAACATATGCTCCTTTTGATACTCAATGTAAAATGACTTGATGCTATTCAATGATTGTATGAATACAAATTTTGTTTGTGACATTAAGTAATTTTCTTTTAAATGATTCTTTTTCATAATAAACAGTAAACACTGTAAAAAAAAAATATTGCATTTTTTTAGGGTGTATGTGGGGGTTTGATTTATGTCAATGTTCTGTTGCAATAAGATTACAACTAAAGACCAATTGTATTTTTGCTTATTGCTTTTATAACATAGAAAGCGACCTCAAAAACATTTGTCTCATCAATTGCAAATGAAAAAATGTTTGCAAAGCCCCGCTATTAACCTTTATAATTCATTTTTGACTTCTAATTTACCTTCATCTTAATTTTCAAGTTGATTTTTTAGATAATCATTTCTATTACCAGTAAAAACAAAGTCATATTAAAAATTTGTTCCCAAAGACTATTTGTGCTTTCAATCAATAACTTATCTTAGCATAAGTATCAGATGTTAAGAAAAAAGTTCTTGGTTTGGGAGTGCTATTTACGACTTGACTTTAATGTTTAACTGGAAACTTACTTTCTGTCTATTATACGACCATCAGAAATCATTTTTCAAAGACACAGAAATTTATCTGAACATAATTAAAAATGAAGAAATCCCCAAAATAATTTATTTCACATCGGAAGTAGCATAAACACTTCAAAGTTGTGTTTTTTTACAACTGACGTAAATTCAGGGTCTAGATCAGCATTAAAGTTACAATTTGAATTAAATGCATCCCCACCTTCCAACTGAAAATTTGTCTCCTTCCAAAACTCTTCCCAAAACATATTGGAGGTCTTATCAATTGAAAACACCAAAAGTTTCTTCTGAAAAAAAACTAACAAATCTTATACAGTATTACACTTTTTGTTGATTGAACAAAAGTTAAATGTTTTTCAATACAACTTAACTTGGGTAGTGAATCTAAAAAATTCAGTAAGCAGTGCAGAAGTGAGTAATAAGCTCTTGTGTTGCATTCAAAGAAATATGTTGAAGAACATACTGTCTACTGTGTGGGAACATGCCTAAGGTTGCATGACTCCCATGCCAAGAATTGATTACGCAATCTACTTGTTGGTACATTCAAACATTTTTTGGCTCACGCCAACCTGGCCCCCCTGGTTGCATTGTGTAAGAAGACATTTATTAAAGATCATGTTTTTTTTCTGTACTGTCAGATGTTCAGTTATTTTTTACTGGACAACACTGGGATTCCCTTATATATGTGTATATATGCGAGGTAATCCAACAAAATGGTGGTTATTTGATGAGTGGAAAGAGAAAAGAAATTTAAGAGAATGCATTCCTCAGTCTTATGTTATTATATGAATTATATTGTCATTTCACATTATTGTAATTTCAACTAACTCTCCTGTTATTTTTCATTAGTTTGTTTCCTCTGTTCTCCATTTATAGGTTACTCTAACAGAATTCTTCCATCCTTTAAAAGTGAAAGTAGTGAACATTCCACAAGGACCTAATCATAGACGTTTAGGTAAGTATGATTCTTAATTGTACTCAATTTTGACATTGTTTTATATTTGGCTACAAGTAATTTAGTGAACTTTGTCCCATTGTGTAGTTAATGTTATCCATTGATTCTTACAGGCCATTTTCTTTCTGATTTTGTTGTCTTTATTACAATATTTCAACCACTGTACATTCTGGTCTTCCTCAGTTGTATGTTACACTTGGTAAGTTTCTGGGAATGTCAAATGGAACCCTTTATTTGATCCACTGGGCACTGCTCATTCCCATACCTATCACATCAGGCATCTTTCCTGGGCAATTTTAGAACTTGTAACCATTCTGCATGATACTGATCTGCTTCTCCTCTGAACAGGTATAGATTTCTTCACTACCTGAATCAGAAATTGAACTCACAGCTTCTATGAAACAAGATGAGCTTTATAGTACTTTTATCTACTATTAAACAATCAGGTAGTGGAATTTTAGAGCCTTCCATCTAATGTCTAGTTAGTGACTCCTATATATGTTCAGCCTACTATTGGATTATTTGAGCATAGTATGCAACAGGCATCTGAGGTAATCCAGAAGGTATAGCATCTGAAATGACATGATGAAAACTACTAAGACAAGGAAACTGGTCCAAAAAATCTATTAATAAGACTAATGAGGTGAGGTTCAAAGGAGGTTTAATCTTGTTGGCATTACAATTATCAGGAGTCTATTATATTGAAATTATAGTCTTAAGTTTTCTGAGTTCTGAGACAAGGTATTTTCTTAATCAATTTTTGGTTAGTTTTCCTTTCATCTTGGATGTTGCTTTTTAGAAGTGTCCTTCTCTGTCCTTCTGTCTGTTAATAGGTCTGTCCCTATACTGTTTCTCAGCTATTTTTGTCAGATTTACTTGGAACTTGCTACAAAGGTATATCTCTAAGATGCTTCTTACCAAAAATTATCTTTTACTCGGGATCACGTGATCCGGCGTTGATGGCATTTAAACTTTATAGTGGACGACTTATTGTACTTTTGGTTCTTGTTATTAGAGTATTATGACAAAAAGTGACGAAGGTGAAACAAAAATCATTTTAGTTACTTAGCTTAATTTGCACAATGAATCTTCTATATCTAAATATATCTGTCATTTTATTTTTCTTCTCTTCTCTCCAGGGATTGCTTTTGTTGAATTCTATACAAAAGATGATGTGGATTGTGCTTTGAAAAAGCATCAAGGATTTATTAGTGAGTAATAATTGTTTACCTTTGTGTGTGTATGTGTGTAGTCAATTGAAAAGATTTCTGGTAATATTTTTTGTATGCATGATTCCATCCCATGTTTAGTTTCACGACATCTCATAATATATTTGAGAGAACTAAATGGTATTTATATCATAAAAGATAAATTCCTGAAAAATTAAGATCAATTCAAATTTTCCCCAAATTATTTGGACTAGACTAAATACCTGCCCTAATTTGTGGATTAATTTCTGTCTGAAAGAGAAATATATAAATGGATGGAAATCAGTGTTCGATTTAATGTAAAAAAGGGTCAATATTGGAAAAAAGGAGTCATGGGAGCATTAAAGGTTAGGGCATAATGTTAAGAGAAAGTTGACTAATGGGGCAATATTAAAAAAAGGGGGCATTTGTAAGTTAGGTGATTATTCAGGAAAGGGACTAGTGTCCAAAAAAGGGGAACTTTAAAAATGAAGACATTTCCCCTTGATTTTGATCCTTAAAAGTGGAAAAAAAAGTTCTTCTCCAATTTTGACTCCTATAAGTGAAAAATGAAACTTCCCTTTCGCTTTTGTCCCTCAAAATCGAAGAATGATTTTTTCCCTTGATTTTGTCTTCTAAATCAAAAAGAAATTTCTGTTGAAAAAAAAAAAAAACATCTTGATTTTGACCAAAAAGTGGAGAAAAAAAAAATTTCCCTCCTTCATACCACTCTGAAAAATGAAATTTTTCTCTTTGATTTTGACCCTTATTGTTGAAATGAAAATTTTTTCCTCAAAGATTAAAAAAAAATCTTAAAAAATTTCTCTCAATAACCTAAAAGTTGAAAAATATTTACTCCATATTTTGAGCCCTAAAAGTGAAAAAAAGTTCCCTTTTGATTTTGATCTTTAAAGGTGAAAAATAAGTTTTCTTCATATAATTTACCATAACCTCCAATCCAAGAATTTTGTTATTGAAAAATGATTTATCAATGAAATAAAGCATAGTTACATTGTAAATTGTACAGCAATATCTTGAAGATCCTATGAAAACACTCACTAATCAAAAAATCACTATTCAATGTATTCCTGTACAGCCAATAAACCATGCAATATGAGGTATGTTGATCAAATGTCTTAGCTTCTTCCTAAAGAATGTAACCTTATGTCACATTTTGATTTCATGAATTGGTCTTGAAAAAAAGAATAATCTTTTTTTATAACCTCATTGTCGCTAATTACAATTTGATCTTAACTGGTTTGTTTATAATTATTTTTGCATTCAATGATTTCTTGATGCTTTTGTTTGGCAGATGGGCAAAAAGTGACTGTCAAGAAATGTAAAGTGAGCAATGATGCTGATGAAGATAATTCTAAACCTTGGGAAAGAAAAGTTAGTAATTTTTTTTTAATCATTCATTCTACTCCTTTGTTACATAAACACACATCACCATTGTTAGCATTAATAGTGGAAACAATTTCAGTATAAATGTGTCATGAAAAAAATAATGTCAAAAAATCAAATTCAAATGTTTGCAAAGTAATTTATAAATATATTATATTGCTAATATATCAACTTTTGTTTAGTTACCTCTACCAACGAAGTTAAAGAGATGTATGTATTTGTTAACAGCTTTCCATCTGTCCACACAATATCTCTAAAAGTCCTCAATGAATTTCATTGAAACTTTGTGGGAGGGTGGGCTATGGAAGTGGAAGAAGTAATTAAATTTTGGAGTGGATCCAGGAATTTATGTATGGCTCATTATTGTCTAAACTCTATCTCCAAAAGTTATCTATAATTTTCTATGAAATTTTGTGGATAGGTGGACCATTGGCTATGGAGGAAGGGCCAATATTTGGGGGTGGATCCATGCAGAATTACTTCCTCTCTGTAGTAGCTGTATGTCACATGATATGATATGGTCAAAAGTTCATGTCTGTTCATGCAATATCTCATCTCATTGCAATTATCATTGCATTAATGTCACTCTTATCTGAACATACATGTTCTAAATTTTTTTTTTTTTTCTAGAAACATCTCATGTATGATTAGTTTCTTTCAAATTATGCTTCATTTCATGAAAATTGTTGTTGCTAAACTTTTTAATTTGCAGTAATAAGAATTACTTTTTATATTTACTATAAGTATACAAATGTGCTTAAATGTTTCTAGCAGTTGCATACTTTCAAATGATCTATGATTTATTCTTGATATTTCTGTGTATATACATGTATGCAAATATGCAATTCATTTTGTCACTGTTGTAAAACATCTACTTGTTGAAATAATACCAAATCTACTTTATGAAATTCTTTCTTCTGTCAGAGTTTCCAACCAGATGAAGAGGAAGAGGATCTTGCTGAGGTAAATAAAAAAATAAATTTTCAGCTGCTGTGTTCAGCTTTTCTGTGGCTTGATGATAACTATAACGTTCCTGAAAGAAATATTAGTTCAGGGATTGAAAAACATTGTTTAAGGAATAAAATGTCCAAATAATTCAAGGCCTGCTATCATATCAGCCAATGTCTTAATTGAGTTTATTGCTTACTTTGTCCCACAAAATACATTTCAGATCTGCTATTTACAGTATATTACAACATATCATTTAATATAGATTTCACATAGAAGTTATGAATTGATGCCATATATTTTCTAGTGTTAGACTACTCAATCACCACTTTTATGGATACTTGAATCTCTTGAATAGATCAACTGATTGACTTGAAATTTGGCACAAACATGCTGATTGAATCCAAAGTGCAGTAGACCTTTGGGAATCAGGCTGAATCGTTACAGAAAAGAGAACATTTAAACAAGTATTATCATCCTTATCATCAGCCTTTTTACATCTGTACTCAGACCTTTCCCAAGATTCACCAGACCTCTCAGTCATTAACGTTGTGGTGCCAATATCTTCTGAACTTGTCAGAATCGTCACTTAATCTTATTTTTTCTTGGCTGCAATTTTGCATATAATCTCTTGGGATCCACTTGGTGAGTGGTAATGCCTTGCATGGTCTGCTCAATGACAAATAAATAGTTATTATCTGCCGTAATGATATCATTCACTTTCTTAATTTTGATGTTTAGTAGATATAATTTGAATAAATGTAACCAACCAGTTTGCAATCATTTTACTAAAATAGGTTGCCAAGAATACTCTTGATGTACATGATGATTCAGCTCATTTATATTTATTCAATGCCTTTTATTTCTAACTCTACGGTGGAAATCATGTTGTTTAAGCTATTGTCCACTGAATGGAAGGTGAAATCATGTGATCATAGCAAAAGGTCATCATATAATCTATGGCTTTCACAAATTCATTGAAGTGAATTGTTTCTGAGTCATAAAAGAAAAGAACCTAAATGCATGCTGCTGTTTTTGTCTCTGATCAAAAGTGTGATTTTTTCTCATTAAAAATGTAGGCTATACACTGTAGTTTTGCTAGTTTATAATTGAAATTAAATTATGTATTTTGTTTAAAGCATATCAAATAATATTATTAATGATGAGTCATGGAATAATACGAATAAGGAAATACATATCCCAAATTTATTTTTCTATCTCTTGAATCATCAGTAAGAAAGTATTTTTAATTAGACTCTACTAAAAGTTCGAATATATTTCAATTCAGATACACTATATGCAAAATTGAAGGAAGGTTGTTTATTCTACTTTTTTAAAAACCTTTCTCATAGAAGATACAAATATATATGCTCGTTAGTTGAACACTGTTCAGTATGTACATCATCATTTTATATCTGATTTTATTTAAGTCCGGAAGACTATTCATACGCAACCTGTCCTACAGCTGCACAGAAGAAGACTTGGAAAAACTTTTTGGAAAATATGGTGAGTCATTTATTTTTCCTCCCATTTATTCACTCATGCTGATTATATTAATTTGAATATGAGGTGAAGGATATAAATAGTTAGTGTGTGCTTGTATTTATATATCTGTACTAATATTTGGCCTTTCATTTGACTGTTCCTCTTTCATACTAAAACTACAGGGCTTATTGACTCAATATTTGGCATTGAAAATCAATAAAAATCAACTTCTCACTTAGGCTAACCTTGGAGGTCATTTGAGATGACCAGATATCATTTTCTGGCCAATTTTTTGGCTCTAAACCTTGAAAAGACAATTTTATACCAAATTTTCATCAATCATTTTATACAATAGAATCAATTTTAACAAGTTTCAATGGTTTTTTTTTTATAGTCATGGAAAAATCATCAACAGTGTAATAATGAGAGAGCTGTTGTCAAATTCCATAAGACCTCCCCTTCCCGTTTTCAAACATAACAGACAAAGCCATGGTCAGATCCTGTCACCTCCTCCCTTCTCTTCTTCAAATGCACCAGCTGAGTGAAACAGGCATTTTGAGAAAAGAAAAAATTTGAAAGTAATTACAAATGACCTGCTGGTTTCTTTTTATGGATTTGATTATTTGCGATTTTGTCATCAATAGTTGAATTGTTTTTTTTTTATTTTATGGTCTGCTATGAAAAACCATAGACTACTAAAAATAGACTACAGTTTCATTAATCATAAAAGCTTATACCATACTGTCACTGTTGAGGTATTTTTTGAATTAGGACTATAAAGTCCTATAATTAAAAGGTGTTCAGCTTCAGTGGGAATCCTTTTGTTAAACTAAAATTTTATGAGGAGTCTGTGCCCTAAAGACCCAAGAAATTTTTTTTCAAACATGTAATATTATCAACCATTATTATTCATTTCGTTTATCCCTCCCTAGAAGCTTAAAAATACTTTTTCTTCAAACTACTCTTGCGGATAATTTTTTTTTTTCCCCCGGCCTGGGTTACTGGATGGAGGAACTGTCCCACGTTTGTAAACTTCAATCATTTTCCACCCTCATCAGTCATTTTTGGGAAGTATTTCTTAGTCCAAATATGAACATTAAACTTTCTGAAAATGACAGATGATGATCGAGAGCACTTGAAGAACCAAAGTACAAACAGTCACTCCATTCTTTTAACTCTGCAAAAAAAATAACTTATTTGCAAAAAGAAAAATTAATTAAAATATATAGCAGCATTTAGATATACGTATGTATGCTGATATTTTTTTTTATACCTTCTGATCGTTAAACACTTGAATATGTAGCTATAAGGTTGAAAAGAATTGACTATTTCTCACTAAAAGAATTGTTTACTGAAAACACTTTCCTGCAGTGAGAACTAGGAGTTTTCTAAACTGCAAACTATCATTAATTGTGTTTTATGTCCAGTTTTACACAAAAACCTGTCTAACATGATTACTGAAAAGAATTGATGAAAATACACCTTTTTATACAAAATTGCTTCCTTGTTTATGTTTCATGATCTTTTTAGGCAACCTGACGGAAGTTCATCTCCCAGTAGATTCTTTGACAAAAAGACCAAAAGGTTTTGCTTTTATTACGTATATGATTCCTGAGAATGCTGTGACTGCATACTCTGAGTTGGATGGATCAGCTTTCCAGGTAGATTTCCTTCTTTTATCTTGTGATTTTGTTATGGCATAATGATCTTAGTTACTATTGTATGCATTCATTTAAAATGTTCTGAATGGGAGAAAAGGTCTACAAAAGTGTCATGAAAAAAAAATCCTGAAATCCAAAATTCAAAACGACTGCCATCCGCACAAGTGAGTCTTGAGATCCAGGCACTGAATAAAGTTGAAATGCAGTAGATGTATTGCTCAGGACCTAAGAAAATGCAGTGTCGAGTTTTGAATAATTTAGATGAGCAGTTGTCAAGGAAACTGCTATTAATCGGTTGAGGGAAAAGTTCCGATGTGTTGTCCCTTACAAATCAATATCCAAATAAAAAGTCATTCATGGTCCATTTCCAAATCTGCTGTATAACATTCTGTATTCAAAATTAAGACATGTTTTTGTACCTTTTATACAGATACAAAACTTGAAGATACACTGTTGAAAAGCTGACATAATTTTCTTTGTTTATATCTCAACCTAGAAATAAATCCACAGTCCATAGACTGTCGACTATGAAGTACACGGATACAGAAAAGTGTCTTGTAAAATTCTAAATACCTAGCTTCACTTTATACATAAAAGATACAAAACTCCAAGATATACTGTCGGAAAGCTAATCAAATTCACTTTCCAATGATATGTCATGTGAATTTACTTGCATTTTTTTTTACCATTTTCTTAGTCAAAATTATACGGGACTGTATCATGTGAGTGTAAATGCAGACCCAAAACTATTATTGACATTTTTATTGGGAATTTTCAAAAGACATCCTTGGGTGTCTCCATAGTATACACAAAAATTTCTTCGGGATATGATATATGATTTCTGATTTACGTTGTCACATTCAGACTCACTGGCCTACAATTTAGTAAATGCAATTTTGGCTCTGATTTTTTATGAGCTCTTCGGTAATAAGAACAAAAAGTGGTAAATATCAAACAGCAGTTTTGGAATCAACAACCTTGAATCATTTCATCTTAGCTGCATGACAAATTGTACTGCCTTGACCTACATCATTTATCCCAATTGGAACCAAACTATGAACAACTTCTCATTTTGGATAGTGATTTGTAAGGCATGGCACATACAGCTTTCTTGAGAACTGCTCATCCAAATAACTTCAAACTCAACATTACACTTCTTTAGGTCCTGTGCAATACACCTACTGAATTTCAACTTAATACTGTGCCCAGCTCTCAAGATAGATAATAGTCATAAAAGTAGAATTTCAGGATTCCCTCTACAAAATCTGGGGGTTTTTTTCAATTTGTGAGAAGTCAAGTCACATTTTTACTTGACTATTAGTAAGGATATATTACTAATTTATTGTTGTAGAGCTTATGAAAATGAACCTTTATACTTTTAAAATCCAAATTACCTCTTTGTTATTGGTTTAAAGAGATAAAGCTACGAATCCCTCTTTAGATATTTTAGAAATATACCATTCAGTATTTTTCACTGTTTTTAGGGAAGAATGCTTCATTTACTTCCCAGTTTGATGAAGAAAGAATTGGAAGGCAGCAGCACTGGTAAATGCTTATTTACTTATCTACATTCAATATATATGTTACTTCTGTATTTTGTAAATATGCATGTGTATTTTCATTCCTCATTCCAAATCTAATCTGGTTTGGTTCTTAAAAAAAGGTTTTGCACTGTGTGACATCTGGCAGGATGATAGTAAATGTTGTTTTGCAATTTTCATGATAATATTTTGAATGAATCAGTTCAGGTGAGCACACTCATCCACTCAGGTGAGCACACTCATCCACTCAGGTATATACTACTGAAAACTATTGCACAATTATCATTTAAAGATTGGAGATATTTTGTGATTTGAAAATGTATCATCTTAAATTAAAGAGGACATTTAAAGGTAAATGAAGAAGTAACGTTGTCCAATTTAAAAGTTCAAAAGTATATAGATGATTCTAGATTGCTGCAGTTGCAATAATGTTCTTTGGTTAAAGACTTCTAAAGTCATATATAATCAAAAATTTACTTTCATTGAAAACTGAAACTGTTGTGCCAAACAGTAATTTGTAATGCACTTATCTGAATTTCTTTTGTGAATCAAATATTATCAGATTTGACACTCTCACAGTATCATCTAAGGTGCTGGGACAAAAAATAATATTTAGCTGCTTCTATCAAGAATTTCAATCCTAATTTTTTATTCTGGTAAATTTCAAAATCATTTGCTTTATATCAAATATATGGAATTTACATTTTTAATGTATAAAGCTTACTAAAATGATTAAAGTAATCCTGCTGTATTATTTCCAATTTTCCTTATTTTCAGGAAGAATAAAAGGTTCCTCTTACCAATTGAGCAAATTGCAAAAACAGAAAGAAGAGGCCAGCAAGTAAAATATATTTCAATTGTACATCTTTGTGTTTAAAACATTTTTCAATGCAAAAAAAATCTTAAACTTCATTCAGATCAATGTAACCATTGGTAACAAAAGCAAGAAAACTTTTGAAATTCTTCAAGTGTAGATTTTTTTGAAAACAGGCATTAGTGTTTTTTTGGACTCTTATGAAAATTAATGGTTATTAAAAATATTTATTCCTGAATTCATTTCTGATTTGAATTTATGTCAAGATAATTATTTGTTGTTTTATATTGATATTTAATCAAATGACATCATAATCTATGTGTTAAGAAAAGTTTGATTCTGTTTGTTTGTGCACTCTTAGTAGCCAAAACTATTCGTACACTTGAAATGCACTAACTTGAAGAATGCAAAAACTATTCGGTTGATCTGTCAGTATTGCATGTTTTAGAAGAGTGTTCTATTCACAAAGTAACTATAGTGCTTAAATAGACCCTTACTTCTCATTTGTCTCACAAAGCTATAGCTTTGAATTATTTCTCTGAAACTCAGGAGTTGGGCTAGGGGGTTAATTTTTCACTCCCCTTTTATGATGTTATTTTAATGCTGTACTTGACTCTCACTTTCTGTCAGTCGTCTGAATCTACAACTTTGAAGTATATCTGTTACTTCTCTTCATTTGAATGAGAAATCATTTTTCCAAAATGCAAAATCCAGATGTAGTAGTTCTATTCATGATATTATGGTATTATAATAATGAACTGGACCCTTTTTTTATGTCTGTCATATAAAACTTCTGCTTTGAACTATTTCAGTAACTGCTCAACCTCGCTTTATTGAGGAATAATTTTCCCAAAACACAAATTTTGGGCTGGGGGTCACCATTTATGATGTGACTGGGAGTTTATGATGGACAGGGGTTTTAGTTATGATATTACTATAATGCTGAACCGAACCCTCTCTTTATTATTGTCTCACAAAACCATGGCTTTGAAATATTTTGGTTACTTCTCTCAGCTTTGTTGGGAAATCATTTTTCCAAAACCAAAAAATTTAGAGTGGGGAGTTTATGCAATGTTACTATGATGCTGAACTGGGCCTTCACTTATCTTACGTTGTACAAAACTACTGCTTTGAAATGTTTTGGTTACTTTCTTTTGTTTCATTGAGAAATCTATTTTCCATGACACAAAATTTAGGGTGCAGTGTTCTATTTTTGATCTATTCAGGTATTGAATTAAGATACCCCTAAAATGTGCTAACTGGAAGAATGCAAAAAGTCTGTGTGATTAGCAACTGACAAATGATATTATGGGGTCTGCATTGACGCTCACAATAATTAGTGACCCAAACGGTCACACAACAGGTTTGTTTTGCAGAAAATGAAAACTACATGATACCTGCTTTTTTAGGGCTCTGGAGAATTTCATTTCTTGAGCAATAGATCCCCTTGATGGCTGACGATGATTTTAGCCAATCATTTGCTCAACGATGACTCTGTAATATGTTACTTCACAGATAGCACTATTTAAATGAAGTTGAAATAAACTTGTGATTGCTTTTTCATATTCAATATCTATTTAGATAATACGTTGTATGTTTTGGATAATATATCAGAAAATGAATATTAAGAAAATATCGTCTCATTAATATATCCTAATAGAGCTTAGAGCCTATTTTTGTTTGCATTTCAGAGCTATTTGTTAAGCATTAGGGATTTTCACCTCTCAATTATGGCATTAAATCATAACTTGAAAAATTTTCTTTTCAAATGTCCTCTGTCACGGAAGCTTTTCCCAACTTGTTGATATTAATGTACATTGTTTTTTCTCTTCCTCTAGTTCTCACAATTGGAACAGCTTATTTTTGGGTCCCAATGTGGTGGCTGACCTCATGGCAGAGAAATATGGAGTAGACAAAAGTGAGATTCTTGATCCAGTGAGTATTCTTATTTTACATGATAAGTTGTTTTCAATTAGTTCTGCATGATACTTCACAATAATTAGAAAGCATCTTCTAATTTACATGCGGTACATACATACACTAGAAGAGTAGCAATTGATTGTTACATTATTGAATTTTATGAAATACAGTGAGACATTTCATTTCCATAAAAGTATTTAATGAAAAGATCTAACACAATTATCAATTTGAAAATATATCTATATAATTAGATATTTCTTGGATATGCCTTTGTTTTCTTTTACTTTTATATGTCTATAAGTAATTTTTGGAGGTGTGCTGTGGGGTAATGATTACTGGTACAAAAAACAGAATAGATGGACCGACTGAGGTTGTGAATCCATTCTCAGCTAGGGTAAATTGTAGGGCAGTTAGAGTCCTTCCACCTAGTAAGGTAGTCCATCTAAGAGAGGGTTATTCTGACAGTTGCATGCATGGTCCCAAGCCTAGATGAAGGAGGAGGGTTCGGTGGGGAACCTGCAATCCACCCTGTAAAGGCCTACTTCTACTGAAACCACAGAGTTATTGTCACATTATGCTCCATAAGAAGTCTACAGGAACAAACAAATGAATGTATTAAGTTCCTGAAATATCTCTACTTTTTCCAAAAGATGCGTTTCTATTGATAGTGGTGTTAGCAGTGGGATTTTATTCTAAACCTGGATTCAGTGTATATTTTGAGGATTGTAATTACTGCAAGGTATTTATTTTTTTTTTTATTATAAGAGTTATAACATGGTTGGAATTACACAATGTCAAATCTTTAGCTCCAAATGGTTTGTAAATCAGTGACATTTTTATTTTGTTCTTAAATTGCTGTTATTTTTACTTTAATCTTTTTCAGGAAACCAGAGAAAGTCTTGGTGTGCGCATGGCATTAGGTGAAACTCAAATTGTGACTGAAACAAGAGAATTTCTGATTGAGAATGGTGTTAGCTTGGATAGCTTTAGTCAAGTAAGAAAAATATCATTCTAACAATTTACAATTTTGAAACAGGTTAAATTTTTATTTTTGTTTACATTTTACATGGTACTTGCTATTCAGACTGTATAGATTAAAAATAATGATATTGAATGATAGCTGTTTGGAAGGGGCTGGAATTTGTGATGTGTCGAGCACCTACCATAATTGTTACGTAAATTATTTTCCATTGTACTAAACTATGGCTTTAAAGTATTTTGGTTACTTTTCTTCATTGTTACCAATTAAGATATTTTTATATCTAATTCTAAAGAGCGGAAGTCAAGGAAGATAACTTATGTGAAGTATGTGTGACAGTATTTACCATACTGAAGGGGTAATTAAAAAATGACACCATAAAAATGAAGGGTTAATTGGAATTTGAAAGTGGAAATGAGATAACCTTGTGAGGTTGAGTGTACTTTCCAATGGGATTTTCGAGAGAACCCAGATGTGTGATTAATCGCCTCTGAGAGTTTTAAATATCTTTGAGTTAGGAAAATACTTTTGCACTAAAGTGTAGGACAAGCGAGGCCTGGACAGAATAAAGATGTATAATTAATCGCCTTTGTTGGAGAGGTTTAAAAATCGCTGAGTTAGGAAAATATCCCTAATTTCTGGGCAGGTAAAATTGATTGCCAGAGGATCTGGTACAATTTATCATCTATGCATATTTTCAAAGGGAAATTATGGATTCCCAAATTTGGAGAGATCAGAATAAATATGGCTTAGGCTTTCATGATTTCCATATTTACCAGCTGAGAAGGGAAGAAATCAATAACCCCTTCAGCCATCGGCCCCACACGCAGAGGGATCTGGATGTTATATAAGCCAGCTATTTTTGAGTAGCAGCTAAAGAGTGGGTGCTGAGAAGCTGCCGGTGCATAGAATTCCACGTTCCTTGTCACCACAAATATCCTGACCCCCAGAAGATATCTTTTGTGAAGCTATACAGAAAGATATACCAAGAAACATCAAATGGATTCCTCAAACAACTTATAATTTTGACTCAAGAATTTTGTTGATGCTATATCAATAGACATACCAAGAGATCTCAAGTAGATATCTCAAAAGACAGACCGATAGTTGTTCCATCATGTCTTCACCCATATTGGTATATATTTGACGTACATCCTGTAATAATACTGATGTTGCCTAATGACACCCTGTGTCGATTGTTCCTTTTCAATTTGTGACACCTCCGAGGGTCTTTGTTCCAGCACTGCAGAGTCTTTTAGCCAATAGCTACACCCTCCTTGAATCTAGACACAATGTGGGCAAGGTAGGGGCAACTATGGCCTGACCAGCGTTGCACTCACCCATGGGTGAAGGGTAGCAGAGATTGGCTCAGGGGGTCCTATCACATATGAAGAAAGATCTACAACTGTAATTTTTTTTTTCACTCAACGCTGCACTTTCTTGTGTGCCAGAGATAGAAGTGTATTTTCGTATGAAGTTTTTGTAGATTAGTCAAACTAAACATATTTGGAATTTTCCAAGCTCAGGGAATCCAAAGTAATGATGGCATTTGCAAAGACACCTGCATGGCTGTGGTAAAATATATAATTTGTGCTCTATCAGTCTCTAGTTGGCCTAGAAACAGAATAGGTTAATCTTCTGTTTTCCTAGTCAAAGGATCCTATAAAGGCTGCGTGTTTGTTCTAAGGATTATAGAAAATCAATTAGTAATTAAAAACCATTACCTCTATGTTTTATAAAATATATAATTTGCATTTTCAGAAGATTAGCAATCCTATGTTTTCTGAGTGAATGAAGGCCTTAAATAGTGCTCATGTTTATGGAAAAGTGATAAAAAAATAACTAAAATATATTTATATATATTGTGGTATATCTATATTACATAATGCATAAAGTCCTTTAGAGTTATAGTTATGGATTTATTAAGCAATAAAGTAGCCTTGTTATCAGTTTGAAGTGTAAGTTATGCTTTATGCTTTTACTGCTCTTTGTCACTTTCCTGTGAGTCATTTTTGGCATTAAAATCAGCATCATTTTTACAGTAACTTCCTAAACCAAGTAGTGTCTCCTGCATGAACTCCTCTGCTGTTCAATGGGCTTTACATTAAGCCCTGACCAACTCTAAAATGGCCTGTGGAACAGGTAGAACATTCGTGGTGGGAGGTAGTATCTCACCATGTTCATTCTGATAATTGCCATGTTTGAGTGCGATCAAACAGATGTTGCTTCATCTTGGTAGCTAAGCATCACGCCCTACTATTCACATAAGAATCATGGTCGTAAAATCAACATGATTTGTGTTGTTTGTGGTCAAATATTGATCAAATTGGCTTTAGGAAATCGAACGACTCTTGAGCAACTCTTTTTTTTAAAGTATTCATTTTATCACTTATATTTATAAAAATTGTTAACAAAAACCAAAGGTTGGGAACCCCTGCACTAGATCAAATCATGTTGAAAACAAGGAAAAAATTGATACCTTTAAAATCTTCAAAATAGGGAGAAAAGATGAGGAGGGTTCATTTTGATTTTGAGAGTAAAAATACCTTTAAAAGTCTCTGGTCCCCTTACAGTGTATGTGTTTTGCATGTTTTTTTATTTTTCATTCATGAGTACGTTTCTCTTTGTCAAGTGGCAATGAAGATGAAGTAAAAGGAAATAAAGGACAGAATGATAAAACTGTTGCAACCTTCTCCCGACATTTGGCCAATTTCTTTCCAAATTTAGCTGATAAAAATCTATGTATTTATTCAAATCAAATAGCCTTATATTGAGTCATTTTATTTATTTATTTATTTTCACTTTTCTGGATTTTTCCCTTTCTTCAATCATAGACTTTGTATGTGAAAAATTTACTTAAGAAATAAACCTTTTTTTTTAATTACTGCTATCCCATTGCACCAAAAGACTATCTAATGAGAGAATTCAAGGGAAGGCAAGTCATCCTGAACTTTGAATTAATATCAGGTCAGTTTGGAGGAAAGCACATCACTTGTGGTTAGCTATTAATACATTTTACTTGGTTAAAAGCTTCTGTCTTATTTGTGCTTTATGTTGTTTACACAGTGTTTATTATAATGCAAAGACTATTGTAACCCCTTCAAGGTTGGATGCTCATGATGTCATGTTTATTTATCTTTGTTTCATTTAAAATATCCAAGAGTTGAAATGTTCTTCTACTTCTGTTCTATTAAATTTTTTTACTCATTCACTGATATCAGTTTAGACAATTAAGTATAATATCTCATTTGTTTGAAATAATTTTGTAATACTTTGAATCTTTTAAATGATTTTAGGCTGCGTCAGCGCGGAGCAAAAATGTGATATTAGTAAAAAATCTTCCAGCATCAACCAAACCTTCTGAAATTTGTAATGTATTTTCAAAATATGGCACTCTTGGTCGAGTAGTGCTTCCTCCTTCTGGAATAACAGCAATTGTGGAGTTCCTCTCTCAATCAGAAGCCAAAAGAGCCTTCAGTAATCTTGCTTATACAAAGGTAGGAATTTCTTCTGTATTTGATTATGGGAATAGTTACATTTTACAGTCGAATATAACTAAGAAAAATATATAAGATATGTATTTTATTTGTATATTTATATTGGCATGGTTTGAGCAGTATACTAGATGATTTGTAGTCAATTGACAGCTGAAGATTTGAAAATTAATAGTTTCATGAATTATAATAAGGATTGATGTCCACATAAAAAACTATAGATTTCCAAAGTAATAATGTTAAGAGCTTCTCTATAATTTGTTTAACAACATGCAAAAATTCTAATTTACTGTTCAGCTTATTTTTCAGTTGAAATTGCAATCTTTCATTTGCTCCATTTCTTTTAATTTTTCCTCATTTTAGTTTTTACATGTACCCCTGTATTTGGAATGGGCTCCAATGGATACTTTCAGTAGTCCTACTCAGTCTAAAGGAAAGTCTGTTGAAGCTAACACAACAGAAGAGAATAAAAATTCAAAGGTAATGTTTTGTTATCCTTAAGACTTGATATATAAGCTCTGGTTAAAATTCTAGACTTATTGAATCACCGTAGTCTTACAAATGACCTGCCCGATCAACCAGCCCTGTGGGTTATAGATTCTTCTCTCTTTGCTCCTGTGTCTTTCTCTGGGTGCCTGGTCACATTTTTTAGGCTGCAGCCTCGTAAGTTTGTATGAGTACACCAGTAGGCATCATCAAATTGTTTTTTAAAAAAATGCTTTTTTTGGTCTCTGTTGGTTGATCCAAAATAACCAAAATGTCCAAGGTTGAGATTTTTTTTTTTTTAATTGATAAAATATCTATTTTTTCTTGCCCTATGGTGATTCATTTATGTGAGGTGCTGATATCATATATAGTTTTTAATAACATGCAATTGAAATCTGTTGTCATAATATCTTAATAATAAGTAAAGGTTTTTACTTTACTATAATTCATTTAGACTTCAAAACTATTCTTTACTAATTGGTGATATTGAAATGAAAAATTATGAACTTATTTTTTTCTAAGATTCTTGTGTACAATTGTCAGCCAACCAAAAATGATGAACTGATAATCTTTAAACTATTTCTTGTTCTCTTATGCTTTCCATTAATAATACATCTGTTACCTTGGAAATGTGTTGGTTCTGGAGAAAAAATTCCTACTTTCCATCCTCAGTCATAGATTGTGATTGTTACTACGTAAACAGATCTTTCCAAATAACTGTATTTGGGCATAAATTTGAAAAACTAATACATTTCTTAATCTGACCTTCATTTCTTTCGAAAATTTTCAGTTTTCAAATATTCTCAAAAATTAGCTAACATATATTTCTGCCTGTAATTGTTTCTGCTTCCATAACACCTTTGTTTCCTCTGGAAATTTGTCTTCAAAAAAAATATTTTTTAAGCAGGGTTGTATTTACATTATAGCTACAATGCTAAACTGGGTTGTTAATTTCTATCTGTCTAAGTATTCAGTTACTTTGATTAATTCTTTTCAATTGCTTTCTTATATGTTAAAATGTGTGTGTGTGTCAAAAATATCCTGTACATATAATGGAGTGTTACCTCCTTCAAATGAACATTGAAAAATTGATTCTTTTGTCTTTGATTTATATTATTACTATCTGAACCCCACACTACTAGTCCAGGCAAACTTAGCCCAATTACAGGAAAAAATTAAAACACAATTTCTTTGAAGTCTCCAGAACACCATACTAAAGATCCCAAGAAATCCTAGTTGAAAATCCAAGATGTTCACCAATTTGACCTTCCTAACTTGTTTAGGACCAGGAAACCCAGTGTTTGTAAAGATGTCATGATATATTGTTTGAAATTTTGGGACAGTTCCAGGAATTGGTTTTTGATTGAGAGATATTTTACTGAATATCTTTTAAAAGTTCTCAATGAATTTCATTGAAATTTTGTGGAAGGTTGGGCAATCAGCTATGGAAGAAGTGATCAAATTAGGGGACTGAAATATACACAATGACTTAGTCATGATTGGAAGAAATGTGCTTTCAAAGTCATCCATTTTGAATTTCAAGTTCATAAACTGGCAACAATTTTTTTCTTTGCTCCCAGGTAGTTTGAGACATGCTGAATTCTATTGTTATTATTTGATTTTTTGTCTAGGATGCATGGTTCTCAGTAATGAGAGTGCATGAATACAAATGAACATTATAACTTTGTGTGTGTGCATGTGTATATATATATATATATATATATATATATATATATATATCTGTAGATAGATAGATATAATTATAATATCTGGAATATAAACTGGCGAGAGGCAAGATTTTCAGCTATTTATTATAAAGATGATTTTTTTTTTTATATCAGAATAATTGAATAAGCCAATAATTGAAAGCTGTGAAAAGGAATAATGAGTAATTCATATTCATGATAAAATAAGCATAAGATCCCCCCCCCCACTTCTTAATAAGATGATACTTGAGCTATTATTAGTTGTGGATAATCTTTCTTTTACTTTAAAAAAATTTTTTGTATTCATTTAATTTTCTTAGGAAAACAAAGATGACTCTTCTGACAGTGACAGTGATATTGAACCAGAAAGTGTCCTTTTTGTCAAAAATTTGAATTTTGATACAACTGAAACAGCATTAAAAGAAGTGAGTATCCATTTTGTTAGTTGCTTTTAATGATACTTCATTGCAGTTTTTCAAAAATATCTTTTCTTGACTATGAAATCATGTAACTGTTGTTTGTAATATTTACATATTGTTAAAATAAAAAAAAACTGAATTATTTTTCTAAACATCTGATTTTCATAAGAAAAAAAACAAAACTCACTTTCCTTTGATTAAATATTCTATATACAAAAATAATCTAATCTTCTATGAATTAGATCTATTGTAAGTGTCATGAAACCTGAAATAAATTCCTTTTCTTTTCATCTGATGGACTTCAAGTCCTTTTTTCCTTCTTAATTTTAATTTCAATTATTATCATGCGTATATTATGTATTGTCTTACTTAAGTAAGTCGTGAAAATAATTCTATATATCATAGGTATTTGAGCAGTGTGGTCCGGTCAGAAATGTTATTGTAGCTCGAAAAAAAGACCTGAAAAACAAAGGTATGTGGCTTTGGTTTATTTGTTTTATAATTTATTGAATCAATTAACCCATTTGTAAATATTCATTATTACAGGTTTGGTTATAATTGTAAACAGCAATCTAATGACAATGACCTACTCCCATGCAATCATGGATGAATTAGGTATATTGTTACAGAATGAAGCACAATATTTTTTAATATCATTGAATTATAATTTTAAAAAAATTTGGACATTATATATTTTTTTATTACAATTTTTTTGAATACAAAAAAATTCTACTTTGAAAATAAAATTTGAAAAAAAAAATGGATATCATAATTTGTATTCATCTACATATTTTCCCTAAGTATCTTACTTTCTATCTTTTGAACAGGTTTAAATTTTTCTGTTTCCGATTGGTTTTAACCATTTTGATATTCATTTGTTTTCTCTTGCAGGTCAAATGCTTTCTATGGGTTATGGATTCGTTGAATTCAAACTCAGCCAGTCAGCTCATAAAGCTGTGAAAAAATTGCAACACATGGAACTTGATGGACACCAACTTGAAGTGAAGATTTCAAACAGAATTTCTATGTAAGTGCTCAACATGTTTTTAGTAATATCATAGAGAAATAGCACTCTTTTAGTTTAAGATGCGCCTTTGAAGTTTTGGAGAAATAGCACTCCCTAAATGATAACTATTTTAACTTGATGCATTCAACTTCTACTTTTTTTTTTAGACTTGAATTTCTTGTCTTATGAGGTGTTTGGAAAATTATCAATCCTGTATATTCCCTACTGTACCTCTTTAACAGTGCTTCTTTATATCTTTTATCTGTAAATTTGGTCTTTTATAAAGTAAAATGAACAACCTTCATAACAGTAATTAAACACTGGTTTTGATTCTGTCATTGGGTTTAGGTTATTCATGTGTTCCAACAATCACATGTATCTATGTACATAGACTTTGCTTAACCCTAACTGTTCATAGTAGAAACTTGAAATTTTGGACACACACTCCCCCCAATAAGAAGGGAAATTTTTTTTTCAAAATTCCCCTCCAAAATTGGTCTCTTACTTTGTGCCCATCTTGTTTTTTGAAAATCTCTATATTTTAATGCTCTATCAAAGGCAAGAGAATTAATTTATCCATTGATCAGCCCTTTGTCCAATTTTTTAATTGATTATCCCTATATAACATGCTGCCAAAATTGGTCAGTGGGTGGTTGAGAAAGTACCCACAATCAACTGCTTTTAAATACTTTTGCTGGGTTTAGGTTATTCATGGGTTTTGACATTTATTTACACTTGCTGTACCCAAGGGGAAATTCCTCAATTGTTGAGTCTTGAAATAAAACTAAATATTATCTCATGCCTTTTTATTTCTCTCAACCTATACCTGTATCTTCTCATTGTCTCCCTTATCCCTTCTAATCTTTGTTGCCAGTCTATGATTTTATTTAATGTTATACAAATGTGGATAAGATTCAAATGCCAAGATTTTCCCACTCCCTCAATAAACTACCTAGCTTTCTTTTTCTTCCCCTCTCTTTTTACCCTTCCCTTTCTCCTCTTCTCTCTCTCTATCCCTCAAGTAAACTACTGAAATTTTCTTTTCACTCCTGTTCCTTTCTAAATAAAAATAAGGGATATTCTAAATGAAATAACTTACTGCCAAAAGACTTTGGTCAGATGGGTGGTTTAGAAAAAACTTTTCGTGTATATCTCATCTATTGTGCATGTAATTGTTATTGTTTTTGTTATTTATCACCCCTACCCACAACAAACCAGTTTAAATGCTTTGGCTTGGTTTATTTTATTCATATGCTCTGACGATTATATACATGTATTTATCTATGTATCTGGACTTTGCCCAGCTCTAACTGTTCAAAGTAGAAACTTTAAAATCTACATGCACACATAATGAGCAGTGAAATTGTTTTTGTTTTGTTTTTGTTAAATCCACCCCACCCTGCTGAGTTTTCAGTGGAGGGTTCAATTCACAATATAAATCCATGCTAAATTTACATGGTAAAAATGAGTAAAAAATAGGTGGCGGTGATTCATAATTTCCTTCAGAATGCTAGTTTATTTCAAATTATTCAATGGTTTAGGTGCAACAACAATTTTACTTTCCTTCTTTTGTGTTACACTGCAAAAATTGAAGGAAGAGTTGTAATATATTATACATGGCAACCATATTGGTTTATTTTGTGGTAAAGATTAAATCTTGAGATTAATTTTGTTTTTTTGATAATCTGGGCATGCTTGCCACAGAAAATTACTCATTTTAGATTATGCTGTATTTTTTAGAGTCATGCTAAATTCTGGATTAGTTGATGTTTTTTAGTATATTCAAAGTTTAATAGTGATTTTTTTTCAACAAATAATTATATTTTAGGTTGAAATAGTGTGTGTTGTAAATGCTTGTGAAATGTGAATTTATTAGTGGCAGATCTCATCGTAAACATTTTTCCAAATTGAATTTGCTGTAACCTTGAAAAAATAAATCTGCTTCTGTATGAATTATTTATTCTATTATCAAAGTTTTTGAATGTACAGTCGGAAAATAGTTTTCTTTCAAGTTGAAATAGTTTAATATTGTATATATTCTTAGTCTAATAAATATGGTTACTACTCACAAACATTTAATAAAACTTGAAGCTATATAGTTTATTCTACTTTTTAATATCAAGTTTGTGGATATGCCTTTTTCTTTCAGGTTAAAATAGCACATACTGCAGTATTTTGGGGGAGTAGGTGCTTTACTACAGCCAAATTGCATATATTGACCAATACTGACAGATTCCGTTTGCTCTTTGTACTGTTTATTGCAAATAGTCTGCCAAACTTTAATGTAGATATATTACTTGAATAAATGGTTCTGAAGGTTAGGTATAAGTTTTGATCTACTTGACCTAGAAAGATATGTCTTAATCCTACATTTACTCTGAATCTTATCGTCCGTAAATTAATCATTACGCAATTGAATTCCGATGATGAATTTGAAACACCTCAAAATATGCTGTTGGTTATATGTAACTAAGTAGAATCATAGTTGTATGTTTACTGAAGATCTGAATAGTGTTGCAGTTTCTCTTATTCATTTCTTAAAATAGTTCTAAACAATAAAAAGAAAGAAACTTGAAATTCAACGAGAAAATTAATTTGAGTATGAAGTGGACTCTGTGTTTTTTAAAATCATAAATCTAAATCTAAATAAGAAATCTTTCACTCTATGGGTTTTGATTTACTTCAATTTATTTTGTATGGATGTTATTGAACTTTTGTTTTGAAATCTTTTGGGAAATTTTGCCATCTCGAAGTAATAAGAAAGAAAAAAAAAATAGATATACATGAGACAAAAAAATTCTCAACAAATCGATGATTTGATTAATCTCCAAAAATGATTTTAAGAAAAGGAAGAAAGAAAAAGTTCAGTGTGGAGATGTTTTGATGAATGAGTAACTTGGGAAAAGAAATATACAAATTGTAAATAATGAATGTACTGAAATGTAAATTCATGATTAAATCTTTGCCAAGGCTTTTATTATTGAATCTTCCCATCAACAGACAAAACAAAGTTGCCGGCCGAAAGAAACAAGAAAAGAAAAAGCAAAAGACCTCAAAGATTTTAGTGCGCAACATTCCATTCCAAGCTACAAAGAAGGAAATAAAAGAATTATTCAGGTATGGCTGCGAATTTGTTGAGCTTTTTGTTAATATTGTGTTAATATGTGCACTAGTTAAGTAATTTGATAATTGTTGCTGATTGTACTCCTTGTTGTTTAAGTTTGGTGATCAAACTGGAAGTATTATTATGATTTTTCTTACCTCATGGAATTTACAGTAGCCACATTTTTGGAATGAATAGAAAGTTAATAAAACTGAAATTTCACACAGCATTGAAGACAGCCTTTTCTCCATTAGTTTATTATGGATTTAAATTAACGTTGTTTTCATGCCTTATATATTTATGCATAGGCACAAGTAATTGTTTTATTGAGAAAATGTGGAGGGATATCCATGTACAATAAACATTTGCCAAAAGAAAAATATGGTAATCAGTAGAAAGCAAAAAATGTAACTTTAGTTTATTAATGGTTGAAAGTAATGTTACTTGAGGAATTCTATGAAATTGACTCAGCAATTTCAAAGGTCTTCTCTGTGAATGTTGACTGTTTTTTTTTTTCTTTTCATTCATTTACTTCTCATTTTTTCAGTGTTTTTGGAGAACTGAAGATAGTACGTTTACCCAAGAAACTCATTGGAACTGGACCTCATCGGGGATTTGGTTTTGTTGACTTCGCTGGCCGCCATGATGCCAAGGTGAGTCATAATTATTATCCACTGAAATGAGCAGAACCCAAAGAAATTTCTCTGGTGATATTTGTCTCATCAAATGTACTTCTCCTTTACTGAAATCTGTCCATTTTTCTGATTATTTTTCAAAAACATTTCATGACCTCCAAAAGATTTGGAAAACCCCTATAGCTGGCCAAAGTAGAGATTGTAAAATCTTCCCTTTCAAGAAGTGTCAAGAGGTATCAATAAAACCAGATTTCCAGGAGACTTCAAAAGAGGAGTCACTGTAACTAGAATCTCTTAGATTATGTTAACATCCAAGCACCCTAACCAGACCTAAAGATTATCACCTGCAGAATAAACATCTCAATGATTGTTACAGATTGGTTGAGAGCTGTAGCCAGAAAGATAACAGGAGTCTGCAATATTCATTGTATTTGTCTGGTTTCTTTGGTTTGTTCTTTTCACAATATTTCTGTACACAGCCAAAATGTTATAAACAAACAAAATGACAAAAACGAGGAAATTTGTCCGAACCGACCACAAACAATGATTAAAACACCCCGTCTATCAAAATTCATGTGTAAGTCTATAAGCCTGCTATAACCATTACATTTTAAAGTCAGAACTGCGATTGAGTGATTGGCTCTTACCAATGAAATATCAGAGAATGACCTTCAGTCTAATTCTAACTTTGGTACCCTAATTTGATTGTCTCAGTGTTGTGCATGTCAGAGTCCAGTTTGGTCTTCTAGTGTTCCAAAATCCTCAGATTGCAGGCTACACCATTTTACAACAAGTTGTACAGCATTTGTACTCTAACGGAGAAAATGAAAGGCCCTGAGTGTATAAGTGCATCCATCTACAAGGCAGAAGACATGCAAGTTCGCAAGATATTGTGGGTCATCAAATATTACTGTGACAGACCCGTTTGTGGGAAGTAAAAGATGAACATAGATGTGGTGAGACCACAGCAATACTATTAGGTAGCTGCGATGAGTCAGTTGACTTATGTTATTTTGTCAAATGCAACAATTGGAGATGTATGTTATGTAATTGAGATAGAATGAAAGAACATCTGAACAGAATTTGAGCAACAGATCACTGCTGTCCCCGTAGCATATTTCTCTTGAATTTCAACTTTTCACCACATGCTCATTAATACAACTCCTGACTACACATTATTTACCTCTGTCACTGAAGTTAGGACAAGTATATGTACTCACTCATATTCATTTCCAATGAATTCCTATGATATTTTGTTGAAGGATGAGCAATGAGTACTTGAGAAGTAATTAAATTTTTGGGCAGATCCATGAATTTTTTAGAGTTACCTCCTTACATTTTAGCCTCATGTTCACACTTTCTCTATCAATTTCAATCAAATATTTTGGCAGGGTTGGCCATGGGATAAGGAAGAATTGATCAAATTTGGGGTCTGACCCAGAAATTTTATCGATTCAGAGTTATATTTCATTTAATACATTCATGTATTCACTCATGTTCGTCTATTCAATGTCTCCAGAAGTTTTCAATGAATTCCAATGACATTTTGTGGAAGGGGAGATAGATGAGATTTGGGGGGGGATTGAGGATCTTCCATCAAATATAATTTTGAATTGATTTTTTATTTAGTTTAGTAACAATGGCATTGGCAGGGATATAGACTCTCTAAGAACTTTGTATTTCCTTCTTTCATTTTTTTTTTTGTGTACCAAATTTAGACATTTGTGGTCAATACAACTCTCCCACCCAATCAAATTATGAAGAATATTATGTTTTAATTATATCTCTGATTTGATTCTTTTCATTTTGATTTTCAGCGAGCTTTCAATGCTCTTTGCCACAGTACTCATTTGTATGGTCGCCGTTTGGTCCTAGAATGGGCTGAAGCTGATCAAAGTATTGATGAACTACGTAAAAAGACTGCTGAACATTATTATGAAGGTTTGTTTCATTTTATACTTTTTTTTAATTGGATTTTTCTACATTTTTGGTTGGATTCTGGTATTCTCCTTCAGAAAGTTTTGGTTTATATCACTTTGCAAGGAGCGTTTTTAAATGTTCAATAAAGAGTTCATAAATCTGCTTTTCTAGTGATAAATAAAGATATACAAGAATCAGTATTGCTTCTTTGAAAACATAATCTATGAGCTGAAAATATAAGTATGAACATTAAAATTGGCCAAAAATAGAATCACTGTCTAACAAAATAGATCTCAAAAAAATTTAAAGAATATATTAAAAAAACTCAAGCTTTTTCACAAAGCATTGAGGAAGGAATTTGAATGAAATGAATGAGCAGGATTAATTCTATGAGAAGTTTAAAGAAATTGGTTACGATTTAAGATTGATTTTCATTCTTGAAAATTGTTTACTTAAAAAGACACCTGTTTCTTACTTTCTTATGTATCAATTTTCGAAGGACTATACATTTGAACCAGAAAATATTTGTTATAACCTGATTGATTTATCTCAGATTTGCAGAAAACTTAATATCCAATAATAAGTTGATTTTGAATGATCTTTTTTCACGTTTAGTGGACATTAAAGATTAAAATAGCAGTATTACAAAAATGTTTTTTTGCCCAACTTCTTATACTTCAAAAAAATCAATCAGAAAGAAAAGTCAAACATCGGTAGAATTCAACTTCACAGTTCTTTTGTAATCAAGATAACTATAGTGTCATGTAAAGGCTGCTCATCAGGAAAGAGGTTTGTGCACTAATATTCCAACTAAGTTAAAACTTACACATAACTTGTAAATATTTTTCTGAACTAAAAAAAAAAACGAAAAATAAATGATCTGAAACTTCCGATTGTCTCCAGTTTTTTGCTAAGTAATTGTTATCTGCATTCTTTGATTTCTTTGACTTGCACATAAATAGCCAAGTCTGTAATTAAGATAAGATCCTTTAGAATAACTGTTATGGAGTCCCCCCCCCCCCCTGCTTACACTATCTAGGTATTTTTGTCATTCATACCTGACATGACCAAAGTACCCGAAAAGGCCAAAGATATTTGGCAATGAATATTAATATGTTTGTGTGTCAAGCCCAAAGGGAAAAATAAACTGCAATATCAAAGAACAATAGAAGAAAAGTACAGGATTTATAAACATCAGTGTAGCATCATTTGAGACAAAGTTTGTCTTCAAAGACTTCAGACAAAAGAATCACTTCTCGTCTGCTGGTCATCATTTTCCATCAAAAACTGATAATCTTAAACGGCTAAAATTTCTGATTCTTTGGAATGTTTGACTATTGAAGCTTATATCCCTAATCCCCAAGGGTTTTTTCCCAGTGGAAAGCCAAGTCCAACTTCTTGTTCCTGGGTGGAGTTGCAGCCTTACCACAGTCACTTATATGTATTGGGTCTTGTTTTTATCCGTAACCATTTTCTAAATGCAAGCTTGATGGCCATGGTATTGATGCAAAGACCAGGATAAGGAAGGGAGGCTTTTGCACGTATCCCTTCGCAGCATGTCAGTGACAAGCAATGGGATAATTCAGAGAAGATTAGAATCATGTCTTCTCCAGGAATATTTGTACAAAATATACTATGGACGGGTAAGGAAAAAGATTAGATGTACTTTGCTGATTAATGTATGTCCAGGCATTGAGTGTTTCACTACATTAAATATAATTTTACCCGTGTTTTTATGGATCATAAATTTGATCTTAAGTAATGCACAGATTAATTTGCTTGAGACTTGTATTGATTCATTTTTATATAGTAGATTGGTACCTTGTTTTTTGTACCTGCCATTCTTTATAATTTGATTTTCATTAACATATCCATCATGACAATTGTTTCCTATGTTTTTAAGATCACTTCTTTCTTACATTCCAGAAATTCCTAAAAAGAAGTTCAAAAAGGCTAATATCATGGCTGACTTGAGAGGAGAAACTGATTTATGATTGGAGAATGCCACATGTATCAATTAAAATCAATAAACCATTCTGTATATATTATGAACTAAATTTTGCATTTGATTTGATACCACATCAGAAAAAGAAAACATTTATATATTGAATTCTATTCTAATGAGGATTTGTTACTTTGCTTCCTTAAAAATCAATTGATGCTCAGAATTGAAGAAATCAAATCTATTTTCAACCAAATATACATAAGATAATGTGGATGAATGCCAACTTTGTCGCATGAATTTTCTAAATACCAAGCAATGGTAAATCTTCATACTAAGTAGGTATCACATTTTTATGTAGTACGCTGATTGATTAAGGGGAAAAATCTTTTTTCTGTTTATGTTTATGTCTCCCTTTTTCCCCCGTGAAGAACTTCATTTCATCCACCTGATGTTTAGGATTGAACCTCAAATCGTTCATATTTTTCCTTAACTGAATTTCATATTCGAGAGAGAGAAAAAAGAGAAAAGACAGGACAATAAAAAGCAGAAGAAGAATTCACAGGCCTACCACATTAAAAGGACCTCTTTTTTAAAAGATTCTGTTTTCATCTTTTCCAGCAGAATGTACACTACTATTTATAGCACTTCAACAACACTCAGCTCTCATATTATTACAACACAACTCTCCTCATCTAAATTGTCATTTTTTATTCCAATGCTACAATGCAATGCTGGTTTTTTTCCAATGCTGTAAGTCAATTCAAATATCGTTATTTACTATATCTCGTTGGAAAACAACCAAGGGAGAGGCGAGTAGAGGAGGGATACTCCCTCACATAAGCCTTTTTTTCCCTCTCCCATTATTATTATCCTTTCCATTATTTACATTCTCTACACCTTTCATTCACCTGTGTACAGTTCCACTTACTGGACCAAATCTGTGAGTGTTTGTAAAGTAGGCTCATACTTTTGTGTTCTCTTACGACTACTTTTAGGTCACCTCCTACCAATTGTTATTGGGAGGATGAGAAAGCCTCATTCTGGGAGCTTAAAAAGCCATGTTGTAAACAGTGAATGGAAGACGTAGACTCCTCACAAAATTGAAATTACAGCTAACTCTTGACCCCCGAACCTTAATTCCTATTACAGTACCTATTTGATTGCTATACATACTTCACTGTACATTCAACACCCATGAACTCATAGAATGGCACTAAGGAGCCTAGAGTTATTTTATTATTTGTTTCATTTTTAATAATTCATGGATCCTAATTTCAAGTTTTTTTTGTCTTTTTAAAAGTGTGATTGGATGTAAAGTTTCAAAAGTTTCTGATATAGTAATCTTTGTTATGGTCATAATAGGAAGGTGACTTAAACCAATGAGAATGATGCACAAACAAGCAGAAGAAATTCGCATATGACTATTATATTTTCAGATTAAACAAATGGTTGTACTTACTTTTTTATGAAATACTTTTAGTAGCCATTCCATTAAAGCACAGAAATATTTTAGGACTTTTTTTCTAGAACTTTTGTACAAGACAATATACATGCAAAAAAAAAATCAAGGGTGATAACTGTGTTTGATGATGAATAATGGTTTTTCTATCATTTTTGATAACGAAAGATATGTGGAATAATTCACAGACAAATTTTTTCCTTCCTCCTAGATTTGATAAATCATTCGACTAGAGTTTCCATTCAAGTGTAGATGTCTCTTAAACCTGCTTAGTTTGGACAAAAGCTACCACCATGACTGTTGGAACTCTTGTAATGGACGAGTGAAGGTCATTATTTTTGCAATGTCTACAGCTACGTCTACATGTTTGATTAATGCATCAACTTTTGACAGGTCTTGTATAAATCTGGCTTTCCATTATGTAAAGTATCCCAAAACTGGTATAATTTGTAGGGAATTCTGCTTATTGACATATATCCAGAAGTTCCTACACTCTCCTTGCATATTTCTGATAAACAAAGCAATTGTAATAAATTTTACAAGATCTGCAAAAAATTACCTGACTTTGATGAGCATTTTAAAAATTGGAATTTTTACAGTATTATTAAGTTACAAAAAATAAATATTGAAAATATAGCCTTAGACCACTATTGAATACTGGAATACTTTAAATGGCTAACAATTATCTCAGTATATTTGAACTAATAACATTGATTAACGATGCTGCCTAGGATCTCTAAGCTCTCGCTTCTGGAAATGTTAGATCCAAAAAATAGGAATTGGACAGATATTCCCATTGGGGGAAACATCCCCAAAATCTGCGAATTTGATGAACAATGGAAGGCTTCTTCAGGTGAAAATTTACAAAATAAATTATCAGACAAGTACAGGTGTAAAAAAAAAAATTAAAAAATAGCACAAAAGATCAATCAGACACACACACACACACACATATATATATATATATATATATATATATATGCAATAAAATGAAAAAATACAAGATATGATGTTCCATTTTATTTCTAGAGCATATTGGGTGTGGTTAGTGAACAAAAGCTGTAGTTAGATATTGAAGATTTTTGGTTGAATACCAGGTCAGAGGTCTTCATTAGAGTTTAGTTGCGAACACAAATTGGTCTATATGCATTTTAGTCAAATATCTCATAAAATGCAATGAATACAAGTCTAAAGTAAACAAAAAACACTGGAAAAGTTCTTCAAAAATTTGAAAGTTATGGTGCAAACGTTGTGAAAAAGCTCCAACTTCATGTTATACGTTATCTCCAACAAAACATTCTTCCTACTGCTTGTCTTTAGAGCCAATTCATGAGTGATTCACTATTTCATTTCAGTTATTTTTGTGAATAATTCTCTCCAATGATGGTCAATTATGATTTGCTGCATAGAAAATATAAAAAAATGTTTTGCTGTCTGCATCAAACGTTTTAGAAGTATATTTGCGTACAAAAGTCTGTACTTTTAAAAAAAAGTGTTTTAGTACAGTATCTTATAAAGAGTGTGCAATTTTAGAAAAATAAACAAATGGTAGAATTCATCTCCATTGCACAATCAGAACAAAGAATGAATGAAATTCTAAAAAATATGCTGGTAAATGATTGTACTTGGTTATAAATAAAAGCAGAATGTTGATTTTAGTATGTTGATGTTTATTCACGTCAACTTCACAACTCATGAAAATGCTTGAATTACTGAGAAAATTTTGGAAGGGAAAAATGGAGCAGGAGGTACCAGAAACAAAAGCTTCAATAAAAAAAATAAGCTTCCAATTTCAGACATGAAATAAGTCATCTGCACTTTTGACTTGAAGTATAAGACAATGGTTTAATGAATTTTTTTCAGAGTGATATTTATGTCAGTATATTCAAGATTCCTTTCTCTTCTCTTCCTTGAAATGAAAAAGTACACAAATGAACAATTTCATCTTTTTATAGAAGACTTGTTATTCGTTTACATTTCAGTTGTAATAACATCAGGTCTTCTTTTTTCTTCCAAATTTTGCATGAAAACTAGAACCATTCGAACTCTAAGCTGCTCTTTATTCTAAAATGCTAAAAGTATATGCAGCAAATGTTCATGATTATTCTGAAATTGTGATAGTTGAGAACAACTAATTCACACATATACTTGATCATATCAACAGACAATCAGATTATTTAGAATCATCCCATTCAGGATTAGTTTAGATTAACTAACTTAATCATTGTGAATTTGTGACTTAGAAATAATACTTCATTATAAACTGGTCCATGTGTTGTATTGTCAAAAAAAAAAAAGAAGTACCGTATAAACATTATTTTCAATCAGCTTTGAGAGTAATTTTCATCAAGTCAGAACCGGTTTGGTTTCAATTTTTATAGATTATTAGTGTCAAACTAAATTATTCACGACGGTGCTTGCAAGCTCTCTTGATGCTCTCTAACTGTCTCTTTCATATCAATTTCCTCTTGGATTATCATTTTTTGTTGGTATATTATGTCTAATAGGTATTTTCTTTTGGTAAGCCCTGGTCTAGTTGTTTTTTCTGTACTTCACAGTTGAATGTCTCAAAGATTAAATGTTGCTAGTCGAGAATTGATCAGGTGTCTTTGTCTGACAGAATTTCAGACTTCCAATAACTCATTAGACTGATAATTGATAATTAGCTGATTTGATTTCTTCTTGGATTATTGTTTTTAAGGCAAAAAAAAAATTATACCAATGTTTACTGAACAATTTTCAAACCCAGTATGTATATCCCTTTTTTTTTCATTGTTTTGGATGTTTTGTTTGTATGGCCTGATCTAGTTTTTCCCATATTTTGTCATCATTGATGCATTTCATTCAGCATATCTAGTGTTTCTGTCTTAGTCTCACTGATTGAGAATTTATTAGACTGATAATGAGTCAATCATTCACCAGACAATTATTTATTTGATGAATGCAAAAATAACATCCACAATGTTTGATTAGTTCAATCAGAGTTGTTATGTAAAAGATAAAGATTTGGTTTTAAATGATGAAAAACTAATTTTCCTGTGTAATATAAACTGCTTTGACTGAAACTGACCTTTGTTTATGGAGGAAGCAATGAAAACAATACCATCAACCCCAACACTAAAAAAATTGTAAATTCTTCCAGTAACTTTCTTTAATACCATCAAAATTTTAAATAATTAAATTTTCTTTTTAGTATCACACCATCTTCCAAACCAGAGGGGAGATAATTCGAAGTTTTTTATATTTTGCAGGAATTTACAGAATGTAAAAGGATTAAATTGTAGTGTGTTATTCCAAAGTATATGAAATATAGGACTGACCCCCTGTTATCAAATTCAAATTTGAAATTTTTTTTCAATCGACAAAAACAAGATATGAATTTTATTCATTGACGTCACTGAACCATGTCACAGCTTTCCTGTTTTAAATTTTCAAAATTACCCCCCTTGCATATAACGCTGAAAAAGTCCAGTCATTTGATTTCACTCAATCATATTAAAATATTTCAAAACAGTTTTGCATTTTTTTTTTCCCAATTTAGATTATTGATTTTGTTTTTGATTTATTGTTCGTTTGGCAAAATTTAAGGAAAAATTAATTCAGAAAGAAAACAATTGAAATACAATCATAATATCTAAAATTGAAAACAAGAAGTTAATTCTGTTTCATAGAAGTGAGGAAAATGGATCCTTCATTCAGAGGATGCACTCCAACCTGGAACACAAAACTAGGATTATTCAAATTAAATGTAGCCATTTGAAAATGCCAACCACATTCTGGACCTGTCAAACCAAAGATAGCGAGGAAAAAAAAAAATTCTGATCCGAGTCAATAAAGGCAAAATGCTGAAACTGAACGAGTAGCTGACTTATGCATGGTGTCAGCTGCATTCCATTTATTTGGGTACAATCATCCCTACATTGTACCCTACCCTTGGCACTTTGAAAAAGAAAAATCCACTAAACATATGAATTTACATATTCAAATTGCACCAAAATTTTCCATGCACTAGCAATGAAAAAATTAGTGTCATTAATGAAATAGAAAAGCTTGGGACTAGGAAAAAACTCCCGCACTTCAAGACCCCAAAATTTCAGAGACATTTTAGGGGTTTTGTACATTAAGAAAAAAGGTTTTGTTGCACACCCAAAGGAGATCAGGGTACTTTTTTACTGGACGGCTTGTACAGATTCACATAAAGAATTCCTCTCAAAGAACAGAGAGGTGCGTTTACAAGTATTGATTATGGTAAAGATGAGGAAGTCAAGTTTGTATTTGAGCCATATTTTTAAGTCAGTAAAAAATAGGGATCATGTATAAACTGCTGATTTAGGATTCAGCATAAGTACATATAAAGAGATCAATTGGATTAAAAAATTTAGACTTTAATGATTTAAAATCAAATCTCTGAGTATCATACAAATACCAGATTATTGTTTCTTATAAAAAAAATCATGGTTGGTTGGGTATACTGATAATGCAATTAAAACCCAATGCCAGATGTAAATAAGCATTAAAAAAAAAGAAAAGAACTTGCTTGGCAATATATCAGGTATCAGATGGAGCCCAGACCTTACTCCCACATTTAAAGTGCAAAGCCAGATAAAATGCCCAGAATTGCAGAGATTATTGACATTATAATGTTTTTTTCACCTGGCTTCATATTCTAAACATACTTTTAAAGCTTTTTATTTTGATGCAACCGAAAATTGAAAAATTATACCACATACAATTTATTTATTTTTCTTATACTACAATCATTTTTATTCTTTGAAGCACTTTTCTACTTTTCATTTATAAAGATTATTTCTTGTTCATTCCTCTTATACAGCACTCACTTTTATCCTTGCTCTTTTTGTTTCCAAAGACTTTCTTTTTTATTCATTTCAAGACTCACTTTTTTCTTTGATACACTTTTCTACTTTTTTTTCCATCAATCAAAAAAATAACACCACATAATGTTAATTTTTTTCTTTTTACCAGACCTCATGAAATAAAAGTGTTGTATAGGAGAAATAAACAAGAAATAGATCTTTAAAAAAGTAGAAAAGTGCTTTGAAGAATGAAAGAGAGTGTGTGGGTTATGTCCTTTTGGGATTTGTCAAATGAAACTCTTACTTTGGGATTAAAAAAAAACATAGGAAAATCCACTTGAATATTCTCTTCTAGGCAACTTTTTAGTTTTATTCAATCAATTAGGATTTAGATATTTGATGGTGAAAAAAAATTCTTTTCATGATAATTTAAAATAAAAAAGATTTTTCATCACTTTTCATTATTTCGATTATTATTATATTTTTTAAACATGTTTTTATTCTGTTTATATTGTGCTTGGAGTGACACTTATATAAAAATATTATTACATGTATGATTAGATATAGCAAAATGATGAAAACATATTTACCAAGTGTATTTTTCATATAAAAGTTTGTTTTCTTTTTTGCAAATTGACAATTTGAAATTATGGGAACCTACAAATGATTGATGTAGATGACAATACCCATTTTTTTGCACACCACAGATTGCATTTTAATCTTGTAAATTCTACTGCATTTTGAGTTATGTCCTGTGTCTTCAGTAGCACTTGAATATCAGCTGAAATTAGCCTGTCTCTCATCATCTGAATGGAATGTATGGACTGATAATGTTGAAAATTTATTGTTCATTTTTTTTAAATGCATGATGTAAGACATTTTTAGTTAACTGATAACAAAACAATTTTCCCTCAAATTATCAGATAACTTTATTTTTCGTAGAATTTTCAATTCAAAAATGTTTTTTTTTACTGTCATCGAAAATGTTGTCAGGATTGATTTTTCGCTGAATATAGGAAACAGTGACTTTATAACAGTTAAAATCTAATTTATTATAAATGAAAATGTTTTCCTCTTGTTTAGAAAAAAAATTGATTTTAAAAAGTTTCATGTTTTTAAAATCAATTGTTGATTATCAGGTAGTTTCACACTGTGGGTGAAAAGTAGTATTTGAACACATGCAAAGTATTCATTTGATATATTTCCAATGCTTGCACTCATCCAGGTGATGTACTTTGATATAGAATTAATAATTACTAAGAAAAAAAAAATTCCAAGTATTCAATGCAAAAGAGAATATAAACAAAAGTAACAGTGGAAAAAAGTATTCAGACATTCTTATGATAAATTTTCAAAAGTATAATTCAAGAAGGAATTGAGGTCTAGATCTTTCTACACCTTCAGAGAAACTTTTGGAATGTTCCAGCATAATGCCATCACAGTTGTCATCCACTAGTTCACTTTATTGTAACAAAGCTGCCATGGTTGAAATAAAGGAGCTCTCAACCGAACAAAAGAATGATATACTTAAGCAACCTAATGGAGATTTGAGCAACAGGGCCAATGCCAAGATATTAAATATCCCTGTTAGTACCATTGGATTGATTGATTGAAGTGGGAGACATTTGGCACCACTAAAAACCTTCCTCAAACTGGTGCTCAATGGAATTTCTTCACTCGAAAAACGCTAAGAAAATTCAAAGCGATTCCAATCGTAACACTAAGAAGATCCAAGATGATTTAAAAGAAGCTGGGACATCATTTACTATAAGAACAATTAGTAATGAACTGTAAAAGAATGGTTCAAAATTCCATACCCCTAGGGAAACACCTTTGTTGAAAAAGAAAAAAAAAGCACTGGCATTCTCAGATGGAGATTGTACTCAAGAATTCAGAGAATCCTAATTATTTTTGTAAGAATGTTTTTGGCCACAACCCAGGTTGTCATGTATGGGAAAGAGATAGATGTGCCTATAATCGAAAAAAAAACCAGTAAAGCACAAAGGTGGAAGTATCATGGTTTGGGGTATTTCTCTCTCAATGGTACATGTATCAAACGGAATAATTTGGAAGTCAGTTTGTTCTCTTCAGTGCAACAGTTGCAGTTTGAAGAGGTTTGCACATTGCTAAAGTAACTCGCAAATGATTTGTGCAGAATAATGTAGAGGCACTCCAATAGTCCAATGACTTGAATCCAATTGAAAATTTATGGCAAAGCTTGAATTCATGAAGGACCCCAGAAACATTAATGATTCGAGGATTGTTAGTAAGGAAGAGTAGGCCAAGATTTCAAAAGAATGTTGCAGTAGGCTTGTAAAAGGTTACCGAACATGTCTTTGCGCAGTAATTGCAAACCAGGCCTATACAACTAAATATCAAAATATGAAATCAAGATGTTCACATACTTTCTTCCACCATTAGCTTTTGTGCGTATTTTATCGTACATAGTACGTTTGAAAATATGCATTTTTTCCCTTGGTTATTGTAAGATCAAAATACATCTCTTGTGTAAATTTAAAGTAAATGTAATCATTGGAAGTATATTGAATTAATATTTTGAAAGTGTCTAAATACATCTTTACTCCCCACTCAACCTAGAACTTACTAATGAAATGAAAATGTTAACATAATTCAATATTTTTCTACAATTTGTTTTTGTTGTTTTTTTAAATCAAGGCCTTGAAATAATGCAGAGAAGACATTTTTATTTTCCTAATTGAAATAATCAGGGTTGAGAGTTTCACAATATACAAACCAAATATTAAACAAAGATGTAAATTGAATTTTGAGTTAACATCAAGTGCACACTATTTCGTTATTTATTGTTAGTTAATATTTGCAACAGATAATTTCAGTATTGAATTAAAGGATCTCCAGGGTTATTTTTTTTATCTATCTCTACCCATTATGTTTTTTGGGTCACTCTACAAAAAAGTCTGAATGACATTACCCTGTACTTTTTCAACCCCGATTTTCAAATCTTGCATCGAGATGGGCCGAAGCACACATAGTTTCTCATCATCTTGGGAATTTTTGTCCAAAGAATCTGAAGAATGACTGTTCATAAAGTCTATGCACTCTCTGATTCGGACAGAGGCAGCAACTCGACATGCTTCATGGAGATCACTCCCTGAAAAACCCTCAGTACTATAGGCGATAGCAGACATATTCACATCTTCATGCAAATCTTCATCATTTAAGATAATTTCCAAGATGTGTTGCCGCTGATACTGGTCTGGAGGGCCCACATAGAATTGGCAAGGCATACGTCGTAAGATAGCCTGGTCAAGAGCTTGGCGGTTATTTGTGGCTCCAATGATGATTACCTGGCTTTTGTTGTCGGTTAACAAACCATCCCAGTAATTCATAAACTGAGTCTTCATCATGTTTGTGGCTTCGTGGTCATGAGAGTCCCTGATTCTTAACAAGGAATCAATTTCATCAATGAAAATGATAGCCGGCTGAATTTTGTGGGCAAGATTAAATATAGCTGCAACTCGTTTCTGCGATTCGCCATACCACTTATCCAACATTGTAGACAATTCAATATTGATGAATTTCGCCCCCGATGCCTTTGCTGTAGCTTTTGCAATCATTGTTTTACCGCAACCTGGTGGTCCGTACAGGAGTACACCGCGAGGAGGTTTCATCAGTCTCGAGGAATCAAGCAGAGCAAAGTTCTTGAGTGGGAAGATCACAGTTTGCTGAAGATCACTTTTAATATCTTCTAAGCCGCCGATTTGCTCCCAGTTGACATCGAAGCTAGCAGGGTCAACAAGATTAGCAGCGACAGCCACTTCGTATTCGTCGAGGGACCGTTCGTCGATGCCCAATTTCTTCATCATCACTTTCGCTTGTGAATGCGCTTTTTTCTTTTCTTCGTAGGTCGGGTCCATTTTTTTTAGCAGCCAGCTGAAGGTCACATAGACCGCAGCGAATGAACAGCAGGTGGCTAAAACTTTAGCCAAGAGACGATCTGCCTTCAATCCAGTTGCGTTTTCAAGTTTGGCCACGACACTGTAGAACGTCGCCGACAAGGGATTATAACCGCTTCGAGACATACCTGCTGAAATATCAGGTTCACCCTTGCTGAAAAATGCCCCGGTTCCTACAGTAGTCGTTTTAAAAATCGAATCTGTCATTATTTTCAACATCAGTTTTTTGTTCTTTTCATGGGATCATCCTCACTAGCTCTGGGAAACATCGAGGAAGAATGGTTTTCTACTTTCTTTGCTTTATAAAGAGAAATTAAAGATAGCACTTTCAGTTTTATTTCCAAAGAAAAGTTTTGTTTTACTTCCTGTTAAATTCACCGGTCGTCTTTGTTTTTTTTCTTCTTGTCATCAACATTTAAACACAAGGGAAAAGACATCAGAAAATTTTACCCACCTAGATGCATACTTGATGAATAACACTTGTACTGTTTCTATAAAACTGGCTGCTGTGGACGAGCAATGGACATGGAAATGAAAAAATGCCTATCCCTGGTCTCTTGCTAGTAGCTCATCTTAATCGACTTTCAGCATAGAAGAGCTCAGTGCCGAACTGAGTTATTTCCCTTCAGTCTTTCAGTGATTTTGTTCATACATATGAATAAACATTTTCACCGAAAATTGACACCTGAATTCAAATACGTAATTAAATTCAAAAATTTCCATTCACAATTTGAAAATTTTTTGTAGAAATAGTCCAGCCCAAATTTTTGTCAAAGCAAAAAAATAAATGAATAAATAAAAAAACAAACAAAAACAAAAGACACACACCAGCATTCATTATAACTCAGATTTTGACTGTTAAAAAGTAAACTGTATTAAGTATATTTGTTGCTGAGAGAAAATTAATTCTATTTCACTTTTAATTGATAGAAAAGCAAATATAGAGAATGCATATTGCAATGTTTCTTGATTCTTTTCTCCTATCTCTGTGACTGCTGACTGACTCTCTCCCTACCCTTTTTCAAAGGGTTTTATGTTTTACAAAGAATTAGATATTATGGTAATAGGTGTGAATTTTCCTTGATGGGATGAACAGTTTTAGACCATTTAACAATTATACCATTTTACAGTTATATTAACATGGCTCACCAGCAGTGGCGATCAAACACCACCTCCTCTTAAGCTATGATTTAATATTTAGCCTTGTTTTATCATTTTCAGGGTCGTCTCACAATACATGTAGTTTGTTATTTCATGTAGTGTATAATCATAGTGTATTGTTTATGGATGTTATTTCATACTGCACATCACTTTTTTTTTTTTTCAAACAGAAGGCTTTCTTACGTATGTAACCCAAAAACGTATTTTACGATAAGGGATCAGTAAGTATAACAACGGATATTACTCGTTGTTCATGTCACTTCTGTTGAGTGTGTACCCACGTTGATATTGAATCCGTTACATCGGATTTAACCTCGGACTGCACGTAAACCAACTTACGATGCAGATATGTTACCCAAATAACAAAAAAATCTAACTGAATTTAATAAGAGAATCATCATTACTGAAATAAAATAGGTACTTTCAATTTGATTGTAAGGAGATTTTTTTTTGGTACTCAAACTTTAACAGAGTCTCTGGGGACCGATTTTACACCGACCCCACCAGTCCAACCGAAAAAGAATGTGTCATCCTACACAAGGACGAGTGTGGGATACTTGGAATGAAACATCTGTGGGTCCGATGACATCTAAATCCAATTCCTCGCCGATCCGGAGCAGCAGTGACCGCAGATCAACCATGTGCAGGCGTCCCCAGTCCGGTCGTTTGTGTTACACCCTAAGGTGTCGGATGGAGGCTAACAGATGAGTCACCTTGCCCAACGGGTGTCCTAAAACTGTGCATTTAGGTGGTCTCTATTGACTCCTACATTTTGATATAATTTGTTACTGATGAGAAAATTTTTCTCTCTCACTTCTCGTTTTTTTTTTCCAGATCAATTAGGGAAATCATTTTTTTCTACTTATTCGAAAAAATACCGTTAGATTTAGTATCGGGCGAATCGCTTCAAAATTCAGTAGAGCGCTCCTCGGGGAATATCAATTCAAAAGAAATGAATATTGCCAAAAGTTTTTACTCTTGATGCCTTGAAACGGCAAAGTTTTTTTTTAATTTTCATCCAGCTAACATTATAGCCAATGTTGAAGTTCTCACAAGAAGATACCATTGTTTTTATGGTCAGAAAGATTTCATCGAAAACAAATATACGGCATTTAGAATCATAATAGCTTTGATATCTAACGAATACGTTGTTTAGACATAAAGGTGAAAAAACAAAACAAATTACAATGAATTTTATTTTCATTATTGTGTGATCAGCGTTATATAATTATATCTTTTGAAGCCTTTGTATGAATTTCTGAGTATACATAACATTTTAGCTATAAAGTTATCTGGAAAAATATAACCATTTTTAGTCATCGAGATGCTATGCGATTTTAGTATCGAAAAAGCAAAGATTACCGATATTGTTCCGTGATTAGAGATCAGAAGGGGAAATAACCCTTATTTCTTGCATAATTAGATTATCAGTAGCTTCCCTTGTTGATTTACATTTAAATTCTGTAACAAATTTGGCTGCGCTAGGGAACACCCTAGGTAAACAAGACAGAATTCATTTCTCCATTAAACATTATTCAAAAACTACAAATCCCATTTCTACTCCTTTAATAGTAGTTCCTGTAATAAATATTAAAAAAAGTTAACTAGAGTTGAAAGAATGAATTCGTCATCAATCAAAAGGAATTTGACAATATTTTTCACAACAGAAATTCAATGTTCACAAGGAAATACCGTGAACTCGCAAATATGAGTTGACACGATATGACGTCAGGGCATCACCTTTTTTCTCCTCTTTCTTGTATTCATGTCTTAAATTCCAAAGGTTTTAATTTCAATGTCGGACGCATTCACGATAATAAAGTCAATATGATGTTTGTACATTTCAGAAAATTCAATGGTTGATTTTTCACATTTATTTATTCTATCTTGTTTAAATATTTCTGTGAAAGAGCCATTAAAATTCACTAATCTTTAATAACCTATCTTTGCTTGATTATAAAACTTTTAACTAAAAAATTATTTATTGCAATATGTTTGACAGACCTATATTTCCAGGTATCCATTATTGGGGATTATATCCTATACAATCTATATTTTAGATCCCTTATTACTGCCGGAGTAAACCCGTGGTAAAAATTTCTCGAGTTACATCATTCGTTTTTTTTTTTTCTTTGTTGAGTTGGTTGTATTTACAATGTAATTATAATGTGAAACTCATCACTGACTGTCCGTCATGGTTTCAAAATAAAAAGTAGTTTTGCATTCAAATTTAAAAAAAAAAAAACAGTAATGAAATGAAATATTACAATTGATATCATTACAACACGAGTACACGTATCATGAAACAACTTGAACATGTAATAATACAATGTTTCATTGTTTTATGTATTGTCATTTACAAATATCAAGTGAGTAGACGTGCAACAGAGTACCGAAGCTTTGACGTCATGTTTCCATAGTTAGCCAGAGGATCCAAACAGTCATCCAGTTGAGTCAAAAATGGCATCTTTATCAGTATACTCCTCTGATAACATTCCTTTCAGATGAGCCCAAGATTATCTCTCGTGGTAAACATCACAATAAATCCAGCCACGTAGAATCATTTTATAATTTTGGCTGAATTATTAGGGCATATGTTCAGGCTAGCATGAAAAATAAGCCATATGAAGTCACGTCAATTATAATATGTATTTATAAACTATTGCTTTGAAACTATTTCTACTTAATCTTTTTAAATCTATCTTTTTTTATAGACTTTTATAAAATTATTCCAAGCTAGTATAGCTTTATATTTAATTGAATTTCTTCCATATTTTTCTGTAATAATATGTAATAAAAACAAAGAGCATTTTGATAACTTTCTTGTATGGAAGTTTTTTTTCTGTTTGAAGAGCAAAAAAAATACCAAAACGGCGAGGAAGTAATGCCATTTTTCAATTTAAGGATTTTCAGGGACTCATTGTAATTTTATAATCATCTGGAAAAAATCAAAGACGAGCAACCAAGTTAGTACCAGAATTAAATAGTACAGCTACACGTTGAGATAGGATCAACATTGTAAGAGAATATTGGAGCAATTGGGGATACTTTATTGAAGTGTTCAGTGTCATCTGTGGTTTAGAATTAGCAGACCCTAATGTGCTTTTCACTGGAATAGAGAGCAAGGGGCCCAGGGACCACACATATAAAGTAGAAGTAAATTAGATATCAGAAAATTCAATCAGATGGTTGTGGTCAGACCATGGAATAGTTAAGATGTGTGAGTAGTATGAAGTAGTGCTTCTCAACAGATGTGAATGATTTTAGGAATGATCATTAAGGCCCTAGATATTGTATAAATATGACTGTTATGGTGTATACTTGTATGTATTGGATTGCATCTATAGAGGTGGAAAAATCCCCAGTTATAGGTTGTTCCTATAGTGAGTGAGGGAGAATAGTGATGTAGCTCGAATTCTGTGTAGCGACGAGATCATGTAGTTGTGGAGGACTAGAGATTTTGTCTCTGCTTGAATAGTTCTTCCCACAGCATGCTGACGTCACCGGAAATGTTGAAGGAGGAAGGGAGACGATAAGTGCCATGACAGAATGGAGAATATATGCAACAAGAATGACAGTGGCCGTGGAGATGAAACAAAGTACGACATTGTAATGAAGACACAAATGTTTAGACATAGAAATGAAACATACATCTAATAAAGTCACATTATATCAATTCAAGACTGAAAGAATAAAGATATAAAGAAATATCAATATGATTGATTGTGAAGAGAAGATGTCTGTTCAGTTTGAGAGATAAAAGGGTCAATTTTGATAAGTAGATCTTTAATTTCAAAGCAATAGATTAGATGACATGGCCTCTTCGCTTGTATATACAGATTGCACAATAAAATAAATGTTATTTTTGTTTGGTCCACTAAACAATAATTGTATGTGATATCATGTGTCATAAAATCGTTTAAGTATCTTCCTAATCAAATAAACCAATCTTCTCTTTTTAACTGAATCTTTAAGAAAGTGTCAGAATTTTCAAGTGTGACTCTCTTTATAATGACTACACTCTGGAACGAAACATAACCAGTATAAATATAATCACCCTACACCAATGACACCATTTTGAATTGTTACTCAGACCCCAGTAATGGTAACGCGATGTCAAACTTCGGGACTCTACTCTAAAATTTGGATTTTATGGAGAAAAAGTTACGTGAAAAATCAAAGATATTGATCAAATGTGAAGCACGTGATAACAAAACTCAAATTTTAATTTAATCTCTTTCTGTTTCATTATTTTTTCTTTTTTTTTTCTTAATAGTAGATGATAATTTTTTGTATGTGCATACATGATTTTTGACCAGTCCTCACCTAATGACATGATGCGTATTTTTAATACATTTCACAGTACATTTTGTCTTTTTAAAATTCATCCTCCAAATAAATTTTCTCAAAGGAGGATTCAATTTACAGTAATGTTTCATTGTTTCACGATCTTTTTTCGAAAATGCAGACTTTTTTAGTGATCACTGCGCAACGCGCATGGGTATACAACTGTTCAGTTGTGTGTCAACTTGGTTTTAAGTTGTTTTTGTACAACCATCAATTCAACAAATCAACAGTGTGAATAAAAATGAAGAGTAAGCACTGTTTGTTGCAATAGTAACAAACCACCCCAATGGATAAAGACAACCAAAAACATCCAACCATATTGAAAAATGATTGTCTTGAGAAGAAAAAAAAGGTTTTTGAGCAGTTTCTGCTGCTTCTATCACAATGTAACAATAAAACTTCATTGGGTACTTAATTTTACCATTTTTAAGCTTTACATCTAAGTATTGCTTATATGACCACATGCTCAAAATGGCACAAGCTGTAGGATCTTAAAAATGAAAAGTTCCATTAAAATGACAGAAATTATGCCCCCAGTCTAGCATTATTCTAGTCAAAAACTTTTAAAATCATTTTCTAAAAACAGGCTAATTTTCAGCTAGTTCAAAGATCTAATGAATTGAAAGTGCCTAAAATTGAAGAAAAAATTTCTTCTATGAAACATTCTTTGTACACAAAATAGGAAATTTCCCAAGATTATGAACGGAATGATTTGTACTAGATCAATGAAAGTTGAACTGAAACACTGGCAAAAAATATTTGAACAAATCGTTCCTGCCACAAAATATTACCACTATTAATATATTTTAACTGAAACACCAAATATAAAGTATTCAAGCTCAGGAAGCCAAGCTGGAGATTTGGACATCGAGGGGGCTTAGCTCCTTCAGGAGGTCACCATATCCAACATTCTGTGTATTGGTTCTCAAACTTGTGACTGGAGACGGCTGAGGATCTACAAAGGTATTACTGGGGGTCAGTGGGCAGATCTTTCAAAAGCCTGGGGTCAGTGAGTTTGTTGAGTAGGCATACCATTCAAAAGCCTACTTAGAGATTTGAAGGCCAAGGTGCAGGTGGGCGGGGGGTGGTCTTGGCTTCTTAAGGGGCTCCCCTTTTATGAGATTTGTTATTGTATAATATTAATGAAATGCAAAATGTAAGCGAACTATTCATGAAACTTTTTGGGCTCCCTTCCGTTGATTTGAAATTGCCCCACTTCTTCCCACAGCTATGGCCCTGAACAGACCTAAAGGCATTTGAATGAGTAATGTCAGTGAACATTAGATGATCAGAATAGAATATAGGGATTCATATAAACTCCATGTATCAGATCAATACCACCACAAATAGTACAAAATTGAAAAACAAACAAGGAAAATAACATTGCATATTATTTGAAAATTAATAGAAACCTACTTGACATATTTTTCTGATAATCTTTAAAAACTTTCTGGATACTTTCTGCAATTTGTGACTGGCAACCTATGAGTGAGTATGATATTACCACTTTTACTGATGATATCCTCACTAGTTATTATTGATTTTTTTGCTACTATTTATTTTCCTCTGAATTTTTACCAGTGAATAAATGCAGTCTTTTTATTTGGGCACATTAAGATGGCCTTACCTAAAGCAATTGTACGGCACAATTATCTTTTATTGACAGTAAGCTTCCAACTTCCAAAGTTGGCACAAATTCCCAGTCACAAACCAGGCACTGTGAGCAGCTGGGGATCATGTAGTTAATCCTCCCTATTTAGACACAAACTCTTCATTATGCTCAATAACAGAAACCAAAGGTTCTCCTGTCCCCTGAACCCCTCGATTACCTGGCTGCAAGCAACAACAAATGAAATAAACTGAAAATTGCCAATGGTATCCAGGAGCATACTCTGAGGCCCCAGAAAATGCAACCTATCTTGTCTTTTAATGCTTTAATAATTGAGTTTAGAGAACAATTCTCCAGTGCCAAGACAAATGATGATAACCTAAGAGTGAATGATACTATACCAGAAATTCTTAGAACAAATTTCAAAGCCTATCTTTGCCCTGTATTAAACTTTATATAATGAACAATTACTGTTTTTAGGAGTTGCTTTATTAATGGTAATAATGTCGAATATTTGAAAATAGAGCATAAATAGATTGATCGATACAAATATCTATCAATCTATATATTTCTCTTTCTCTCTCTTTCTCTCTCATGTATATATATGTGTGTGTGTACATTTACTTTCTTTTTCACTTATATCTTAGGAATACGATAGTTCCTTATTTTGAATGCATCTCCTCTTCCTTTTTCACTACCAGCATGTTGAAGGGTTAAGATGATTCTCCACACCTTAATACAGGGACGGATCAATCAATTCCCCCTGCATTAGACTAGCATCGAAATACCGGTATGCTGGTTATAATTGATTTTTTGCTACAATTTATTTTCCTCTGAATCGTTACCAGTGATTAATAAATACGGTCTCTTTTTTGGGGAACATTAAGATGGCCTTACATAAAGCAATTGTAAAACAATTGACCATATGATGAGAATTGTTACAAAACTTTTGAGAATGTGTCTCAACGACAATTTTTTTTACCAACTCAAACAGAACTTTTTGAAACTTAAAGTATGCCACAGTCAACCAGTTTTTGTATGTATGCAAGTGTATGTAAGTGTGTGTGTGTGTGTGTGTGTGTTTGTGTGTGTGCATATCTGCTTATACATGTGTGTTCATACGTGCGTGTGTGTGTGCAAATACTTGAGACTGGAACAACTTTTTTACTTTCCCTGGATTTCAGACAGACGCACTCATTAAAAAAATCAGGAAAGTAAGATTAATATTATTCTATACATCTTATGTTTTTGATTGACTAGTCTTCAAGTTCTGTCTTTGCAGAATGGAGTCTGGCCATGGAAGAGATGAATTTATAATTTCCTTTCTAACCATGACCGATGCTGGCCATAACTACCCACTAAATTTTCATACCATAATTTGGCCTGCCTGCTAAATTTTATAAACATGAATCGGCCTGCCCATACCAGCCCATGGGCCAGGCCGGACAAGGACCCACAGGCTTACTCATGCCTGAGCAAGACTCTACCCTGAGCTACCTAAAAAACATTACTGGATGAAAAGTTTGAAATAAGTTATAGATATTTTAACTTATTGAGTAATGAGATGAGAAATGTTTTTGATAAAAAAATAATAATTCAAGTCAATTTTGGAAGAAACTGAATAAATGGTAAATCGAAGATGCAATATCTGGTAAATGATGAATGAAAACTTCCAAGCCAATCCGTTACAGTATTTGCTTGATCAACAAAGAAACAGGTAGGAATTTTCTAAGGGGGTGCGAAGCAATTTTTGCCCAAGCCATGCAACTGCTCACACACCTCTTTAACCATCAAGTTTTCATCTCTACAACCCTTTCATCATCATCATCATCATCATCATCATCATCATCATCATCATCATCATCATCATCATCATCATCATCATCATCATCATCATCATCATCATCATCATCATCATCATCATCATCATCATCATCATCATCATCATCATCATCATCATCATCATCATCATCATCATCATCATCATCATCATCATCATCATCATCATCATCATCATCATCATCATCATCATCATCATCATCATCATCATCATCATCATCATCATCATCATCATCATCATCATCATCATCATCATCATCATCATCATCATCATCATCATCATCATCATCATCATCATCATCATCATCATCATCATCATCATCATCATCATCATCATCATCATCATCATCATCATCATCATCATCATCATCATCAGTCTTTTAACGTCCATCATTGGACATAGACCTTCCCGAGGATTCGCCATAATTCTCTATCATGGGCGTCGCGGAGCCAGTATTTCCTGAGTCTGTCCAGTTCATCTCTCCATTTCGTGTGCTGTTGGCCTCGGTTTCTTATATGATCTCTTGGGATCCATATTGTGAGACATGATGTCCATCGGTTGTCTTTCATTCTTGCAACATGGCCTGCTCATTGCCATTTGAGTTTTTTAATAATTTATATGATGTCACGGACACCCATTTTCTTCCTTATATACTGTACTGTCTTGTGATCTTTCCATATAAGATTGAGCAGGATTCTCAAATGCACACATCATGACTATTGGAATTTCCACTGAGTCGAATGCCTTCTTGAAGTCTATAAATGCAACAGCACATTGCATTTTGTACTCGGCTGCCTTTTCTTTCGGCTGATTTATTGAATGAAGATGGTGAATGGTCAAGTAACTTTTTCTAAATCCAGCCTGTTCTTGTGGTTGATTTTCATCTAGAGTTTTAGTAATCCGGTTGGTGATGATTTTCGTGAAAATATGCAGTTGAGTAGGCTTATAGGTCTGTAGTTGTTGAGGTCTTTGAGGTTTCCTTTTTTATGTAGAAGCATTATGATAGTTCCAGTCTTATGAGACTTAACTCTGTTTTAGACACAAGTTGAATAGAATAAGCGAAGATTCACACTAGGATGGCAATCCTCCTAATAGTCACTAATGGAGGTGAAACACGGAACCTAACCAAGAGACAGATCCGCAAATTGAGAACCATACAACGTGCACATGAAAGAATTATAGAGAGAACACAAGACAGCATAGTACATCAGGGAAAAGACACAAGTCAGGGACATCATATGCAATAAGTTAAAAAATATGATAAATTGGATGGCTGAGAACATTTTAATCAATTCTTTCAAACAAGATCAATTGAGGTTTTATTGCACTTATGAAATATTGAGTTTGTCGGATTGGACTTAAGAAAAAGTTGAAGAACATTTCTTTGTATGATTTTACACAAAGGTAAGTTGTGAGTTAGTGACATAAGAAAAAAGTCTGGTTTCAATTGTTTCATTTATTCATTAGTTTATTTACAAAATTATAAGAAACAGCATAAAATTGAAATTATGAAATAATATTGAAAAGAACTGAATTGCTTGGCAACTCTTATCTTTCCCTCTTTTTCTTCTTTATCATCAAAACACAAAAATTGGTTTTGAGGAAAAGTAGTTGAACATACAGAAAAGTGGGGTAAAAAATATGAAATGAACAAAATTTTATGAATCGCCATTTTTTTTCTATTTTGTGACAAAGAAATAGTGATACAAAAGATAATAAAAAGAAGAACACAGACATTGCGAATTAAGATATAATGAAAGGAGACAGAAAACAAGAGAAAAAGGTGTCTTTCTTTTTTAATGAAGTCCTTATTTTATTCCTGTGTTATCTCCCAGTCTCTTTACTAATAAATGAGATTGTCAAAAATAATTGAGTTTCTCACTGACTCTAGTCTCCTTCTCTTTGAAAGGTTTGAAACTTTGGCTTAAGATTTGGAATTAATTTTGGCACTGATTTTTAAGAAGGTAATTTTAATTTTTTCATAACTCAGTGTATGTCTCTAGAGAATTTGGTTGCTCTGGTATGCTTTATGATATAGCTTTCATTTGGAGAATGTGGTTTGTCTCTCATCAAGTATTATACCATAGAATCCAATCAAAGGAATACTTCACTTGAATTCGGAATAGAATTGGAAAGAATCAGTTTGAATGTCTTCCATTAACATTCAAGAACACTTTTAGTAGTACATATATTATGAATGAGAGCAGAAATTCCTCAAAGTATTAAACAGAAACTTAAAAAGTTTTTAAATCTCTGTATATTCTTGAATTCTCTCAGGCACTGGATATAAGTTTTTATCTATCATACATTTTTTCAGCATCACATTTATAAGTTTGAAAGATTTATTTTTCTCTGTAATGTAACGATACACTATCAACTTGAACAAGTCCATTTCCTAATATTTGAAACGCTAATATTCTCTTCACAGGATAGTGTGTGTAGTTTATAGAACATGGAACCAAACAGTATTGAATATTCAATTTAAAATCTATAGTTCAAGGAGTAATTCTGGAAAAGGAAAGAAAAATCCCTTACCATGTGAATGTGTATGTATGTGTGATAGTCATAGACAAAGAAATCAGTCAAAAGTAAATCATTGTATTATAAAACATATCATACTAAATTATCAAATAAACTAACCCCCTTAATTTTTGATTTTCTTAAAGCAATTGAAACATTATAAACTATGTTGATTATACTCAGTGTTACCAGAGGATCTTTCATTGAATTCTTGATATTGGTAGCTAACAGCAATAAACATCTTTTATTGTTGGTATGTCATAATCTACAATATAATTTATGTTTGATATGCTTTACTCTCTAGAGCTATTTATTTGAAATGTAAAATAATGTAATTTTCTCAAAAACAAATTAGATGTCATGGGAAAAACTTACATTTTTTTTCTATTGATACATAAACATATTGGTACATAAACCTACGAAAGACATCAACTGAATCCCTTTATTCAACTGAAATTGGTCAATTTTTATTTATTCCGTTGGTTTTCATAAGGTAGCTGAGGTAGTTATAAATTTCTCATCAGTGCCAATTGTCAGTGTCCAATCCTAAATTGAAAATGCTGATTTTAAAAGTAGAAAGATCCTTCCCACTTCCAAACACAAATTTCTTTCAATTTGACCTTGTGTTAGACTGAGATCAGTAAACATCAACATAATAAAGGAATACAGACAGATAACTCCTTTTGTAATGGATTTTTGCTATGAAACCCAATATACCACTGAGTTACATGGGATGGTGATTCTGTGATTGTGCAGTCAAGTAATTTATGTCAAAATATTTTTTTAAAATTGTGAGTAATCCTACCAGAAAATAACATCCCCATTGACTTCAATGATTCAAGGTTAAGAAAAACAAACGAACATCAAAATCTAGTAATATAGGAAGTTTAAATATAGGAAGTATTTTACTGATTTCTATGACCATGCATAATGTATACATACACACACATTCATATATATACATGTTGGTTCATCTACCTCTTTCCTTAATATATATATATATATATATATATATATATATATATATATATATATATATATATATATATATATATATATATATATATATATATATATATATATATATATATATATATATATATATATATATATATATATATATATATATATATATATATATATATATATATATATATATATATATATATATTATATATATATATATATATATATATATATATATATATATATATATTTATATATTTATATATATATATATATATATATGAAAGATACACGTAATACTGTATAGTTGATGAATATTCATTTGTTTGTAAGTTTTTTTCAAACTAACTTTATGTTTTAATGACCCCTACTGGCTGCAAATTTGAGTACAAAGGTCAAATGACCTCATAGGATAGGTGGTACTGACTTCTGGTGAACCTTAAAATTTCAATTTAGGGTTTTGATCAATTTTGGAATTTTCAAATCTCAGATTGACCCCAGGATTAACATAAGATAGATGGTACTGACCTCTAATGTCTCTATAGGTCAGTTAAAGGTCAAAACTACTTTTCCGCACTAATTTGTAAATTTCTATCCAAATATTTATTTACTTCTATGAAAGGATCATTGACAGTGATGATAGACAAGTGGTTAGAGTCATACAAAAGGGAATTGGACTACTAAAACTTTGATGGAGAAAATTGAAAACTTTTTACTTTAATTTTATATGCTGTCAATGTATTAGGCCTTCGAACCTTCCGAAAAATTGTCAGTTTTGTGGTGAGACAAATTTTTTTTTGTGGATAGATATTTTAGTGATATTATATGGTGCAAACATACAATTACAACAGAGGGAAGGTAATTGTGCATGGATTTGCCCCCACATTTAATCACTCCTTCCATAGCTGATTGTCCAACCTTCCTCAAAATTCAATTGAAATTCATTGAAAACTTTTGGAAATACCATGTGGACAGTCTTGAGCATATATATATATATATATATATATATATATATATATATATATATAGATATATATATATATATATATATATATATATATATATATATATATATATATATATATATATATATGTACAGAGAAAAAACAGAAAGATATCTCTCCATAAAAAAGAAATCCCTGGATCTACTCCAAATTTAAGCACATCTTCCTTATCTCATGGCCAATCTTTCCTTAGAATTTCATTGAGATTCATCGAGTACTTTCGGAGATATCTTGTGGACAGACAGAGAGAAAGATGAAACTGCATATACCCCTCTAATTTCCTTAGCAAAAGTAAATTAGCATAGTAAGAGATTATAAAAATAAGGGAGATAAGACTAATTTTTATTCACTGTTAACACCACATGTTTCTTGGTGATACCAGTACCACTTCTTAGTTAGGAAGACTGTATGTGCTGCTGTAAGGAAGCCAAATAAATCCAGGGATAACAATGGAAGCAAATTAGTAATGAAGCAGTGCCATGTCTGCTGCCTACTGGTCACTTCACGCACCAACAGATAGGACTGGCACTTCTAAATGTTCCCGTTATTCCTAAGGCAGATGAAATATTTGCAATGATCAGATTTTGTTTGATATTTCTGAAATACGGTGATAAGAGGTCCATTGATAAGGGAAGTTATTAATTTAATCAGGAATAAGAATGACAAATGACTGCTTCCTCCATTGGGGGAAAAAAAAGACCAGTTGATTATATTATTTGACATTATTATTACTATGTGAAGCATTATCAAAATTAACCTCACTACATAGTTACTTACAGAGATCATATGGTGGAATTCTGTCTAATTTGTCAACAACCCTATTTTTATTAAACATAGCCATCACTCTCCTTCCTTGTTTATACAAATAAAATGATTAAAAAGATTTGCCACAGTCCTGTCCATAGGGAAAGCAATACTTTCAACTGTTGTCAATAAACAAACCATCCAAGCATGGTATGGTATAAACCAAACATCTTATTGTAAGTATAAATGCTTTTAAACTCATCAAACCAGAGATTGCCAAACTTATGCAGATACTGTGTGTATGACATATTTTTTTCTTCAGGTAAATTTGATTAAGGCAAGAAACAGAAATATTGACTACTTAGTCATCTAGATTGTGGTTTGCATATACAATGTTCATTTTTTAATAAAGAAGGGAGCATGTGCATCTTAATGTAATATATTTTGCATATATGTTTGGGTAGAAGGAGAAACTATCAATTATTGACTTGTATAATATTTTACTCTACAAATAAATGAAACGTAACTTTTGTACTTCATTTCTGGAGTATTTTGGTCTATTTCTAAAATAAGAAATCATTGCCTCATGTGAGCTCATCAGTCACATTGTTTTGCTTGGCAATCATGTGTTTATTGGTGATACTCTTTCAAAAAATGTTATGCATATTACTGTGGTGCTTTGTTACAGGTATTTCAGCAATAATAAGTACATACTTTTGGGTTTTGTATTTTACAGGTAAGAAAAAATATATAAAAAAAAACAAAAAAATATTTAAATCATCAAAATTCAATTATTTAGACCCATCACACTTTCATTGAGGATATTTGTCCTGTAAAGTAATATAAAATATTTAATATTTATTGAGATCTTTTTAAAATCATATTTTTAACAAAAAGCATCTACCTATAGGTAATGTCTAGTCAGTTAAGCCTACTGGCTGATAATAAGGATAGCAAAATTTATCAATTCATGAAGTTTATTTATTCACATGTATATGTATATAAATATAAAATAGTTGCACAGAGAAAGGCTTAAGTCAAAGAACAATATATAACTTAAAAATTAGTGGATATATGTCCATCATAGGAAGAATTATATATTGGAGAGCAAAATATTGTCATATAGAGATTTTCATGAAACTTTACATTGAATTTTGTTTGCGTCAAAAAAAGAAGGAAGTTAATTTTGATATATCTTTGGGAGTTGAACAATTTAAAAAAAATAAATTATTTATAATAGTATGTGCTTGTTGATAAGATACTTTTGAAATGAAATTCGAAAGATTATTTAAATAGATGTTAATTGACTTTTAATTGATTTTCCACATTTGAGGGCAAAGTGATATTTTTGAGAACATTTTGAAACATGTAACAGAGTTGCAAAGTTATCTGTTTTTCTTCGAGCTCTCTGTATATAATTCTGGGTCTTTATTTTACTCTTTGGTTGTTATGAGAAAATTCTGTGATTCTTGCTCAAGGTTGAAAAATGACTTAGGAACATAGAAGAGAAGCATCGTAGTAATAATAATAAAAATAACAATAATAATGATGATGATATTAATATAAGTAATAATAATGATAACAATAAGGGTGGAAACGGGGTAAAGAATTTGATCACATCATCAACAACAGGAAACCAAAGGATGTAGTTTTTTGTTTTCTTAATTTTGATTTTGCATTTTTTCTTTCCTTTCTTGAGACTTTTCAGCTTTAGTGATGAAGGATTTTCACATAGTTCACGTGGAATCCCGAGATGGCTCCTCTAATTTTGTGTGTGCACTCTGCAACTGGGCTGATATCTCCATTAACCTCTTGGCAACTTGTCTGTTGTGCTTCCTTTTGATTGGTCCCTTTTTGTTTGAATTTACTGGTGGTTCTTCATCTGGTTCATTGGCAATTTGCCTGAATTGAGAAAATATTGCTCTGATTACAATTCCTACTAAATTCTTAAACATTTTTTTATCAAATTCAATTTGGTTCGCATTTCCTGTGATTATTAAAAATATCATTTATTTCATGTAAATCTTATTTGAATATTTTACAGCATTTATAGTGTAAAGTAGAAAACAAATAAACAAATCAAATTTAAATAAGAAGAGCAATAAATGACAGATGAGTTTTTTGAAAAAATAAGAACCTAGTTTTTAATATTTCATATCATACCATTTGAGTATAGATTCTTCCAGGTAAAAAATTAAGAAAATGTTTCCTCCGTGAAGTTATAGATAGATTGTCAGCTTATAAATTAAACACCTCGCTTATGAAACTCATTTGGGCTTAGATTACTTACTCAAGATAGCTCTGTCTCAAATTAAATTGACTGCAGACAGTCTGTGCTTCCATATCACAGTCAATAGGATCCATCCATTCTTTCAAAGTCACCTTGTTATGGGTTGGACTGCACCCAACAGCTGTAATTAAATAAAAATTCATAGGACAAAATTTAATCTTTCCTTTTACTGAGAATAAGTAAAATACCTTCAAAGAGATGTTTGGACTCTTGAACTCGTTCTTATAGTTGCCTTTGTTGTTACCAAAATATTTCGGCTGATCCATTCTACAGGCTTATTCTGGTATGGAGAGAGGGCGGAGTTTCTCTTTTTTCTTTGTTCTTACCAAAACCTTTTGGCTGATCCATTCTACAGGCTTATTCTGGTATGGAGAGAGGGCGGAGTTTCTCTTTTTTCTTTGTTCTTACCCAGTAATGCAAACCAGAAACATTTGCAAACAAAAAATAGTGACAAATTTACTAATTGGACAATCCCATTCACAAACAATACATCCATTGGTAACAACAAAAGCTGCAAAAAGAATGAGTTCAGCAGTTTGAATGGCTCTTGGAATGATAATGACTCATGAGGTAACTAAATTACTTGCCTTTAATCTTTTATTGAAATGATATTAATAGAATTGTGATCAACAAATAACTAGAAGATATGATGTTCAATTTTCTCTCTGATATTATTTACAATTTATCTTGTAACCATTTTAGTGACATCATTAATAGCATGATAATGATAAATAAATGTATATTTTTTCTTTTTACTTTATTTTTGCACTTGTGAATCATTAAGATGGAAAATCTTTGATCACACAATTGTGGCTCCTGCTTAAGACCAAAACTTTGTCATGAAGATGACAAGAAATTCAGAACAAGAAATCATTCAGTTTGAAAAAGGCACTGACTAAAAATGTCAAAATATGACAAATAAAAACAAACAGTATGTTTGCTGCAAAGAAAAAAATGTACATTTATCTATTCAGCAAGTGTATATTATTGATAAATATTAACATATGCATTGCTGCTTTTAGTATATACTGACTAGTTATTTCTGATAGTTATCATCTTTTATCAATTACAACTTAACTGCAACACTCATAAAAGTATCTTGAACATGTCAAAAGTGTTCATTACAGTCCGGCAAACAAAGGGACTCAATTGGCAGAAACTTGCATAAGGGTATAAAGTATTTTTTAATTGGCCCCGAATATTGTCTATATATCTAGCTTCATAAAGCTACTAGCTGTCAGTATGTGTATTTCTCAGTACTGGGGTATACGTTAACATATCTGTCAATTACAAAAATGTTATGAATAAATCTTTAATTTACCTTATTAGGCAATACTGACCCAAAATCCAGATGTTTTATGAAACCTAGAAATATTTTAACCCATTTCAGAATTACGTTTATTCATACATTCCTTCTGGGATCAAGTTTTGATGGTATACAAATAAGGGTGCAACCATCTTTGTTAGATTTGAAAATGCCAATATTGATCTTTTTAGAAAATACCAAAATTGACTTTTAACTTTAATTTGAACTTCACAGGTCACTGGAGTTCAGCATCATCTTTCCTGTGTTTATCATGGGGTTAAGTTACCTTTTTACCTTGACATGACCCTAAATTGACCTTGATGGGTCCCAGAGGTCATTGGCATCTATCCTCTGTTCATCTTAGAGTCAAGTCACATTGGTATTCATATTTGTTGACTCTAGGGTTTATACTACATTTGAAAATGCAACTGTTTATAAGTTTATAAAAAGCAGAAATGAAGAAAAAAAACATTTTTTTTTTTCATTATAGTATTGGAGAACTTGGAGAACAGAGCAAAGGAAAGCTGTACATATAGGTTTGCTGATGAGCAGCTTACGGAATTTTGGATGTTGACACCTCAGCAATGCTGGAATCCTATCAAATAAAAAGGCTACAACCATGGTTGTGATGAAGAAGGAAAGTCGTGTATGACATAGAACTGATCTCATGTGTTATAGGATAACAGGCAACCACTAGCAAAGATGTTCTCGTATTATATTTGATAATTTATGAAAATTAGTTTTTCATTTCTTTTGACTGAAATTTGTGCTTTTTTTCTCTATAGCAAAGCCAAGAAAATTTGCAAGAACTAATTTTTTTCAATTTTAATTACTTTTTCAAAAAAGGATGTTGATATCTGATTGCTGGATTATATCTCTGATCATTCGCAAAAATTCATTTTATGATATGTGTTTTATAATTCCTTTCTTCTATTGTGGTCATTTAAGATGGAGATTAAAATTATTTTACAGAAATTTCACTATTTTTCCTTTGTTTTTAACCTCTAAGAGGTAGATAAGATGTAGTCAACAAAAGTTTGTAAAAAAGGTTTCCAATGAATCAGGTGGGAATGTGTTATAAAGGTACAGAATGACCTAAAACCACCTTTAAAAAAACTTCATACCCTGAAGTGGACCCCGCCCCAGATTCTGCCAGACTGTTACCCTCCTTTTACAAATAAAACTGACAACATTATGTTGTAACAAGTGCTGTAAGTGGCTGTGAAAGTATTGTCAGTGGGTGTCCTGGAAAACATAAGCTTCACTATTGCCAGGACCATAAGGAATTTTGATATTGCCAGATAATCTTGGCTTGCATGTATAATTCGTACCTGGCTTGCTCAGTCTGAACAATTGCAGCTGGTAAAAGGAATTATACAAACTAAAATAAAATTCTCATTTTCTGTTGTTTGGAATAGAATTTCTCAAATTACTCAACTTATAAATAAAAAGAGATGAAGGTTTAGAACAGCGATTGGTAATGGTAAAGCTTGAATCAGACAAGGGGTGGGGTTTGCATTGAAATAGTATTGATCCAAGAAAGGAAGAGAAAGAAGAAACTAAGAAAGTTGGGGTAAATGAGTGAGTGAACACTTGGGTCCAGTTTTTTTATGAACAGTAGATAAAGAAAGCGACATTCTGTATATGTGGCTAAATTAAAGTTTCTCATTTAAAGCTACTATTTATTTACTTTTGTATCTAATTGTAGCTAAAAGGTGTCACCACACTATGAAATATCGAATATGCCACAGACATAAATGGATGCAAATAAGTATTCAGTTTCTGATCCCAGGTACATCAAAAATGTTATGTAGACTAACTTAATTTGTTAGGTTGTATCAAAGTATGCATATGTGTTAGTCGATTGTTTTTGTTTTTCTCTCACTAGATGTTGAAAGTAGCAAAACGAACAGTAGCACCACAATAAATGAGGGCTACAATGAAATATTGAAAGTTTGCAACACATGTACAGTGTCCACTAAATCCGAAGACCATTATACCAGGGTCTGTTAAACTGTGGGTTTACTGTATTCAACTTGTTTTCGTAACTCTTATTTTATCCATTCAATAATTCAGATATCCTCACTTTATAGTTAATGGTATTTGTTTAAAGTTAGGGTGTCAAAGAGGCCTACCGTGCACCCCCCCCATCCTCCTGCCTGTGGTCAGTTACCATGGGCTGTTTGCTCTTGTATATATAACCATGTTTTGTTGTATTTGTTATTCAGTTGCAGTTCTAATATTCATAGACAACCAGACAAGAAATCTCTCATTTTGAGTATTCTTTAGGTAACATTACTGCGACTGAAGCTAAAAAATAATTCATTGAAAGGGTTTGAATTTACGCTTGATAGTACTGGGGACACGGGAATTTCTTTAAAAAATTGATATTCATAATTATAAATGGTTACATTGAGGAGAAAGTGCCCAAGCTCTAGACTGCAAACTCAAAGGACTTATCTTCAATATGTATTTGAGACTAACAACCGACAATCAAAATGATATTGAGATAATGAATAATGATGAGGAATTCACTTGAGGAAACAGAAATGGGGAAGAAGTGAATGCAAGGCAGAGGTGGTGATGATGGCAACAATGTAAAAAGAAGTAACATAATGAGCAGATGATGCAGAGAGAATCCAAGCACAGAAGACTATGCAAGGAAGAAAAGGATGCAATGACGTTGAGAGTGATTCACTATCTACACCCATACCATTGATATTTTGACAGTGATTGATTTATTCAACTTCTACCGTAAATGTATCAACTATTATTCATAAAGGACTTATATCATGTAGTGGACAATAGTAAAAAAAACGGAAACAAACAAATGAACCGTACAAAAAAACTTTTCCAGTTGGTTGTCCTCATCTTTTGTGTTCTTCATATCAGTGTTCAACTGACTGGTATTTATGTTCAAATTTCCAATATCCAATGAATATTTTGAAAATATGTTTGACGAAAAGATCTATGCTATAAACATAAATAATCAACAATTCAAAGGTCAGAATATCACTGAGTGAGATAACAATCCAATAATTGGTTCAGCAAAATGATTAATTACAACTGGACATAGCTTCATTGCTGGAGGATGATGCAGGATACAAGTATATTTTGCTTATAGGAGGTGTATTCTCAAAATCAATCTATTTCAATCTGTTTCAAGATCAAACTACTGAGACAGTAGCAGATGCAATTTTTTGATCATGAATTTCAAGGCATGGATATCTTTCATATTCACTTTCTGATTAGGGACCAAATATCAACAGAAAAATCATCCATGAGATTTGTAAAGGATCTGACACAGAGAAACAAAGATCGTCAGCTTACCACATCCAGGGAAATGGTTTTACCGAGAGGAGCATAAGGAACATTCTTGAAGTTTTTCTCACAACGTTGTCGGATACCTCAGATTTGGTAATATTACAAGACTTATTATTGCTTGTGTACCCAATGACTAAGCTGAAGATCCTAAATCAGCCATTTCCATCTCAAACAAATGAAAAACAATGCGATAAAAATATTTGTTTTCACAGTTACTATATTGATGAAAAAGTCTGCTTGAGAACAATTTATTTCAAAACAGGTGAAAGCAAAATATTATCGCTTTGGAGAAAGATTCCTACAAATATTTTTTCTGATAGGCATGTCCCTGTAGTTGATGGTTTAGATAGTTACTGAAAAATATTTTAGGATGAACTATGAATTTGGGGGTAATTTTTAGTGGGGTACTATTGTCTCAAAAGTTGAGGGATTGAAAATGCTGATTATTTAGAAATGTTTGACATAGACTTGACACAGAATTGTAACACAAGTTCCCATGGACAGACCCTGCAAAAGCCAGTGGTCTGTGAACTTGTGGACTAAGCAGACTCTTCAGAAGTTTTTTCTTCTGATAGGTAAATGTCAATGAAGGATAGATATCATTTCTTTTTCTCTCAAAAGAATTTTAAAATACTAGAATTATTTACCATCTCATGTATAAAAATTAGTGCAGAATAATTTAGGAAAGATGAATACAATTTTTCCAAGAAAATGAAATTTTGAGGAAGGAAAGGAAATAGACAAAGAAGTGATTGAATTTTAGAGCATATCCATCACTTGACTCCTTGCATCATAGCTATAAGTTCTCACCTCACAATATCTCTAAAAATTCAGAATGAATTTGAATGATGTTTTGTGGAAGGGTGAGAAATATACCACAGAAGAAGTAGTTTTGGGTGGGTGGATTCATGCACACTTACCATCCCAACATTATAGCTATATTTCCACACCACACAATATCTCCAAAAGCTAGAAATGAATTTCAATGAACTTTTGTGGAATGATGGGCAATGGAAGAAGTGATACAATTTGGGGGCGGATCCATAACATTTTTACAGTTACCTGCTTGCTTCTCTATAAGAGGCTCTGTCTGTTGGTTGGTAGATCTATTCCCATATTTTTTCTCTGCTGTTTTAAGTCAGTTTTACTTGAAACTTGGTAGAAAGGTGTTCATGATAAGACGCTTCTTGCCTAGAAAAATTTTCCACCTTAGGTCATGTGATGTGGCTATTATGGCTGCCCTGGCTATAATGGCATTCAAACTTTATAGTGGACACCTCATTGAACCTTTGGTTCTTGTTTTCATACATTCATTAAGTCACTCATACTTGCCCATACAATATCTCAGAAAGTTCTCAATGAATTCTGATGACATTTTATTGGAGGTAGGCTATGGACTAAATGAAAATTGATTAAATTTTTAGGCAGATCTTAGAATTTCAAAAGTTATCTCCCCTGCATCTTATCTATTTGTGAACTGAATTTCATCCAATTTTTAGTGACAGTGGATGTTGATGTTGCATTCTCTGAGTGCTTTCTAGTTTTAATGCCTTCAAAAAAAAGTTGTCTGATTTCATATTTTATATTTTTCATCTGATCGATTCAAAAAATGAATAATTAAGAAATGAAATGTTTTATATTCTTCTATGCTATTACCACATTGTGAAATTTCAGCAAGTCAAAACATTTTTTTCTTTGATAGAGGGATGAAAATATATTGTATTACCTGAAAATGAATCATAACATTAAATAAAAGTTATCCATAACAAGATATTTTGTAAACTAAGTATTGATTGGTCAATTGCATGTTTACTTAATAAAGTACATTGAAAGTACATTCTTAAAAATCACTGTTGCTGTTTTTCCTTGATTCCTTTCTATAAATTTTCTATTCAGTTAATATTCTTTTCTTCATTTGAATGTTGTCCGCAGATGCATTACAAAATATACATATATTTGTAGGGTACTTCTTTGAAAGAAGATCTGAAACGAAGTATACCATCCGTGTCAACTCTGTGGCAACAGCTCCACCGATTTCTGCGGTAAATGCCTGGATGATAAGTTTTCAGCTGATGTTTGTTGGCTGTAAATGTCTTTCTGATGGCAGATAACCATGAGTAGAGATCATTGACGTCCTGAAACGAAAATTGAGATGTTATCACTAAATTCAAAAGTTTATTTTGACCAGATTCAAATGAGGACTGTTAGTGTCACAATCAAATACTCCCTACATCCTAAATGCTAACTTAATCACCATGAGTCCGTTGTCAATATGAGACAACTACATATAAGAAAAGAAGAAAGTTGAGTGTTATTCTTGAACAATATATACGACAGAGGATATGGATGTTGGAATTTAGATAAAGTTATGATTTGAAGTTAAAGTTTTCAGTTCAGTAAGCATCAAACTGGATAAGTGAGATCATTAATCATTATGCAAGTAAGTGAGTGAAATGAGGCAAAGCTTGTGTATCAAAATAGGCTAATTCATTTCAATTTTAAAAATACCATTATAAACATTTGAATAGAAAAGAAGAGAAAATATTTTATTTCATCCAACAATATAGAATTGATTATAAAATTTTTGATTAATATGACAGTTGGTGAGGAGGGTATGAATTAAGCCTAAATGTCTCACATACAGCATAATTCCATACACATAGTTTAATTTTTTCATTTTTTGATTTACATTACCATTATCCTCTGCGTAAATATGATCAACATGAATAATTCATTTCATTGATTGAAAAAAAATTCAATATACCGAAAAAAAACTCTTAAAATGATAGTATTTGATGGAAATTAGTACAAATTAGCAACTTATTTAAGAACTGGTGAAGCATGAAAATATATGCTTATTCTATGGAGCCGAGCCATGTGTGTGTGTGTGTGTGTGTGTGTGTGTGTGTGTGTGTGTGTGTGGATATTGGCCTCTGGGTCTGAAGTGAAGGTTTCAATTCTACTGGATGGGATAATGGAAAGTCTATAGCCACATTGAAGAGATGTAATACATCGAAACAGCTGTCTGTGGATGACACAATAATACATATATATATATATATATATATATATATATATATATATGTATGTTCATCATCACCATCCTAATAAGTCTGTTTAGATTGTTTGCATTGAACGAGCATGATAAAATGGTCCCCCACATCCCCACTTGGTTTTAATGTTTGAACATTTGTAATCAACTCTCTTCCCTTTTGTGCATCCGTAGTCAATTTTGACAATGTGCCCACAAGACAAAATAATGCCTCTTTAGCAAATAATATTTATCCGTATAAAAGATAAATGACAGTTAAGATGAGTTTTTTTGTGGAGGTGGGGTAAGATTCAGATAAAGGGATAAAGCCAAAAATAATATTTTTGTGCTTCCCTCATACAGATCTTAATTTCCTCCTATTTTATAATTTTTTTTAGTGTAAATTATGGTTGGTTGATGATGGCCCAACTCAGCAGGAATATGTCAGTTTTCTGTACTTGTGCCATAAAGATTGAAAAAAACTGTTTTAGTTTAAAACAAATATGATTGATGCCAAGTTTTGCTTCAGACAGTTTAAATTATTCTTCTCATCAATGTATCAGGTGATTCATTCTACGTCATAGTCATAAACTTATTGACAAAATATGAGATTGGGTATGAGCCGGTCATTCCCTTCCTTATGAAATCCATGTTCATCGATGAACACAACAGTCTTGGCTTTAATGCACTCAGCATTGCAATTGTATCAAATGCCGAAGAGGGGGATCTATCATGAAATATTCGGTCAACTAGCTGTGCAATGCTTGGAGTTTGCACTTGTTCAACTGTTCAACTGCACATCTATTTAATTTATTGTATTTAATTTATAGTACTTAATTTATAGTATTTAATTTATAGTATTTAATTTATAGTACTTAATTTATAGTATTTAATTTATAGTACTTAATTTATAGTATTTAATTTATAGTACTTAATTTATAGTACTTAATTTATAGTATTTAATTTATAGTATTTAATTTATAGTACTTAATTTATAGTATTTAATTTATAGTACTTAATTTATAGTACTTAATTTATAGTATTTAATTTATAGTATTTAATTTATAGTACTTAATTTATAGTATTTAATTTATAGTACTTAATTTATAGTATTTAATTTATAGTACTTAATTTATAGTATTTAATTTATAGTACTTAATTTATAGTATTTAATTTATAGTATTTAATTTATAGTATTTAATTTATAGTATTTAATTTATAGTATTTAATTTATAGTACTTAATTTATAGTATTTAATTTATAGTACTCAATTTATAGTATTTAATTTATAGTATTTAATTTATAGTATTTAATTTATAGTACTTAATTTATAGTATTTAATTTATAGTATTTAATTTATAGTACTTAATTTATAGTATTTAATTTATAGTATTTAGTTTATAGTACTTAATTTATAGTATTTAATTTATAGTATTTAATTTATAGTACTTAATTTATAGTATTTAATTTATAGTACTTAATTTATAGTACTGTGGATGGCATAATAGAGCAGAAGACTAGAAGAATAAAGTTAATACAAAATATCTAAAGAGTTTTTCAGATGATTGAATTCCTTGTAGTTTGTGTCATTGACACAATGTTTTGGCTGATCCATTCTTTAGCCTTCTTCAGGTGTTCTGCAATGTTTTTTCTCTAAAGGTAGCAAAGTTAGAGAGAGAAGGGCAGACATCATCCTCTCTAGGATTACAGACAGGGAACATCATTGGAAAATGAGAAAAATTGAAGGAGCGCATATGAATACATCAACTGAGTGCAGAATTCAACTCAATGTGGCTCCAACTACTCAACAAGGATAAGGTATGGAAATTGAAGATTAACAAGGAAAAGAAAGCGAAACACCTGAATTGTAGGTTATAAGCATTGCTAACATTAGAGAGAAAAATTTCTATTAAACTGGCATCATATTCAGATAGTACACCTGAAGAGGGCTCTAGAATGTTAACAACACTAACAATGAGAAGGAGTTCTATCATCTGGAAAATGCTTTGAATGTTAAAAACCTTTTTTAAAACTATAGACAGTATCTAATAATGAAATGTACAAAATGATGAACAGTTTGTATGACAGCGACACTATACCAAAAATCGAACAGAGGAAAAACAACATAACAAGCGGAAGAATGAACACGGGATACTCAAAACAAACATTCATCAAAATGTTGAAGAAGGAAGTGAGGAAGAAATATTTTATGCAAAAAGTTGCACTGATATGGTACAGTTTACCTGAGAAAGTACCAAGAGCATTAACTGTAAAGAATTTTAAAATTTACCAGGATAATTATACATGTAGTATAATTACAAGCAAACAAAATGAAAGGCAGTAAGTACAAAGATTTTTCCTTATGTAGAGGTTTTAAGCCCATGCAGGTGTATTTCTAGTATCATTCTAATTATAGATACAAAATAAATCAACAAGAAAGGAAAACAATAGTTGTATTGACAACTTCATCTTACTTTACTCCCAATTTCATCACATTAAGAGTTTCTAGCAACAACATAACAAATTATTTTCTCACAAAATAAATCATTCAGTCATTCAAGAAATAGGATGCATATAAAAATTTCATTGGTCAGAAATTTCAGTTTTGTTGGCCATTTTTGTTTCCAGTTATTACTACATTAGAGATAGTAAATCTTTCCTCAATCAGTTCAGAAATAGGGAATAAAAACAGTTCTTGTAAAAAATGTTACCTTTGCCTGGAAATATAAGATTTCCAGTTCATTATCAGGTGTGATGCTGATCAATTGTCCAATGTTGTCTTTTCCAAAGGCACTATAGTCTAGACGTTCCACAGCACAAATTTGGTCAGTAGGTTTTGCAGAATGAACCTTGAGAAAAGAAGGAAATCTGAAAAGCTTATGAAGATTATTTAAAGGGCTTTTTTTTTCTCCACCAAATGCTAAGTAAGTGAAAATAATGTCTTGGGTTTTTGTCATCCTGATGAGAAGGCACGCTGGTAAGGTTGATTTTTTCTTTAGTAAACAAAGTTGAAAGAGTGTATGTATTCACTCGTGTTGTCTATCATTCCATTTGTTTGTCCACACAATATCTTGACAAGTTCTCAATTAAATTTTCTGGAAGTTAAGGCAATAGGCTGATTAAATTTCAAGATAAATCCGGTAATTTCTTCCTCCAATGCATCATAGCTATATGTTCACACAATATCTCTAAAAGTTCTCAATGAATTCAATGAAATTTTTTTGAATGGCAGGAAATGGGTTGCACAAGAAGTGACTCAATTGGGGGGGGGGATTCAGGAAGTTTTAACAGTTACCCTCCTCCCCTGCACCATAGCTATTTGTCCTCACAACGACTCCCAAAGTTCTCAATGAATTTCAATGAAATTTCTTGGAAGGGGAAGGATAATTGGACAAATTTTTGGAGCAAATCCAGGAATTATTCTTCAGTTGAGAGATATTTTTCATTTTTTCACACATTTATGTATTCACTCATGTTTGTCCATACAATATTTCCAAAAGTTAGTTACAATGATATCAAAGTGTAGGCCATGGGCCATGGAAGAACTGATTAAATTTTGGGACAGATCCAGGAATTTTTACAATTACCTCTCTTATATCCTATCTATTTTCATTCAGTTTTTAGTGCCATTGGTGCTGAGTGCTTTCTAGTTCAAATTGTAATCTTTGTGACCGAAGTGACACAAAAAATGGTTCCAATGTGTTTTATGCTTAAAGCTATAAAGCTTTCTAGACTTGCCTCGCGGTACTGGATGGTATAAAGTCTATAGCCACACTGAAGAGATGTAATACATCAAAACAGCTGTCTGTGGATGACACACTAATATATATATATATATATATATATATATATATATATATATATATATATATATATATGTGTGTGTGTGTGTGTATATATATACATATATATATATATATATATATGTGTATATATATATATGTAAATACATACAAATTTGTACTGAATAAATTACTAAATATCCACTTATTATGAACGTCTGCTGCCACTTTTCAAGTGGATGCAATGTGATATGTGGGGTGGGGAATGGTTACACAAATGTATATATTCAGCAAAACCTTGGTGTCTATCTCTGATTGTGCTATAATTAGGGTGATCAGGTAGAAAAATGGATTGTAGGACTGCAATGATTATATATATATCTGAAAGAGTATGAACTGAAAATCAGAAGCCTTCTAATTTTTTTTCCAAAAGAAACCAAAAGTTATAGAAAAACAAAACAAAATTTTAGCTTGTGTTTTCAAAAGAGAATATCATTCAATTAAAGCCAAGCTGTGGTTCACTTAATCTCTTGGAATCTAGTAATGCAGTCTTCTGATGAGGCATGAATAACCATGCTAAATTTTGGCTGTGTAAATACTCACATCAATGTGCATGTCTTCTTTTGTGATAATTCCTCTCATTTCAGAAAGGATAAATAATGGTTGGATTATCCTTCTGAATGCATTAAAATGAAGGAATCTCTCCTTTGTTTTTTGATTCCATCAAGTTTTAAAACACTCTGTCTTGAATCAAGACAATTTTTATGCATGTTTTGTGCAGAAAAATTTTCTTTTTTTTGAAAGGCTTTGCCAGCTGATTTCATAATGTACGTGCATGAAAATTTAAAATGAGGGCTCTTGACATGAAAAAAAAAAGATTACACAATCATTTTTTCATTCTCAGCCATATCAAGAAGGATTATCTAATTTAAATATGTCAGGTCTAAAAAAACATTTTCCCTCTCATAAAAAAAACAATTTTGATTCGAGATTGTCATAGCTAAAAAGATAGGAAGAGATATTTGCACTGCTAGGGAAACTTATTTAGATAAACAGGTCTCTATAACTCATTTTCCATGATATTCATCTCTTCAAATAATTCTACCTTAATTATAAAGTTGTTCAATCTTAGTATAAGTACAGGCATAAATATATTTCATCAGTGATGACCATGGATTGGTGGGAGAGCTGCATCATAGTTTGAGTAAAAATGAAAGACTGTTCTGTCAATGCATCAAATATTATTTTACTCTTTTTATAACAGTAATTTCTTATATGATAAAAATCAATGTGTGAGTGGAAAATATTGGTAATTATCAAAAATTATCTTCGTAAAAAACGAAATTTAAAAAAAAAGTTGTGACTTTTTAGCTACAGAGATTTGCAAACATCATACCATACTTTGAACGTAACAAAGAATTTCAGGCAATTTTTCCAAAATGTGACTAGAAAAAACAAATGCCATCAGATCAGGAGAAGCCAATAATATTGCCATAACCAAGTGCGTTGACGGACACGTCAAAAGTAGAGATTTCATCAGAATTTAAGAAATAAATTCCTCAATGATTTACCTTGCTTTCAGGTAAGGCAGAATACCTCAACTCTTTGTAGGTTAGCCAAAAGTATTGTGGTTTGAAGGAGAAAGAAAATGAAAGGCGGTTTAGCAGTTTTTTTGATGAATATCGGCATTTGTGAAGGTAACCTTCTTTCAATATGATTCCAGGGTAAAAAGGCTGCCGGTGAAGACGTTGCTGTTCCAAAGCTGTTGAAGAAAAAAAAAAAATATATGTTTATGAATATTTGCTTTTCAGTTTGCAAATCATGACGTGTATAATGGTAAGTTCACATAAATTACTAAAAGAAGAATGCGAGAGAGTTCCTGCAAAAATGAAAGTAGCCTTTTTAATTTGAAACAGGTCCGGCTAGTCACTCAGTGGGAGCCATCACAAAATCGACATCTTTTGGCAGCATGCTGTGTTCAGAGTGATTGATTAAAAAATTGAAGAAAAGGGTGATCAATGAATAAGTTACTTCTCTCAATTTCAAAGACTGAAGGAACTTATGTTGATTATGTTGACAGTTTTGTTTTCCTAATACAAGAAATGAAATAATAGAAATGACCAATTAAGTATGAGTACAAGAAACAGAGGCTGGCAATGTTTGCAAGACAGATGAGACTTACTTCTAGTCATCAATATAAACAATTATTTCATATATTTCAACTTTTATTGTAAAATATGTCAGTCAAATTAAAGAAAAAATTCTCCTGGAGTAAAATGAAAAAAACAATTACAAACCAATGAAAAGGTCCAGAATAAAAGAAGCACAGTTATAAATCAATCAAGTCTAGAAAAGAAAATGCTACATTGGAAAGCACTGCCTGAATTGATAAATAAAAGGTTATTATAATCTCTGTAATACTAGCAAGGATCGGTACTGAGTCTATAAAGTTAGATATCAAGAGAACATTGTACTTGGATAAATTGTAGAAGAGTGGGTATGTATGTATGTGAATGTGTTTGCCTTCAGGCTTGGATTGTATAATCTGACCTGCTTGAAATAAAATTATGTCTGGCTTGCTGAAATGGGTGACCAAAGTCCCTTAGAAGATAAGGTATCCACCTTGGAATGTTAAGTGCACCATTTATAATCATTTTCTGGTGAACTTGCCTGGAGTGGCAAAGAATGTAGAATATCTCTTCAATTAGACTTAATTTCAGTTGACAGCTGGAAAGAATTAGTTTCTTATAAGTAGACTTTTGCTAGATCTTGCCAAGAAGTAGGAGATTTATCATGTTGGGATCCGCACCTGGTCAGAAAATGTAGCAGAGAGAAAACTGAGTGATGACCATCAGAGAGAGAGAGAGAGAAGGAGGAAAAGGGATAAGGTAACCTTGTAACACAGCCAGGCAAAAGAGAAGGGAATAATTATACTAAAAGAGAGTGAAAGAGAAAGACTAGAAAGAATAGTTTCCAACGGTTTTGAGCAATTTTTGAAACCTGCAAGTAACTTCAGCTAACTGTCTAGATCTTTATACCTGATGCAGATACTGGCGACCATGGCTTCAACATACATGAATCCCAAATCACGTAAAAACAAAGGTGCATCTATTTCATTAGCAGGTGCACAAGTACATTGTTTTGACGTGTGGCTCTTCGTTACCTCATTTACACTCTCCTGTTTTATAGCTATCATTCAAACCATCAGAGCACTCACAAGCAATTGATGATGCAATAATCAACAATGAAGATGCAACAACATGATACAAGGGAATGAATCGCTAAATATTTGCTATGTTCGAAGACATTTTTCAAGAGTTTGTTGATCCTTAATTTTGTGCTTTTCTTTTTAAAAAAAAATTATAATTGTTCTCTTTTAGAAGGTAAAAAGAAAAAAAGGAAAAAGAAAGAAAGCAGTGAAAGAGCAGAAAACAACTCTAGAAGTAATCATAGATAAATAAAAGCCTTTGGAGCAACTTGTTTATGTTTAGTTATAATTAAATACAAAAATGAATAAGTATTAGCTTCAGATAGGTAACATTGAATCTAGCCACATGTGCAACAAGTCACTTTCTTTACCTACTACCTATAAAAGCCCCAAGCTCATGTTTACCGTCACTCATTAGCCCTGACTGTTAACTTTATTCTCCCTCTCTGGTGTCCATATTTCTCCTGATTACTCTACCAATAATCATATCAGTTTTCATAATGTTTACATGTCTTTTCTTTTCAGCTCTACATGCACAGTCAAATGATTTAACAAACATCCTATTTGTTTGTCTAAACATTTGGATTTATCCTTATTTCTATCATTAACTATGCCTAATCTCCATGTCCGTATTCAAACCTGAAGCAGAGAATTCTCCTTTTTAACTAAGAACTGTCATAGCTACTGGATGTTAACATGTAATGAACGACTCTTATTATAAACACAAACATGTGGGGCAGGTTCTTTTGTCTTCTGTGATTGCTATAATATCCTTGCTACACCGAACCACAACTATCATTACTACTACCCAACAATATATAACTCTAATGACTACCAATACTATACCTGTTTATTGACTGACTGGATTCACATGAACTTTTTTTAAATCATAGGTTCTTCTTAATAACAGTTAGAAACATATTTTCATGTCTTGGGTTTTGGGGTATCAGTTTCTATGAAGTTTTACCTTTACTGGAGATAATGCAGTTCATGATATTTCTTCAGACTCTTACTGTTATTCACATTTAGCATCTTCTAAATCAAACTTCAGCTTACAGTTTATACCAGATTAACAGACCATCAAATATGTGCAGGCCAACGCTAGGAAACATCCTCAATTTTAAAGATCATTCATGTTTAAAATAAAAAAAACAATGCTGTTGAAAGTTTAAAAATGAATAAAAAGAATGCCAAAAATGCAAAACAAAACTTACTATAATCAGCATCTATATCAGTAAGTGTGTCTATGAAAGTTCGCACATCATTGATTTTCTCATGAATAAATCCATGAAGGGGTTGCATCCATTGCTCTTTTCCTACTGGTTCTGATAGATTCCCAATCGTCTGTGTTACCTAGTAGTAAAAGAAAGAGAATATATGAGAACTAGAAAACTATGGCATGATAAGTAAAAAAAAAAAAGTAAAGAAACAAATTATCATTTTTTGCAGGTTAATAGATACAATCATTCTTTTTTTGGATTGAAAAAAATTTTAACTTGAATAGGAAAACTTTTTGGCTTACTGATATCTGTGTTAGTTATGTTATTCAATTGTCATTTTTTTACACTGAAAATTTTAAAATCTCTGTAAATTGGATGATGAAGTATATTGGTGAGGTAATAACTGTAGCCTAGCACTGCTTAAAGGGTGCATCATTTCTTTTTTTTTTTAATGATAGCAAGGACGATTCAGGTATTTCTAGTCCGAAAGCTAGGTGAAAGAATCTAGACTGACTTTTTCCTGATCAATTTAAGATGAAAAAACAAAACCAAACATGTTTTCATTCATCTATAAATTTTTGTTAAAATGAATGTAAGTTGTATAGAAAAATATTTAGAAATTCAAAAATAAATATTTCCTGATGCAGTCTATGCTGGCAATCATTCAATACCATATCTTTTGATTCTTTGAATCATGACTGTCATGAAATTAAGCATTCAAAGTCTGATTTATATCTTAATTTGAACACAGTTTGCAATTAAAGGCAAACCCTCTTACTGTGTAATGGCACAAAAATCAAATTTACTGTATAACTGACTGCAAACTCAGAAGAAAGGTCATTGTGATTTGAGCACCGCATTGAAGTCACAAAAAAGCCGAATAAAGATTTGAGTGTGATACTATGGGAATGAAGGGTTAATTAGAAAAATTTGAAAGTGGAAATAGATAACCTTGCAAAGTTGAGCTTACTTACAAATCAGAACGGTCGCCTAAAGGGTTTTTGAGAGAAACCAATAGTATGATTGATCATCAAAGGTTTGAAAATCCCTGAGTTAAGACAATACTTCTGTATTAAAAAAGGGGTCAGACAAGCGAGGCCTTGACAGAATACAGACGTAAGATTAATCGCCCTTGTTTGAGAGATTAAAAAATCCCTGAGTTGGGAAAATCCCTCTAGTTTCCGGGCAGGTGAATTCAATGCCAGAGGATCTGGCACTGCCTATTGCCTAGACATATTTCCAAACAAAATTCTCAAATTAGGAGAGGGCAAAATAAAGATTGCTTAGGTCAGCAGGATTTCAATAATCTCTAGCTGAGAGGGGAAAATCAATCATAAACCCATCAGCCCCACACACAAAGGGAGCCAGCTATAAGCCAGCTATATAAGCCAGCTATTTCTGAGTAGTAGTAGAGAGGGTGCAGAGAAGCAGCCGGTATACTGCATAGAATTCAATGTTCCTTGTCACCATGGATATCCTGACCCTAGAAGATTATATCTTTGATGTGGCTATACCAATGGATATAACGAGACATCAAATGGATACACTGAAAAACTTAAAGTTTCGACTTGAGAGCTTTGTTGAAGCTATATAAATAGACATACCAACAGATATCAAGTAGATAACCCCAAAGACAGCCTGATAGTCATTCCATAGTATCCTCACACACATTGGTGTATATTTTGACCAGTCACCCTGTACTAATACTGACTTGAAACTTGTTGCATATTATATGCCCAATGTCGATTGTCCCTTTTTAATTTGAGATGACATGGACGAGGTAGCAGCAGAGATACAGCAACCAGTTAACTTTGGCTTGACCAGCGTTGCACTCACCAACTGGCGAGGAGTGCTAGTTCATATGAAGAGGGAAATGAAGGGTTCAAGTCAGACAGGGATACAGATTTGTTGAATGGATACTTTTCACTACAAAGTTAAACCCCTTTTCATCATTCATAGTTGGACACTGAGTCTTTCAACCTATCTAACCACACTATTCCCTCAGAGCTGCTTGCTGGGAGAGTTGTGTCTGTATACTTTCAGTGTCTCTCTCAAACTACCTGCTACCATCCATATCTCTCCTCTCTGTGGTCCAGTCATCATAGCCTCTCTATCTGAAGAGTCAACCAATGTGAAGAGAGAGCTACTTTTAAGCTGTATAGTGATCGGCCTGGCAAACTGAAACCCTTTGTAAGGCATTCTGTGATTGGCTAACTGATCCCACAACTAATTTCCTCTAAAACTAATTGTTTCTTTTCCTTCATTTGGTGTGCAAACATGCATTTTATACATTTATTTCACTACATGTACATCAGTATTAATGAATTATTGGTTTATATTGCCACTAATAATGTTGAGGCAAAATGATCTAAAGTCAATGATAATGTTTCAGACTAAAAGCATGAAATTAGATGAACTAAAAGATGGTATTTCAAGTAGAATTCAGTATTTACATAACATTAAATATGTACAAGCATTCTTCCTTTCTATTTTTTTCTAGATTTTTGTTTATCACAGAAATTATGAAGCTTTTTTATTAGGCAACATACAAATATACACTGAAATAAAGAAAGAAAGATTGAAATAATAATTGTGGCTGCAAATTAGAGATATTAAGATTGGAGTTAGAAAGAAAAGAAATCAATTTTTATCAAATGCCAACTTCTAAAGTTTAAACTCAAAAGTTAATTTTTTTGATTTCTCAGAGAAAATTGTAAAACAATTTGATGTAAACAGTTCCTTACAGCATGAACCTATTTTAATGACACTCTTTTGAGTTATTGTTTCAATGAGAAATCTCCAGCATGACATGCTCAATTATTCACAGTATATTCTACGTAAACTACACAAATCTTTTTTTTGCATTTGAGTACTATCTCTCTTGAAATATAAAAGCATAATAAGCTAAAATAATACTTATATTCTTCCATCATCATTTTCAGAATTGATTAACAAAAATATGCCAATTTTGATCATGAAAAAAAAATGCATGTCGATCTGACAGTTGTCATAATACAATGATTTTGAAAATAGTTGATTGAAACCAAACTCACCTAATGCCATCTAATGATAACAACTAGAACAAACAAACTTTTTGCCCAACTGCACAAATGGATTGCATTTTTAAAAATAGATTTTGGTATTTTAAAACAAACTACTTGCCTGCAGCAATTTGTTAATTCTTACAGAGTTATTAAAACTTGCAGTCACATGATTAAAGTTTTAGAAAGAGGTCAGAGAGGTTTCAAGTTACTTATTCTTTTTCTTGATATTTAGATAAGATTAAATAAGATTTTACTTTAGTGCCTAGGACTTATCTTTTTTCCTGGGATAGGTGGCTCCTTTACTAAAGACGCAGTAATCGTGGCTTTCTGGTTGTAATACATGGCCTGATTCTTCCATAAGTCATCTATCCATTCCTTAAATTTGTCAACACCTGGTGCTGCTACAATATCTTCAGGAAGTCTGTTGCAAATTGGCACTATGCTCTGTGTGAAACTGTTTGTTCAATCTCTTCTATCTGAGTGGTAAGTCCAGTGATCTATTTCTCTCTTCACTTGTTTTCTCCTGATGCATACTAAAATGCTAAAGATTAAAAGTGGTGAATACCCAACGTAGTTGCATCCTGTATCTTTAACTGTTAGATAGTAGCAAACAATCAGGTGGCAAGCCTACCCAAGACATTGCACAGCATATTTTAGTGATATTCAGTATAAAACCAATCAGTGATTGACAGATAGATATTGATGTGAATCATTTTTCTGTTTTATTATTTAATAAAAAAATAAATGAGAAATCAATCTGTTATCTTCTCTACTAGGAAGAAAAAATAAAAGGATAATACCTTTTCCTAGTTGGGCTCTCAAATCTATGGGATATATTTGATCTTTTGAGTCAACTGAAAATTGAAATTTGGATTATCACAAAAGATCAATGATTTTTGTTATGGAGATTCTGTAAGATCATATGTCTTATAAAAAGAAAGAAAAAGCATGCTGATTAGAACAGCATTGTAAAGGTCTCAACAGAAACTCTGCTAGAGGAGATTTAAACCTCAAAATTGACCCAAAGATAATATGAATGACCTCTGTACAAATATAGGAAAACATAATGAAAAGAAGTAAGAAACAATTATTTTCTTGCATTCTCTTTCCTCTCTGTATGGACAAACCTGTAGAGATAACTCTTTCTTCAGAGAAAAAAAAAGTGCTGTCAAAGTAACAAAGAAATTCTAAAAATCCTGCACTCAGTCTTGGATGTCTGATAGGAAATAGCCAATGAAACAGTGTAAAAAATGGAGAGTTGTTGCAGAACGATTATATTTCTCTCTTTTAAATCATTAAAAAAAAAAAAAAATCATTAAAAATATAAAGTTTGGTCAACAATTGATACCTTGCTTTTCATTGATATTCATCATTTTTAGTAAAATGAATTTTATAATATAAGAATGTACTGACAATAGTTGGTATTGAGCATGAAAAATCTACCCTAGATGTTTTAATTCAAACTAATCATATTTAAACAAACATGATGTTCGAAAAATCAATCACTTTATCAAATGAATCATAATGCCAAGATCTATTTAGGCTTTCTGTAAAGTTGAGGAAATGCCTTCTCTTGAATTACAAGGATAATTTTTCATTTTCTGTCATTGCCAACATTGTGAGGGTTAAAGATTTTAGTGAGTTGTTGTTTATAGGATATGGAACATCTTGCTTTGATGCAACTGACTCCGACATATATACTTATTTTATTTTCTTCTGATCAAAAGAAATTAAAGAAATAAGAAGTACTTGCCTTGGCTAATAATGTAAGAGTACGGCTGACCTTCCTATCTGGATGGTGTTCTTGAAGCAAGAAAAGTTTGGGGGACAATACAGCAGGGACAAAGAATCGCAAAAACAGAAATCCACTCACAGCATGGTACGAATAATCCTGGGAAATAAGAGACAAAAAGGTAAGACATCATTCAGAAGAATAGTACACACAATGAACCAAAACCTTATGATTACCAGCCTAATAAGGTGTTGGTCCTCCATGTGCCCGCAAAACAGCTCTTATTTGATCCGGCATGGATTCTACAAGGTTTCCACTGGGATGTGATGCCACAATCTTAGCAGCAGATCCTTTAACTTTTGGATGTTCAGCAGCATGACTACATCCCATGGCATTTCAATGAGATTGAGATCCAGGGAGTCTGGTGGTCAGAGCAACATGGTAAAGTCTTTTTCACACTCCTGAAAGAATTCCGTACAACTTGTGCATTATGGCAGGATGCATTGTCCCACTGAAAGATGCCACGGCCATCATAGAAGACTGTTGTCACGAAGGCGGTATACCTGGTCTTTAATAATGTTGAGGTACATGGTACAAGACAAAATACCTTCCTCATACATGATTGGACCTAGTGTTTCCCAGCAGAATATTGGCTGAACCATCATACTGCTTCCACTGACTTGATGCTTTCCACATTGCATCTTATTGTCATCACTTCCCAAAGATAATGATGCAAACATGATCTATTTTCTACCTAATTCAGAAGAGAGAGAGTCTCACTGGATCAGGCAACCTTCTCTATTGATACAAAGACCAGTTGCAATGCTCGCTTGCTTACTGAAAACTTTTTTGGCGATGGACATTGGTTAAAATGGGTACTTTGACTGGCCAGTGGCTACATGGTCTCTTATGCAACCAGGATTGATGTGTGTCGTGACACAATTCTTCATTCACTTTGATTATCTGTAATTTGTGCTACAGTAGCCCATCTGTTGGCTCATACTTGGTGGCAAATCCCCAGTTCCCATCCTACGTTGAGTCTGGGCAGACCAATCGCTTGGTGATTTTTTTCTTTTCTTAAGATCACTGCCAACACATATCCACCACGGCCGAGTCATTTTGAAAATGCTCTGATCTACTTTTCTGGCCCAAACAATTTGTTCTTTATCAAAGTTATTCAAATTATAACTGCAACGTTCAATACATCAAAATGGAGTACTTGAGGCCAACTTACTTGCTGACCCTGATATGTGCAGTTGTTACAAAACATTAGCTGTCATTCTTATAACATGTTGCAGGTCATAATGTTTTGGCTCATCAGTGTATGTTACAATCAGAAAAGGTCTTTCTATATTTCTCTGATGCTGAAATCAAATATAGCTCCAAAAGTCACTGATTGACAATTTTAGAAGTATGAAGACAATATCTTCATGGTAATGTTGTTCATTTTAATGTTATACTATGATTCATTGTGGAATAAAACTTGTTAATCTCTGGTTGTACTTTGCTAATGCTGATTCCATATCTTCATAAATAGAGCCCACTGAAATTTCAGTCCCATGTCCAACCAGCAAAAATTAATAAGATGGAACTGTTTTTATTACCCTGAAAATTTCAACATCAAATGTAATGGATGAATATTATTACCATAATTTCCCATGTACAATTCACTGCCATAGGTAATCCACACTCTGATTAAGCTTCTATTTTGAACTAAAAATACATTTTCCTGTGAATACTCTGCACCTGTTTCAAGACAAATCATAAAACAAGAGGTAGCTATTATCCTTTGCAGAACAATCTCTTTGCTAGAGCTACTCAATTGACCCATGAAAATTATCCTTTGAGCTAAATGGGGGAGAGTGGATGCAACAGTGATAAAAGTTTCACAAAGGGTGGTCGCATGTATATTCCTGACCTGCTAACCATACCCTAATCAATAGAGGATGCTTGACAAAGGAATTCAAACATTGCTGCATTTCAAGTTTACTTGACGGGTCTGAAGATGACACATGACAGACAGATGAAGAGAACAAAAAGGAAGAAGCAGCTGAAGAAGAGAATTTCAATGATTGTAATGAAGATGACCTTTACTTTGCTCATGACGAGTAATGAATGTAATCTGAAGAAAATAACAAATTATTTTCTTTCAATTCTCTTCCTCCTTCAAAAATTCAATTTTCCCTCCTTTTTCTCTTAGCTTGATCAAGAGTTCATTACTGCTAACACAACAATAAGTATTAAGAAAAAGTGGTGTCAGCATTTTGCAGTACATTTCTCAGATAAGCCCATTCCTTATAACTATGAGAATAACTGATTGCGTTATTTCATACTGGCCTAAGGCCAGTGTGTCATTGTGTTGATTGCACACATTCATTTTTGTAGAGAGAAAAAAAGAATTTAAATAATAAAATAGTAGTATGAGACCAAATGTACATTTTACAATTTTATTATTTTAATTACTTGAAAAAAATGTTATAAAAAGAGTATTTTCATTGTAAATTACTGACACTACTACCATCTGGCGAGTATGTCCGCAGATTTCAATATTATCGGTCACCATCATATCAATAGTGGCAGTTGAACCAACCTTCTCCACCTAATGAACAGTGCTGAAAAAATGTCCTGCTATTCTCTCTGTGAAGATAATATACACCTGGAATTTTTAGCTCAGAATGATCAGGAAAAGGTGTGGATTATACATAAGGCATAATGGTATTAATGCTGCTAGAAAATAATAGCACTCACACATGCACACACACACATAAATATATATATATATATATATATATACATATATTACAGCTTATTTATTCAGATAATACATAACGTTAAAAGCATTTTAAAATCAAATACTGTGCACCCATGCAACTTTCCCAAATCTGTTATGTTGGTACACAGCAAATATGAACATGTAAAAAACCTACTTGTATTTGAATGTTACCCCTTGAAAATTGATTTCAGAATCACTGATTTACAAAGGAGACATAAACTTTATTTAGAATAAAACTAATTTAATGAGTCATTGAAACCTTTATAAATAATTTTATTCACACTGATTAACAGTTTGTACTAGAGATAGATGATTCATAGATATAATCAATGCCACAATATTATGTCATTTTTCTCATATTTAGATATACTTCATGTCTGATGTTATTTCATTCCAATTCATGCTATCATCAAATATAATTTGTAAGTACAGCTCAACACAACAGTTAATAAAACTCTTAATGTACATGAAATTTGCTATTCTTAATTGATAAGATTAAAAGATTGTTGAAGGATGAAACAATTTTACATCAGAAATAATAAATAATATCTACATTGATTGCTGAGAACATGAGTCACATAGTGCAGAAAATTTTACAGCATTTGTGTCAGCAACTTCTGAGGTTTGTCATTTTCCTAAAGCGATATCAATTTAGATTCTTTGAACAGTGACTATATTGTAAAAAGAAACTGGCATATATATTGCCAAAGTACCTTGCTGAACTCAAAGTAATATCCACAAAAGTGTGAATGTTTGGAGTTTTATAGAACAAATTTATCAGCTCTTATGAAATCTGCCTTGTTATCTGATAATTTTTTCTTTGATTCCAAAGTAAAATATAAAATTTATATCATTATCTTCAAAAATCTTCTCTAATGTTTGAATACTTTTATGATTATAAGGAAGACTTAGCCCAAACCTTCAGTTCAATTTTCTAAATACTATTACATGTAACCACAAATCATAATCTGATTTCAGAGAATATTTTTTGAGCATGGGTGGCCTTACCGAATTGGCCTCATTGTCTGGAGACCATTTGCTTTGCACCTGTTCCTTCAGATTTCTAAAGACCAATCGCATCAAAGCAGGACATTTGCTATGAGAGTTCAGAATTGTATCCATTATATTTGTAATGTAGCTGGTCACTGCAGTTTTGCTGTGTTCAAGAACATGGCCATTAGAATCCTTAATGCTTGACCAATGTCGCCTAAGAGACAAATAAAAATAAATACATATTTTAATGTCAAGTGAAACAAATTTTTTAACAAGTGTTCTAGTCAAATGATAGATGTTTTCTCAATGGCTTGAAAAAGTGGACGAATTAGCTTTTATAATGAAACTTCTGGAATAAAGTTGTATGAGGATCACAACCAACATGATTGGTGAACAATAGACAAACATTTGAAACTTTATGCAAAGTAATCAAAGTAAGAGGGCAGAAAAATTTATTTTTCAAATTTTTCCAAAGGTCCAAATAGTCAGGAGACATTTCCACCATCATAGTTCACTTATAGAAAAACACTCTTTCTATGAAAACAGTTTTCTTATCACTTGATATTTGTTTTTCCATTTATCTAATAAAAAGCATTTGAAAATCATTGTTACAACATGAATAGAAGAAATTTACTTGAACCAATACCCGACAATGTGGAAACCATTTTTTTTCCTCCTTGTGAAAACATCTAAGAATGCTACAAAGCAAATTTTTGAATAGATGAACAAACATTGATCAAATTATGTGACAAAATGGAAATAACATTTTTTCAAGTTCAAAATCAGATAAATGAATTCCAGGATTACAGACATTTCCTAAAACAGATTTTAGTGGGAAACTCACACCCAAGTTAGTTAAATTTTGACCTTTCTAATTTTTTTATATCATCTTACAAAAAAGACAACTTCATTTTGAATGGTATGCAATGATTAGGCATTTGAGAAAGATATCTTATGTCTGGGGGCATTTATATATAGAGTATAACAAATAGTGAGACGCTGACAGACACTGGCAACACTGAAATTTTTTATTTAAAATTTGTTTATATAATGCAAATATTGAATGCAAAATATAAATAATGCAAATATTTTGTATAATGTAGAATAAATGAATATAATGTACATTGAGATTTTTTGGTTATAAAAACTTGAACCTCAGTTTTTAAAAAAACTATTCAAGTTTCAAATTCAGGTGATCTCTTCACCCTTATTTATGAACCAATTTTCATGAAACTAATTCTATTTTTTAGGAAAATGTGTTGGCTAAACACTTTTAAAAGTACTTTTTTGAATTTTTTCCAAGATATTTTTGAAAAATTCAAAACGTTTATGTTTCCTTCATTTGAAAAAAAGTGCAATCCCCAATATTTTTTTTTGCTTTTCCAGAAAACTCTCTCTAGAATAATGATCTATAAACATGTCTGAATATTATATTCAAATTTCAAATCTCTATTTTGGATCAAAAATACCCACTAAATTATGCAGAAATTAAAAAAGAAATTATGGATTGAAATTAATGAAAAAATTGTTTTTGAAGGCAATTGAAGACAATGAAAACAACTGTGAAAGTTACTGGTAGTTAAGACAAAGGGTGTGAGTCATCCCTTTTATAAGGAAAACTAAATGAAGAAATAAAATCAATTTCCAAATAGGAAACCCAAAACCATCTGCAGTGCTACCTTCACCAGTTCTGACATTTGTTACCTCTTGAAGTTGAAACAAAAGGTCTGTTGGCACTGACAATTGCTGTTTTTCATCACAGGTGAGAGTTTTTTCTGATTCTGTCTTTTCACATACGTATTTTCTTCCCTGCAAAGTTATTTCTCATAAAGTGAGTTCTTGGAAAAAGGGAAAGCTCATATTTGATATTATAAAATTGAATTTTGATTTCCAAAGATAATCTGGAATATTGTCAGTCGTACATGTAATCAACCCAATGTAATGTACCAAAAGCAATTTTCTTTTTATCAGTGAAATCGTTGAAATAGTACCTAACACTTTTACAAAAACATGAAGAAATAACCAATAATGTTAAGAAGATGGAAACGTTAGAGGAATAGTACTATAATGAACACTTAATATGAGCAGATTATTATTATTATTTTTTATATCAATTACTTTTATTTATTATCCTGGAACAGGATGCATATTGGAGAGAATTCCAGATCTCTGAACATGCCTTCATTAATCATTGGAACAAGATGGGCCATAATCTTGACCAAGGAAAAGCATAATTGATTAGGAAAGAAACAAATAGAACAAAAAGAAGAATCAGCATTAATCTAAGAATGTAGACTATATCCCCTCAGCTATCCATTGTTCATCATATGTGATAATATCATGAGGCATTGTTACTTGAAAGAAACAAACATTTCAATTTGTTTTCACTTATCAACTAAATACATTCATATATATATATATATATGAATCTGTATATATATATATATATATATATATATATATATATATATATACACAAACACACAAATACATGTGATGTCACTCACTCCATCGTACACTATTTTACCAAAAGCTTGGGAAAAGAAGTCAGCTTGCCCGAAACATATACATACTTATATATATACATATATATATATATATACAAACATATACATACATACATACAAACATAAATACATATACATATATATATGTATATATAAAAACATACACACCCACGCACCCATATATATATTAGTTGGTGTCAGAATTATTCACTCCCACTGAATATTCATATATTTTCTAAAGAATTGCAAATATTTACAAGTACTTACTGAATTTGCCATAGATAGTTTATTGCATATTTACTTGTGAATAATTTGTGAATTTTTTAGAGGGTTTGTTCTGTTATATTCATAGTCATAGGCCTTTCTAAAAATTGATGCAGTCCAAAATTATTCACACCCCTCATGGAAATTATGGAATAATCTTGGTCTATGGTAACTGTAATATCTTCTTTTTCTCAATTTGAGATTTAATCATGCACCCTTTGAAAATGAAATAATATTCATCTTATTTGATAAAATTCTAGAAGGTTCTAAATAAAACAATTTGTGAGTGCTACGTTCTGGCGGTTGTTCAGCTCAATGGTAAGAGCAACGCTGCATTGAAGCGGCTACCTTATCGGTCACCGACTTGATTCATGCAGCACCCCATTTTTTTTAATTGTTTATTCTATTTACGTTATTTAGGCCAAATGATACATTCTCTGTATCATAACGGGAGATCATTTCAAATAGGAGTTTTGATATAATATAACGCAATTCATGATCATGTATGTGTGTGTGATAATTATATGTGTGTGTGATGTATGTGTGTGTGTGTGATAATTATAAAGACATTTTGAGGAGGAACTATATTTTGCCTGGCACCAGTGTTAACCTAGTAGCAAATCAGAACCGATTCAGTAGGTCTTAGCAAGCATTGGATGAAAATGAACCATTGTAGCCATGACCAGACATCTTCATCCTTTTAAAACTTATCAAATTGACCCTAATGAAATAATGACAAGAATTAAAGAATGAACAAAAATAGTAGGAATGAGAAGTATATATAAAATTAAAAATTTTTGATTATGTAACTTTTGATGACACCTTGGGAAGCTAGGAAACTAAAAGAGATGGATTTGGTTCTTGTCAGTGTGAAAGATCATTGAAATGGCAAAAACCACGGATAGGGATAACATTTGGAACAGGTCCATTTATTTGACTGATATGACAGGGTGGGAGATTGAACATTTAACACTAAATATCAAGTTTCAGATGTATATTGATGGGAGAGCCCATATAGTATTACAAGCTACTAGAATACTATTTGGTTTTGTCATTAACCATTTATAAAAAGCTAATTTAGAAGAAATTTGAGATATTGATGGAAGAGAGATGATGTAAGGAGTGGATGATACAGTATAAAGTTAGAGATCTTGAAATATTTTGTCAAATTCTTTGTTCAAATATATTGGTAGAAAATCAACCTGAAGAATTATTTCTAGTATTCTTAGAGATGATATCTAAGGTTGGTTTGCATGCAGTCTGAGATTAAATCTGACAAAATGGATTTAATATTCACGTGGGAAACACACAGCAGAAGGGACATGAACACAATGAGTCACATACATTGTTATATTTACTGATCCATTAAACATGTTTTTGGGGTAACCTATGTAAGTAAGCTCTTTGTTTTAAAAAATTAAATGATGTGTAGTATGAAATAACATCCATATCCATCATGATAATACCCTATCTAAAAATATAAACTATATTTACTATGACACTACCTTAAAAATAAAGAAGTAAAGCTAAATATTAAAACCAATACTGCTGGGGAGCCATGTTAATATAACTGTTTTGTTTTATAATCCCTGAAATGGTTGCAGGATGAAAAATTGATGATCCTAACAAGAAAAATTCATACATGATACCAAAATATCTAATTCTGTGTAAAACATACAACATTTTGAAAAGTTCATATAAATTGTGTTAACAGATATTTAGAAATAATTGACTGAAATGACAAATTTTGAAAAGTTCTCTTACATCTTTAGTGTTCTAAGCTGTAAAGCTTTCTAGACTGAATGTATGTACATACTGTAATTCCCATGTATGAACTACAACCATATATGATCTTCACTCCTGATTAATCTTCAATTTTGAATGAAAAATGTATTGTCTTGTGTATACTCTGTACACACTTTTTTGATTTGATTGGCATGTCTGAAATGTTGGGTCTTTACCACGAGTCAGAAAATATTTATCTTAATCTAAGTCTCATTAAGTAGTGACATTTTTGTCCTCAAATTTATACAGGTTATGAATATGTGAGCATAGCTATCCCATTGCAACAGTACAAAGGAAATGCGGTAGTAGCAAATCCAAAAACATTAAATCATGTGATGTTTAGAAATCATAACTTTTGTTGTAAGAAATTGCAAGAACTTTGAAAAAGTTTAAATCAATAGAAAAATGCAAAATAAATTAAAAATCAGGAAAAAAATTGAAATTAGATCTGAAAAAACTGGGATATGAAAAATGACAATTTTGTTTCAATAAATATGAATATTTATAAAAATCTTATTTAAATGATAAATCATTCTTGCGACATGTTCTGCTTTCAAACAAGCAAAAACAAATATGAAAATAATGGAATTTTGTATTAAATATGGTATGAAGGAATTGTTAGTTCATAAAATGTTTTGTATAAGGAAAAGTTATCTTTTGCTCTGTAGATTTTTGATAAATTTATTGTGCATTTAGTATGTAAAACATTGTTTGCTTAAATGAAAATCATCATGATGATATGCTGTTTAATGGCAATGAATATGATGTAATTTTCTTGCTATGTATACTTGTTTCTATAGGGCTGGTGTGATTTTGTAAGGGATTTTCAGTCCCGGCTTCTAACAAAGAGCCCAGTTTTCTATACCATTAGCAGCTGATCACCATCACAGTAACAGTGCCAGTCAAACAGACATTCTAAACCCAATGAACAGTGCTGGCAAAATGTCCTGCAATTGTGTTCCCAGAGATAATACTGGATTTTCTGCCTCAAAAATTTTTTTTTAAAGTACATATTACACATAGGGAATTACGGTATATATGCATGTAAGTTAGTAAGTATGTAAGCTACAACTCTGCAATTAGGAATGAAACTTTCAAGGGTTATGTGACTCTACCTGTGTATGAGAGTGCATCAAAATATCTTGTTTTTCCAATTTTATTATACTTTCACATAGTAAATATTTTGGGTCTAAAGGAAATTACTGCGGGAGGTAATTCAGTGAATATTTGGGGTCTGAGGAAATCTCCCATTTAATCAAACAAGTGACTTTGTAGACTGGACTCTTGTAAGAGATGCCAATTAGATTAAAATTTATAAATACTATGCTTTTATACCTAGAATCAGAGTGTGATATCTGGCCAATCCCCAACAGAGCAGGAATCAGTCGCAAATTCTGTCTGAGAAACCTACATAATAGTATTTTGTGAGAAATATTCTGTTTTGTAAAATATGTGTTGGATTCCTCTAAAACCTTTTTTATCAAATACGCGAAAGGATATTTGAAAGGAAGACGTCTATTTTGAATTCTTGAGAATGATTGAACTTGATAACGGAAAGGAAAAGAAGAATTTAGGAGCCAAATCATTAGCAAGTTGCATTATCTGGTAAACAGTAATAATACATTAGATTTTACACTCGACATACCAGTGTGAACAAATAGTCTATAAAATAGGTCAGGAATTGATCATGCTCCCCCAAAAAGTTGTGCTTAAATATGAGATATTGTGCAACACATAATAAAGATCAATATCTCAACTGTCTTACATCATGCTTATCAAGAGCAAAACCAGAAAAATTGTTTTCAAGTAAATTATATTTCTTGAATAGGAATCCAAATTAGAAAATCAAATATATTAGACTAGATAGCTGATCTAAATCTAGATATCTAGATAAATATCCAAACATACCTCTTCATGCTGTCCACTCGAGTAGGATCGAGCTCAACAATTCTACGATCTCCATAGACTTGGTCAATGACTCGTCCAAGTGTCTCCTGAAGATAATGGAGTCCTACAAGCTGGGAAAAAAGTCTATTATAAGATTTAAAAAAGACTTATAATCTCCATGCAATACATGAATTTTTTCTCACTAATTTGATCTTTATAATTGATGTAATGGTATGCATGTGCCTTGAACTAATTGTGTGTATACATATGCATTTCCATTTGTATGTGTGTATTCATTATTGATACTATAAGATGCTTTATCTTATGTAACCAAATTTGGCTAATATCTTATTGGATCGAGAAGATAAATTCTGACAAAATCTACAAGCTGGATATTTACAACCTAGAAGTTTACCAGTTCCAATATTTTTTTATTCAAAATTAAAAAGGAAAACCATAAGATAAAAATATTTCTATAAGCAAAATAGAAAATCTCGCAAACAAAAAATTCCTTTTTATTGAATAAAAACTGAATTTTTTGACCAAGAAATGTTTCAGAGATTTTAATCTTATCCTTTGTTTGAAAAAAAAAAAAAAAAAAGGTTGTATGATTTAAGGATCCAATATGTCAGTTTGATCTATACCAGACAATTCCTATGCTTAATTCTATTTCATATAATTCTGAAAACCTTGGTAAAGAACACAAAACTTAGATAAACTTGAGACAGTGGGTAGGAAAAGTAATTTTACTTACTTTCATGAATTGGTCCATTGATTTAGTAGCCAAAGAATTTCCTCTAAATAAAGTATTTGGGTCAGCTGTAAAATATAAAAACAAAAATAGTGGGAAAAGACGTGTTTAATTAAAATTCAACTATTCTATTTCAAGTACAGCCTTAGCTTTGAAAGTCTTGAAAGTGTCCAATAAATTTCACATTTAAATGCATACAAACAGAAAAAAGATTGTTTGAATGAGTCTGTGTGTATAAATATCATCAGAAAGATAAGATTACACTTTTATGAAATAAATGCAGATCAAAAACAGTCTATTTTTTATTGAAGTTGTTATTCATACTTTAAGCATGTTTCAAAGAAATTTATAATGATAAATAGTTTTATCATCATACAATGGATCACTGTCTTGATTCACTACTTTCCTCAGTTTCAAGGAAATAATGAATTTTGAGTTTGTGTTTAGATTCAAACAAATGTTTCTATGAGTATTCTACAAAACATAATACACAATATATGCTACAAGCTTCTCAACACATTATACTTGGGGCAGTAAAAAGTTATTGTCCTGGCTTTTGCTTAACAGGATTTTGTCAATTTAGCATTTGAGATAGAACCAAACTGCATAGTTTACAGCCCTCATCACTGAACTGAAGCAAATTAACAATCACTATCACTGCTGTAAATTTTGAATACAAAGTTGCACATAAAATGTTATTCCATTTCTGAAAAAGACAGTTTAGTGAATATCTTGCAGACGGAGCCTATTGTAGAAACACTTCACTAAACAATTTTTCTTTTTCTATTATAGCATCCCCTTTACTTTTACTTAGGAATTAAAAATGAAACCCCTCTTTTAGCACTTCCTACGACGACCCCTATAAAAGCCCTGGACGCACATGGTTAAACGTTCATTGGCACCAGCACACCTAGCGTAATGTTGTTCCACAGACTAGTTTTGTTGATGAACATTTCAAGTCTGTCTTTACAGCAGAACGTAGTCTAAGGAGAATAAATGGTGGGTGGTCTTCCCAGTGTATGTCGTCTAATTGTGCTTTCAGGGAAGTTTTAAAGGACTGGTGGAAGCGTTTGACGTCACTGGAGATGTGGAAGGAGGAGAGGTGTACAAAGAGAATGAGCGCCAAGTATGAACGTAGACGCGGAAATGAAACAAAGTAAAAAGAACAAATGTATTTAGATAGACAAATAAAACGTACGTTCAATACAGGAACAGTAATGACAAATAACGAATGAAACTGTAATAATAACATCAATACGATTGATCGCGTAAAAGGATGAGAAGAGATAGCGAAAGGTGGGACCATCGGATAGTAGAAAGCATTGCCATTTCATTCGTGAGAGTGAGAGGTGTATACGCGTTTGGAGCACGTGGAAGAGGACACGGTTAAGTAGCAGTGCGTATGTGAGATGCCTCAACATCGGTAGACTGAAATAGGCAAAGTTAGTGCAGAGATTGGTCACAGTGGAAAAATGTTTAGGGTCAGATCGGCTGGGAGGTCGGCGAAATGATATCGATTTTAGGGATTAGGAAAGAGAGAGAAAGAAAAGCCGGCAACAAGTGCCGGGGCAAAAAAAAAAAAAAAAAAAAAGCAAGCAGCTTGGAGTGCCAGCGCTAATGAGCATTTGACCCTGTGCTTTTATAGGGGTCGTCGTACGAAGTGACGTTTTCGATATCTAGCTGAAAGAAAGGTTTCGTATTTAATTCCTAAGTAAAAGTATAAGGGTGTTACACTATCATTATAGTATTTATGTTGAGTAAATCTGCCAAACGCATTTTCAGTTCAATAAGTTTTTGAGAATATCAACTTCTTTGGTTAAACCTTGAACAGATCAATAGAGTTAGAAAAAGTTGAGCACAAGAATGCTCAACATTGTTGAAATTTATATACACATCCCACCCCCGGAGTTAAAAATGCTTTGAAATGTTTAAATATCTTTTTACATGGTTTCTTTGCTCTACTTTGATAAAACAAACTTATTTGGCTCTGCACTCAGGGGGTAATGATCATTTCTTACCCAGACCATTAGCGTCTCTTCATCACTAAGAGTATAGAACTATTTGTTGATTAGCAACTACCCACAATGAGGGAAAATTTTTATTGCAATCAACTTGAGAACAGGAGCCTTGGCTAAGAACCTAAATTCAAGTTGGTTGTAATTTTCGTTACTTGTGAAGACAGTTAGTTGATCATAGATTTAACTAGGTACTAATAATTTAAAGTTAGCATAAGTTTTCTTTCCTAATCTTAATAACTACTCTTTCACCTATTACCACCCTGGCTAAAAAAAAGTCACCAGACTAGTTTTAATAAAAACTAATCTTAATTGACGATGTGGAAACCTGAATTATCATTTAAAAAATAAGATAATATTTCAAATCAAAACAATCTCAAGTAAACTTGTAATGCATATAAAGAAATTACTTTTAATTCCCTAAAGCAGGGGTTCTCAAACTGAGGTACACGTCACCCCTAGGTGTGCGCAAGTGAAATTGCGGGGGTAAGCGAGGTCAACAAAAAAAAGCTTGAATTTTGAAATAACCACAACCAACTGAATAGAACTCATGTATCTTAAGCTCAGGGGCAACAGAATATAATATAGACTGTTGTGATCAATTTGAATGGTTACATCCAAAACCACTTAGCAAACAACCAAATTACAAACGGAGAAAAGTGAGAGAGGCATGCGAGATGCTACTTGAAAAAACTAACATTTGTGAATGGCAATGACGGGAAATCGTGGCTCCCATTTATGAAAAAGATAACCAAAGCACGAAGATGACGAAAAATTCAGAATAAGAAATGGGTAAAATGTCATTCAGTGTGAAAACAACATTGACTGACAAAGTCGAAATATTACAAATGAAAACAAATAGATAGTACATTCACGGCAAAGAAAGCATATATTCGTCCGTATTGACAGTCGAGTTATTTCCCTCGAACCATTTACCGCGAGTTATCTCATCTTGTATTGGTTTGAATTCAAAGATGCGTTTGCATTTGTCAGTTGATGATAAGTTACAATAACAGACGCTTTTAGTTGTTGCCGTTCAGTTTAATAAAATAATGTAAGTTTCCCCTCAGTAGGGGCAGTAAAAGAGTATAATTACTATGGTAATTGTGAAGATGAGTGTCTTAGGGAGATAACTTACATCAACAGAGATAACTTTTTAAAAATGCATTAAAGTAGATAACATCAAAGAAATAAACAAAATGCAAATAATTTAAAAAGTCAATAAAAATATGAAAAGAGAGTAAATAAACTTTACTCATTGAACGAATTGAATTTTTTTTTCAGTTTTGATGTTTTGAGTGATTATGACCATCAATTTATTGGGATTTTTTTTCATTTTTGAGGAATATTAGGTTTTGAATATGACGGTTAAAAAAAAGTCAAAATAATTCCTGTAAGCCTTACATCTCTTAAAGTTTGAAAAAATATCCAAGCTAATATCCATTATCTAAAAATAAATATTATTTTGTCTTAATATTTTTCATTGCTTTTTTTTAATCAGTTTGTGTTTGTGCCATTTATGTGTAACCGTCGCAATAAAGTATTTTAAATTCATAATGAGCTATTCACATCTTTTTGTTATTCGTTCCATGTGTAATTCTTTCATGTTCTTAATTGCTTTTTTTATTCATTAATTGTACATTTTTTCTTAAATGGAGTGGTCTCCCTTTGAGAGAGTTACCTCCCTAGAAGAAGTTATCTCCCTAAGATACTCATCTTCACAATTACAAAAAGTTAGGATCTTCTTGAGTAAATATGTTAATTTATAAAATGACTACAACTGCAATGTCGATGAGAGTTTGACCAGCCAACTGAGATATGAGAAATTCAAGATTTTTATGTTATCTACTGAACAGACTTTTATTATCTTGGATTTACCAAATTGGATCAATTACAAGAGCGTTTATGGACTTATCTACTTTGAATGTATTTGAAAAGTGTTTCTTAGACTTTTAAAGTTAAATAAAATACCAGTTCATGATTAGATATGGTTATTTTCTTGGTATTTTATTTAACATTGTCAACCTGTCATACAGTTGGCAAATGGTGTAAAGATCATTCGATAAAATCAAATATCTCTGGTTTACATGTATATCTGCGCTGTTAAGACTTTCTCATATGCTCTTGATATGCTGTCAGGTGAGGGCACGTATACAAGTTTCTACAGTCTCTGTTTTAAGTTCAGACAACTAAATGCACTTGATCTACTACTGACCTGCTGGCTCTATCTATATCTCATTTTTGAGTGTTTTTCTTTAGATAAAACACTGAGTCATACATCAAATATGGTTTCACTGTTATAAATAAACATTACCAACAATATATTGTGTTAAAAAGTTTTATTAAACCATTTAATGGAGCCAAGTTTTCTGATACAGCATTTTTTGAATAATCATCCTGATCTAGCCGACAAAGAACAATTGTATTCCCAGCAAAAGGCGTCTAATCTAAAATATGCAACTTCACCAGAATGGGCACGACAAAATGAAGCCAGCCTATGTGCTTCTTATATGGTTAGAGAATCACAAAAACTAAGAAACCTCACATAATTACTGAAACTATGATCTTTTCCTGCTGCAAATATATTGATATCTTTATATTGCAAGAAAATCCTGTCATAAAACTGAATAATCGGCCACTGTCAAATAATACTGTCTGTTGAAGGATATCTGATATGTCAGATGTTATAAAAAGTCAGATAATTTTGGAAATGAAAGAGTTTCAACAAGGTATTTTTACTATCTAACTTAATGAGTACAAAGACATATATTCCGATGCCCAACTGCTTGTATATACAAGTTGTATGGAGGATTTGGATTTTAAAGAAGAATTACTGTTTTGTTAATCCTCTGAGATCACAATGAAAGGAGAAAACATATATGAAGTATATATGTATCTATTTCTTTGTATGTCTTTCATGTAAAATGGTAGTTGGCTACAAAACTGATGGAGCTCCTGCAATGCTTTATTGTAGAACTGGATCCTCAACAAGAGTGTCAAATGTCAAATCTGATATATAGAAACTGCCTAAATGATACATTGATATTATGTTCAAGGAGGCTACCCTGACTTTCAAATCTATTCTTGATGATGTAGGCAAGGTGTAGTATGTCAAATCTAGTCCTCTACACACTGCATTTGTTGTGTCAAGAATTGAATGCTAAGGATGAAGCACTTTTGGTTCACTCAGTTGTGAGATGAAACTCCCTTTAAAGACTTTCTTGACAAATTAAAACCTGCCAAATGAAATTCAAGTAGTGAAATGAATAACTGAAGGTGGGTTGTTATGACATTTATGACAATATGAACAAAAGCATAACACTTTTGCAAGCAGAAGAAATAAATTAAGTCAGTATGTTGGACCAGAACCATTTAGTTTTGCTATGTGATGAGTGAGATTTTTTTCAGATATCACTGAATTGAATTAATGATTCATTTGAACTTCCCTTAGAATTAAACTGAGATCAGATCCAATCAATCTGCAAGATGACTTTGTGGAATTTATAAATAACTCTACGACCAGAGATCTTTTTGGAACCTCTTCTCAAACAAATTTCTAATGTCCTTGGCAAAATCTTATTCATCTGTATCAAAAAAATGTGAGTACAGCCTTTTGCTGTTCCCATCCACTTGATGTAGTTTTTCAGTTTTCTCATTGAAATTGAACATTAAATTAAAAATGAATAAACCTTAATAACCAAAGAAACACATTTTAAATAATACATTGATCCAAAAGGATAATAGTTCATTCCCTAGATAAGTCCATAAGCATTAATATAATTGATCCAATAAGTAAATCCAAGGTAAAGTAGTCTGTCCAGTATATCACGAAAGATCTGATATTTTTCAAGTCCAATGCGGTGCAGTCAGCTGATCAAATTCCCATCATCACCATAGTAGTATTAGCAATAACTTTATACATTTATATAATTACTCAAGAAGATCCTGACGGTTTCTCCTCTTTTATAACCCTGCCTTCAAAAATGTAACATTAAATTGAATTAAATTCTAACTATAATGTTTCATCTAATGACATTGCATCCACCAATATCTAATGGATTGTCATTAATTATATTGAATTTCAGTTTGGAATGTTCACTTAACAAACTATGAAAAACCAGAGATGCTCAAAGAACAGATTTCATTGATTAGACATTTATGTACGCTCTAATTGAACTGGTTCTTAAACAATTGTTAATAGAAAACATGATAATTGCACTTAGAGGAAATAAGAAGAAAAAGGCAAATATGAGAAATAATCCTTTAAATATCTTCTCTAGATACTTCTTGAAATATCTGATTACATTATTATTCTTTCAATTTTAATCTTTTTTTTTGTGTGGAGTAAATAAATTCCCTAAACCTCTAGATATTTAAATCAAGAAAATTCAACAAGGAATTATCTGAGCTCAACATAGAAGATAATTTTTATCCTTATTTGAAATCATTCTTTTCTTCTGAGATAAGTTTATAGATGTGCACACTATCAAGTATTTAAAATGGAGTCTCAGGTTCTTCCATCTCCAGAATAATGAATTTACTTGATTTTTGCTTGAGCATGTAAAAAAATCCATGTCTTCTCCTTGGTAAGTAAGTGATCAGATAAATATTATGAATAAGTTTTGGAAGTAGATCCATATATTTTTCTGTTGCCATTCTTCTGCTCTAACTATTGTTGATCCAAACTCAACTGGGCATAAAAAGTTTCTTCATCATAATCTGTCCACACTGAATCATATTTTTCTGACCCTACCAAGAACTAGTGCTGTTGTGGAACAATCCATTAGCTGGCTCTAACACAAAGAGCATACGGTTTGTTCTATAATGGCAACGATGGATTGATAGGATTAGCTTTGCTCTCTATTCCAAGACAGTTGGCTACTGAGGTGGATAAAGTAGATAACTTTGCAAGAATAAAGCCTACAAAAAGGGTCTGTTGCAGTTGCTTCATACATTTTCATATTGCTTCATATTTTTATTTTATGTTTATAATGTAAAAAAATTAATAATACATATTAATTATTGCTACCTACCATAGACCAGTTTAAATATTGTTTCTGGATTTAGATTATTCATATTTTCTGACATTTATATGTATCTATCCGGACTTTGCCCAGTTCTTACTGTTCAAAGCAGAAACTTGAAACTTTGCATGGTTCAATATGTAATATAAAATTCTGCCAAGTTTCATGACAGTGTGTGACATTTCGTACGAAGATTGCAATATTGTAGTTACCTGGAACTTGAATAATCAAAAAATGGTCAATAGTAATCACATCTTTTTTAGTTGAATAAATTTGTATTAAGTAGGCTATATTTTCACAACGAAAGTGATATTTTATACATACTAAATACACATTGCCTAGCTCTTAATAATTATCCATTTTAGTGACTGAATAAAAATGTAATTCTGTTATGATAATCTTATTTTCAATGCATATTCATCATTAACTTCTATCAGCCTTCAAGGATCTATTTCATTTGTTTTAAAATCATCATGAATCTTTTTATTAACTTATTAATTAAAACTAAGATAAGTAAACCACACCCCATTTATAAGCCTATAGTAATAATAATCTGAGACTCTGAGGTGCACATTGACCATATCATCCAATCAAAAAGACTGAATCTGGTTGCTGTGAAGAAAGAAAATCCACCATTGCAGATACAATAGAATAGAATAAAGATAGGCAAAACTAGAAAAATACTAGGACCTTGCTGATGAACAGAAGAGGCTATTGAGTCATGCCTATGAAAAGTAGCACATTTAGAATCATGACCCCCATGAAGCAAGATTAGAGGAATTTAAGGTGATTCAAAGAAAGATGAGACTAGACCTCAGAAGTTTTGGGGTTGGCGTAAATGCTGTGGAAAATGCTGGATATTTAAGGAAACTTGGTATCACAAGATTTCCAGAAAAAAAACCACCAGACATTTTTTGTAAACATGCAAATGCATGAAACAATAGTAGTAGAAGTAAGATTTCAGTACAAAGTGGCTGAGATAATGAAGACAATAGTAATGTATCGCATAAGCACAAATAGCCCCGAACAGTTTCATTGTGGATTTGATCCTAACTGACAACCCAAGAATTTGTTTACATATCCTTTATATGCACGGCTATCCATAGGAACAAATTTCTGAGAAATAATACTATTTCCAAAGCCTTAAAATTTTGGTGAATTTGTTTATAAAATATGAAGAGATGACTGTTCTACTCAATAAAAAAACAAACTTCACTTTCCATCAGGTAATATCTATTATGCATTTTTAATATGATTGCAATAATTATAAGCAAACACTTTTTTAAATGGTTCGGCCAAACATATTTGAAAATCCAAAGATTACAAGATAAAATGGAATCTACTTACAAGTAATTTTAATTTCTTCTGCAGTGATTGAACTGAGGTAATCAGTGATGAGTCCTTGGTTAAGATAGAGTCTGACTAAGCAATTGGCTAGCTCTGTGAGGTCAAGGGAGCTAATCTCTTCCAGTAAATAGAGAGCACTCAAATCAGGTGGTTCAGAGCCCTGGAATGAAAAAAATAGGCGAAATTCATGAAAATAAAAACATCCAGCATCCATTTGGGTCTACTTGTGTATCCATAGTGAGAGAAATTAAGCATAAATTGATAAACTTCACTTATCCCAGTTTATAAATTTTACTCTCATTCTAACTCATACTCTCAATAGACGAATGAAAATGCCTAATGAAACTGTCACAAAAACTGACAAAATAGGTTTCTCCAGTTTTCAAGTTGGTCCAGTCAGTTGGCTGTGTATATATGTATGATATGTATAGGCTGCTGCAATGGAGCTGAAGGGCTGAAAATTTCAACATTTACTTCTTGTGTCTACAAATTGATTTTTCATTTGGCCACCCCCCCAAGTTTTCAATGGACGGGGTTCAATTAGCAAGTAAGTTGAATCCAAATTGATCCCTTGGTTTGTATCGAAGAACATTCATTTTTTTAGTGATCACTATCCAACAAGGTGAAGGATGTAAAAAAAAATACAATTTATTGATTGATCACCCTGATTGTGGCACACTGCCTGAAAACCTTGGTCAAGTGATGGTTATATATATATATATATATATATATATATATATATATATATATATATATATATATGTACATATAAATAAATATAGATATATGCATATGTATGTATATACATATATATATATATATATATATATATATATATATATATATATATATATATATATATAAATGCATTTATTTGTATGTATGTATATAAACATATATGTTTTTTTGAATGACAATGCGCAAGACACGTTGTGAGAATGACAGACAACTGATGGACATCACAACTCACAACAAGGATCCCCAGCAAGCAAAACCGAAGCCAAGAAAATACAAGATAGAGAGATAAACTATACAAATTAAGAAAATACTTGCTCCACGACGCCCTATACTTAGTAGAGTGATGGTCCCCATGACCATGCAAATTTCTACAAAGTCGAATGCCTTTTCAAAGTCTATAAATGCTACCATGAGTGGCATTTTGTATGCTGCTGATTCCTTTTCAGCTGATTTGTTGAATGGAGATAGTCCATGGTCAACTAGCTTCTTCTAAATCTAGCCTGTTCCCGTGGTTGGTTTTCATTTTGTGTTTTAGTGATCCAGGTGGTGATGATTTTTGTGAAAAGTTCATGCATGCTGTTGTGTAGGCTTATAGGCCTGTAGTTGTTGAGGTGTTTGGGGTTTCCTTTTTTATGTAAAAGCATTATGATTGCCGTGTATTTTGGGACTTTATTCTGTTTTAGACATAAGTTGAATAGAATAGCCAGTTTTTTGTTGATGATCTCACTAGCTTTTCTGAGAAGGTCGATGGTAATGTTATCTGGTGTAGGGGCTTTTCCTTTTTTTGTTTGTTTGATGGCTTGTTTAACCTCTCATGTTGTAACTTCAGGGAAATCCTTGAACTGATCGTCTGCATCTTGTGTACCCTGGTCGTTCGTTGTTTTGTTGCCCATGTTTTGAAGAGTAGAGCTCTTTGTAGAATTCTTGGGCACATTTTTGACGATTCTCTCTATGCCTTTTGTTATGTCTCTGTTTCCTTCGAGTATGCTTGTTATTTGTTTCTGTCCTATAGCAACAGCTTTGTTTATTGCTTTAAAGCCCCAACGTTTTTTGAGAGTGTTTTCGATGATTGCTGTCATATACCTTCTCTTGTTTTCTTTTAGTTTTTTTTTTGATTGTTTTGTTTAGTTCAGTCTCCTCTATTTTTTCCCTTGTTGTTGTTGGTGGTTTGAGGTTTCTGCACTTTTCAATGAGTTTTCTGGTTTTGTCTGAGATTTTACAAATAGTTTGTGTATTCCTTGGTTTAAACATAGTGGCAGCTCCTATCAGAGAATATATATTATTTTTATATTGTTTTTCTGCTGTAGATTTCGTTGATGTTGGTGTCATTTTCATTGGTAAGTATTCTATATCTGTTTTTCAGTTTTAGCTTGAAGGGTTGGGTGAGTTCATTTGGTACGTTCAGTTGTTGCGGATTGGTGTGGAACATTTTTCTTTGTTCTTAATTTGTTTTTACTTGCATTTTACATCTTACCATTCTATGGTTACTTTCTGTGTTTACTTGGTTTAGAATTTGAATATCTTTGATGGTGTTGTTTTTGTCCATTAGGATGTAGTCTATTTCATTTTTGATTTCATGGTTGGGGCTCTTCCAAGTCCATTTTCTTTTGAGTTTCTTTTTGAAGGATGTATTCATGACACAGAAGTTGTTTGAGGTTGCAAAGTTTACAAAATCTTCACCTCTTATTCTATCTTTTGTCTTTGAATTCTCCAATTTTGTCACCTTGTCTTACCTGTGCGTTAAGATCTCTCATGATGTCACTGAAGTATTTTTTGGTATCTTGTATCAAGTCATCTTAGAAGTTTTCTATTTCTTCTTTGGTTGATTGCGAAATGGAAGCATAGAGTTGGATGACATTTAGCTTGTACCTCTTTGAGAGTTGTGTGGCTATGCGGTATGAGATAGCTTTGAAACCTACCGTATTGTCTTTGAGGTCCTTATTGGTGAGGAAGCTAACTCCACTTTGTTTTGTTTTTTCTCTTCTGTAGTTTTAGAGAAGGTGATTTTTTTCAGTTCAATTAGTTCTTCTCCTGGTCTTCTCATTTCGCTAAAAGCGATGATGTCCCACTTGATATTTTTGATTTCGCTTTCTAGATGGGTCAGGTGAAAGTCTGTAGAGAGTGTTCTGACATTGTAGGTGCCGATGTATAATGTTGTTCTCTTGTTGAGGGTTTTTGGGTTTGGATTTTGTTTGGGTGGTCGCTGTTGGAGTACATCACACCCACCTATGGCTAGTGATATTATGATCACTTTTTCTACAAGGAAGTTCCAGAATGAAATCAACTACACATTTCATTTAAGTATTTTTGAATTGTAGAAAAAGTGATCATAACATTTCTAAAACATCCATCGGCAAAAGTTAAGCTCACTAAAAGAAGCATCTAACACTATATCACATTGACACAGTCTCAAAAGCAATTGAAGAAAAAAAAAAGAATGAATCAGAAGTAAAATTGAAATGTTCTATTGGTTCCCTAGAGAACTTTATGATATAGATTGACAGCATCATTTTAATAAAAAAAAGGGATCCACTGTGCCCTCTCTTGAGAATGATAACCTTACATTTCTCTAAAGAACAAGCACTGTGATTGCAGTTTGGACAAGAAATAATTCTGATGCAATCCTAATTTCACCTCGTACAGCACAGTTTGAAAATTTTGGGTAGTTGTAGCTCTATGATAAAAATAAGAGTACATGTGAATATCACTTTTGGCTCCATATTAGATCCCTTAGTTTGCACACTACACAGCAATCTTCAAAGCAGGCAAATCTTTCACAAAATAAGATGGCTGATGTGTTGACTTTAGAAGAGGAAGTAGCAGCCGTCTTGTGGTGTATTCACGTTTGTAAAAAAAAATCATAATGATCCACTGAGCTCTAGTTTCCCTTATATATATATATATATATATATATATATATATATATATACATATATATATACACATATATATATATGTTGGAAAATAAAATTATTTTTCATGCTTTTTGGGGGGTTTCCTTAGAGAGCATAATATTTAAGTTATATAGTTGAAAAAGAATGAATAAATGAGCATAACTTATTTTATACTTACCTTGGGGAGTACAGCTTCATTAAATATTTCTAGCATTGGGTAATAACTGACTGTAGGCAACACTATTTCCTGAGTCAGACGAACTTTCATCCGTAAACTTCCACGATTGGGAGCAGGTTTAGGACACATAGGGTCTACTCTGAAATAATATGAAGAATATCAAGAAATACATTACACATCATGAATCTTATCTTTGAACAATTAATGTCAATAGTCATGTTGGCAATATAAATACAGGAATAATTTTCTTGAATAATGTCATTACTTATTGGAATCTAAAATTACTAATTTGAACATGGTAAAACAAAAGCATTTACAACCTTTGTGTTTTATAGAGAATATTAAAAAAAAACGCTACAAAATGTATTAAAACTTTGAAACCTTCTCAGAGAAAACTATTTTTTCTTTGTCATTATCTAATGAAGTATATTCCAGTTGGGATACGATATATTGATTTTCAACAATTCGTAACAATATTCCCAAAATGATGCTCTCTATATGCATTTCATATCACTCTGACACAATATTTTTTTAAGCATAAGGTAAATTTCATTTCCAAAAATGACCAAAATTAAATTATTCTGAGATGATAGAAGTGAGAGCAGAAGATTCAAGATTTATATGCAGTGGTGAATGGTCAAGCTCACAACCATAGTTTATCTAAAGCAACAAACCAAAAGGCAAAATGAGACGACAGTCTTCAAACCACCAGAAGAGCTGTTACATATCTGTTATTGACATTCCTTGGACTATCACCAACTATGCAGAAAGAGATGGTACACTCAATCTAACTTGCATGAAGTAACATTATGCCATCAAAAAGTTTTGGGGAATAAAAATCCTCAATCACTTAATTTTTTCTTGGAAAATAACTTCATCATCATTAAAATGACGGTAGTCTTCAAGGAAAAGAGCAGTAAAAACACACAAGCCCACACTGTCTAAATAGCATAACTTTTCTGTCAATTTGTTTGTCTGTATCTGTTAATCGGTTTGTCTTAAGGGTCGGAAGTAACTTTTGGCTATTTAATCAATAATCAATTTAATTTTTTACTGCTCATTTCTAGATCTTACATGGTCAATTAAAATATCATAAACATGTATTTTGCTTCGATATAATTCATAGAACACTGTTAAATAACTGTTGAAGAATTTTTCTTTACTTCATCACATTCTCAAAAAGTGTTTTTCAACTTTGATTCTAGGCAAAAAAAGATGGAAGATTACTTTGTACTGCATTGTTAAAAAAATGAATCGGTAAATATTGTCTGAAATTCTGAGATGAGTCATCATAATTATTCCATGGGTTGTTCGTGGAAAATGAATACTTCTTAATTCTATTTTTTCTGTTTTAAAAAAATGATTTTTTATACACATTATTGTAAATGTACATAATTAAAAACATCAAAAAAAAAATCTAGCAACAACACTGACAGTCATTCTCATCTTCAAGACTACTTTAGCAAGAATATAGCAAGACAATGAAAATTTACTACTGGAAGAAGCTGATCTATTTTATTTTTGAAACTTAGCTTTTAGTTGAACCTCAAAACTGATATTGGCACTGGGATCTAATCCCTCTTTTAAAAGTTTGGTAATTTTGAATTTATGGTTGACTTACATCAAAGATTTGTTTGCAATCTGCACCACTGACAAATATTCCTCTTGCCTTTCAATTCTGATTGCTAAAGACTCTGATTAACAAAGATTAGTGTGAAACTTGTTGGATAATCAAAATTTACAGATCAATGAATTCAGAATTCTTTGGATTCAAGGAATGATGGGAATCTTAATAATGACAGCAAAAGCAGGAAATTTGGTTAATCAACCAAGAACTTGTTCTATCGTATGTGACAAAGATCCTGTAAAAAGGAGGTAAATGATTTAATGAAATATTTGAATTTATTGCATCCTACATGACCTCCAACTAATGATGGATGAACTAAATGAAGAGAGCAAGAAAGTCTGCCCACACATGAACTTCAGCAAGACGAAGATCATGTGCAACAACCACATCAGAGATAAAAACACTAAGATTAAAACTGAGGACACAGAAGTGGAGAAAGTAGATCACTACATCTACCTAGGACAACGAATCTCCATGAGACCCTCAAAAGAAGAAGAAACCAAGCAAAGAATCACACTAGGATGGCAAGCCTTTGGCAGAGCAAGCTCAAACTTCAAAAATAAGAAGATCCCATTAATCCTAAGAAGGGTGTATAACCAATGCATCCTCCCAATAGTCACTTATGGAGCTGAAACATGGAACCTAACCAAGAGACAGATCTGCAAATTAAGAAGCGTACAACTGCACATGAAAGAATTATACTGGGCCTCACATTGAGAGACCATAAGACAGCACAGTACATCCGAGAAAAGACAAGAGTCAGGGACATCATAGAATCCATTAAAAATCTCAAATGGCAGTGGGCTAGCCATGTTGCAAGAATGGCGGACAACTGATGGACATCATGACTCACGACATAGATCCCCCGAGATCACATGCGCAACTGAGGCTGGCAGAATATTAGATGGAGAGATGAGCTAGACAAATTCAGAAAGTACTGGATAGGCGACATCCATGATAGAGAAGTGTGGCGAATCCTGGGAAAGGTCTATGTCCAACGACGGATGTTAAAAGACTGATGATGATGATGATTATTCATCCTGAAAGACTTTCTTCTTAAAATGCTGGACTTCTTTCAACTTGACTGATGCCCTACTTATTGTGTTTGACATTTTATTAATTATACAAGACATTTGTAAATTGAGTTATTTTGTTAATAATTACTCATGCTTTTGATAACACTGTGGTGTATATTTGTTATCTGCAGTTGGTATTTTGTAAAATGAGATAAACATGTTATAACTGTACCAGGAACTGTCTCAACTTGACTTAATGATCATGTTATCTCTATTAAATATTATATCAGTGAAGGCTGACTTTTAAAAAATTTTCAAAGCAACAATAGACAATTTGTTAATTGTGGAGTCAATTGGCTAACTTCACTTGATACTTTCTTTTAACCAACATGAAAACACAGGTCAATGGAAACATATGACCAACATATTTCAGCAGTATGTTATGTTGGGGAGGATCAATAAAAGAATAGGAAAAAGAGGTAATCAATTGATAAACTACTTCTCTTGCATATTTCTGAATCATTAAAAAGTCTGAATTTTCAAAGAACAAGGGATCATTTAGCATAAATTGACCCCCCACTAAAAAGCTATCTTGGTGGGGAGCCCTCTAGCTCCATTGGTGAGGTTAGTATGCATGATACATAAATACATATCAGACCACCCTGTTGGACCAACTTAAATAAGAAGAAACCTGTGTTGATGATTTCAAGTACTTGTCATATTCCTTCGTTGTAATGTGTAAGACTGTCTGGATAATAGAAATCTACCTTAAAAGCAAAAAATATACATCCAGAAAATGTCAGGTCCATTATTATGAAAATGAAATTAAAAATGTAAAAAAAAGACAGACAATTCTTCTTCCTTATTGCCCTTATTAAGTATTAATCAATAGTAGGTCTTCAGCAAAACAGATCAAGTTTATCTTAACAGGCATGAAGAACCCATAGAGATTTTCCAGTTACAAAATTGTCAAGGTACAATTTCTCTATTTTGATCCTAAATCAGATTTTTTTTCATTTTGACAGGTGGTAGTGAATCTCTTTTTTCCTTTCATAGAGTTTAAAGATGACTGAAATCTTTCTTGTTGTTTGTACTGTTAACATGATGTTTTGGCTGATCAATTCTACAGCCTTCTTCAGGTGTACTATGCGAATGTGTACTATCTTTAATGGTAGCAATGCTTATAACCTAGGATTTGGGTGTTTTCCTTTCCTTCCCAATTAGGCCAGGATTTCCATACCTTGTTATTGTTGAGTAGCGAGAGCCACATCAAGTTGAACTCTCCAGTTGTCTGACTTATACATCTGACTTTAATTTTTCTCAGTTTCCAACAGCGTTCACTGACTATGATCTGGACTTCTTCCCATAAAGGATAGTGTTTGCCTTTCTTTCTCAAGATACGGTCAGCCATCCCAGATTTTTCTATTTCACCTTTGATTATGGCTTTTTTATGTTTCTTGAGTCTGACCTTGAGAGGCCAGCTAGTTTCTCCTATATGATTCTTCTCACATTCACAGAGAATAATATAACTACTGTTATTAGTCAGACTTGTATTTTGTGGTGGACTAACCCTGATAAGTATGTTTTGAAGGGTGTAAGGACTGCTAAAATTAATCCATATGTTATGAGAAGAAGTTCAATTGTGTGAAAAACTCTTTGAATGTTAATGACCCTTCTCAAAACTATAGACAGTGTAATTTTCTTCTAAATCCTCTACCCTATCACTACGTCCAAAAGTTCATCTGAAGAACACATATTTTGCATCAGATCTGCACTCACATCATTGTTACTTCCAGAATTGAAACACAGTAGGATCAGGACAATCTCTTCAATTGATGTGTGCAAGATTTTGATGGACAGCATATATTTTAAGAAAATTTGAATTGTAGAATGTCTCTATCAAGTCAGGCTACTATAAAAGTATCAAGACTGGAACAGCTTCTTGAAACTGAGTGTTTGGTATGGAGATGAGATCTTCCATAATCTTTGCATCATAGGTGTATGACTGCTCCCATCACATTCTAGTAAAAAAGTGTAAAATTTCAAGCAAAACCACGTAAATTTGGGGGCAAATCAAAACCTCTGTCTCTCTTAACCAGAGTTCTCATTCACCCATGCCTTGCAGAGCTATTCAAATAATGCTAATCATCAAAGTTTCTATCAGCAGCTGTGAGAGATCATTCAACTATAAAACTAACTTTGTTGTATTTCAGAGCCTCCATGAATTTAGACAGATTCTGTGATCTTGCTTTAGTGAGTGTAGAAAGAGAAGAAACTGAAAAAAAAACTTTGAGCCCATCAATTTACATCAAAGAAGCAAGGAAGATGAAGTTGTAAGTTTCATCTAATGCCATAATTTGTTACTTAAGAGAAGAGCCAAGAAGTCACAATAAATTCTGGAAACAGAAGACACTGGATGAATAGTCAGTTGAGTGGAGCCATGACAGAGACAGAGACTGAGATAATTACACTGACTATGAATTGAACTAGACCTGTTTGATGTCACAACCAGATAAATTGGTTCAGTAAGTTGTCAGTATTCTTCATGTTAAATTGTTGGGGACGAAACATCATTGAGATTAATTTGTATTTTTGAGATGATATTATGACAAAGTTATCTAAAAGATGGATGTCACCATGTCAGCAGTTTGGATAGAGGTGCAATTTCAGTGCTTGCCATGGACATTATTTTCTGTAGATAAACCCCTGCGAACAACTGAATTGGAAAAAAATCCATGTAAATATTGGTTACTTTGCAAAGATATTAAATATTAACCTTATCATTGTTTCAGTGCTTTAGATGATCAGTTTACTGGCAGAACTTTGCGTAACAGAAAGTAAAACCAGGAGCAGTTACAGGTGCCCAGGTCTGGCTAAGCACAATTACATTTAAAAAAAAAATATCTTGATAAAGGAATTTCATACATAAAAAACCCAAATAATTCTAAGCAATCATAAATAAACCATAAAAACATCTAAAATAAGTTAGATAGATGTCTTCCATCTTATTCTCAATAAATCTTTTATTCATTGATTCTGTGGTAAATTTTTTTTGATTGATTAATTTTTTTAAATTTTACCCTTTTGTCAATTCTAATACTAAAAGCTATAAATTGGATGTTAGCAAAAAGAATTCTGCCTCACATATTAATTTCTTGTTGTTGATGTTTGAAAAATGTTTTCTTTTTCATACGTTTATTTGTAAAAGTAAATTTTCCATTTCAGGCTTAAAATCCTGGATCCACCCCAGGAAAAACCATGATAAAGAAATTAGAAAAATAAAAATGTTCTGCAAGAGAAAGCCAAAAGGATAGGATATAACATTCAAGATCTAAACAACTGCAGGCATCCTTAACTGTGATGAGATAAATGTAGAGAAAAAAAACAAGACTTTACAAAATAATCATCAAAGAAGGAAGCAAATAAATAAAAGAACAGCAACAGAGATGGGAGAGGCATATAGATAACCAAATTAATACAGTTTCCAAATATTACAAGTGAAATTAGAAATAGCTTATCCATCAGATAATTTTAAGAGATAAGGGATGTAATTAACTAAACTAAGATACATGTATGTAATGAATATTTAATGAAGAAGCATATCAGTAAATTAATTTAATTATCTATCCATATCTCCTTATACATAGAAATATATAAATCTATTCATTTAGATAGTGTTCAGAATGTCTTACACTGTCTAAAGTAAGGAAAATGATCATCAAGTGACTTAGTAAATCCCATGGAATATATTATGAAATGTATAGTTAGGAAATCCCAAAATAATTCTTATAGCCTTTCAAGGAATAATGATACTTCTCTTACCCAAGCAGTATGGATTGTTTGACAGGATTTTTTCCACAGTTGACATAGTCTTTATGGATCAGAAATTGATTTATGTTCTCCCTCTTTCCAAGTTTTTACAAGTCAGTAAAAAGAGTGAAAAGATAACTTTTTGCATAGAATACTGAGCTGTTATTAGGAAACTTGAATAATAAAGTCAGATTCAGTGATGCTAATGTGTTTTGATCAAGAATAAGAAAAATATTGTTTTGAGGAGGTTTGGTGGGGAGGGGGCTTTTCTTTTAAGATAAATCCGTTGCACAGAATTCAAACAACGCATTATTTCAACAGAGGAGTGCATTAGTGAGATATATCTCAAAGACTCGCTTGTGGTGATTCCATTCACAGCTGAAAAGAAAATGTAGGCTGAACTTTTCACTTGAAATTATCCACAATCTATATCATCTCAGAGACCTGAACTTTCCTCACTCCATATTACCTTTTTGGTTCCCAACTCAATGAATGATCTCTTTTACTTATAACCACACTAATGAATTTAAATGGGCCCCAATGTCAATGTAGGAAGTGATCATAGAATCAGAATGATAAGATGTAAAATTCAAATTATTATCAAGAAAGAGTGCAGGAAAATGTTCAGCACAAAACTGCAACAACTTACCATAAAGAAGTGCTCACTCTATCCTTCAAGCTAGAACTGAAAAACTGGTATGAACTTTTCACTGAACCAGAAGAGAACATCAATGAGCTCAACAACAAAATAACAACCTCTTTGATAGAAGCCGCCAATATGTTTAAGCCAAGGAGCAAACAAACCATCAGTAAACTCTCAGAAGAAACAAAGAATCTCATGGAAAAATGCAGAAAATTCAAGCCACCACCAACAACAAGAGAAAAGATTGGAGCCACAGAATTAGATAAGAACATTCATTAGGAATGAAGAGATGATAAAAGAAAATATACAACAGCAGTAAGGAGTTAGATTGGAACACTGCAATCATAATGCTATTACATAAGAAAGGGAACCCGAAATATCTAAACAACTACAGGCAAATTAGCCTACTCAACTGCAGCATCAAACTTTTTACCGAAGTGATCACCAACCAAATCACCAAAAACGATAGATTAAAACCAACCACTAGAACAGGCTGTATTTAGAAAAAGTTACTCTGCCATTGACCATCTCCATTCAGTATATCAGCTAAAAGAGAAAGCACTCGCATAACATTTGTCAACTAAAAAGGCTTTTGAAATCCTGAAAGGTCATCAATACTATCATACAATTTTTGTTTATGTCTGTTTTGCAACATACATACTCACACGGCAATTCATTTATTCGCATAAAGATTCTCAGCCCTTTCAGCAAGGCAAATTTTTGGTAGAGAAAGAGCAATAAAATCCCATTAGTTTTAAGAGAAGGGTTTACAACCAATGCATCCTTCCGATAGTCACCCATGGAGCTAAAACATGGTACCTAACCATGAGACTGACTCTCAAAATGAGAACTGTGCAAAATACATGTGAGAGAATCATGCTCAACATCACATAAGATTACAAAAGAGCACAGTATATTAGAAAAAAAACAGGGGTCAGGGATATCATAGAATCCATTTGAAAACTCAAATGGTAATGGGCTGACCATGCTGCAAAAATGTCAGACCACCAATGAACATCGCGACTCACACCTTGGATCTCCAGAGACCATATGTGAAAAACATAAGATGGTGTGATGAATTTGACAAGTTCAGAAAGTATTGGCTCCACAACGCCCATGATAGAAAGTTCTGACAAATTCTGGGGAAGGTCATCTATATTCAATGATGTATGCTAAAATACTTATGATAATGAAGAAGAATACTAATTTTTATGACCTGTAAAGTGAGTTGTTTGGACCAGTCAGATGAATTGAAGATCAGAATTTAAAACTTCAGTTCAATTGAATCTCCATGTACCCACAAATGGCCTGCATAGCCAACCAGCCATGTGGGTTACTGATTCTTCTCTCTTTGCACATCCGAGTTTCTATGCATCTGTGTATGTGTGTCTCCATGTCACAAATTTGGAGCTACAACCTTGAAAGTTTGCATAAATACATCAATATACACCATCTAAAAATGATTATATTAAAAAAAGGGCTTTTTTTTATCTCTATGGTCATTTTGGACCAACAATGCCCAAATCTTGAGCTGGTATTTTTTTTCCAGGTAATTTAGATAAAAGATCTGTATTTTTGGATAATTTTAGGTAATCTTTGTAGATAATTAATTCTGGCACACAGGTGTATACTTGGAGTTTTATGCCAATAACAAAAAACTAGGATAATAATTAAAAGAAAGATATAAAAACAACTTGGATAGGAAAACATAGACTAAGACAATTTTTTTAAGGAATGATACGCATGATTTTTTTGTAGGAATCAAATTGCTATGAAACCATATTCTGATATTTGTCCTCTCTTCTTTTGTATTCTGGTAAAGGAATTGAGAGGAAATAGTGTTACCTATTTACTGAATTCATACTTCTTAAATTATATTGAACAAGAGCAAAAACAAAAAATATTTTCGATATACAAATCTCACACAAATGTCTGAGGATTGATAATATTATGAAAAATGACTTCTGCCACATTAACTTAGTTTGCTGGAAAAAATAAAGTAAATAAATAAATCATTTTTCTGAGTTCCTTACCCAGCGCTTCTATTCTCCATATGTGGAGGGCGTGGCATTAGCCTGTACCATTTCTTCACCTTGCACCCTTCCGGTAGACTTCGGAAGTTAATATTCACCTGTGAAAATAAAAAAATACAGCTTGAGGAGTAATCATTTGAGTTTTCTGCCTATGGTGGAACTAGGATCAAAAACTGAAATAGAAAGAAATTTTTCCTCTCCCACCAATGCCTTTACCAGATTCTTACTTTTTGTCAACACCACTTCACTTGCCTTTGTAATTCCTGAAAGTACATCTCAAATTGCTAGCATCGTTAACCCTCTTGGTTTAGGCTTTTTTTTTCACCACCATTTTGACGTTGCATATACGATTTTTGACAACATTTGTTTCTGTGATAAGAATATTAATAATATTGAAAAGTATTTGTTTCCAATTGATTTTTAAGTTACCAAAACAAGAATAAATAATCATTTAATCAAAAACAAAATAGAAAATATTGTCAGAGATTCAATGTAATTCATCAGCTGTGTTACATATATATATATATATATATATATATATATATATATATATATATATGATGTGCAATAATCAAGTTAAGAATAAGAACATAACTGTCGAGATAGAAGATGCAAAACTCGGCAAGGTAGACCACTACATCTACCTAGGACAACGAATCTCCATGAGACCCTCAAAAGAGGAGGAAATCAAGCGAAGAATCACTTTGGGATGGCAAGTCTTCGGCAGAACAAGCTCAACTTTCAAAAACCAGATGATCCCAATAATCTTGAAACGAAGAGTAAAAAAAAATAATAAGGAAAAAAAAAAAGAGTATACAACCAATGCATTCTCCTGATAGTCACTTATGGAGCTGAAACATGGAACCTTATCTAGAGACAGAGCTACAAACTGAGAAGTATGCAACATGTGCATGAGAAAATCATGCTCAACCTTACATGGAGAGATCACAAGACAAATCAGTATATAAGGAAGAAAACGGGTGTCTGTGACATCACAGAAACTATTAAAAACTCAAATGGCAATGGGCAGGCCATGTTGCAAGAATGAAAGACAACCGATGGACATCACGTCTCACAACATGGATCCCCAGAGATCACATGAGAAACCGAGGCCGACAGAACACAAGATGGAGAGATGAACTAGACTAATTCAGGAAATACTGGCTCTGTGACGCCTATGATAGAGAATTGAGGCGAATCCTGGGAAAGGTCTATGTCCAATGACGGACGTTAAACGACTGATGATGATATATATATATGAAGTAGGTACATTAATTATAATTATTGTTAAGTCTGTTTTCCTTTTTTTTTCTCTCTTTCTTGTATTCTTTTTTGGAAAACAGGCACTTATCTGTATCTAAGGTAATTAGATTCCATTCTTGATCAGTCCTGCTAGTTTTTGCAAAATCCACCTGCAGTAAGATTAAGTAATTTCTGCATCAATAGATGATCATGATGAAATCCTGTGAACAACGTCATCTATGCTGATGAATCCTCTGCCACTTTCATCCACTTCAAATACAGAGTATCTCATTGTGTAGAGCTTGTGAAATTGTCATACGTTTCCTCATTTGTCAATCCATTGTTTATCCTTTGTCCTTCTTCCTGTTTTATCAAGACACATCAAAGTACTTCTAGGTCTTTATGTTGGTCTTGTGTAGTTAATGCTTGTCCTGTAAGTCAATTCCTTATGAGGCTATAAATGTTTCTGTGTGCATTACCAATAGTGCACATTTTTCTATTCTGAACTCCATCCAAACCCCATTGTTGTATTCTCCAACTTGAACAACATTTCTAGCCTTTTCTTGTTCTTTGCAAATAGCTTCATATCGTCCATGTACCTGAGATGGTTGACTTTTTTCTTTATTTCGGAGAATTGGTATTCTTCGCTGTTTTGTAGTATCATTGTACAAATAGTAGTGGGGACAGTGAGTCCCCCCCCAAATTCCCCCCTTTATACTTACATCTGCTAAGTATTCTCCTGCTGTTGTCGAGTTTACTTTCCAGTTAATATAGAGTTGGCTATGAATCTTACCACTGATTTGCTAATATTGAATATCCTGTTTTGAGTATCTAACTATGTGGAATCATGTTGTATACTTTTTTGTAGGCAATCAATCCCATTGCATCATTTTTCCTTCCTTTTCTTATTTCTTTCAAGGTCATTTGGTCAATGTGGAGAAAAATTATTTGCCCACTTGGTTCCTTTCCTGTATCCTTTCTGTTTTTTTTGTAAGAGTCCTCTTCTTTCCATGGAGATTTATATCCTCTCTACCATCTATCAGGTCAGAATTTTCCCCATTAGACATGTGATTGGTCAATAGTTGTTTGCTTGATTCCATTTTTCATCATCCATTTTGATGAGTGTCATTCTGCCTCTGGTCATTCAGTCTGGGACCTTGCGATCATCTTAGCAACTTTGGAGTTGGCAAATCAGTTTGTCATGTAGTGCAGTGAATTTCTTTAACTAATGTCTCTGGATTTTAACAGGTCCTGGTGCTTTCCAGTAGGCTATTTCTAAGAAAACCTTATTCTGTGAGGTTGTATTCAATACAACTTTTCCACCTTCATCAATATTTTGGAGTGCTTTTTCTAATATCATTTAACCATTCTGGAGAATCGTTGTGTTTCTGTTGACATCCCCATTCATCATTGCAGAAGTTCTTTGCCTCTGTGCTTCTTGGTTACATGTTCTGTCTTCTTTCTCCATTCAAGTCCTGGTAGTTTTCTTTTCTTATTTTGGAATGTGTGGTTCTGTGTAAAATAGCCAATCCTTTGTCTATATCTCTTTAGTTTTACTTCTTCTTTCTTCCACTGCAGCAGGTATCCATTTTTGTCTAATCTGGTATGTCTCCCATGGCTTTTGATTTCTTCTCATACACTGTGTTTTCCAGTAATCCTTCATTTCTCTACAGTTGAGAGATCTATTTCTATAACCTATTTTCTCAGGCAGGTTTTTTGTTCCTGACGTTTGGGTTTTTTCTTGTGTCGTGAAGATGTCTGTTACCATTTTTATACCAGCATAGATGATGATTTTGTTCTGATGATGATGCAGTATGTTCACATCAGATGTCTGGTGGTCATCGCTGAAGGCTGAGCAACTTTAAGTCTCCTCGGGCCTCCAGCCCTCCTATCTCCAAGTGTCACATTAGTGGTATGTACTGTACCAACCTTTCCCCGCTTTACTTAGACATGCCTTCTCCATTCTAGTTGTTACCCCCAATGCTAATGACTGGAGTTCATAAGTCTCATTACCCTTATTAAAAAGTTATGCTTTTACATTTTCTCAGTTTGTTTGGACTTCTGTCGGTTAGATATTGTAAAAAATAAAGTCTAGATTCTTGAGATTTACTGTGTATACTTATGCTTGAATAAGAAAGAAACATTTGCTTACATAGCAAGGAAGGGAATTTTCCATCAAGGAGTGGTGAATACTAATTTTGGAAGCAACATTCTAGCTTTAATAGCAGCCAAAAGAAAAAACAGTGTAAATAGAGATCAAAAAAAGAGAGTTTGAGTAGAACATAATATTTATAGAGATCTGTGGAATGAATGTTAATAGCATTAACATAAATGCTGTATGTCATACTGTGAAGAATTCATCAAGCTCATCACTATTTCAAATGGTGTAGTTATTATCTTAATATCAATATCAAAAAGTAGAAATATATGTGTGTGTGTTTGTACTCCAAGATGTCGAGAACTAGGCATCATAGAACAGAAACAAAGGCATGTGTATATTTTATAACCAGCATCATCTAGGATGTTTTTTCATCTTTTATATGAACCTACTCACATGTGAGGGGGTTCAATAATATTTTAAAGATTTCTTCTTGAACATTAGTTCTTAGGTTCAAAGTCATAGCAGTTCATTAGCCAAGTGGTTAGAGAATTGATGGACCAAGTTCAAATTCCAGCAGGAAAATTTTTTTTCTTCCAATGTTATATTCTTTCAAACAAGAGAAACAAAAGAAAGTAGTCCACTACATCTCCCTAGGATAACGAAAAAAAAGTAGAAATCAAGCAAAGAATCACTCTAGGATAGCAAGTCTTTGGTAGAGCAAGAAGAACCCATTAGTCCTAAAAAGAAAGGTATACAACCAATGCATCCACCCAATGCAATGTGCACATGAAAGGATCATGCTCAACCTCACATGGAAAGATCACAAGACAGAACGGTATACCAGGGAGAAAACAGGAGTCTGATACATCATAGAATTCACAAGAAAACTCAAATGGCAATGGGCTGGTCATGTTGAGAGAATGACAGACAATTGATGGACATCACTAGGTGACTATCTGGTAGATGTATTGGTTGTATACTCTTCTTTTTAGGGCTGATGGGCTTTTCTTGTTCTTGAAGGTTGAGCTTGCTCTACCATAGGCTTACCATCCAGGGGTGATTCTTTGCTTGATTTTTACTTCTTTTGAGGGTCTCATGGAGACTTGTTTTCCTAAGTAGATGTAGTGGTCTGCTTTGTCCAGCTTTGCATTTTCAATTCTGATCTTTGTGCGTTTATTTCCGACATGTTTGTTGTACATGATCTTCGTTTTGCCAAAGTTCATATGAAGATTTGACAGTCACTTATAAAGAGATTTTTCTTAAAAAAATGTAGCCAATCTTTTGTTTTATGTCTGTAAAGTCTGTGAATGAAGAAAAGGGTAGCTACCCTCACTTGGTGAATTACAAAATATAATTTCATTATGCAAGCATGAATAGGTTATCCTGAAACTCCAAATATTCATTGTAAACAGTTTGATATGGAATTTATTTGGCTTGGTCAAGATAAGGCATAAAATTGGAAAAGGTACAGTCAAGCTTTTTGATTTGAGTATTTATTGGGCTAAAGGCATTACATTATCTAAAGGAGTCAATAGGGGCAATATTGAGCTGAGGGAAGGGGTGGTATACTTTTGAAATAACCAATCGAGGACAATAAGAAAAAAAGGTTGAATAAACACTGATCTAAGTTTCTGGCAAAGTTTTCACATCTTGTGCTCAACATGACCATTGCATTATACCATTTACAAAGTAATTAACACTGTCATAGTATAAACATATGCAGTCTCAGCTGAGTTGATTATCTAATTACATAATGGGCATAAAAGAACTAATTTTGTCTCCAATACTAGAATTCAGGATTTGAGTATAATTAAGGATACAAGTTTCTCAATGTGCATGCTCTCTTCCAAAACATTATCTTTAAATTTTTCTGTAAATAAATTCATGTTCTTTTAAGATGTGTATGAGAGACATTCCATATCAAATCATCCGATTTTCCCCTCAGGTCATCTTCACAGATTCTGCTGAAAAAAATGATCTTCTCTACCAAATTCATGGAGAAATCCAAAATATCAGGTCTGTATCTCTGATAATTTGGAAATCAAAAATCTTTGTAAGTTTCCTCAATTTTATGTATTTTGCCGAAGATTAATTTCCATTCAAAATATTTGAATGATGGTTTGTTTGTCAATTTTCAGGTGTCCACAAAATTGCCTACTTTCATGTCCTCATTTGAGCATGAGGATTGTTAATCAACACTTTCATATTTTAACTACGTACCCTTAAGTATTTGAAAATAATCTGACAAGAGTTTGGTGCTGTTGCTGAACTTTGTGGAGTAATGATTTTATTGGATGGGGTGGGGATGCTGAAGAGTTGGCGGCTCAAGAAATGATACCAGTTTTTAGCACCAACCCACTTTCCAAAATCTGAGCATTATTTTGTCACTGTAGCTGGAAAGAGTAGATTTTATACAAATGAATAGAATAATATTACTGAGGATATTTAACAAGAGATAACATCCATCAAACTAAAATAATTTTTAATGATAGACAATGAGAATGTATGAACACCAAAAGCTTAACATCCCAAAGTTGTGTAGATATGTTATATATTGGACTATCATCAAAAAGTCACTAGAGCTGCCTTGTCTGTCCATGTCATAGAATACCATGTACTATCACTCTCACTAATTTCTTCCTTCTTGAACTGCTCAAAATATGTGAGAAATAGAAACATAAGCACAAAGATAATCATGATCATAAAGACTTGAGTAGCTATAATGCTTACAAGTAAAAGAAGTGAAACACATCAAAGCATTATTGCAAAAAGTTTTAAGTTGAAAGCTTAAAAAGATTAATAGAAATTGACCTGTTTATGATAATTGGAGCTTATTGAAGCAATTTATGCTCGCCTTAAATTTTCATATGAGGAACCGGTAAAAGTTATCGCCAAACATTAGTGCCATACTTTTATAACAGAAATGAAATTTATGTATTCTCTTCCTTCTAAGAATGAATCATTAACACTGAAGAAATATGAAATACTATTGGGCAAAAAGAAATAAGATGTTTAATGCTTACTTCTCCCAAAAAGTCATTACTGCTAACGCGATCCCAGTCCCAGAGTTTGACTTCAATCATAGTCTTTGGTGGACAAGACATAGGCATATTGAATTCAAGAGTTTCATACCAGCTTGGGAAGCGAGTCTTCTTCTGAGTCTGAAATTAAATACAATCATTTATACATATATTACAAACAGTATCTTTAATATATTTTATAGTCTCATTTCATTTCATTAGAAATCACATGGGTACATGTACATGTTTGTACACCCCTTACAATGTACACAAAAGCATAATTATTTTATGTACCAGGTTTTAAAAAGGATTTGTTTATGAATTGCTTTTGATTGTGCTAATAGTTTTCCGGTTTGTATATATGTCACCATAATTCAGCAAAAACAGCACATGGTAAACATGTTTTTTCTAGCTCTAAATCCCCAAATGCTTGGACTTAAAGAATAAAACAAATCTAGATGATTTTCAACTGCTGCATTATGTTTTAGGTTTTTGTTTTTTCAACTGACCTCATATTCTAAGAACACTTTTTTTCAAAGTTGGTTTTTATCTGACATCAGATTCTGATAACACTTTTTCCCCTTGATAGGAGTCTAGAAGTGAGGGAAAACATTTTTTTTTTTGAGGGATCAAAATTGAGGGGAAACTTTTTTTATGGATCCAAATAAAGGGAGAGTTTTTCTGTTTTGGGGAAAATACTGATATAGTGAAGTTTTCCTATTTATGTACTTGCAAATAATCATAATGTTGATTCAATACAAAGGAAGATACTTAATATCAATGTTAATGGCCGGTGAAGGTGTGCTTCAAGTGAGTATATTGTAAGAGAAGAAAATAGAGGATAGAAATAGAAGATATAGAGATGAATAGAATCGTAAATAAATGCAGGCTTATGCCATCACATTTAATTTGGGAGAATCATGATAAATAATGAATAGTATTAGCATGAAAAGATCCCCAAAAATCTAGGTATCTCGAGAAAAGAGAAGTTCTGTAAGTGGGGTTGACATCATGAGTTACCACCTTAGGTGACATTATCTATAGGCCCATCGGCCTTGTACCTAACCATTTCGGACACTCTCTGGAAAGTCAACCAAGTTGGCATTGAAACGAGAAGAACGTGAACCAGGATCCCAGGCCAAAAGTTTCTGGGATTGATTTTGAAACTCCTTCTGTGTGATTAATTGCTGCCCACTAGCAATGTGTTAATCAGCAGCATTTCTGGGTTTTTCCAAATGCTGGCTAAATAAGTCATCATTATCATCATCATCACCATCATCCTCCTTCTCCTCCTCCTCCTTTTAGTATAAATCGTTGGATATAGACCTTCCCCAAGATTTGCCAGACCTCTCTATCATGGGTATTGCAGAGCCAGTAGTTCCTGAATTAGTCTAGCTTGTCATGCCATCTTACTTTCTGTTGCCTGCAATCACATATGATCACTAGGGATCCATGTTGTGAGTCATTATGTCCAGCGGTTGTCTGACATTCTCGCAACATATTCAACCCATTGTCACCTTATTTTAAACCAACTTTAAATACCAAACTTTGATCCTTCTTGAAGAATAAGGAGGTCAGTACTGTCTGAGCTATGTGTGCTGAATTATTCATTTGAAGAATTTAAACCTCATTTTATTGCCTATGAATGCAGCAGCATGGGATTATAAAGAAATTCTTCCTACTTACAGAAGTAGTTTTTGTTTGGTCAAGGAAAGCAACAGTGACAAAAGGATCTGAACTTCCAAACATGTCTTTTGGTGCCAAATCTCTGTAAGAGCAAAAAGTAAAAATATTTAGTCCAGGTGTGTAATAATATACAAATGCATAATGCTCATATAAAGCCTTTGCTCTTTATCTTTTATGCAATCATAGATTAAAAATGGTTTTAATCTCATTTTTTTAGTATTCAGTTAGTCTTAGGTTTTGAAGAAAGCAAGATGAAATGTAAAATAATCAATTGCCTGTCACAAATATTTGTCAGAAATTACCTGTTTAATTAGATTAATGAATAAAATTACTATACAACTCAGGCATCAGAAAAATGGAACCAATAATCTGGTTTTGAATTCCAGTTAACAAAAATCAGTAATGCTGTATTAATGATGTTGGAAATCAAAAATTACTATGTCAGTCTTTTTGATATCATCTTCTCCCTAAATAACATGGCACGATAGGATAGAAAGGAACTGTGAGAGTATATCTATCTATCTATCTATCTATCTATCTATATATATATATATATATATACAAGTACAAATCAGTAATTCAATATCTGATGTGTAGTGGGTTTATTTCATAAAGTGCTTGATACATTCAACATTAAGTTGAGGTAGAGCTTCAAGTATGGTGAAATAATAGATTCACTAAACAAACATTGTGTTTCTGCCCTTTTTAGGCTTCTTCAAGCGAATGATTTGATTTATTTGAATTCTTATTTAGGACTTGATTGGGGGTGTGTCTATTCTTCTGGGTGGAAAACCTTTGTCATATTATATTCATATTTCTTTTTTTCTTGTTTAGTTGTTGATCTCTGTTTTTATTTTATCTTTTATAAGGGAAGTTGATTCCTGGCTGGTTGTTTTGAATTGCTTCGATTGTTACATTCACTTTTTTTTCATCTATGTACTGTAGAATGTTTTGTCTCAGGAAGAACATGTTTTTACTTTTATCTGCTCCACCAGGGTTAGGGTTCACTTTTACATGACCTTTGTCGTTTATTTCTAATTATCTTGATATTCCTATATATCTAAGATAGTAGTGAGAAGGTGATTAGGTTGTGCTTGAAGTATTAATTTTTTTTTTTAATTCTGTTTACTCACAATACCCCCCCCCCAAAAAAAAAACCAAATAGAAAAGCAATTGGAAAATTTACAGAGCTAAGTATACATGTATGTTCTTAAAATCATCAAAAATTCAGCTAATTAATTACACTTATTAAAAATTTTAGTATCTATTCATTGAATTTATTTATGAAAAGGTTACTTTGTAAAAAAAAATGTAGAAATATTTTTTGTACGAATGAATCCCTTTTAATTTTTTAGATGTCTCAAAAAATATTGAAGAGAACTGAATGATGTTTATATCATGAAAATATGTTCCTGAAGAATTTAACTCAATTTAATTTTTTTCCATGGGGCGTGTTGGACCATGCCCTGCCATGCTGATTCATGACGTGTTGGAGGGTGTCTGGTGAACAGTGTCTCAAATCTAGAACATTTGATATTACAATATAAACTTAAGTACTACTTTGTTTTTTAGCTACTTTTTGAATTTATTTTAATACATTGTAGATTTATGGCCTGTAAAGGCTTATTTGTTGACAATTTACTTCATAAAGGTCAACTGACTTCCAACCATGAGTTCTTACTCACCACACATGCCTGATATATATATATATATATATATATATATATATATATATATATATATATATATATATATAGATATATATATATATATATATATATATATAGAGAGAGATATATATCGATATATACATATACATATTCATATATATATATATATATATACATATATATATATATATGTATATATATATATATATATATATGTATATATATATATACATATATATATATATATATATACATATATATATATATATATATATATATGTATATATATATATATATATGTATATATATATATACATATATATATATATATATATATATATATATTTATATATATATATATGTATATGTATATATATATATATATATATATATATATATATATATATATATATATATATATATATATATATATATATATATATATATATATATATATATATATATATATATATATATATATAGTACTGGTCAAAATGAGAGAAGGATTCATCCAAATATAGTTCTTATCTTATAGCAATTGCCAAGCGAATTTGAAATTTGTAGAAATTGTAGGTATTGGTATATACTTTATGGACAAGCTTTCATCAAAATTAGTCATGGAAAAAAATATTTAACTAAAAACTCTATTTGAAAAAATATAGTGGACAATATGAGAGAGCGTTTTTATATTTTGTCACATGCTAGAAAATCTCCCAGGCATATGGCAATACTGACGGCATTGAACAATAAATAGCAATGTTCTCAGCATATCATCAGCTGGCAGACATGCCAAAACATGTCAAAGAGACTGCAGTCATTTAACATCAAATTGTAAAGATGAAGATTGATGAAACTGGGCAGCTTCAAGAGAGCTTGGCCAGTACATGGGTGTAATTTTGAGAGTTTTGAAATTGTTTGAGGAAAAAAAATCTTTTGTCCCACCAAAAAAAGCTGTATGACCACCTAAGACAAGCTTTAGGGAGGATAGAGTAATCAATGAATGATCCCTTTAATACTGCAGCTGGTATTTCAAGGTAAATCAAAGCTGAACTGAACCAGAAGGTTTGCCAGTGTACTGTAGCCCAATGATTGAATGAATTTGGATTGAAACTAAATGTATAAAAATAAAAAAAAATAAGAGGGCTAGACTTGAATATGCAGAAGAGCATGTTATTTGGAAAGATGAGAATCAGTCTGAAGTTCATTTCAGCAATGAAAGTAAGTTCAATTCTCTTGAACCTGATGGCAAACAGTTTGTTTGACATTGTACAGGCCTCAAACAAAAGTGTGTCAAAAAGTCAGCTAAGCTAGGAGAAGGAAGTGTAACATATGGGGGAATGTTCTCCTCTGAGGATGTTAGATGCATTGTGAGTACTGATGGACAGTAAATGCTAAGGTGTATCTAAACCAGCCAACTATATTTATGAAGGACAACAATCCTGTCACATTGCTAAACAAATGAACGTTTCTTTTGAAGAAAAAATCATTGAAGATGTGAGATGGCCAGTATTAAGTCCCAACTTGAATCGCATCGAGAACTTGTGACAGATAATAGGAAACAAGGTTATGAAACAAAATCCTTATTCTGTAAGCAATTTGTGTGAAAAACTGAAAGGTGAATGGAAAAAAATAACACCAGATTTGTGCATGAAACATCCTATAGGCATTGGTGTGCTAAATTATTGCTGATAAAAGTCTTGATACTCTTTGCCAAAAGTTTTTAGTCAAATTAATCACAAACATGCAAATCCTATTTTGTAAACTTTATCATAAATAGACAATTGTGATTGTGTGTGTGTGTGTGTGTGTGTGTGTGTGAGTGTGTATATAACATAGATGCCAAGTAAGTTTGATTACCATAAAAGAATCATACTAAGAAAAAAGATGAAATGTTTACAGAAAAAAGAACCTAGCTGAAGATACCACTCTAGATTCCTCAAAATTACTTTTGCCATACTTATTATTGTACAAAGGACAAGCTGATTTTGGAAAATGAAAAATAAATAGAAGCTCTTGCGAAAGGACAGCTATTTGGGTTTGGGAAAATACTTCATTTCTTATGCCTAATAAACTTGTATAAATGTTTGCATATTTGAAAAACAGTACCCCAATCTTTTAAGTTTCTATCAACAAAAAATTATTCAGTGAGTCATCTTGAAATGGTTAAATAAACATAAAAAGGTATGAGGATTCTGAGAGACAAACATTAGATTTTTTTTCAAAAAAAGCTTTAGAACTGACCCCAGTTTTGTAACCACAGCTTTTGAACTGAAACTAAAATAATTGAATTAATTGTTGGCAAAAACTAATTAAGTTGATATTCTCTGTTGAACCTATCACAAATAATTTGTTTTAGTTGATTTATTTTGTGTGCTGATTAGATATTAAGATAAGCTTCCTATTCGAAAGTTTTTGCCCTGAAGAATCTTTCTTTTTTCTCGATTTCATACTTTTGTGCCAATAACTTTTCGGCCCCAAAACTATTTCCTGTCCAATGCCAGCATTCTATAGTCAAATTTTCTTTATCCTTGTTTTTTTTTATTATGAATTTCTAATGTAGTTTACCAAATTTGTTCAATCCATTTCACTTATTATTTATTTTAAAAATACCCATTATTAAACAGACCAGACCTACCTTTGCTACTTATTACACCCACTAACATAAGTGTGCAACCCAGGGGTGAGGCAACTGACTTTTCAAATTCAGGCAAAACAGAGTGAAATTTTAGGCAAATTAGGCTATGCACCCTGCTTAATGAAAGAGTTTCCATACCCCCATGCCTATTGATTCATTGTATAGTACAGAGAATTTCATTTCATTGTCCATAGCATGATAGTCAGCAATACTTCATTATATTGAAATTAATTGATATCAAAAAACTTTTCTAAAAGAAAAAGAAATATATTGTTTTACTTCATCTTTTAATATCCATCTAGCATAATATTCATTTATTGAGTGTAAGATCTGAACAAACTTTTTTTCCAAGTTGGTAGCAGTCATTCAAAAGATGGAGAGAGCAATATTGACAAATTTATTGTGTGTGTGTGTGTGTGTGTGTGTTTGTGTTCTAAATATATTGTGTGTGTGTGCGTGTGCGTGTGTGTGTGCGTGTGTTCTAAACATATGAATGGCTGTGTAGCAGTGAAACTATTTGTACATTTTTCAGGAAATTTAATATGCAATAAGAAGATTATTAAAATGCCAATATCAGTCATTTTTAACCAAGCATTTTTAGATGTTGAAATTAAAGTAAAAATGAGCTGTATCTTGAACTAAATATAGCTAGTATACAAGATATCAATGAACGTGTCTTCTCTTTACTTTATTGAGACATAGAACTATTACTTTGATCATTGATTGTTATTACTAAATAGCTGGAAAAATAACATTGCAAAACTTTAGATGAACAGGTTTCTTCTATCTGCTTCTTTCTTTGTTCCTGTTATTGATTCAATCTCTCAGCAACTAATACATATGTGTATTTTGGATAGGGTTTCTCAGTAAAAATTATAAAAACAGTTCTGGTTAGTCATTCAATAGAAACTGTTATGTGACCAACATCTTTTAGCGGCATGTCATGTTTGGTGTAATCAATAAATAAATCATTTCTCTCACATTTTGTTGTGTGGTGATCACTAAAAATGTCTGAATTTTCAATAAACAACCTTGAACACTACCAGACACCAACCTAGAGATCAAATCAACAAAGTATAACATAGTAAATTGAAATCTCCACCAAAAACCTACTTTTGGGAGGAAATTTCAAAAAATTAAAAAATTAAGATACGATAAGGAGTAAACATTCAAACTTTCAGCCCTCTACTCCATTGGTGTGGTCAGTACACATGATACATACATACATAGCCAGCCAGCCAGCCAAGTAGACTGACTTAAAAACAGAAGAAACCTATATTGACAGTTTTGGTTGAGGGTTTTTGATTTGATTATATATTTTCTTAGTTTTCTTCTTGATATTTACCAAGCTGAATTCTTAATGGTACAAGTTGAAATGAAGTAAATGGGAGTAAGACTGAGTTACACCAATCTTTTGAGTGAGAAAGGTCTATCTGCCTTGAAAATCAGCATTCAAAATTCTGGCTTCTTAGCCTCCTATTTTTTCTCAACTTGTACTTATAAAAAGATAAATACACTTGTACTTTGAATGCACGTTACATATATATATATGTGTGTGTGTATGGAGCTTACTTTATGGCACATCCTCATCATTGCCACTTGAGGAGATGAGTATAGCAACTCAAAAGAGGAAGTATATTGTCAGGATTCACAGTCCTTCCAGCCTTTTGGCTCTTTTTTCCTCCATGTGTACTTTTCTACCTCTCTCTGCAAACATTGATACTTAAAGTGGCTGCAGCTTTAATACATGCATTTGTTGTGAGAATCTCCCAGCAGTCTGTGTCAGTTTAGTTTTTAGATGGCACATGCAGCATAGTAATAAAAGTTGTTTTGGTAACTGAACGCTCAGCGTACCTTAAATAAGAGAAAGAAGTTTTCTAAGCTTTCCATCTGTTTGAAGTTGGAATAAAATTTGCCTTCATGTGTGGATGTATATGTGTTTGTAGAGGAGGTACTTTTCAGGTTAATGCTTATCTCTTAATCAATTGCACTCAATTGTAATTGATGAAAAGTTTTGAACCATTTCATCAGGACTTTCTACTTTAGGTCACGGATCCTATTAATAGATATGTGAAAAATGTGAAGTGTGAGCGTGTTTGTAAAAAATACATATGTCAGCATATGGAAACATTCTTATGCAGACATGCCAATAGAAAAGTACATAAGTAGCACTATGGAATTATGATGTGAAAGTGATATGCTAATAAAATGATTATAATCTTATTAATGCTCCAGATGAAATCTCACTTCTAATACTTAATGGAGATGAGGAGAGACACAAAGTGATGAGTTTTGTACTTCATCTCTGATTGAAAATAATCTTATTTCAAAAGAACGACATTTATAATTTATTGAAAGTCTATCCATCTATTTGTGACAGACTACTGCAAAAAACAAACTATATAACCCCATCAAATTTTATGTATGTACCTAAGTGACCATGGGAAAAGTTTTTAGCAAATTAGTTTTTGAGAATCCCCACCCCCTTTGATGCACAATGTAAATTCATGATAAAATGATCACATTTTTTGTGCTTGCTTTTTAAACTGAGCAACTTTGGTGTTGATGAAAAATGAGTGAAGACCTTGCACCATTCATAGAGAGGATGGGAGAGTAAGAAAGATTAATGACTGTTTATCTCATGCAAATGACCTGGGTGCTGATCCAAAACAATTTGAGACTTTGTATTGTTTAGAGAGAGTAGAGGAGAGTAAGAGGGAGAATGAGTGTTTATTTTCTGTGGCATGTATGTGCATTTAACATTTTTCTGAGAATGTGAAAAAAACTCCAAGGGTCAAAAATATCTCTTCTTAAAAAAAAAATCAAACTGAACACAATCTGTTTTTTATCTATCGATTTAATTTAATCTATCTATTTATCCATCTATTAAATCAATTCTTTATTTTTTTAATGCAATTAGGGCATATAAAGGCAAGTATTTAGTCTAGTAATTTTAACATTTAACATCAAAATATAAAGATCTGATCGATGTTTCTTTGTATGAACCTCATCAATAGCAGGAATATCAATAGTTTCACTCATATTCATAAATCATATAATTAGGAAAAATAAAACCAAATCTGCTATATAATCTTTTCAGAGCAAATATACTTATAAGACAAGTGTATATGTATAGATATGAATATATACAGAATTTTAATTGAATTTGAATAGTAACTAACAATTTTATTGTTTTAAAATTTTGAGAGTCTTATAAATTTAATTCTTTCTTCCACTGAAAATGCTTTATACCCACAAAACTCATTTATTTAATAGTACTGATTGTGATATTCAAACAATATAAAGTGAAGAGAACAATTCCTAAAGTATCAAAATAAGAGTATGAGTTTTCACAATATCACTCAGTCAAGTAGACATTTCAGCTGCCTATATATATATATATATATATATATATATATATATATGAGAGCAATTTTTTGGTAAACTGACTGGGAAAAATGGGAGTAAACATAGAGTGACAATATCTGAATCATTTATGCAATAATATCAGATAAGCTGAAAACATGTAAAGTGATCTAAATAGGGAAAGCCAAAAAATAGGGTTGCAGATGAACAGACTGAAGACAAAAGTAATGTTCAACGACGAAATCCCCCAAAAGACCATGATGATAGTGGATGAGGACTTAGAGGAGGTTTAAGGAACACATTTAACTAGGTTAAGTGATAAGTTTCATGCAAGGAGCTAGGGAAAGGCCTTTTATCCAACAGTAGACTTATGTGATATGATGATGATATGCTAACATCTGTTTATATAATCTTCACTTGTAAAGGAAAGCATTATTCATTGAACCCTAACAAGGAAGTGAGTGTGAAAATGCAAAGCATATTTCATGATATTAATTGAAAAAGAAGGTTCGTCTGTTTTCCTGTTATCAGTCCAGCAGACAAAAGGGTTTTTTTGGCTGAACTTTGATGTATGAAATTTTTTTTCATTGGTTCCAAATATTGCCAATGTACTTAGCTTCATAAAACCACCTGCTGAACAGCTGTTAGCATCGGGCAATTTTCAGTACAGGGTAAGTTGGTGAAAAAAAATGTGATGAAAAGTTCTCTCCACAAGATTAGCTTATATGCTCCCTGGTGTGGAAAATACATGAGCAAAATTCTCTGTCATTTGATGAACATTTAAAGATTGCTTCATTTGACCACTTTTGTAGAAAATAAATAAAACACAATTTTCTGGAAAATTGTTTTATAGATCTTATTTAGGGATCTACATGCTTGATAAAAAGAAAATTATACGCATTATATATAAAGGAAATGAATATAAACATAAAGTAGTTTTCATTGTTTCTCTGCTATCAGTGTAGCCTTGTATGGTATAAGCATTTGCTTCCAGTAGACGGCCATGACTTGTAGTTGATACTGCTTGTTTGGTTACATTGGATGAGTGCAAAACCTCATTTAGTAGCATCATTGACATCTTTCATCCCTAAGGCTCGCTCGCTAAACTTCTTGCAGTTTTTATCATCTGGCAAATCGTGTGGGTCCCTTTGAAGGAGCTGGTGAACCTCTTTCAAATTTGCAATTTCCAGGGTATCAAGAGGATTACCTGGCATATTGATGCATCAAAGAGTGATATTTTGAGGAGTGTCAGAGGTTTTGCAGCATTTATCTCTTTGTGTTTGTACCAATCCTGTCATAAAAAAGGCCACTCTAATTAGATGCTCCAGCAAATAACACAGATGAATGCAGAATAAATGCAAAATAATGCAGAATAAATAGAGGAAGATCAATTGTCTACAAAACTCTTTAAATGTCAATGACCTTTCTCAAAACTATAAACAGTATATTCCAAAGTTGTCTTTCTTTTTTCATAATTGAATAATCTCTAACCATTCCCTGCTGACTGCTCATTTAGTTTTTTTCTTTATTTAGACAGATCTTTACAAAACAAAAAGATTTTGGACAAAAATGTATTTTATATAAGTACTGTAATAAAATAAATTTCTTCAAAAATGAATAAATTTGCTTATATATTCATTTCAAAATGTTTTTAAAATAAATTTTCTATTTGTAGTGAGATTTGTGCCACTTATTCCATACGTTGTAAAATTCAAGTCATATGATAAAGAGTATATTTTTTGTATGTGTTTCTTTATCAATCTTACTGAGTTGAAACATTTTTCAGTTATGAGCTAAATAAATTTTTGTTTGGGCATCAATAGGGCTTGCAGAATTGAATGTTGCTTAATATCATTTACACAATGCTTAGATTTCAAAAAACTCCTCTCTCTCTCAAACCTCATTGACAGCAAATGTTTTTTCTGCATTGATTTCTGATTGGCAAGCATGACAGTTCATTTGGATTCACTTTTTGGAGATAAAAAGTAAGATAAAGAAGAAAAAACTTAGGGAGTTGGTGTACAATCAAGAATTAGTCTCAGTCTTAAGTAGGGGAAAATTCTGCTAAACTCAAAATGACAGCAAACTCGAAAAAGAGGAAAAGAAACATGAGGAAGAAGAGGCAGAGCAAAATGAAAGAAAAAGATAATCGAGAATGATTTAAAAAAAAAACAATGGTGATGACAGGGGTAAAAAAGAAAGGAAAACAATTGTTATTAATTTGATTATTCCTATTATTTTCAAGGTTATTTTGATAGATTGGTATCATCCCAAAATGCCTCTTGATAATTCTTGATTATTCAAGAATTTCATTTTTTAACTCTTTAATGCTAATGTTTCTTGATATTGTTTCAGTTTGTTATACAATTAAATGGGGACTATTTCATAAGTCACATTAAGCTCTTCTATATCTTGTCTTTTTTCTTTGTATTTTTATCTACCTTTTTTCCCACTGAAAAATGTTATGATAACATGAAGGATCCATTTGTTGTCTATTGATTTTTGATATCTTTTCAAATTGCTAAAAGATACCTACTAAAAAATTATCTTTATGGAAGATACTGAGACTGCAATATCATTTATTTTCAATCGTCCTTATCCAACCCTAAAAGGGCCATATCTTATCAAAATCGATGAGAGATGTTTTTCGAAGTCAAAATCATGAGGGAGAGTACATTTTTCATTTTCAGGGGTCAAAATCAAGTTGAATTAACTTTTCACTATTAGGGGTCAAAATCAAAAGTAAATTTTTTCTTTTATTCTTGGGGTCAAAATAGGTCGGAATTAAGTGGAAGACCTTTTCTTTTTAATCTAGGGGATTTTATTGTTTTTACTTCAAGAGTGAAAATTCAAAGGAGATTTTTTTTCCATTTTTAGATGTTAAAATCGAGGAGGGTGATTTTTTTTCCATTTTTAGAGTCAGAATCAAGAGATGATTTTTTCCTTATGGGGGTCATAATAGAGAAGTAATTTTTTTCCACTTTTAGGGGTCAAAATTGAAGGCAAAATTTTTCTTTCATTTTTAGGGGTCAAAAAAAATGAAATGTTTTTTTCATTTTTACAGGTCAAAATCAAGGGGAGGACCTTTTTTTTTTCAATTTTGGTTGACAAAATTAAAGAGAATGTTCATTTTTCACTTTTAGATACCAAAATCAAAGCAGAAGATAGTTTTTCACTCTCATAGGTCAAAATTGAGCAGGTCGATGTTTCTTAGAGGGGGAATTATTTTCAATTCTAGGGGTCAAAATCAAGAGATGATTTTTTTTTATTTTAGAGGTCAAAATAGGGGGGTAATTTTTTCCACTATTAGAGGTCCAAATCAAGTGGAGTTCTTCTTCACTTTTAGGGTTCTAAATCCAGCATAATGTTTCTTTTCACTTTTAGGGGTCAAAATAAAATGGTAATTTTTCTTCAAAGAGGAAATATTTTTTCACTCTCAGGGGTCAAGATTGCTTTTTCACTTCCAAGTGTTGATGTTGAGAGAGAACTTTTTACAAGTTTTAATGTCAAAATCAAGAGTGAATTGTTTTTTCATTATAGGTGGTAAAAATTGAAGAGGAACATTCAGGATCTAAATTGAGTGGAATGTTTTTTTTCACTTTTCAAAGGTCAAAATCAAAGAGTGAGCTTTTTCCACTTCTATTAATCAAAGTTTGGGGATGACTTTTCCTTTTTTTAAAACATTAACCCCTCCCTTTTGGACATAAGCCAAAGTTTTTTAAACATTAGATCCTCTTTTTTGGACATTAGCCCAATTTTTTGTTATAGCCCCTCCAAAAGCCTCTTTTTCCACTATTTGCCTCATTTTTGAACATAAGCATCCTTTTTCCTTGACATTACTCAACCATTTTTAACATTATACCTTTCCTTTTGATTTTTTTAAATTTATATTTAACATTAGATCTCTCTTCCTTTTACATTAGGCACTTCTTTTTGGAGATCAGGCCTACTTTTTTTCAAACATTAACCCCCTACTTTTTTTAAAACTTTGGCCTCCCTATGACAACTTTAAAAAAATATTAACCCCTTTTTCAACATCAGCTCTCTTTACTAAGATCAATTCAAAAAACAAATTAAATCAAACCTAGGCTGATTTCCATCCATCTATCTCTATTTCTTTTTTGGAAATTCATTCTGCCATTAGGGTGGGTATTTAGTCTAGTGATAATAGTAATGTCATCAAATGTATACATTAAAAAATACAGATAACTTTAGAATGAATTATTTTTTTATTAAGCATCTGTACAAATCAGTAAAATAAAACTTTTTGATTTAAAAAATATATATATGTGAATATATAATGGCCCAGCTAACCAACCAGCGAAGTGAACTATGGAGTCTTCTCTGAATGTCTGTGTGTCTCTGGGCACTCCTGGTCACATACAGGGGGCTACAACCTTGAAAATGTGCATGAATACACCTCTAGGCATAATCTAATAGCATTTTTTTGTTTTCAACCTTAGCCAGTCATATCACTTGTCCAAATCATAGCCAACATATTTTTGATGACTTGTGTGGTTGAAGCCTATGTAGTTCCTTAACCTTATCACTCCTCCATTTACACTATCCCTAACATACCCCCAAAATCTAATTCAACATCACTTCCCTCCTACCCTAACATATTTTGCCCTCTCCAAGAACAAACCGCTGCTGCTTAACCATAGACTTCATCACTGGCTGGACTTTCTTTCACACAGCAGGATGCCTCCAGCAGCCTGGATACAATTTCTTACACACAAGACAAAGCTCCTGATAATGGACTCTGGTTCTACATGAAACCTTTAACCCCTAAAAGCACATACACACACAGCACACACCACTGAAGATGGGAATACATCCCGAAACATGTCTGGACCATTAACAACCAAAAAACATCCATGGATTAATAAACCTCACCTCAAAACACTTTACTCCCGAGTCTGCCTCACTCTTTACAGTTCATTTATATATATATATATATATATATATATATATATATATATATATATCAGAATGAAATGATAATTCAGAAGGCCTTAATATGTACAAATGGGATTTTTCTGCTTATTTTGATGTTTCACCCATTCATCTTGGCTTCTTTGAAAAAAAGTGAAGGAGATACAAGTAATTATCTGTAAGACAGAGTCCATGTCAGGTTTTAGGCTTAGTGATTAATGATTAAATAAAGTTGATTTTGAATGTTTCAAATAGTAGAAATTTGAATCATGTGTCTTGAAAGTGGAGAGTTTATTTTTAAGGGTTTGATATATCTATTGGCATCTGTCTCTATGGTAATGTAATAATGAAGTCAAACAGCAAATACAAATATTCTAAATTTCTGTTGAGACATTACATGGGCAGCAATCCTTCATTTATGCAAGGATGATTGAACACAATGGACAAGGAATATCGTTATAATTTTTTTTGTAGTTTTTCTTGTTTTCTCACAAGATAACAAATTTCAGAGTTGAACTGATGTAAGAATTGATTGAACACTAATCACTCATTTTTGACTGATTCTACCTACAGTCATTATCAAGATCTTTAAAGTAAACCTTTTTTTTTTAGTGAGAAGGGGCTTCTAGTTATTAAACTTTATCTAAACAACTTAACCTATCCATGTCAATAGGAGATCTTATCAAGAGAAGGGATTTTCAATTTTATTACAATCGTTTCAAGTACAACGAGTCTTTTTTGTCATTGAATTTATAGAGCATTTGTGTGTTGTGCACCAAAATTTGTCATATTGGTGTTTCAAATGGTGTATGCTCATTGAAGTGGGCGCTTTGCTCTGAGAAATGGCAAGAGATATATTTAGGTAATGTCATAGTGGGATAGCCAATATATTCATTCTAATATTTTGAGTGGGAGAAATATTCTCCTGAAGGGCATCTGAATTCATATACAATATTAATTTGGTCAATAATTGTTTTTTTTTTTTTTAGTCATCAAGGGTTATTATCAATAACAATATTAGATGTTCTAAATTTTTTGTCTTAAATTACTAGCTTTATGTGATTGGGAGGTTCAATGGGATGGAGGTGTATTTGCACATTATACATTTCATTACAGTTTCATCGTGTTTGTAATTTCTGTTCTGTGTATTTGATTGCAGTAGTACAGGTTTATTTTTTTGTTTCATCATTTTTATTACTAGTGTTATTGATATGGAGACTTTTAATGCTATTTTTATTTGGTTGTCACCTACTTAGGACAGGCATTGCTTAGGAGCATTTGCTTGATAATAGACAGAATATTGTACTTAATGTGGAAATTAATTGAACTCTATTAACAAAATTTTTGATAACGGCAATTCCAAAGGAGTGGGGATGTTCACTATTGTAGTTGAAGAGTCAAGAGATTTCACGATTTCACTTGTGGGCTTTTTGTATAGAGATGTGGTAAAGTTCTCATCATTAGTATTGATGAGAGCATCTAGAAAAGGGATTTTATTGTTAGTAAACTTGAAAAGAGAATTATTTTCAAAAGTCAATTTGAGTTTTTTTGATATAATTTATATCATTAGGTATGATAAGAATGTCATTCGGGTTTGAGATTATTATCGAAAATTTTGCTTTCAATATGAAGCATGTAATATTCAGTAAAAGTGGGACCTAAAGCACTGACCATACTAATTCCATTATCCTGAGTATAGATATTACTATTGTGGTCATGAAAGGGAACTTTTGTAGTGCATGTATGTAATAGTTTTTCGGGAATAGTTAGTTTAATTTTTGGAGGTGGCAGAGAACCATGTACAATCACAAAAAATGGCAATAGTTTCTCCACTCAATGGGGACGTTGGTAATCAAATTTTTAGTGTCTAGCAAAGCCGGAACTTTTTGAGTGGTTCTGATTGTGTTTAATATTTGTAGAAACACCTGGATAGATTTAATAAAATATTTGGTGGTACATAAAGGGAGATAATGTCATTTAGTGTTTTTGAAAGGTGGGAGATGGGGATGGGGCTTCAAGAAATTATCTGAGAAGAAAGCAAAGTTTATGTGTTTTAACATTCCCATATATTTGTTAGTGGTTGCCCCAATTTAAAAAAAAATTGGAATGAGTCCTTCTTGGCGTTGCTGGCAGGTATTATATGTACAGGATTTTTCTTCAATTTTGTGAATTTAATTTTGTGAATTTAATTTTGTGGTCAAGTATAGATTGGATTTTAGAGTTATGATCTGGCTTGTTAAGGATTATATACACATTAGATTTGTTACCACGTCTGATTATAATGTTAGGATCATTTTGAAATTCATTAGCTGCTGTCTTTTTTTATTAAAATGGAGTAGCTTAAATCTTAGGGAGAGGGAATTTTCTAATTCTTCAGCTTTGACTATGTCTCTTGGGTTTTGTTTTTTGCTTTCCAATTGTAGGGAGGTCAAATTTTGTCTGAAGATAGCAGTTGGGTCCAGGATTTAAATCGTCTTTTTGGTCAGTGGTAAGGGTATGATTGGAGGGATTTATGTAGTTTTCATGTTTATGTAGTAACTGTATATTTCCATTACGTGAGTTATGATTTTTTGTCTATAATAGAGCTCTTCTTTAGAGATAACCTGGTTGTCATTGAACTCTTCTTAAGTCAAGTTGTTTTTTTTAATTTTTCAATTTCACTGTTGAGATGTTGGATCTCCTTGTTGGCCAAAGTTATTTGCCGTTAGATTAAATTTTGTTCAAGTTTCATAGTTTTGCTTCCTCTGTTAGCTGCAGGGTCATGAAGTTTAAATAAAGTTTAATAACTTTAACAAACCCTCCTCCCTCAAGAAAGAATAAGATCGCTCAATATGAAAAAATCTGTAAGTAGAAGATCCGCAACATCTCACTTTCACTACTTGCTATTAGTGGATCATAAAAAAATAATCAGCTGAAATTGCACGATCACAAATAATGGTCAATTGTTACATCAGTTTGGTTCTGGAATTCATTCTCTTGTGAGAAAACAAAAAAACTACTGAAAAAATGAAGACAAAATTCCTTGTCCATTGTTAATCAAACTTACATATATTTTTATATATATATATACTTATATTTTGTTGTATATTTACTAACAATACAGAATACTTTTATGCTATGTAAATTGCTTCATTCTTCTTACAACTTTACAAGCGATTAAATGTTTTAAACGTTTTTTTTTTATAATGTTTATTTTTCTTGTCATTCCATCATGTCATGTGACTTGTTCTTTTTTTTATGTCTTGTTCAATTTTCACAGCGTATATGCTCTAGCACTGTATTTCATGAACAAATCATTAGTATCTATTCTATTGTATTTGTTTTGGTTTTTATATGTTACTATCAATTTCCATTTATTATATGAGTGAAAAATTATCCGTGATTTTAAGATTATTGTACATTATATGTATTTTAAGTCATTAAAATATTTGCATGTTTTAATATATATACATGTTTTTGTGTCTGCACTTGAAAATTATTTAATTTCCTTTATTAAGGAGTTTTCTTGGTTGCTTCTAGCAAATGATGTTCAATTTCTCTTCCAGGCAAAGTATACATTTTTTATTAATATTATTGTTTGGGTAAATCTATATAAACATAGCATCTAATCTCACACCAAATATGATTAAAGAAATGCCAAAAACAATAAGTAATAGAATATTAAAAAACTCAGCCATCAATATAGAAATAAAATATACACCAAAAATAAACAAGAATATTAAAAAATAAAGGAAAAAAAAAAAGGAGAAGAAATATGACATGGTTTAATTTACCATATAATTAGAATGTATTAATAGGAAAAATATTTCTTAGACTAATAGATAAACATTTTCAAAGAACGGATCAACTGCACACCAAAGCAACTGAAATAATGTAAAAATTAGCTATATATATAAATATGTATAGACAATATAGAAAGAATAATGGAAAAAACATAACAATGAAATGATGAATGATAACACAAAACAACCTTGACACACTATGTAACTGTAGAGATAAAAATATTTGTCTTCTTTAGAAAAAATGCCCAACAAGGTCATAAGCAACTGTAACTACCAAAGATAATAAAAACAATGTGAAAGTATACATGGGAGTAAACGAAAAAACATGCAAAACTAGATACAATTATCATAAAATGACAGTAAATATTATAAGCAGTCAACAACACTGTCTAAACACATATGGAAATAAAAGAGGATGGACAAATACAATTAAAAACAGGGAAACAATAACAAAAGCATTCCAAAATAATACTATCAATAAAAAATGTAAGCTTTGCCTGAAAGGAAAGTTAACCATCATTTACTTCAAAGAGAAAAAACTCCCAAATAAAAGAAGTGAAATAATTTCCAAATACAGAGAGAAAAACAAATACATATTAAAACACGCAAAAAAATACAACAAATTTGAAGACTAAAAAATATATGTAATGCACTGTAAACTTGAAATTACACATAATCAAAATTATCATATAATAAACAAAAAATATAAGGTATAACACATAAAAACAAAACAAATACAATATATTATATACTATGTTTTTTTTTTATGAAATAGAGAGCGAGAGCACACACAACGTGATGGTGGAACAAGATGTTAAAAAAAGAACATGTCGCATGACTGATGATGGAGACTCAAGAAGAAAGAGCATTCAAGTAATTGCTAGGAAAATTGAAAGGACAACAAAACATCTTATTGGAATGTAGCAAAATAGAATGCAAAATTAGTATATATATGTGTGTCACTGTGTGAGTATTTATATATATATACATATATATCAATTAAATATATAAATTTTGTCTATGACATTAATATACCCTCATTTCAGCTCATCATATATAAGTGGACAAAGTAAGCAATAAAAAGAATATTAGATGGCAACCTCCCCAAAATCCTGCCCAATTTGTTCACTTGATTGTAAATAGACAAAAAAAAGCAATGAAAAATTACGATCATCTCATTCTGTTGATTATTTTGTAACTGTCTAATTACTTAATAAAAGTATAAACAACACCTTCTTTTGTAAGCTCTTTATTCATGTTATTAGTCATAGGAAAGTGAATTTTTTGAAATCCCTGGTTATAATTTGAACCCATTTTCTGCTTCAGTTAGAAGGAAGATAGTCTGTTGCAATCACCAATATCCTTTCTGTTCTCTCTTTTTCTCTCCCTTTATTATTAATAGTTAGCTAGCTACATGCTAACAAAAGATAGTCATGTAATATTTCTGTATATAAAGCTATACATAGATGTATGCAACTCTGATGAACATATTTGTAGATGATTGATAATGTTTGATGAATAAGAAAGAAAAATATAATTAATTTTGTTAATGTTTTTATTTTTAGTCATCAAAATAATAATGAAATCAACCATACTTTATTGACTATTGATTGACTACAAGTATGTTTTTAAGATTTATTTTTTCATGTCTGATGATTTAAATTTGTTTGATGGTCAGATAAAACATTGGAAAAAGCTTTCATTTGATTGAGTTGATGTTTATTCTCTAGGTATGTGAAAATCTTGATGATTTTAGCGATAAGAATGATATAATTCAGCATATGTCACCTGGCTTCCATGACAGTCACTCTCAAAGTGTTTTCCTGCTTGGCAAGGTCACGAATCTTTTCAACCTCAATCAGGATTTCCCCTTGAATTTCTGCATCTTTGTTCACTTTGGTCAGTGGCATCCACGTTTCAACAGCTGTGGAAAAATAGGATGAACTATGATTCAAAATGGTTTCAAAAATGATTCAGAACGCTTACTTTTCAAAAAAGAAAATCCGTGCTAAAATAATTAGAAAATTAATAATAAGTATTATCAATAAATCAAAATATTGATTATAATTGTCTCTTGATTAAAAAAAATACTTCTTTATTTTCAGAGTTCTTAGCCCTGACTGCCCTGGAAGAGAAAGTAGACTGTGGTTGACTGAACTAAAATCTGTTAACATTTTCAAAAGATTAAACACCCTCTACAATAAATATGCACCACACAGGAATTCCCAAAGTAATTACATCAAAAAGTTATGAGAACAGTCTGGAGGACCATGTGTATGTGAGGTAAGTCTACTATCCATAGAACAATTCTTTAAGAAAAATTCAATTGAATCAATGAAAGAGGCCTCTCTAGAGCTGAGTCTTCCAGAAGCAAAGATGAGTAAATCTTCCAGAAATGAAACTTCACATGAAAGCCAACAAAACTTTAGTCCATGAAATGTTTCAAGGTGATGATTATCATGCACGCTTGACTTTCTGCGATTGATTCAATGAAAAACTTGTCATTGATGCTTTATTCTTGAACAGTTCATGTTTTCCAAGGAAGTAACATTTCACAATAGTAGTGAAATGATCCAGAATAACTGCTACATGTAAAGCACTCCAAATTCAAATGAATTTGAAGAACATAAAAGAGATTCTACTTAAGTTAATGTCTGGTATACATTAGGAAAAAATTGCATCATTGAGCTATTCTATTTTGAAGGACAGGTTGTTAATGGTGAGAGTTACTTAGAAATGCTACTTGATAACTTAGTTGCTTAACTTCCCCGATTGGAATTAATAGGGGAAACAGTGTTTGCACCTCTTAGTGCTACTTGTCACTTTGTTTTCAGGGTTGGATGGTTCCTAATTGAAAAATTCCCATACAGATGACGTGGTCCTTCCCTTTAGCCTCCACGATCACCAGATTGAAGTCCATTGCAGTGATGGAAATGGGTTCGGGAGAACTCAGTACATGGTAAGGCAGAGTTTTCGGAACTAGGTATATCCTTATCCATTAGTAGACATGAAGTGGAAAAACCTCGAATTTGAGAATACACCATACCCCCGGGTTACCCCCGCCTCCCATCCCTGATCTATTGGATTTCCTTCTATGGGAATATGTGAGGACTACTGTTCATTCAATTAAACCTTACATATATATATATATATATATATATATATATATATATATATATATATATAATTATAAATTGTGTCTTGACAATGTAAATAAAATAATATTCTACAGCAGCCCAATTTTCTCTGATTGTTTATTCTTTTTACATTATCTATTTATTAATTGTGTAATGATGGGAGATCATTTCAAATGAGTTTCAATATAATAACACAATTTATAATCATTCTGTCTGTTCATATATCCATTTTTAAATACATAACTGTTGTTTTGAAAGAAACGAATGGTGCAGATACAGATATAGACCAAGAATAAACATGATGAGGATTCAAGAACAGTTATTTGGGCCTTTGCATTGTCAATGGTTGTTTAGCTCAATGGTAAAAGCAATTGATATTGATTTTGATGCCTAGAGAAATTCCCTTTCCAATTTGACCCCTAAAAGTGGGAAAAGAATTCCCTTCATTTTGACCCCTAAAAATGGAAAAGAAGAAGTTCTCCCTCCATTTTCACCCGTAAAAGAGAAAAAAAGCAATTATGAACCTTAAAAGTGGAAAATATGATTGAGTATAGTAATAGTAATTTATTTACAATGAATTATTTGTAAAAATCATCACTAACTTGATCACTAGAACACAAGATGAGAACCAACCACAAGAGCAGGCTGGATTTAGAAGAAACTACTCGACCATGGACCATCTCCATTCAGCAAATCATTTGAAAGAGAAAGCAGCAGAATATAAAATGCCACTCACTGTAGCATTTATAGACTTCAAGAAGGCATTTGACTCAGTAGAAATCCCCATGGTCATGAATGCAATCACTCTACAAGGTGTTGACCCTGTTTACGTCAAAGTACTACAACGTATACACAATCACAGCAACTCCTTTGTCAGGTTACATAAGGACTCTGAACCCTTCTGACTCTAAAAAAAGTAAGACAAGGTGATACCAGCTCACCCAAACTCTTCACTGCCTGCCACAAGATGATCTTCCGAAACCTGGACTAGGAGAATAGAGGAATCAAAATAGACAGCAGATATCTGAGCAACCTAAGATTTGCAGATGACATCGTCCTTTTGACAGAAAACCTACATGACCTCCAACTAATGCTAGATGAACTGAATGAAGAAAGCAAGAGAGTTGGCCTATACATGAACTTCGGTAAAACGAAAATCATGTGCAACAATCACATCGAGAATAAGGACATTATTGTCAAAATCGAAGATGCAAAACTGGGGAAAGTAGACCACTATATCTACCTAGGACAACAAATCTCCATGAAACCCATAAAAGAGGAAGAGATCAAGTGAAGAATCAATCACTCTGGGATGGCAAACCTTTGGCAGAGCAAGGTCAACCTTCAAAAACAAGTCGATCCCAATAATCCTAAAAAGAAGAGTATACAACCAATGATTCCTCCTGAGAGTCATTTATGGAGCTGAAACATGGAACCTAACCAAGAGACAGACTTGCAAACTGAGAAGCATGCAACGTGCACATGAGAGAATCATGCTCAACCTCATATGGAGACATCACAAGACAGCACAGTATATAAGGAAGAAAACAGGAGTCAGAGACATCATAGAATCTATCAGAAAACTGGAATGGCAATGGGCAGGCCATGTTGCAAGAATGACAGACAACTGATGGAAATAATGATTTGCAACATGGATCCCCAGAGATCACATGCAAAACCGAGGCTGACAAAATACAAGATGGAGAGATGAACTGGACAAAAATACTGGCTCCGCGACGCCCATGAGAGAGAATTGTGGCAAATCCTGGAGAAGGTTTATATCCAATGATGGACGTTAAAGGACTGATGATGATTCGTCATTGAAATAATGAAATAATTCATTCTAATTTATTTACTTTAGCAACGCAAGTTGAATTATTGATGATATAAGAAATATAATTTGTCTCTATCTCTCTTAACTTTCCATTTTCTCTTTTTTCTTTCTTTTGTTCCCTTTCTTTCCATTCTCTTTCTTTCTCCTATCATCTTTATTTCGCTCTTCTCTCTTACTTTCCTTTTCTCTCCCTCTCTTCTTTTTTTTTCTTTCTCTCTTCACTCATTTCTTTCTTTTTCTTTCTGGTTGTAAGTTGATATGACGTCATTCTATCTTTCAGTTCTTTTAAAATTCATTTCTGACAAAGGAAATAAGAAATGGCTAAAAAGAATTGCTAAGAACAAGTAGAAGAGTAGAAACTATTCACTCTACTATTAGCTTAATGGCTGTCTACACTCGATGGTGAGTCATTTTCTTTTTATTGAATCAATTCTATCAGAATTTTCACTGCACTTTATCAGACGATGCACTATAATGACCTATGTTTTATCAAGAGACCCAATATAGTAAATGTGACTTTGATTCATACAACATATGTACATGTATATCCATACTATTGATCCTTTTGTTAGTTTATTTGTTTGTTCCTTAGTTTATTTATGCCTCTTCTCTGCAAAAACTACATTGCCTATTGATCTAGTATTCTGTAGGTAGACTGAGGAGAGATCAAGTTGAAACATAGGCTATGTGAGGTTGACCTTGGAGGTTATTCAGGGTCGTCAGAGGTCATTTCAAGCTAATTTTCAGAGTTGTGGGCCACAATTTTGCACCAAAGATGCTGAAATTTAGCGCATAGATATAAATTCTCATGGTAAAGATCACAATCTATGTGACATTGATTTCTGAAGTCATTCAAGGTTACCACATGTTATTTCTACCCCTTTTGAAACAGTTTTTCAAGTTTTCAGCCATAATTTAGCACATGAAACTGAAATTGGGCATAAACCTGAATCTTTCCATGACAAAGATCATATGTAAAGCAGAATTGACCTGCAAATTCATCTGAGGTCATCAGATGTCATTTCTGATCATTTTTAGTGACATTTGGAATAGCAGTATATTTTTTTTGGCAAAGATCATAGGTGATAAGATATTGACCTCAGAATCCATTTGAGGTAATTTTTGGTCAATTCTTGTCAATTTTTGGAGGCGTTAGCCACAATTTTGTATCTATGAAACTGAAACTTGGCATACAGTTAGATTCTTTCATGGATAAAGTATTTGGAAAAGTGATTTTGACATCGGTATCATTTGATGTTACCATATGTCATTTCCAATGGATTTTTTAAGTTGTTGGCCACAAATATATCATCTAGGATGGAGAAATTATCACTGGGGTACATCTTTACATTGCAAAAATTATAGGCAATGTTAAGTTGATGCTGGATGTCATCAGAAGTCATTCCTGGAAATTGTGACAAGTCACCAGGACAATCTCTCAAGGTTGCTGACCTTTACGTGACTTCCCCATGCTTTTTGCATAGATAGCTTTATATATTTTATTTTATGCAGTTTTGCAGCAAATCTCTGGGGATACATGTTGTGAGTCATGATGCCCACTGGTTGTCTGACATTCTCGCAACATGACCGATCCATTGCCATTTGAGTTTACTAATGGTTCCTATGATGTCTCTTATTTCTGTATGTTGTCTAACATAATATCCTATCATGTGATCTTTTCATATTATTGATATATATTATTGATATTAAGTATGATTCTCTCCTGAGCACATTGTATTGTTCTCAGTTTGAGAGCCAATCATTTAAATGTATGTAAATATAACTGCTTCTCAGTTTGCAGGTCTGTCTCTTGGTCAGGTTCCAGGTTTCAGCTCTGTAGGTGACTAATGGGAGGAAGCATTGGTTGCATACTCTTCTTTTTAGGATTAATGGGATTGTCAGGTTTTTTAAGGTTGAGCTTTTTCTGCCAAAGGCTTACCATCCCAAAGTGATTCTTCTCTTGATTTCCTCTTCTTTTGTGGGTTTCATAGAGATTTGTTGCTTTTGGTAGATATAGTGGTCTACTTTCTCCAGTTTTGCATCTTAGTTTTTGACAGTTGCATTCTCAACGTGGTTGTTACACATGAAACAATACAACAGCAATAATCATTTTCAGTTTTAAATACTTTTAATACAGTTGTTCCAGTATATAGCAATGAGGATGAAAGATCAAAGAAAGCTTATTCATTAGGTCACTTGATACATTTCTTTGATTTACTGTAGAGATTTAAAGATCTTCAACTTTCAAAATTCATAATATACCACCTGATAAAAAGTATACACTAAGAGTATCCCTACAGTTTTCTATTTTATTTTTGGGATTAATTATTTTTTGTATTTATCATTTCATTCATCTGGTTTTTATTGACCTTTAAATACACAACTATTTTGAACGTCGTTGGGAAAAAACACCCACAGACAAAATCCAAAGGACAAAATACATGCATTCAAAGTGCAAAGCTGGACAAAACCCCCTAAAATCTGAAAATCTCAGTGATTGATAACATTATGAATTTCTTTTAGTGTCTTGATCTCATATTCTTACTATAAACTTTTGAAGTTTTTCATTTTAATGCATCAAAAAATTAAAAAATGATATTGTTCTAATTCATTTCATTCATACGACACTTTAATTCATTGAACCACTTTTGAAGCTTGTTATTGTTATTATTTACTGAATGAGGTGAGGTATAGTCAAAAAGAATGAGATGCAACTGGACAGCCGTTTGATTCATGATGTTTATCAAATGCGTAAAATTAACAAACTTACTTATAATCTAATGAATGCCTTCCACCTCCTAGACGTGTCCTTTTTTTTCTCACCGTCATTTTGACACTAAAGATATGTCCCATTTGAGGGGAAATATGGCTTGGTGCAAAGCCTTAAAATTATTGCATATCACTTCAAAGTTAACAAGACTAAGTAAATTTCAATTTATTAAATTAACAAATATATTAATTAAGATATGTGAAAAAATGGTGTCACCTCTCTAATGGTGTCAGCTGGGGTGGGCCATCCTACACCCTGTTGGTACGCCAGCATATATATATATGTGTGTGTATATATATATATATATATACATATATATATATATATATATATATATATATATATGTAGGAGTGCTCCCCAGTGTTGCGTAAGGATCAAATAACTTCTTGCACACCCAAGCCAGCCTATGCACACTATAGCATACAGTTAAGCATTATGTTCTTGCTTTTTCTTGTAACTAGTATAAAGATGTTTGAAAGTGGAAGTTTGGATTTAACAGTTTCATAATATGTAATTCATAAAAATTTTTTTCTCTCAATCATAAATGATATTTGGCAATTTGTTGAGGCTAAAATTCCAGCTATTGTCAAAATCAGCTGATTCAGGAGTGCAAATTCTTCACTGTGCCATCAGGTCAATAATTGAATTAAATTATCATTTGCAAATTGCAGTGTTCCACATGCTCACTCATTCAATCATTAGAAATGTTGCACAGAAGTTGTATGCTGTTTTTAATATTGAGTGAGTTTGTAGAAAATTCACAAAAGGAAAAGAAAGAGTAAGACATTGTAGCAAAAGGAAAATAAATCATTAGTTTTAATGGGAATTACATGTGAGATCAATAGGCCAATCAATGTCTCCCTTACAAAGAGTTTTGACTTGCCTAGTCAACCAGCATGCAGCTTAAAAGTAGCTCTCTCTTCTCATTAGTTGACACTTCAAATAAAGACACCCTGTGCAACAGTAACAGGAAAATTTAGATTGTATAGTGGGAGTTAAAGACACAAGAAGCTGCTGGCTAGTGAGACAGTAGGGTAGTAGTAAAATATCTACCTATGAAGTTAGGGTTAATTTCATTCAGCTTTTATACCCCACTGAAAGTAGCTACTGGGTTACCGGTCCAACTTTGTATATGCATAAATCTTGTTGAAAATGAATTCCGTTTCTACTTCTGTCCAGTTTGAACACCTCATTTCCCTCTCAAATCTTTCTCAGGCTTTTGCTTTCAACAAACTGTTTAATTGACAAAAGCCTCTCATCTAACTTCTGTGTCATATGTGAATGCTTTTTTTACCTGGTAATATAACGACACAAATCATATTGTTATTGCTTTAAATATCACCTGATGTAATGATACATCTTTCCCTTTTCTGTGCCTGTAGTTGATTTTGACAGTGGTTGGAATTTTTGGTCATATATAGATATACCAAGCCATCATCATGACAGGAGGATTTTTGAAGGGATACCCTGCCTACCATAGGATTGCCAGTTATTGCCAAGACTCACATGACAGACAAGTATTTCCTCAGCAAATGCAGGAGAGGGACTGGTGACAGGAGGATGCACCAAATTTATTGTGCTACCTTCTCTCCTATGATTCAGAAGTTGGATTCAGTAGGGGAGGGATGTTGCCTGGTAGACCTTGTGGTGCCATATCTGCCTGTTGGCATCCATTCCTTCACATTTGCAAAAAAAGACAAGGGCTTTTTTTAGGGAATTTCTATGTCTTTTTCATGACACTCCTCTGTTATGTTGGCCAGAGGCCAGTCCATTGAGCAGTAGGGTCTTTGGGAGTTACTAGTTTTCCTTCATTGACATGTGGCCTGTTTGTAGGTGTATGTTTTGCAGAATTATCTCAATACTACTTTGGATACCTGTTGTTTACCTGGAAAATTTTTTTTGACATAAAAACACATAGAAGCAAATGATATTCTGTGGAGATTTTGTAAAATAAAAAAAAAAGAAATTTGTATAAGCGATTTCATTAAATTAAGGGAGGAGTGCTCATGTCAACCTCCCACCATTAGTCAGGCAAGCACAAACTACAGAAACATTCCAAATCCACCAACACAGGAAAGCTAATAAGATTCAATAGAGATATCATTAGTGCAGTGGCAGAGCCAATCTATTGTTCAATTTCTGATGAGAGCACCAAATTTGAATATTGAGCCACTGCAGATATGCATCCTAAAGATAAAAAAAAAATGTAGTTTCTGACAAAGAGCATTCTGGCCATCTTCAAGGTGCTATGTCCATAAATTGTCAAACCTCAGTCCAAGTCAGGAGTTGACTTTGTTTTTCTATAGTGACAAGAACAATCCTCACCAAATTTAAGGGTGGAAAATTCTCCACTGTTTGTTTGTGCCATCACTTCAAAATAAACCGATATGAAAAATTAACATTCCTCCACTGTGATTTGAAATCACAACCAACTGATTTGTAAGGCAGCTCTCTTATTAGTCTCTCATATTTATGGGGATTTATGTTAGAAATAAGCATTCTAATAAATAAATACATCTATCAAATAGTATTTCCCTACCATGCTTTGAAAGTGATTGGTAGCTGTATCTATAACTAAGCCAGGCTGAGAAGTCTTACATATCTATGAATTTATCTATATAATATAAATGTTGCAATGATCATCTCTCGTTGGTACAGAAGTAGGAGTGGAGTTTGACTCTTCAGCAGCCTATCTTATTTACTTATGAGTTAACATGAAAATATATTTTTTTACAATTTAAAGTAATGATAAATGAAATAAAATACAACAAAATGGTGAAATTGTCTCTACGCATTATAGCAAGAACTTTATTAAACTGTAGTAGTAGCGAGTACAGTTACGTATTGATATATGCCAAGTGACAATGTTCGCTGAATGTACCGAAGTGATTATCTGTGCTACTCAGCAATTTGATTGAAAGGACCAGTGTGATTGTTGTGTACTATTAAAATAATTCTATGATCATATTAATTTTAAATCACGGGAAGACAACTTGGATGATGGCATAGTGCTTTAATGAATGAATGAAAGAATCAGTTGGCACATTCTCCCTCATAGAAGCTGAGGCTTCTTCACTGAAGTGTAGCCTTCTTACAACAGAATTTTTAAAAAAAGTTAGTTTTTTAAAATTCACCCCACCTATTTGGATTATTTTGTGTAGGTCCATAGTATAAATCTAAAAAAATCTGTTTAGATTACAGGTGGTAATACCACAAAATAAGAAAAACTTCAAGGGGGCTGAATACTTTTGCTTGCCCCTATATATACACAGATATACTCATATATACACACAAATATATGCACATACACACACATAACCTATTTTTGAATATAAACTACAAATCCTTCTTTTCATTAAAAATATTAAAAAAAATCATGTAAAAACTAATATTTTTGTGAGAAATCTATTTGTTTAGAATAGTAATTGTAGAAAATCCTGGTCTGAAAAATTAATTGTTTCCACTGCTTTGGACTGGATATTGGTACCCCTTGATTGACCTTTCAAGAAGTCAGTTCAACCAATCTTAAGTTAATCCTGGGGTCAAGTTTGCCTCATACACATATGGGAGCCTGTAGGGTGCAGCCCTTTGGGACTCTCAAATACATTAAGAAAAAAGAAAGCAAACAAAGAAACAATCAGTCTTTATAATATTGTACATATATAATTATTCATTCATACGGTCATGCATATATATATGCCTGATTGTAAGAATGGACATTCAGGAAATAAACATACTCAAGTTTCCATTCTTGAAACTTTGTAATATTAGGTTGCACAGAAAATTTTAGAAGAGTTTTCAAAGTTTATCCAGCTCTTTATTGCTTATGCATGCATTAATAAACAATCGAACAATTGTTAGCAGATATAAGATAATTTCATTTCATTTTGGTGAAAAATCAAAGCTGAATATTAAATATATATTTGACATATTTAACCAATTTAGTGGTGGTTGTAGCATGAGGAGGTAGAGGAAGTGGAAGAGAAAGATGAGGATGGTTCACCAGGAGGAAGTTCTCATTTTATTTCATCAAAGACACTTGCCTTTTTACTTTTTCTTTAGTTAAAATGTACTTCAGTTTTATCCTACTTAAATGATGAACTTTTGCTTGTCTAATTGCATCAAGTTTTGGAAATAGGTTTTGGGAACTATGCATATGGTAATATCTCCATTAGTAGACATTAAACATACAAAGATTCCTTTCTGATGTCACATGGCTTCTAACAGTTTTTTAACATTCTTTTTTGATTGCTTGAACTTTGTTTATTTGGAGTTTGTGAGAAATTTGCTACTAAATATACTTCATATTCAATAGAATTTCATAAAGTTTATTTTGTTTATTCACAGAGTTTCTTTCTTCTACTTGTAGAAAGATGAATATAAAAAAAATTGCTGATATTCTTAAATATCTATAACTAAAAAGTAGCTTAGAATAAAATTTTGTCATAGTAGTCAACTAAGTAGAAACAGTTTTTATACATCATTTTCCAAATAAAAATCAATTAATATTGTTTTATTTCTCGTAGTTTGTCTTTTATTTTTTGATAAGTTTAATTCTAGAGATATTAATCAAATATCAACCAAAATCCATGTTTCATTATTGCTGATATCTCATTTACTCATCAATTACACCTTTTCTTCATCATTTTCAAAGGAAAAAAGACCAAGTCATTGTTTTGTTACTAAACTGAATGACCTATCAATATGATAATCCTCTATAATTTCACAATGTACATCACTAATCTCAATTGTCTGTGAAACTCAACATATCATAACTGCAGATTTAGTAATGGGAAGCACAACTCTTCCAGATTACTTCCAAATTTCAAAGAAAAATAAAATCATACCTACCTTTCTTATTGTTTGCAATAGCATCTCTTGATAGTGTTACTTTGCCTATCACATCATCTTCCCTACAAAAAAATTGTATAGAAAATAGATGTTACTGAAGAGGATAACATTGAAATGTAGACAAAGATTAAGCAAATCACCTCTCACAGGAAGCAAGCAAAGAAACTGGTCAATTCACCAGTAATCATTTCACAGAAATGTTCTGCTATAATAAAATTTTGGTTATGAGGTAAGAACTCTGTTCCTTCCAAAGACAAATGTTAACCGTGGCCATCTTTTATTGATTCCAACTATCATTAAATTCATTTTACACACAGCATTCAAATTCTCTGGATTTTCAAATAGTACCATGAATAACAATGTATGACCACAAGTGTAATGCTGCAGTAAAAAAAAATCCTACTTTTTCATGCCTTCTCATTGATTGTCATCAATTTCATATCTACTCCGGCAAACAGAATCAAAAGTTTTTCTTAGATATCTAAAAAAAGATTGGATCCCCTGTCCCTTGTTCAAAATCCTAGATCCACCCTCATAGCATCTACCATCAAATCAACTGTAACCACAATAATATATCATGGTGAACTTGTTGTTGAAACCATCTTTTGTGTAAAGAACAGTTTGGTTTGTCTCTTATTGTTTACCTTTTAAAATTCCATAAGGTATGTGCACAGGAATTTTACAGTTGATTGCTCTGATCTAGAGTCTAAAATTCTAGCCTTTTTGTCACCTTACTTTCCAATACTTTCTTGATGTCAAATTGTGAATAATACACCTTTGGCAGGGTTTTTGATGATCAGAACTAACACAACAATAAATGGATCAAATATTGTAGAGCGCAGAGAAAAAAACTTGAGCCTCACATGTAAGCACACAAGGAGATATGTATTTATATATATATATATATATATATATATATATATATATATATATATATGAAAATTTATAAAAAAATTAAAAATTCCAAATAGTGGCTCTTAAGCTAGAACCCATGTCTCTTTTTCGACAAATGTGACAAATTAAACATACTTATCTAACTATGTGGTGTCCAGCTATGTCAATTTCCTAACTACATACTCCAAGGAGAGATATAAAGCATCACTCAGCACCAATGAAGCTACTCTAAAGTACCTGCTTCTTTTCATTTGAGCTGTCTTGCATGTCAGTTCCCAGTATGGGAACCAGTGTTTTAAAAAGGATCACAAATTTTTGATAGTTCATTGCAGGTTTGTGTTTTGTTTACGCCTATTTTTTTCTCCTCACAATTTGTGTTGTTGAAAAAAAAATTTCTAAGTCTTGATATTGCATTTCAAGTGTGTATTTCCATCGTGCTACCTAGTATTTTAAACAACCTATTTAAAAAAGGGGTATTCTCAAACTCTTTATATTATATTGTGAGTGAATTGCCCTGTTCATCTGGCTGAAAATATATAAAAAAATATATATTTTCTAAGTTAAAAGATTGGTTCACAGCTGTTGGATACCTAAGCTCATGTAAAGTTATATTAGTCTCTTAGTCTAAAAATTGACAAATTACTCTTTACTCTTATTCCTGCCAAGGAGATACTTATTACTAAATTTTACCAGTTTTAAGTCTTGGTTCAAACTCGGAACATTCTAATTAAACTGTAACACACTGAATATGCCTTTATATTTTCCTTCACTTCTTCTGCTCCCCTAAACTTATAGAACAACAGCTGTGTGAACTTATGGGACAACAGCCTGCTTATACCCTTTGAACTTATGGAACAACAACCTGCTAATGGGACAACAGCCTGCTTATAGCACTTGAACTTATAGGACAACAGTGGGCTTATAGAATTTGAACTAGTGGGACAATAGCCTGCTGATAGCATTTGAACTTATAGGACAATAGCTGGCTTATACCCTTGAACTTATGGGACTGCAGCTTGCTTACATGCTGTAAACTCTCAACAGCCTGTCTGTACCCTTTGAACTTACAGAACAACAGCCTGCTCATAGTATTTGAACTTATAGGACAAAAGCCTGCTTATACCCTTTGAACTTATTTGATACCACCCTGCTTATACTCTTCAAACTTATTGGTCAACAGCCTGCCTGTACTCTTTGAACTAATGGGACAACAGCCTCCATATTGGACACCAGTCTGCTCATAGCATTTGAACCAATGGGACAACAGCCTGCATATGAGACGACAAGATGATAATACCCTTTGAACTTATGGGACAATAGCCTGCATATGAGACAGTGGCCTCATTGTAGCATTTTAACTTATGGGACAACAAGCAGCTCATGAAACAACAGCTTGCTTATATCCTTTAAACTTATTGGACAACAGTCTGCTTACAGAAAAACAGCCTGCTTATTACAGCTGCAATGTTTTTTCACAATAAGATAGGTATCACGATATTAAACTTGTATGATATGTATTGCAATATAAGATCAGCTCCCATAGAAAAACAATTCCCAAGAGAAAAGTGTTGAAAAAATCCAATATAAAAAAAATGTTGGAGAAATATGAGAAAAAATATGAAAAGTGTTTTCAGAATTATCAGCTAAAAAATCCACTTTCTGAGAAATGTGTTTCTGAAGTTTCAATGTATATGACCAAAAGATATTAAATAAGATAATTGTCTAATTGTTTATGGGTGATAACAACAATGACTAGTTACCGATGACTATCAACATAGTTATGGAGCAGTTTTGTGGAAAAAAAAGTTTGATTTCACCTGAAAATTATTTTTTGTAAAAAAATAACTGAATTCTAAGTTCTTTAAAATAAAAATAAAAGATTAATTTTAATTTGCTGAATACGTATGAATAACTTCAATGCCAAAAGGATGCTAAAAAAATCAATGTCTTAATGTCGGTTTTGCATGTGATCTTTGGGGATCCTTGTTGTGAGTTGTGATGTCCATTGTTTGACCGTCGTTCTAGTAACATGGCCTGCCCATTGCCAATTGAGTTTTTTAATCGATTCTATGATGTCTCAGACTCCTGTTTTCTCCCTGATATACTGTACTGTCTTGTGATCTTTCCATGTGAAGTTAAGCTTGATTCTCTTGTGTGCATGTTGCATGCTTCTCAGCTTGTCTTTTGGTTAGGTTCCCTGTTTCAGCTCCATAAGTGACTATCAGGCGGATGCATTGGTTGTATACTCTTCTTTTTATCATTATTGGGATCACCTTGATTTAAAAGTTGAGCTTGCTCTACCAAAGGCTTGCCATCCTAGGGTAATACTTCATTTGATCTCTTCCTCCTTTGTGGGTTTCATAGAGATCTGTTATTCTAGGTAAATGTAGTGATCTACTTTCCCAAGTTGTGTATCTTTGATTTTGACAGTTATGTCTTTATTCTCAATGTGATTGTCGCACATGATTTTCGTTTTACTGAAGTTCATGTGTAGACCGACTTTTTTGCTTTCTTTGTTTAGATCGTCTAGCATTAGTTAGAGGTCGTGTAGGTTCTCTGCAAAAAGGCCGATGTTGTCTGCAAATCTTCCGTTGCTTCGATATTCGCCATCTATTTTGATTCTTCTATTTTCCCAGTCTAGGTTCTGGAAGAACATCTTGAGGCAGGCTGTGAAAAGTTTGGGTGAGCTAGTATCACCTTGCCTTACTCCTTTTCGGCATTGGAAGGGTTCAGAGTCCTTATGTTGTCTGATAAATGAGTTGCTGTGATTGTATATATGTTGTAGTACTTTGACATATGCAGGGCCAATACCTTGTAGACTGATAGTCTTCATGACCATAGGAATTTCTACAGAGTCAAATGCCTTCTTGAAGTCTACAAAAAATCTAGCCTGTTCCCATGGTTGGTTTTCATCTTGTGTTTTAGTGATCCGGTTTGTGATGATTTTTGTGAAAAGTTTATTGATGCAGTTGAGTAGGCTTATAGGCCAGAAGTTGTTGAGGGCTTCAGGGTTTCCTTTTTTATGTAGAAGCATTATGATTGCTGTGTTCCAGTCTTTCGGAACTTTACTATGTTTTAGACATAAGTTGAATTAAATAGCTAGTTTTTTGTCGATGATCTTACCAGCTTTTTTGAGTAGATCAATGGTGATGTAATCTGGTCCAGGGGCTTTTTCTTTTTTTTGTTTGTTTGATGGCTTGTTTAAGCTCCTAGGGTGTAACTTCTGGGAGGTCCTCAAACTGATTGTCAGCGTTTTGTGTATCCCGTTTTGTTCCTCTTGAAGAGTTCTTTGTAGAATTCTTGGGGAGCGTTGGACAATTCTGTCTATGTCTGTTGTTATGTCTCTGTTTCCTGCAAGTATGCTAGTTATTTGTTTCTGTCCTATACTGAGGGCTTTGTGCATTGCTTTAAACCCCCAACATTTTTTGAGAGTGTTTTCGATGATTGCTGTCGTATACCTTCTTTTGTCTTCTCTTAGTTTCTTTTTGATTGTTCTATTTAATTTGGTCTCCATTTTTTCTCTTGTTGTTGTTGTTGGTGATTTGAGGTCCATTCACTATTCTGTTTCAATCAACTCTAAATAATGTTATATGATGATATAATGCTTTACATCTTTGCAAGCATTTAAAAGAAGATTAACATTTTACTAGACTCAAAGACCATTAGTAGGTAGCCAACATTTATCATTTTTCTTCATATGCAACTCCCCAGGTTGTAAATTTACCTTCAAATAGATATTTTTGAATTCAAAAATATCAATATAAAAAAAAACTATGAAAAAACATTTGTTTGAAGCAAATTTGAATGAAAAACAGGATTTTTATTAAAAATTGTAAGAATAGCATGGAGATATTGAAGACACAATTATTCATGGAAAGTTTTCCATCTTGTTCAACAGGATAAGTGAGTTATAAAGCTATTTTTCTCATAGTCTCATGTTCTGCACAAAAATTCACGATAGCATGAAATGAGAAAACTTGAAATAGATAAAGTACATTAGTGTGTGCATGATATGCATAAATATTGTGTGTCCTTGATGACATTTGTTTAGGCTTCCCTGAAGAGGTTTGTGCTTAGCTACAAAATTTTGAAATTAACTCTGATTATTTCTTCCAGTAAGAAAAATCAGTGCTTTAATTTAAAAAAAAAAAATTATCCTGAATTGTATTGTTAGCATCTTGGTGTATTAGCAAGAGAAACAGCTCTGTTTTTCCAAAAGATGGTGCACAGAACATTGAAGCACTAAATCAACTAATTGTATCAAAATAATTCCACTCAAAAGTTGTGAAACTGCTGCCATATTCTGATAATATTTAAGAAATTCTTCACACATGAAACCTAAATAAAATCTATAAGTGATTTAATAGACTTTTTTCTCTGCCTGCCATTGTACAATTATGGTGAGTAATTTGTGTATGCTGCTGATATCTGAATCTTTAGGCACCTATTAAATTTGGAAGAGGGTAAAAGCTTGTCATCTATCACACAAAGGTTTTACAACCATGTACAGATTAAAAGAGAAACAAATTCTTCAATCATCTATAATAAATGATTTCATATCAAATTTCCTTTAAAGATGTCTAATCTATCAAAGCTACTGATAACAAAATTTTTTCAGCAAATGAAATGCTTTGTAGTGATCTTTGTATTACAATAATAAATCCAAATTGAATTGAAGTAATTTTCCATGATAAAATGTATAAAAGTAGATTATATGAAAAAGAGAATGAAAAATAAAAACCAGTAATTATAGAGTATAGAAAAAACAAAATTCAATTCAAAGAACTATGTGATTTTTTAATGATACTAGCATATACTCTTTATAGGTTTGTAAATTTCATTATATGACTATATTCTTCAAGTCTTGATCATATCGAAATGTGCAATAAAATCTGTATTAAATTCATCACAATATATTTCAATAGAAGAAGACAAATATGTAAAAAATGATAAAGTTAGTATAAAAAAAGAAAAGAAACTTACCCTAATCTGTCTTCATCATAAACATAAAGGTTAAGATCATAAAAGTCACTGTGTAAATGCATCTTGTATTCTTCTCCCCAGAATGGACAAAGACTTTTGTATACTGTGGCTGTCCTGCAAAGAGATGAGAAAAAAAAAACTGATAAAATTCTCAATTTGAAATCAGTTAAATCTAACTATGATGAAAAATATTTCATTTTTATTATTGCTTTATCATTGCTTTCAGTGAAACTTGAATGTTTTAATTTTGGTGAGATTTATCAAGATTTTGCGTAACTATTTCAAAGGTTTGACATCTTGGCCCATTTCATTATTTGATGCTTCTTACATGTCACTATAACTTCATTCCCAAGACGAAGTTCTTTTTTCCAATTATTTTGAAATAATTGGCGTGTTTTGAATTTTCAAAATTTATCAGAGCTGTCAATTAATTTTACTGGAAGCAGAAATGATTCTGGTTGTTAGGAAATAGATGCAAGTGGTTGTTCATGTAACATTATTTGCTGCATGCATGTGAGCCCAGGTGCTGCACACATAAGAAAATGAAGAATCAAAAAGTTCTTTGCTTTGTAAAAGTGTTTGCTTTTTATTACTGTCAAAGAGGCATTAGTGTTGCTCATGCTAGAAACACAGTGATCAAAATATTCAAACATAGTAACTGTCTCCAGTTTCACTCAAAAACTGAACATAAAACATTATTCAGTGAGGAATGAGAAAAGAGAGAGAAAGAATAAGAGAGGAAGAGGGAGAGATTTTCATCCTCACTTTGTTTCTCAGTGTCACGCTCGCTTAACTTCACCATGTGTTCATAGACCAGAGGAAGGGAAAAGACAAACATCTCAATTTGTTCTTGGTCCCCTTTCTTGCTTCCAGTCTCGACCCCAGGGGCAGCGTGGGAGATTATGAAAATGTCCAACACAAATCTGATGTCTTTGGATGACAAGTTTAGACTGATTCAACGAAAATCTTTTGAAAACCACTCAGACCAAATTCAAGCATTCATTGGCTGCATACTGTCACATAACCTCTTCCGGCAATCAGCTTCCTCTTTCCCACATGAGAAAATCCATCAATCAATTAGATACTTGAACACACCAGAACATAAAATCCAAACAAGATCTCAGGAGCTCAAATGATGATGAAGACGTCAGCCCCCATCACAGAGGTTAGCCGGGGTAAAATAGTGTGGACCAAATGAAGACACATAGACATATGCACATTTGTATACACTAATACATTAAAGCACATACACAGATATACATACGCACAGTGACATATGATAGCACATGCACGCTAAAACATGCTCACAGTTATACATAATTTATACGGCAGGATCAATCATCCCGAATGTAAACTTGGACCCCACCATTGAGAAGATGAAAAATTACATAACTTTTGGAGTAAACAGCATATTTTTCCATACAATCTTGATTCAAAGAAAAATGGTTACTGTTGAGAATCAAACAAATTTTGACTTTATTTCAGAAAAAAAAAAAACAGCAAAAAAAAGTAAAAGGATGTTGAGAAGTTTGTGTGCTGTTTTTTAAATTTTTTTTGTATAAGCCCGGTATTGACTATTTGTCCTATAATCTGTTTTTCTTGATCCTTGAATTGTTTATCTTATGATTCTGCCTGTTAACAAACTGGAATAATGTCCAACAGGGTTCAAATCAACCCTATTTACTCCTATTGCAAACCCTAACTCGGACACCAAAAAATAAAAAAATAGCATGTATATATATATATATATATATATATATATATATATATATATATATGAACTATTAAAACATAAATGTTTGTTCTGTAATAGGCTACAGGACAAGTGAGTCACTTTTGATGTGGAACCATGCACATTGTCTCCACTACATTACATGTCCACAGCAAAATTTCCTGTCTGTCCACACAATATTTCCCAAACATTTTTTTTCCAATGCATTGCTTGTCTCCATACCTCATATGAGAAGATGCACTCATATGAGAAGATGCACTCATATGAAATGCCCTCTGGTAACCTCAAATGACCTCAGGGATCAACTCCGTATTGCATTTGACTTTGCCATGGAAACATGTACCAGCATCCCCAATTTTGGGTCATGGGTACAGAATAGGAGCTTAAAACTTGGAAAATTATTTTCAAATGACCAGAAATGACCTACAGTAACCTTGAATGACCTCAGAAGTTAATGTAGCATGAATGTGAATATATATCCATGTGCTAAATATCAGCATCCTTAGTGCAAAATTTAGGCCAACTTCACCTAGTCTTTTTCATTTTGAAAACTTCACCTAGTCTGTTTCATTCTGATCTCTCTTCAGTTTATATGCAGAATATTAGGTTGATAGGCCTAGTGGTTTTCTTGGAGAAGGGGGATGAATAAACAAACAAAAGGCTCAAATATTTGAATAGATTAAATTAATGAAATTGAACATTAAATTGATACGTATTTTGTAATCGTAGCTCATAGTATACTTTTTCAATCCATCCGTAATTTGTTTGTCAAAGTGATGTACAACTTCCTGTAAAAGATTTTTTTTAAAAATATCTTTTTTTCAATTGAATTAAGATGTCTTTGTAGTGACTTTTTCTGCTTTGATATCTGCTTACCCCAACCTAATTTGACTGTCTTGAGGCTTGAAATCCATTCATCAGACAATGAAGGTTTACATCAGACAATCGAATCTCGATTGTGGTAGTGTTTCTCAATTTTATGCATCAGTTTGAAATAGTTTGACAGACAAACAGACATCTGTACAAAAAAATGAAAGTAGTATTTATTGTATATGTCAGAGTGAATAGAAAGCAAACTATATTCTTCATCAATTCTAAGATTTTCTATTGATTTTTTACCATCTTTCAGGTGTACAAACAGCAGATGACTAATTATCAAGGGCTATTTTAGGTGTCTACTTTCTAATTTAGCTGTGTAACCTAGATACACAAAATGATGAGTAAAAGTCAGTGAAAATACTGGAAAAATGCCCAAATTATGTTTTCCACTGAGTTTTGAACTGCTAACCAACATGATATATAAACAGAAAATAGAAGGGGAAAACAAGGAACTGTTTGGGAAAGAAAAAAAGGGATTGGAGACGAAGGAAGTGAGAATTAATACTAATTTATTTACATTGTCAATAACTAACCTTTCTCTCTTTCCAGATATTCATATATTTTCATACAGAAATGACGCTGTTCTATTTATCAAATCAATGAATTATTCCTTGGCAATTTTTTTTTATGAAGTATCAATTCAGATACTAATATTTATGTCCAATGTGTTTTATGAATATTGAGCAATATAATTGTGAATAAGATGACTGATATCTCATTTCTCTCCCTATTTGTATTATCATTCTACTAGTCTCTTTTTGTGAATCTGAAAGCACTACACACTTCTTCACTTGTAAGAGAGAGATCATATTCTTGAAATCCAGGAAAAGGCAGTGGTCAATACCAATGAGAACTAGTAAGCAGGTGCAAAGCAAGAGATTTATCATTGTGTCTCTCAAGTTGAGGGCTACGGACTCCCAAGGTTCCACAAATGTATTACTGGGGGTCCGTGGGCGGACATTTCAAAAGCCTGAGGTCTGTGACTTTGTTGAGTAGTCAGACCTTTATGAAGTTTAGCCAGGGATTGGAGAGCCCAGGCAGAGGGCTCCACTCCTGGAGGATCTCCCCAGACATTTAGTGAGATTCTTACAGCATAATTTTAACATAAATACAGTCGGTGAACTACTCCATCAGTGGTCCAGGGGTCGATTCAAAATTTCCTCCCTCAATTACACCCCTGCTATTAGGCTTTCAACAAACATCCAAGGAGGATGCCAGTCAGAAAGAAGTAAAAACAGTGAACCACTGTTTGTTCCTCTATTCCGAAACATTGATAGAATCTGCTAAAACGCCATTTGGATAGCTTATCCTTGATCCAAAGGGCACCATATAAGCAAAATTTCTAGATTTGACAAGAACCTCAGTCCTTGCATGCAGTACCAAAGAGCCAAAAAGTCCTCTTAGACAACCTGGTACTCAATCACACAAGTGCAGTAGATCCAAAGATATATTGAAAAAGAGGAGTAAGCTCACTAAGAGAGGACTATTTCTTGATTCTCACTTATAGGAGTATACTGAACTTCCTATTTTGGAGAGCTTAAATCATCCAGGTGAAGTTCCTATATCATTTCTCCAATCATCATCCTGTTTGTATTGAGAAATTCTAACTTCAGGAGTGGTATCTTGATCCCAGTTGTCATATATTCAGACTATTTTCAAAAGAATATTAATGACAAACCACTCTATTAATCAGGCAAACATTTATGCTTCAATCTTTGTATGGATTTCCAATCAGTTTCTTCTCCATTTGGAAGGCAGGCCCAAACTTTGAGGATTCAGATGGAACTATTTGTCCAGTTTAATGGTCAGGAAAGGGACAAGTCATTTCTCACACTCAGTTGCAAGCTGACTTATGGTTAATCTTGTCCCCTGTTGGCTATTCATAGAGCTTGATCTCCTCTTCTCACAGTTACTTAGCATGGATTTGACACAAATTCAGTGATGCTCTCAGTGTAAATTGGAGTCAAGATGTAACTGTTATGTAAACTCAACAGAGTTCAATTCTCTTTCTCTCTCTCTCTCTCTCTCTCTCTCTCTCTATATATATATATATATATATATATATATATATATATATATATATATATATATATATACCTGCGTGTGTTTGTAGAAAGAGATGAATTGATACATCTCTTCAGGAAATTTCAACTATGGTTGTATATCTGAGTTTCTTAAAACCCGATTCCTTATTGATCTATCATCAATGTTCTTAAGAATGACATGTGGGTTTTTGAATGACACAAACTATAAGTGGTCACATCGTTTACTTGAGTTTTGGTTTGCTTTGCTTTCTGTACAGTTGGATACCTGCAAATAGAGTATGTGATGTAGAAGACACTCTCTATCATTCAACATTTAGACAACCTATGCAAAAGAATTGACATCAGCTGTCATTTCTTCTTAGTGACTCTTGTATCATATTCTACAGTTAACAGCAAAAGTCTTTTCTTGAAAAAAAGATTTATATTCAGTTTAGGCTCCGATCCAATATAAAATGTCAAACAATCTTTGAATCAAGCATCTGTGAAATGGAGTCGATTTGATAAGTTTAGCTGCATTGAGCTTCAAATATCTAATATTTCACTAGAATGATTATCTTCAAATTACTTTATAGCCCTTGTGGAATGTGGCCAAATAATTTCAAATGTGGTCTGCAGTTATAGATGTGTTGTCTGCAAAAACATGAATGACATCATCATCATCAGTCTTTTAACGTCCGTCATAGACCTTCCCCAGGATTTGCCACAATTCTCTATCATTGCGAATGACATGGGCATAACTAAATTAAAAGATACTGATTTTGAATATTTTGCCTTTAAGTATCAGTTTGATGTAACATTCAAAGTGTATAAAGCAATGCAAATATAAACTTTTCCAAAATATGGGTTTTCATCTTTGAAAAAACAATTTTCCAGATATGATATAAAAGAAAAGAGAATTAGATAAAAATATAATGAATGATAGATGAAAAAATCTAAAACATTTTCTTCACTATACAACATGACATTAAAGGTTTTCATCAATTAGATGGTTTGACTTCAATTTTAAAGCTAGGGTTTGGAGTGTAAAATTTTTACTTAATTTATTCACATTGGTCAGTAAGCATATGTTGATGATAAGTAAAACTGAAATATTTTTATATATTTTTACCTCAGTAGAATGAATTCTTCACTTTTCTATCATTTTACCTTTCACAAATATAAGAATTTAAAGGAAGTGGCTGAGATTTACAAGGAAGGATGACATTATCACCGTACATATAATATTTGGCTTAATCGTAAATCCAAAATAGGACTACATAATCAATTTTGTTTGCCCAAGAATTTATATGGAGATAGGCAGTGCCAAGCAGAGCTGGTAAATAGGCCAGACTTGATGGGATATTCCAAACTGCTCATTAAGTATTTGTATAATTGATGCTTAACCCATATGATTTATGTATGGGTATATACAAATACAGTGTATATGATGTACTTACAAGAGATAGAACTGAAAAAATTAGAACAATTAATAAAAAAAAGTAGACACCCATGATATTGCCCTCCCAACACTGTCCAGCCTAGGTAATAAAGGAAATGGCTGTTTTAGTGGCATTAATATTGGACTAGAACATTGACAAGAAATAAGTGAGATGAAAAGAAAGGAGAAAGTGAGAAACAACAATTTATTTTCCATATGATTTTGTTTTTGTCTCAAAAAAGAGATTTTGAGATGAAACACCTGTTGCTACCATCCTAGTAGTACTTATTTTTGTTATTTGTGGTCTTAAAGAATGCACTTTCTGCAGAGTTTTACTACAACATTTTATGCATCAGTTATCTGAAGAGATCTGAGCCACATTTTCTTTCCAGTCTCTGAAATGAAGGTTTGGTAATGAAGTAACACAGTATAATTTTTTGCTCACAAATGGCAATAATTTTGCCAGAAAGAAAACATTTTGAGGCCATCTGTCCTATGGTACCAACTAAAATTTTTACCATCTGACCACAGAGATTAAATTAATCTTCACATGAAAAAAATTGAATTTTGCACCTACCAAACAAATAGCATATTACTAAAATGTAGGATCAAAATGTTGTATTTAAAATATGAAAAAAAGAATTCTGTCTTTTTTGAATTCTTCAAATTATTGAATGGAACCTGTTTACCGAAATTGTATTCTCCCAATTTTTGTTTTATTCTTCTGCAGTCAGTGAAGGCAGGAACATTTTTCAATGTATTTTGAAAACTGATTGCGGTTATATTCATTTCACTTGATGCTTGCAGCATTTGTTCACAAATACGCTTTGTTGAAAAAAAGCATTCCATTTGTAATATAAGAATAGTTTTTGGCAATGTATCCATTTGTAGATTTTTAGAATTCCTTTACAAAATATGAAAAGTTATAAAATTTTGAATAGAATTTTCAAAAATTGCTTTAATCAAATATAACAACTGTTTTTAGACTACAAGGGTTAGCAAGATGATTGTTCTGATGGTTCCAAAATACAAGAATTTTCTAAAAATTTATTTCATGTATCAAGATAAAATCTATTAAGTAAAATGAACTTTTTTTTAGAGCTATTTTGACTTTTTATGTTTAATTACTCAAGTTACCCTTCCTCACCAAATATGAAGATCTTCAAAAGAGTTACCAACTTGACCAACATTTTATACAAGTTCCTTTGAATTGATGAATTGGATCTGACAATGAAGTATTTGGTTTTTAACTTAGAATATTTAGCAGGCAGTACATTCATTATGTGGAGTAAAGTTCTCTTCCTTTCAGAAGAAGGCTCTAATTTTCTTCCATGTAGCATTCCATAAGATTGCTAAATTGGAATTTTATGAACATTATCATTGAAACAAAGTTAATGTCTTTAGAAATAAATTGTTAAACCTGAATAAACATTTCCCATGTAATTTGTGGTTAATTAAGATTTTAAAGCGATATAAAAATAAAAAATGCTGAGCTAAAGAAAGTGGACTACAATATCTACCTCAGACAACAAATCCCCAAAGGAGAAATCAGATGAAGAATCTCTCTGGGTTTGCAAGCTTTTGAACAAGAAAATCGTATTAGTCCTAAAAAGAAGGGTACACAACCAATGTATTCTCCCGATAGTCACCTATGGAGATCAAACATGCATAGCATAATGGGGGTCAGATGATGATGAAGATGATGAAGTCAGTAGAGTATATTTACTTCATCTCTTCACTACATGTTTTGGTAGATCCTTATCCTGTTGTTGGTCACTACAGTCTCAGCAATAAAGGACCTGTGAAAGAAAGTCTTTTTCGTAGCAGATCGCAGTGAAGAAGAATGAACTAGAATCATATCAAGTTGATAGTTTATTCATTTTGGCCCTTTATAGTGTACTGCAGAAAGATTGCTCATTTTAAAGAAAGATGAGAATTGCTATTTAATCTGTCCATAAAATTTCTCTGAGTAAGGTTATGTATGTATTGTAAAAAAATTTTTTAGTTGGTTGTTAAAAGCTGAATTTCTACTAAGTGATTACAAATAGATTACTAATACAGAGGAGATATTTACTTGGCCAGGGGAGTCATAACTCCCAAGTTCAGATCTCTGATTTTGAGGTGGTACGGCTCCCATTGAGGGGAGGGTTGGGGGCAAGCGGAATGTTACTGATATATACCTACAAAAGGTTCCAACATGTACCTAAAAAAAGTTCAGACTGGCTCAAATGTCTTTCTTCTTACCAATATTTCATACATGATGCGTACATCAAAAATTCACTACATCACTGTTCAATGTGGCAAAAAGATCATGAGAGCATTGCATGAACATAACATGACTTCTCCGACCATAATGTAAGCCAGATTGCATTACTTTTTGTTTAATTCATATTTCCATTTCAAAATTCCTCTCTGAAATTGTTTACAAATGGAACCTACATTCTTGCACACTCCTGGTCTGGAGGACAAAAGAAAACTAAACAATTTCATTTGTTTTTACTTGTTGATTTCTACATTCACTTATTTTCTGTTTTGAATTCCCATTAACCCTCAAACTGAGAAGCATGCAATGTGCACAGAATTTTTTTTAGACATTCTTGCAATGTAACCAGCCCTTTTTTATGGCTAATATCTAGCAAACAAATCAGCTCATTGATTAAGAAGACAGGAAGAAGGTAAAACATTGCATATTCTATAAATTGTGTTTGAGCAGTAACACTCATATTATGAACATGTTACATGTTCTTTTTTTAATTCTAAGATTCTTAATTTTCATAGGTGATGGAATGAAACACATGGAGTATGTCGTAAAATGGATTTTACAATAATGTAATGAATATGGTAAAATGGTCGAGATCGACCACTGGTAATGGCAAATTTACTTGATAATAGCATTAACCCCTATAATTTGCATCCTTTTCTATTGTCTACTGTCAGGCCTCTTACAGGATAATGCTGCACAAATTATCTTCATAATGTTCCGAGAAGTGCATTGGTTTCTTGGTAAGGATTATAACCATTATTATACCACAACAAAGAAAAGGTTTCATTTCTATTTTTAGAAATAGGGAATTCAATTATTGATTTAACTTTTTGTGTTCATTTTTCTATCAAATTGATAATTTTTTTCTATCTCTTTTACTCTACCAACTGTGGCTAAACCTATAAACATTGTATTCATGTTTCTATCAAATTGATAATTTCTTTTATCACTTTTACATATTAGGATCCTAAAACAACCTGGGAGATACTTAGACTCGGCCCAGTAATGTAGGCCAGTGGTTTCCAGTGGTTTCACTTCCAGGTATCTTTGGTGGTCCATGATTGTTAAGTAGATAGATCTTTCAAAAGCTTGGGGCCCTCAAGCATGTTGAGTAAGCAGACCCTTCGAAAGCACAGAGTCCATAAGAATTCATTTAAATAAAATTAGTAATGAAAAGGTTGAGGAGCACTGATGTAGGAAACAAATCTGGCAAGCACGGTGAGCTATACAGCCCAGATTTGGGGATACTGTTATTTCAAAATTTGACCAATTACAGGGACATCGTGAGGCCATATGAAATGGGTATTGGAACATACTCTCAAGTTCGTTGTTTTTTTTTAAATTTGGGAAGTTTTCAAGATTTTATATCGCAGGAGCTAGGAATACAGATAATGAAGACCTTTTGTAGTGCATTAATACTACTTTCTATCTTGATGGAGAGAGCTCACAAGATAGTAATGTGGCTGCCATTGCATTATATTCTGCATCAGCAAGTTTTAGTAAGTGAATTATGAGTAAAGGTTTTCAAATTTTTAGGATTGAAATTGGATAGATTCAACAAAATTTGAATGAGTTTTACCAATACTCTATGTACATTACTTTCCACGCTTTCAAAGAGCATGTAAAATTTTGAGTTTTTACTGCAAAAGTCTGATGTTTATTTGAACAGAAAAGTACTTAATACTTTTAAACTCTATGCTTCAATGTTTTGCACCAGCCAATGCATCAAATGGAAATAATCAAGTGATCTTTTCTAGTTTAATGCCTTTAGTTTAGTTTCTGTGGCTGGCTAAAAATTTATTAGACTTCCCTAGAAAGTCATTTGTCTCAATATTGAAGGACCCATAACTTGAAAAAACAGTCAAAATAGAGGTAAAGCCATTAATGATTTATTCGGATTTAAAAATACAGGGATTTAAAGATCATGTTTGCAGCTCGCAAAATGCAAATTCAAGCAAATTCCAAATTGTCATAACCTCTGAACTGTTTCTTTAATCCAGCTGAAGTTTCCAGAGTTCTTTTGTCAAAAATGTATTCCGTATAGAAATCTTATAGAAAATCTTTGATGCCACCCATGGAAATTTAGAAATTATAATGAAAAATAAATTTGTACACTCTACATGTGTATACAACAGACGTCTGTTGCTTGGCTTGGTTTCACTCCCCCAATGTCTTCCATAAATAGGTTGTGCTTGAAGATTTGCAGAAGGTATTATGGCAGAATTGGTTAAAACCTCTATGAGTTTAGATTGATCCAGTGGCCCAGTAATTTTGCCCAAGAATTTTAAGAATGGACAGGAACACTCATATGAAGGTCACTGATAAGAAAGAGCATTTTATTCGATGCTCTGGGTTACAAACTTCAATTTGCCCCTTCCCAATGAGCTGTGTTGCAAAACAAAGATTGATGATCAATTGCTGCACTCAAATGGTAAAGATAAAGTTGGAATTGACAAAGAACAGTAGATTCCAGCCTTTGGCCTTTCCAGTTGCAATGTATTTGTATTGAGATGAAATCAAGTGTCCCTTCTCTGGCAGCCTCATACTATGAAACAAACATCCGTTTCAATTTCCAATCATTTGCACTGCCAGACACTCATTCATGCTTTTGTATTAAATCTCTATTACAACTTCTTAAAAAACTATACCTACTTGTAATATCCTAATTAAAATTGTGATTGATCATCAATCTTAGATACTTCTAAAATCCACACCCTATCTATAGTGTTACATCTGTCCTGTTAACAGTATTCAAAGGTAAAAGTGAGTGCTGACTAATGTTTCTTTTATGTAAAGACGATAACATTTCATGAGCATCGCTTGTGATAGATTATATTATGACAACCAGAAATGACATAAACCAGAAGATTTATGTTTTCTTAACCCATATGAACTTGAATTGAAAATCAAAAAAAGTCTCAAGAGTTTTTTGTTCTTTTCAAAAAAAAGATAAATCTCCATCTTTTCAGTTAGAGTGACTTTGGTAATACAAAAACTTAAAAATGATAAGAGGATAATCCAATCATTTTTTTCTGGGCATCCATACATTTCAAATGCATAACATCCAAATTTGATATTTGAGCAATTGTTCAATCAGGAGAATGAAATGGGTAATTTGACCATAAAAAATATGGCAGGGCAAATGAAGGGCAGGGTTTTAGCAGCAGTAAAATGGATATGCAAAATGTTGTGGAACCAACCCACAACTAATGAAGAATGCAATAGTTTGCTCAGTAGCTGGGGTCGTACTAAAAGCAGTGCAAAAAATACCAGGCCCAAAGATTTTAGGGGCTCTCAAAAAGTAGTATGTCTCTAAAATATCTTTTATTTTTTTATGGATAAAATGTCTCAGCTAAACTTCTTTGAGGATTTATCATTTTACACAGAGATAGATTATTGATACAGATATTATGTCAAATCAAACATAATGATTTAAAAAATAATAGTTTGTTTTGATTAGCAAAATACAAAAATGGATGGGCTCCCCAGAAATGTTATACAATGGGCTCATGTAAAATGAAATAAGTTAGATGAAAATGTTTTAGTCATCAATGAACAAAGCTTTTATATCAGCGTACTGATATGCAATCTCATAACCCCTTTTCTCTTTCAATTGCTGCAATTGACATGGAACAAATTATGATAATAAAACCATTAAGTTGGCAACTCTGTGATAGGAGTGGGGCTGACATAATACAAGTACTGACAAGACATATTAAAGGCTCAAAATAAATGTTTCTGTTCAAAAAAAATTATGCAGCACACAGCCCGATCTGCCCCTGGCTTTTCTACCAATAGAAGCTGAACCTATCAGCAAACATTTGGGGGACCCTGAAGCTTGACCTGTTCTGGGGCTCTTATTGCAACCAGTGACGTTTGGGCAACATTCAATTGAGGCGGTATAAGAAATATGGAATAACTATATTGGATTTACAAAAAAAATGCTTAATTCATTTAAAAAACATATTTTTACATGTTTGATAAATAAAGACAACTACATATCTGGTCAAAATACGTTTTGACCTGGAGAAGGGAAATAATTGTTCATGGATCCAATCTGAATTTAATCACTTCTTCTGTAATTGATTGCCCATATGTCAAAAAAATTTCATCAAAATCTATTGAGAATTTTTGGAGATATTGAGGACAGAAAGAGAACCTTGGGAGCTGTTGTGTACTGCAGACAATTAGTTTGGACATGGGAGAATTAATTGTACATATATCAACTCCAAAATTCAATGACTTCTATTGTAGCCAATTGCAAACTCTTCAACAAAATCCCATTGGAATTCATTGAGAACTTTCGTCGATACTCTGTGTACAAAATGAAAAATATTCTATGGTATAAATAGATAGTTACAGGGGAAGTATTTGCGCATGGATCTATTCTAAAATTGTGGACAGTTACGCAAGTCATTGGAGAGATGATTATGCATGAATCTGCTAAAAAATGTTTTACTTTCTTTAGTTGCTTAATGTCCACCAGTCCACAAAATTTAATCATAATTCATATGAAATTTTTCAAGGTACAGAACAGCCAGGACAAAAAAAATGCAAGTATCTGATTTTGTGATAGGGTGCTTTCTGTCTGTCTATCCACACAATATCTCCAAAAGTTCTCAATGAATTTCCATGTGATTCCGTGGAGGAATGCATAATAAGCTTAGAAGGAATTCATGTAATTTTGCGGTGGGTATGAAAGCCATCATTCTACAAGGTATAGACCTGTCAGAATACTACAATATATATACAGTCAGAGCAGCTCTTTTATCAGGCTACATAAAGATTCCAAGCCCTTTCAGCTCCAAAAGGGGTAAGACAAGGTGATACCAGCTCACCCAAACTCTTCACAGCCTGCCTCAAGATGATCTTCCGAAACGTAGACTAGGAAAATAAAGGGATCAAAATAGACGGCGAATATCTGTGCAACCTCAGATTTACAGACAACATCACTGTTTTCACAGAAAACCTACACAACCTCCAACTAATGTTATATGAACTAAATGGAGAAAGTAAAAAAGTTAGCCTACACATGAACAAGATTAAACTTCAAAAGCAAGAAGATCCCATTAATCCTAAAAAGAAGGGTATACAACCAATGCACCCTCCCAATGGACATTTATGGAGCTGAAACATGGAACCTAACCAAGAGACTGACCAGCAAACTGAGAACCATGCAATGCGCACATGAAAAAATCATGATCAACCTCACATGGAGAGATCACAATATATGTGATAGAGACTTCATAATATATGTGTGAGACATCATAGAATCCATCTGAAAACTGATGATGATGATGATGATGATGATGATGATGCACAATTATCTCTCTTATAACCTCTCTAACTGTTCACAACTCTAAAATATCCCCAAAAGTTCTATCTTAGTACATGATACTGCCAAAAGTACCCAAAATATTATCAATGAAATTATGCGAAAAAGTGGGCATTTGATTTATGAAAGAGTGATCAAATTTTGGGGAGGATCCATGCACAATTACCTCCACAACAGTGTAGCTATCTGTTCACACAAATTTTTTTCCAAATTTCTCTGTTTGCACACGCAATATCTCCAGATGTTCCGATGAATTTTAGCAACATTTTGTCGACAGGTGGACAATAATCTACTCAAGAAGCCAGATATTTCTGGATTGGATCAATGCATGATCATCTACCTGACCCCAAAGACAACTGTCAGTGATCAAAAACATATTTCCCAAAATTCTCAGTCTGTCCACATAATATATCCAGTGTATTTCAATAATATTGTGTGTAAGAGTTGGCAATAGTTTAAAAAGAAGTCATGAAATTTTAGAGTGGATCCATGCACAATTACATAGATAGCTATCCGTGCATATTGTACAATATTTGGAAAATTTCTTAGTCCACATGGCCATTCATCACTTTCATCTACATCACTTTGGCAAAAATCAGCTTTGTCTATGTTTTTTCTGATGTTGCAAATGTATAATTTATCATAGGTATAATTGAAGTTTTGTCCATGTCTGTTTTTGTAGGAATCAGTTTGTTATAAAAAGCGTGCTCATATCGAATTAATTTTCTAATGACCTCCTCAACTGTTTATTGGTGGGGTGAAGGGTTCATATAAGTTTACTAATTGGGTACTGTTCAGGTGTATTCTATTTTTTGACAACTGGAAAAAAATGACCATTCGAATAATTCAATCCATGTATTTACCCAAGTTTTTTTCTATAAACCAAAAATTAAAAGTTTGTGTAATTTTTTTTCACGCTTCATTCAACAAAATTAATTAGCTAATCATTTGATGATCCTTTTGTCTTTTTAGTGAAATATCAAAAAAGTATTTTTTGCTTTTTGTTTATCAATGGAAGAAAGATTGCAGAAAATTTTCAAATTACATAAATTACTAGTAGAAATATAATGTAGAAATTTCAGCCTGATTTTTCACACTTAGTTTAAAATTCCACTTAAAATATGCTAAAAGGCCGATTTTGATAAAATTTAGGGATATATTAAATGTTGAATGAATCTGTCGATGAGAAGGTTGTTTTGTAAGAAAATCTCATGGATTTTTTTCAAGTCTACCTCACCTATTTTAATGATATAATTACTCAATGGAATATTGTGCCACTCTTCATCATATTACATTTATAAGAAGATATTAACCACTAAATCTATTGGAATTGTATTTGATCATACACCCTGTTTATTTATGATTGAAATCTGAATCGAAAAAAAAATGCCAAAAAATTAAAAATTTGCTGTTTTTTCTTAATCAAAATAGGGGTTTCAGATGAATTTTAGTTTTGTGAGAAATGTTACTGTAAAAGATGAAGGGCAATTTGCTGAACACAAAGTACATAATTTGACCTAAAACAGCTCTTTAGATCAAAAGATATGAGAGATAGAAGTTGCAATTTTTGCCAAAAATTGGAAATTAATCAAGCCTTTCCACTTGGTCCAAAGGGAAAAATGATGCAAAAACAAAATCCTTTTACTGCAAAATTTGTAAACTTTTGAGTTGTGTTGCTAACTCAGCTCTTTTGGAATTAGATTTAGCTCTGTTCTTTTGTTCAATCACAAATTCTGGATCTTGCTTCAAGTTTCAGATCTGACATTTTGACTGTGCAAATTTTTTTTATAGCGGGCATTTTTTGTTCAATTTATTTACAATTCTCTTATTTTGATTTTTTTAAAATTACAAAATGATTGCAGTGACTTATTCTTTTTCTATATACTTCAAATTTTTTTTCTACATCACTCGCTTCTCTTATTCATTCAGATTATCATTCAAAAAATTTATGTCAAAAGAGCAAAGCTTAAAAAGCAAAAAGAACAAACTCATCAAATGAATTTTCTAATGTTAGAATTAGTGTAAGTCACATTATTTGATTTTTACATTATTTTTACAATAAAGATATTAGCCCTGTTGAAGCGTTATAGCAGTTGTAACTTGTTAACTTATTGCTGATGTTTACAGATGCTCAAAAAAATTTCTAGTTGATTTCCTATAATAAATTATACGATAATATTTTCTATTACGAATAGCATAAGAAGTAATGTTTGTAAAATCATACTATGTTTTTTTTTCAAATCAATTCAACAAAAGCATTTTTTTTTATACCAAAATGATTTCTACAAAAAATGACATAGATTAAACTTTGATTATATCCAAGATGAATCATACATTTGCAATATTAGACCAAAATGTTGTTTATTGAGCTGACTCTTGCCAGAGTGAGATAGACAAGTCTACCTTGACCTGTCCACATGATATCTCCATAAGTTCTGAACGAATCTCAATGAAATTTCCTGGAATACAGAAGAAGGGATTAAATTTTGGAGCAGATCCATCAACAATTATCTCCCTTATATTATAGCTTTTGTTAACGCAGGTGTTTTATTCAAAATAAGGGCTTATGACATTGGATTTTAAATAGCTCATAATGTCTTATTATGAGGCATATAGTTCACTTGTAAACTTTGCTCATGAAATTTCCTTTCCAACAATGTATAATACGTCCATATTTGATGAATAATTCGAGGGTTTATGATATTCAATTGTAAACAGCTCAAAATGACTTGCATATGTTTTTCCTGAGGCATATGTTTTTTCTGTAAAGTTTACTCAGCATGAAATTTCCTTTCCAACAATATTCACCAAATATGGGCATGTTGAATGATGTTTTTTTCTGACTCAGGCACCACAACAAAAATCTACCATTATGAAAAATGGCCGAAAAATTCCTTTGGAACTGATCTGGAATGTCTACCCAAGTTATTCTTACTCACCGAAGGTCCCTCTAGCATGTCCAATTAGTTTCATTAGCGAACTAAAAAATTTCTATGAGATTTTATTATATCACTAGGACTATAAAGTTTTCCTTGAAGAGGATAGTTTTCTGGTTACAACATTTTTTCTGGATACCACCATATTTTTCAACCATTTTGACTAGACAACATACTAGCAATTGAATTTTTAATGTTCAGCTTTTTTTAATTACTTTTAAAATTTGAAATTCACACCAAAGAAGAATGCATTCTTAATCATGCAGTGATAATGATGATGATACATGCATTCATAGAAAGCTCCCTTTCTTGAGAAGCTTCATACACAAGTCTCCATTGGACAAAAGTGTTTGAAAACCAGAGTAAGTATGGCAGAGGAAATGTAAGGCAAGTTAAAGAAGACTGAGAGAAAAGTGCAATAAAGATATTTACATAACCCAGAGCAGGAACTACAGTAAGTTATGTTAAAAAATGGAAAATGAATATAAAATATTGGTAACAGGAAGAAATTCTAAATTTTCATTATTATTTCATAATATTGTTTTACTATATCAGATTGAAAATGATGATGTTAGTTTTTTTTAGGCCTTTTAGTTTACATTATATTTACTGCATGGAAAAGTTACTGAAATATTTGTAAAGAGTACATGGTGCAATCATGTTGAATGTAGGACATGACTAAACAGTTTCTATTGCCAAGAAGTGCATTAACTTGGATATCATTTTGCATAGCAATCGATCGCATCTTTGTGCTTGATTTTTACAAAAACTGCATTGATTTTGTTGAAAAATTTTCTCAATTATAAAAAATTACTTCTGGGCCCCCTTCAGGATAAGGGACCCTGAAGCTAAAGCAACATTAGTGTTATAATAGATCCGACATATTTTTTCTGTTACTTTACCAAAAGAGTCTGAACCTACATTGTATTCATATTTCTATTGAATTGATAATTTTTCTATCTCTACCAACAGAGATTAAACCTATAAGCATTATGTTTATCATTCTAATTGATAATTTTCCAATCGTTTTTACTCTACCAACAGTGGCTAAACCTATACACATGGTATTTATATTTCTGTCAATTGATAATTTTCTATCATTTTCCAAGTAAATCTCTCTTTTTTTTCTAATAATTTGTAGCAATAAAGTTTGGAACAACACAAATTATTTCAAGTAAACACCCATTTCTTGAAAAATAAAGCTTACATGCTTGTAGTATTTTAGGGTATTAGATTTGTTTAGCATTGCCCTCACTTCAACTTTTAACATGTATCTGATGTATGCCAGTGATATGTCAGGGTCAAGATGATCCAAGGACATTCCACTTCCTGCTGTTCCCAAGAGTACTATTAAGAAATAACTCACCAACATTCTGAATGTTTTGTAAAAATCCATGCACATATTTTCAGGAATTTCTTCCATTATGTCGGAAACATTTTGTTGCATTCACCCTCTTTCAGTAATGGTACCGATTCAGGCATTGGATTCTATTTATAAACCTATTCTCTCACTGTGTGTGTGCGTGTGTGTGTGTGTGTGTGTGTGTGTGTGTGTGCGTGTGTGTGTGTGTGTGCGTGTTTGAATGTGGAAGAAGTATTGGGTATAATTGAGTCTCGTTTCAACGACAACTCCTAAGTAAATCAATCTCTTCATCACACTATATATCACAAATATGCACAAATGCATATACTCACACACATAGACACCAGCTTAAAGATGAAATGTTTAAACCTCATTTATTGGCAATTACACAACTTGTGTAGTATAGGTTTTATTGCTTCCATATGTAGATTTTTCCTTTTTCCAGTCTTGATGTAGGAATCTGAGATGGAAATGGGGAAGCTTAGCACAATGAGTAGCTTATAATGTTTAATGAGAAGAAGGGATTCAAATAAAAGGGATGGTTTGAGTCTGGATAGATTCCAGTCATAGCATGTCAGCATGGGAGAAACTCAAGTACAATGTTATCTGAGGAGCAAAAGTGTTGAGGCACTGAGGTTAGTGCCATACATTTAAAGACTTAATGGCTTGCTTTAGCACGTTGTGAATATTTATGCATCCTGAATAAATATGGAAGATTAGATATGAAAATATGACTTCATTATTCTGAGAATACTTGTGAGTCCAAACCTTCGATGTGATCGAGTGAGAATCAAGTTAATTTAAGGAAATTCATAGCATATTTGATAAATGGTGAATCTCTCAAAATAAAAAATATAAAGTTTTATTGCGTATTTGTCTGACTCATAGGGGACATATTTCTTCACTGCTTTCATGTACACTTCTATGTTTATATGTATGTATGTGTGTGAGTATGTGTGTGTGTGTATGTGAATGTGTCTGTATTCATGTCCATAACAGAGATAAGTTTGTAGACTTTGATGAGTAATGGATTTACTAATCTGTTTAAATTAGTCAAATCTGAGTTAGCTGGACTCAGTGGTATTTTATATCAAATAGTGCAAATATATTTAAATAGGGTATGTATATCAATACATTGTGAAAAATTTGATCTCTATGTATATTCAGGGTCTGTCTATGAAGGAATTGAACTTTTAAAACAGCGCACCAATGAGAAATTTTTACCTACACATACAAGAGTGAACCTGTGTCTAGTGTCCTTGCTCTATTTTTCAAACAATGAAGGTCTCAGTAGATTGACAAGTTAGTAAGAAATTCTGATTTAAGTAATGAAAAACTTTTGGGGAGGATTTTCTTATGCTGCAACAGGTGGATGGGGAGGATAATCAAAGCTGTAGACAATGCCAAGAGTCCCAGCATTATAAATTGGGAAGAACATCCTCCAAAGAGGATGCTTAATCCGGATGACCTTTTTCATCAAGGAAGGAAAATCACCTTGAAAAAGTGTGTGCTGTGATTTGTGGAAAATGTTGCCAAACAGTCCATCAAGTTCCCAAAGAGTTAGGAATATGTAAAAGTTCATGCAATATGATTCAAAAAGAAAAACTGATGATGCATCGTGTTTTTGAAAAACCTGTGGACAGATGAATAAAATGCTATGCAATGCATCATCATTTTTTCTTTTTAAATCGTGTTGCACAAACTTTCGTAGATTTCTATCTTTTAGGAAACTTTACAGACAGCTAAGCAATGATTTCCATCAATCGAAGGACTTTTAAAACCTTTATTGTTCAACTTAGGAAAAAAAGCTAAATGCTCTAGATATACGTTGACACTCACCAGTGTAGTTCAAAAACTTAACCAATGGGATTCGATGCTCCATTGATTTATATAAAAGGTCAAGGTCTCAGCTACATTGCATTTCAGACAGAGCACTTTAAAATATCTCATTGGTAAGCTGTTTTGAAAGTTTGGTTTCTTCATGGACAAACCTTGTATATATATATATATATATATATATATATATATATATATATATATATATATATATATATATATATATATATAATATTTAAAAGTTGTTTCATCACCAGTCAGTATGACTTCTATATTGCATGTTTTTCAAAATACACCTATACCTTAAATTGTGTGGTTTTCAATTGCACAGGTTGATGTAGTGTTGTTAAGGTATTGCTGTACAATTGATATAGTCAAACACAAACTGAAAAAAACCCATTTAATTGTAATTAGACCTTGAGCAGTTCAGTTTTAAATAGTATGGAACATTCTAGAATGAATTAACCACACTAATCAAATTATACCTGTATATATCTATCTATATACACATACATAAATATGTTTATTGAGATTTACTGTTTTTTGTTTTTGTTGTAGTTACATTTTAGAGCACTCCATATTATGAGTGCTTCAGACCTGATCTAGTTATATTACAGAGAGACAGTATGTTATGGTACTAAATGAATCAATATTATTACACCATTTGTAAGCATTAACAGATGAAAGTGATTCCCCCCAAATACTAGTAGGTTATCAACATTTGATTCAAAAAACTTCTTATTCATTTTGATAATATCTGTATGTTCATACAAATCTTCTTCATAACAGTATGATGAGGTAATGAGTATTGTAACTTTATAACAGAGATAACATAAAATTATTTGAATGTTATAATAGAAAGATAATAATAAAAAAAATGACGAAGGAACAGTAGATCTCTTGTTTTTTCTTTTTTTTTTAACTGCTTTGTGAAATTATCTCTAGTTCAAGAGAGCTTTTTGGACGCTTGAACTCCTTTCTGTTGTTTATGCTGTTGACTCAATGTTTCGGACGATCCACTCATTGACTTTCTTCTAATGTTCTATCCAAATGAAATGGGAGTAAACAAATTTTTTTCAATTGCAGCAACACTTATAATGTAGGATTCTGATGTTTTTCTGAACTTTCCTTGTTAGGCTATTATTCCTACATCTTGTTCCTGTTGAGTAGCGGGAGCCAATTTGAGTCTGATATACACTCAGCCAACATGCTTACTACCAATACATTTGGATAGTACTCTTGAAGAAGGCCACAGAATGGATTGGCTGAAATTTAATTTGAACAACAAAAACAACAAAAAGAAGTTCAACCGTCCAAATGTATGGTAATGATCCTTCTCAAAATCATAGAGTTGTCTCTAGTTATAAATCATTTTGCAGCTGTATCTAAGTATCTTAGTAATTATGTTTTGGACAGGGAAAAATCTTTGGGGCTTAATAAATAAAGCATGTAAGTATATGCCAATATTTTAAACTGCAAGTTTTGATGTAATCAATATATATGCACATATCAATGAAATTCAGAATGCAAGGCAATTGTTTTGTATTCTATACTTGAATTTTACTTGCAATAGCATGAGAATACAACATGTATGCCTGTGTTTGCATGGATATACATTGGTGAATATTTTTATCAATTCATGTGAGAGGGTTCTCAGGACTTCCTGTTTTCCCATATCTCTGAAAGAAGCATGTTTGTTAAAGGATATCAGTAAAAGATGCCCTGATACTGACATGGAGAAGACTGTGTGAGAAAAAGAGAGAGTAAAAGAGAAAGAGACAAGGCCCAGAAAGAAGGTACTTGATATATAGCACATGTGTAGACATAATCTGTCAGTGACTGCCTGATAGTGTAATTCAAGGAACCAAGTGTTGATCTTTGAGGAGAGATAAACAGGTTCGCTGATATAGAAGCCAAGAAAGGAAAAAATAACTGTGATGAGAAAAAAAAAGAAGCTGAAAAAAAAAGAAGCTAAAAAAAAATGGAAAAAAATATAAGTGATAGAAATTGTATAATTTCCCCACAAAAAAAGCTACTTTTTTTTGACTAATTACCATAATTATTAGTAACCATTGAAATTGTAAAAAAGAGATATTCAGGTTATCATAATGTGTTATCCTTATTGTTATCACTACTTTAATCATTATTACTTACATTTTCACACCAGTTGACTGGTGGTTACTTCAGGAGACTGAGTGACAGCAAATCCCCTCAAGTTTCACCCTTCTTTTTCCAGGCTGTCATTGCTGTCAAATGGGGGTTGTAGATCTCATACTTTCAGTAACTCTTCTATTGTATTGGTGCAGACCTCAGTAGTGCTGTGGTCTGTATAGTCCCAATCCGTCCTCTTATCTCCAGTTACTCCAATCTCATTTTTGGTGTCTTTAGTATGGTTCCAAGTGCGCCAACTATTACTGGTACTACCCTGACTTTCATGTTCCACACCTTCTTCAGTTCCCTTGCCAGATCCAGGTATTTCTCCAGTTTTTCACTTTCTTTCTTATTTACTCTATGATCTGCAGGCACAGCCATGTCTATAATATGACAGGTTTTCTCTCCTTTGTCCACAACTATCAGGTCTGATCTTCTCATTTGGATGAGGTGTCAGTTTGGATTTCAAGGTCTCAGAATATTTTGTGGCTGCTATTTTCCTGAACAGTCTTCAATTTGTACCAATACTGTTTGTCCACAAGGTCGAATCCCAGTCATTTACGTAGTTCCCAGTGTATCAATGTTGCTACCCTGTCATGTCTGTCTCTGTGCTCTGTCCGGGCTAGCTGAGACATTCAGTGGTTACGCGGTTTACAGTCTCGCTCAGCATTTGCATTTCAATACCAGATGGTTTTTGCTGAAGGATGAGTGACAGTAAGTCTCCTAAGATTTACAGCCCTCCTCTCATTGTCATTACATATTACAGCAGCACTGTGGTTTGTACTGTCTTCACAATACTTTTTTCATCGTAGCTGTATGTCCAATATTCATACAGACCCCAGTAGAGCATAGTCTCAATCCTTCCTTTTATCTCCAACTCCTCCAATGTCATTTTCAGAGTCTTTGGCATGGTTCCGAGTGCCACTACTACTATTGGTACAACCCTGACCTTCATGTTCCATAGCTTCCTCAGTTCTCTTGTCAATTTTTCACTACTTTAATTATTATATTCCTTATTTTCATCACTGTTTCAATTATAATGATCCTTAGCTTATCATCATTAGTAGTATTGATTGTTTTGAATTAATGATGTTGCAGTGGTTATTTCATACTTGTCTTTTACCCAAGCCTAACATTTAGACATCATCATCATCAATGATGATGATGACGATGTTGATTCCTTTTTTTCCTTATAATTTGGTCTTCATAGCTTTCTACATTATAGTTATTCCAAACACTTTTCTTTCTTTTGATATAACTTTTTGTTTTTGCTTGTAGTACTGACAAGAAAAAATTCCTTTCCTGAATACTAGTTTGTTTTCCATTCTAATTATTTTCATTTTTTACATGATATTTCTCAAGATAAAAATCAAGGTTTTCTATCACAAAAAAGGAAATCATTCTTATTAAGCCTGATTGAGCAATACAGCATTATTCACTTAAATTAGCATTGATATTATGATTGCTGATATACTGTAATGATGGAATAAGGAGAAACAAAATATTGAAAAACTAGAATACTTTTGTCTTCCTTTCATGATCTATTACAGAATGTTGAATTCACAACTGGAAATTTATTTTTCAGGTCAGAGATTGTGACGTATTACCCACTAATTGAAAACAAAAAATAATTCAGAATGCATGAAAAATGACTTTTTTGCAAATATTATACAAAAGGTAAAACAATCTTTAGACTATAATAGTCCATGTTATTATAATTCATTAAAACGTCTACTGCATGTACTCACCTACTGCAAAAACTACAATATAAACCCATAGAATCTTCTGAGAGTAATGTTTTCAGTAATTTAGTTTTTGAAAACCATTCTCCAAAATATGTTTTTAGGGGGACTTTATCCAAAGCCCCATCTGAATTTAGCCCTACTAAAAACATATTTACATGATTATTCATCTTGCTAAAATGATCTCTTACTATTTAAAGGAATAATAAAGGAACATTTTTCATTCTTCTTTGTCAAAATAGAGGATTTTTTTTCTCTTTTAGGGGTCAAGCTCAAGTGGGATTTTTTTCTTCCTCTTAAGGGTCAAAATTGGTGGATAATTTTTTTTCCACTTCTAGGGGTTGAAATCCAGAGTAATTTTCATTTACTTTTAGGGGTCAAAATCAAGGGGAAACATTTATTTTCATTTTTAGGGGTCCAAATCAAGGAGGGTAATTTTTTTCACTTTTAAGGGGCAAAATAAGGTGATTTTCCTTCACTTTTGGAGTACAAATTTTTTTTCTCTTTACCCCCCATTTCACCAATAAAGATAATTCCCCTTTTGATTTTGACCTTGAAAGTGCAAAAAGAATTTGGTGATCAGCCCATTTTTTTCTTACATTAATGCCCATTTTTTAAACTTCAGTCCTCCCCTGAGCCCTTTTTGTAATATTAATCCTTTTTTTCAAATTTCCCCAAGCCCCTTTTTCTTCACATCAACCCCAAATGCCTTTTCAACATTAGCCCCCCCCCCCGTTCTTTTTACAGTGTAAACAGTAGCAATAATCAATTTTAAGAACAAATCAGATTAAATGATACCTGATTTCCATTCATCCATCTTTTTATTTCATTTTTGGACAGCAATTTACTCTGCCTGTTAGGATGGTTATTTAGTCAAGTGACATTAATATGAATTATTTCCTTTCTTTACTAAAGAAGACATCATACAGGCAGGGATGAGAGAGCAAAATTCTTATCTACATGAGCTCTATCTGATATCTACACACATCTGAGACTTATCTTCTTTACTCCAGAGATTGTAAAGAGTGAATGTGATTATGTTACTAACCTTAATCAACCATGATTCTCTTATCAGGAAGATTTATTTTCCAGAGAAAACAGGTGGTCTAGTAGTCAGAAAGATTAAATCAGACTTTCAGTCATCCTTCATTTAGCAACTAGAAAGAATGATTAAAAATAATCTCATGACAATCTGGATATTTTAATAACAGTTATTTCTGCTTAAACAGCTAACATTGTGAGGAAAACTGTACAAAATGATACCCCGAAAATCTGTGACAAGTAAATATTACTAGGTATTTTATTCAGTATTTTTCTTTTTGAATTTAGAGACTAAAGAGGATGAATGAAATAATTCTTCCCTATACAATATGTAAAGGATTTTCCCACATAACCAATACATCGAATAGATAATGGAAGGAATTGATAATGAAGGAAATTCAAGAATTTCATTCTATGATGGTAGATCTAATACAGATGTAAGTAAATCATGGTTTGTTAGTGTCTGTAAAACTGCAAGAAGCCATCACATCAACCATCCTGTTATTCCAAATACGTATCTTTTTATTCAACAATTTTGTGATGGTAATGGTACACTGCAAAATAGTTATTAAAACCTTGTTCAGCAGAATTTTGAAAAAAAAAAAGAAATCAAAGTAAGTTGAAAAGATAATTTTGCAAAATCTATATATTTCTAATATACAAAATAGCACAGTTGGTTTTGTTAATATTTCCATACTTATTCAAGTCAATTATCTTTTGTCCTTCTCAAACAGTCAGTTTTAGTAATTCCAAAAGTAACTTTCACTGTTGACAATTTCTTTTTGTGTACAATACTTATCAGAGGATGAGAAAAATAAACCTTAAAACATGAGCTAAATTAATTCTATTTTTTTGATTAGATTAATTAATTAACTGTCATACCTTTTGGAGGACTTACTTGTTAGTTATATGATTTATCCTAGTAAACTGGACAATATCCTTTTCACAAATGTAATATATTAAGTTCTGTTTTTTGTTCAAGATGACTTGTTAATATTCAATAATCTTTTTAGATCATCCTCATTTTTACAATGTTTCAGTTTGTTCATTTTCTGGCATTCTTTGGTAGACATTTCTCTCATTGGCCTGTTGTATAGTAAGGGTTGGTACAAAATTTTTATCCAATGTATAAATAACACTAAGAGGAATAAACCAATTTGTCAGTAATATACAAAATAGCTGACCTATCCCTACATTGTTAAAATTTACTTATTTTTAGAATCCCTAATTTTGAAAAGAAATTGATTTTAATCAATAAAAATCTGAAAAACATTTGAAAAATCATTGTCTATGAAAAATTAAAATTGATTTCTTGAAAAGAGAGTTACTTCAAAGTCAGATGGCAAAGATCAATGTCAAACCTCCATATTACAGGATTCCCAACTGAAATGATAAATATAGTATCGAGTCACTTATATATTTGGATATACCTAGTCCCTTTACTTTTATTGTGAAGCTGACATGGATTGAGTATCAGTCTCCAAAGTATTCAAACCAACAATATAAGAACAAATCTGGTTAGTCACGCAGTAGAAACCGTCTAAACTAAGGGACTAATTTAACATAAACTCAGATGATAGATTGAACCAACCCCTAAAAACATATTTTGAGGGGGAATTTAAAAAAAAAGGATTCTTTCTAGACATAATAATAAGTAAATGTTTGAATTTTTTGGCCTCCTGGCTCCATTGATGCAGTCTCTATGCACAGCATATACAAAGATAGATAAATACCCAGTCAGTCAGTCAGTCAGCCAGATTCACTTGGAAACAGAAAAAACTTGACAATTTTGCTGACAGTTTGGGTTGATGGTTCTCTAATAGGGCATTTTCTTCCTTGCTGCCAAAAGCCGAATTCCTGATTTTTTAAAATAATTTTGTTGGGTCAACTCAGACCCCACCCTTATGATTGATCTGTAGTGATAAGTCTTTCACCAACTGCAGTCATTTATTCAAAACAAGTTTTTAATCAACTAGATAACAGTGGTAAGAGATACTTTTGCTGCCATCATGTGTTATATTTTATTTTATTCAAGTCAACTTACAAGAGTGATAGCCACAAACGACAGTTGAAGTCTATTCCCACCACAGAGCAAGGAATGAAGGAAAGAAAGAACAAAAGAACTAAACAGATGAAGACGGAATGGGAAGACCAATAAACAATAAAAAAGAGAGATCAAGGAAGAGATAAAGGGAGGTAAGAAAGTAAGATGAAGTTAGAAAAGTCTGTCTTGAAAAATTGTACAATGCACTTTCATGGCGAAATTCATTGAAATCTGACAAAAATAAT
>OY735198.1:30980693-31020693 GCA_963457665.1 Thysanoteuthis rhombus
AATCTCTCTCTCTGTCTTATATTTTTCCGAACAGCTATATTTTTTGATGTACAAACAATGAATGATTTGACAAAATTATAAAAATTATTTCTACTTTTAAAAAAGAAAAGAACTTTTTTTTATTATGCAACTACATCCGTATGTGCACAAAGCAATTAGATGCTTCTCCTATCTCGACAATGTTTTGTTCCAGAACAATTATGTTGCATCGATAATATTCATGATTTAGAAGGTAATTTTCAGAAATTTTGTTAAGCTCCAGATTTTTTTCACTATTCAAAATACTTAGCTTCGTAGTCAAAAGTTAAATAGATAGAAAAATAAAATTACTTCTTGCTCCATTAGTGAGGCTTGTACACATGATATATACATAGATAACCAGCCAGTCAGCCAGCCAACTGACCAACCTGAAGAAACCTATATTGACAGTCTTCACTGACAGTATCTAATAAAAGAAAACAAAATTGATGTGTGTCTATATATCCAGATATTTGAATAACATTTTCTTTTACCCCTGCCTCCATAGCACAAACAACCAAGAAATTACCATTCTCTTTTTATCAAATTTATCATGAAGTTAATCAAATGAATAACAAATGTGTAGATAATTTCATTCAGTTTAAAGTCTGAGGATTCAAACAAACTTTGTAAAGATTAAAATAGGCATTAAATTTGCTTACCAAGCATTTTTCTAAACAATGACAACCTAAAATAACCTATTCAGTCTGTATAAAAGTCAAACATTAATCATAGATTAAGCCCCCCAAAATACTAAATTAAAATGAACTTTTAAGAAAAAAAGAGGAAAAAAACAGCAACATGTATCAGTGCCACAGCGATCTTCACACTTGATACAAATGGGTGGTAAAGCTGTAAAGCTTTATTCCTGATACAAGGCTGATGATGCTTGTAGCAAATAAGAAAAACTTTGATATCTATGGAAGACAAATATCCCTTTCATTTTATGACCAGACCAGAATGTGTATTGTATGACAATTAGAATTGTTCAAGTTCATCATTTATTTAGAATCATTCAGTTACAAGCACAAGTCCGCAAGTCTAGGGCAGGAGACATATGATTGGATGCATGCTTTCACTATTTAGTCCAGTTGTTAAGAGTCACATATTATAAAAATCATGCAAAATGTAACAAAATTATTGAAGTTTGAGTCGATGAATCATAGTATGTGGAGATCAATGTAAAATAAGGATACCTTTATTGGTTTGATGCATGCTTCCCCAATAAACAAGTTAGAGTAATGAACAAGTCTCAAACACAACTCTCTTCTCTAAAAGCTGATCATTCCCTGCTTCCAAGACTGTACATATACTGTCAGATGTGAACAGGAGGCATTGAAGAATTATTCTGTCATGTTTCTCAGTCTTACGGCAAATAATGAAGGGCTCTTCATGTTTTTAGTCTTAAGAATTCAGGGTATATAAACAAGATGAAAAATATCATTGGTATATTCAACTATGGAATCATTCTTAAATGATGGAAACACACATGATGGACTGTTCCCTAGTGATTTCTTCCTGCAGATCATTGTGGAAAGGAAGGATCCAAGAAGGTCCTAATAGGAACAATTAACACACTGATGTTGTTATCTTTGTTGTCACTTTCTTTGAAAGATTGAATTTTGTTACGAATTATGATAGCTTTTGGGGTTGAGAAGAATTACAGATACATTTCTGTCCATGATATATGTACTAAACTTTGGCAATGACATAGGAAATATTCCACCAACTCAAGCAGCACTTGCGCAGCACATCAAACATGCTGTGTATCAGGTTGGATATGAGTGATGCCAAAGTCTTATTGCTGAGCCAGTCCTCCCTGACCCATCCAACTAGGGTGACCACATTAGCCCAACTTCTCAGAAGAATCAATGTTTTATAACAAACTAATCCAATATGGTCACATGCAAAACTGTTGTAAGTATAAAGATGATCAGTTAGAGTGCACTGAGCTTTGCCTCTACCTGTCTGCCAACTTCTATATGTGGAAGATTGACTGTTCCACCCACATGAAACAGCGGGATGAACAGGTAGGCATGGAATAAACTACATGTCCATAGAAAGCTCTATAACTACAAATCATGCGTTCGGTTGAAGGCAGGCCTTTCTACAGCACTTGCAGAAAAAGATCACATAGCTCAGAGAAACTCCCACCTTGTGCTTTTCGTCTGCTCTTACTCTGCAGTTTACTTCATCAAGAGTGGTTGCCTGGTAGACCCTGGAATTGCCACGTCATCCAGTCAGGTGCCTCTTTTGCTCACTGATGATAATTAATTCCACAAGGGATGAAGGTCTTGTATCTTTTCTGTAAGGCTCCATTTCTCCACTGGCCGCAGGCTAGTTATTTGAACATGAGAAGATGATAGTCCTCTAACTTTGCTATGTGGCATACCTATTGCAGATGAGTCTCTTGTGGCATAGCCTCAGTGATTGTAGCCATGGCTGATGAAGATCTCATTTTTAGTGGTGAAATAACTTTATTAGACATTAAGAATGGTACGGAAGTAATGCTGATGGTAGTGCTCAAGTACACATAGGTGATATAGGACCCAGGATTCTACACTTGATACCCCATAAACATTTGTGTAGTCTGCCAAATGACATGGTTTTCCTTAGCTAGTCTGTTGTCTATCTTTTTGTCCAATCTGGCATGAGAGGATATGACACAACATTGGTTGCTGAAGTTCTGAATCATTTCCAGCTTTGTTGGGCCAATTGAGATGGAAAGCAGGTGATATTTGTACAATGGAGAATGACAGTCTTTTCAAGGCTGACTTCCATGTCGAAGACGTTTGTGATCCTTGCAAAGTAGGATGTTACCTGCCAGAGTGAGCAAGTAAGGACAGTATCATCTGTGAACAGCTGCTATCTCACTGAGGTCATTGTGTGTGCTCATAGTTACTCCAAGTTGAACAGGATGACATTTTTACTCATGTAGACTGTTTCAACATTGTGCAAAAGAATTATGAAAGTAGTGTGGGGGCCAGCACACAATCTTTCTTGATGCAGTTTGCACTTAGGAAAGGTTTGGAGAAGTCACTGTCACTTCTGACTTGACCAAACTGAATCTCATCATATTGGATAATGATGGTGAGAAACTTTGGTGAGCAACCTAGTTTTTCCAAGATTATTCAGAGACTCAACCAACTTATTGTATTGAACCCTTTTGTCAGATTTATAAGGGTGATATACAGCACTTTGTTTCGTTTATGACATTGTTCTTGGATCAGCCTGAGGGTAAAAACCATGTTGGTCAAGCTCAGTTGAAATCTAAAAATTCAGTAGCTAATAGGGAAGTGATTCATGGCAACCTGAATTACTAGTGTATTCAGTTATATTGTCATGAGGATTTCGCTTGTAAATGAAAGCAGAGTGACATTCCAGTCAACCCATGTGGCGTTGCTGTATTCAAGGGTGTGAAATGCTTGGAGAAAACAATTTTCTCAAGATGGTTGGGCAAGATGGTGGGTTTAATGTGGTCTCACAGGGCTTCAAGGGATGTGTCTTTTGGACAGTTGATGGTTAGGATTCCAGCTTCTCTTGGAAAGTATATATATATATATATATATATATATATATATATATATATATATATATATATATATATATATATATATATACGTGAGTGTGTGTGTATTTAATGTGAGTGATATGTGAAAAAAATCTTTTTTTAAAATAGGCGTTTGATTTGTTGGCATTCACTCGCTTGGAAAGATATGAAGACATTGAAAGAATTTGTCAGACTACACAAAGTCTAATAATAAATGTACAGAAAAATTAAACATTTATATTTATACAAATATATTTATTCATCAGGAGATCAAAATGTTCTGCCCTGATATCAAATCATTTCAAGCTTATGATTTATAACTTGGTGCTGGATCATGGGAGACCATTCATTGTCATGAAATATTTGAATGTTTGAATTGAAGGAAAACTCAAAAATAACACACTTAACTAAAACTTATCTGAGTTAAAATGTGTTAAATGAAATGAGTTATTACATTTTTTCCTGTTTTTTTCCTGTATTTTTTTTCCATATATTTAATAGATGAAGTCTTATAAATCATTATTTCTTCAAACTTTTATGATCACTTTTTGCCTTCAGCTTAATTTTTTAATTAAAACTTCTTGTTCAGGCCAGTTTCCCTCCAGCAGTGAGTAAATAGCATTGATCAGACAAAAAAGAATAAGCCTTAGGTAGGATTTGAAATCACATCCTCAACAGGAAGCTCTATTTAGCCTGACCTGCTCTCCCAATTAAGACTGAAGTCCAAATAATATTGTTACACCTATCCTTCATTCCTATTGATAGCCATGTTTGTTTACATGTAGGTAGTTTCAGTATTTTTCATACATTTTTTTTGTTTTTTTATCCAATGAAATGTTATAAATCATTAATATTTAAAAATTTTAAGACTATTTTTTTTACTTTTATCTCAATTTAGTTGTTGCAATAAAAAGCAACTAATGAATTGAGATGAACTGTAGTTTTGTATCTGATTAATTATTTTGCAAAATTCAGCTCTAGAAGTTCAGGAAACATGTGACATTATTGCAGTAGTTTGAATGACATTGATTTAGAGCATATATTAAGGTAACTTATTCCTTTAGAACATGACTCGTTGAACAGAATGATTCTATATCAAAGGAAGTATGATTGATACCAATAGATTTAATTGAAGCTTAAACTTAATTTTGTTACTAACTACAACAGCAGTTTTCAGGATAGAAGACTATTGCGATGTATAGAATTATAGAGGAAAATGAATAAGGTACAGGAATTTTAATTATACTTTTCAAATTCTCCCTTGTCTTGTGCTAAGGAAATAAATTATTCCAGCTTATTTCAACTCATCACAACAATTTTCAGTTCTTGAAAGCTGCAAAAGACTCCGGCACCATTCATTCTGCAACGAATTAACAAGCTATAGCTTCAGTTGGTATCAATCATTTTTTTGGTATTTATGATCCATTTCTTCAATTAAAAATAATGACAATTTTAAAGTTATTTCTGTTCATAAAGAGTTAATGAATTTCTGATAATTGCAATAACAATGATAATTATTTCAATAACAAGTATAACAAATGATTTCAATAACCTGTTTGAATAGCTTCATGAAGTTTAGTATAAAAATCCTGTTGATATGTTAAAAACTTGAGTTTGGTGTACATTACCTAAAAGTATTTCCTTGCAATTCTTATTTCAGTTTTCTACCGTAAAACATGTGTTGGTATAGTTTAAACATCAATTAAGTTATAAATTATCCATGCATTTCTGCCATATCATCATCATCAGCAGCAGCAGCAGCAGCCTTTTAGTGTCCATCATGAGACCTTTGTGAAGATTCACTAGACCTCTCTATCATGGACGTCATGGAGCCAATACTTTCTGAAATTGTCTAATTTATCATGCCATCATATATTGTGTCAGCCATGGTATCACATATGATCTCTAGGGATCCACATGGGTTGTGATGTCCAAGGATGTCTACCATTCTTGCAAAATGACTTTCTTGTGATATCTCCATGTTGTGATGAGCTTGATTATCTCCAGTGCATGTTGCTTGGTTCAGAGTTTGAGCATTAATCTTTCAGTTACTTCCAATATTTCAGTTCCTTAGGTGGCTATCAAGAGGATGTGATGCATTGGTTGTATGCACTTTTTTTTTTTTAGGACTAATGAGATTTTCTTGTTTTCGAGGGTTAAGATTGCTCTACCAAAAGCTTATGCTAGACCGATTCTTTCTTCAATTTCTTCCTCTCTTGAGGGCTTCATGGAGATTCATTGTCCTAGTTAGATTTTGCCTACACTCTTCAGTTCTGCTTCTTAGATTTTGATTGTGGTGCCTTTGTATTCAGCATGTTGGTTGTATCTAACATTTGTTTTTCTGTGAAGTTCATGTGAAGACTAACATTCTTGTTTCCTTCATTCAGTTCGTTTAGCATTATTTGGAGATGATAAAGATTCACAGCAAAAAGCACAAAGTTTTCTGCAAATCTGACGTTTCTTAGGTATTCCTTCTTTTTCCCAGTTTAGGTATTAGAAGATCATCTCAAGGCAGATTATGAAGAATTTGGGTTAGAGGGTATTTCCTTTTTTTGAGCAGAAAAAGCACTGTCTTTATATAGCCCAGCATAGGAACTGCTGTGAAGGTCAGTATGTTGTAATATTCTGAGATATATGTAGTCTTAGCCTTTTTGAATGATAGAGGATTTCCACCGAGTCAAAGGCCTTCTTGTAGTCAACAAGCACTATATTGAGTAGCATTTTATATTCTGCTGCTTTCTTTTTTAATTGATTAATCAAATAGAGATGGACAATGGTCGAGTAGCTTCTTCTAATGTTAGCTCGTTCCCGTGGTTGGTTTCTATCTTGTGCTTTGGTGATTCAGTTGGTGATTACTTTGGTAAAAAGTTTGTAGATGCAGTTGAGTAGATTTATTGGCCTGTAGTTCTTGAGATTTTTTAGGTTCCCCCTTTCATATAGCAGTATTATGATTGCAGTGTTTCAATCTTCTGGAACTTTGCTTTGCATGATTTGAATAGAATGACTAGTTTCCTAGTGATGACTTTACCAGCTTTTTTGAGTTGGTCAATGGTGATGTTATCTGATCAAGGGGAATTTCCTCTTTTTGTTTGCTTGATGGCTTGTTTCACCCCTTACGGAGTAACATCTGGGAATTTTCAAACTGGTTGCTCATGACTTGTATATCTAGTTTGTTGTTCTGTGTTCCTTGTTTGGAGAAATAGAGGTTTTTGTAGAATTCTTGAGCATATTCTACATCCAGTTCTTGCCTGTTGTAAGGTTTCCATTCTCTTTGAGCATGCTAGTTATTTGTTTTTGCCCTATATTGAGAGTTTTTTTTAATAACTTTGAAACCCTTACCTTTCCCGAAGATTGTTCCAATGACTGTTGTTGCTTATCTTCTTTTGTCTTCTCTCTGTTTCTTTTGTATGGTTATATTTAGTTTGGTTGTTTCAATCTTTTCCCTTGTTGGTGTCATTGACTTGAGATTTCTGTATTTTTCCATGAGATTCTTGGATTCATCTGAGATTTTACTGATGATTTGTTTGCTTTTTGGTTTAAAAATATTGGCGGCTTCAATTAGAGAGGTTGTTATTTTATTGTTGAACTTATTGATGATGTTGATATTGTTCTCTTCTAGTTTAGAGAAAAGTTCATATCTGTTTTTCAGTTCTAGCTTGAAGGGTCAGGTAAGCTATTTGGGTTCATTAAGTGTTGCTGTTTGGGGTGGAACATTTTACTGCTGTCTTAACTTGGATTTTACATCTCACCATTCTATGGTTGCTTCCTACATTGACTTGATTCAGGACCCAGATATCTTTGAAATTGTTGTTATTGTCTGCTTGAGTATAGTCAGTTTCCTTCTTGGTTTTGTGATTAAGGTTTCTCCATGTCCATTTTTTATTGGATTTCTTCTTGAAGAAGGTGTTCATGATTTTGAACCCATTCACTGTTGCAAAATTTACAAGATCTTCACCTCTTTCATCCCATATCTTCAGATTGAATTAAAACTACTTTTTTTTCATTCATTTTGCATTTGATAAATATGAAATTAGTGTCATCTGTAGCACGTAGTGACAATCACAATATAGACACATATTAGTAAGTGAACACCAGAAGTGGTTCTCCTCAATATGTATGATGTTTCTGGTTCTGTTACCATTTGAAATCAAATATGTATTCTGATTTTAGTTAAAGTATTGATTTATCTACAAAGCACATTTATGTGCTTATAATTTTGCCATTGATTTCTTTATGGTGACATAAACTCCCTAGTTGTTTTTTTATTCCAAGTTGGCATAATCTGAAGATATATATCAATACGTAGGGTTTAGAAATGCCAGGCAGTTGGCTGTCATCAATAATTGTTCAGAGCTTCCATAATTTTCATTCTTTATCCACGATACATGGAGTTCTGTAATAACTCTCAAATTATTATGTATTAGGAATAATATTTTTGCTGATCAAATAGGAGCCTTAAATTTGGTAAATATCAACAGTAAGCTAATTTTTCTAACATGGACGTGACAATGAGAAAAGAACTATTGGCATGTTCAACTTCCCTTACAACAAACTAAAATAGAACAGGTTTGATTTTTTACTGCAAAATACAAGAAAGATGGCTGAGAGGCAACTAGTGATAAAAAAAAAAACTGACCATTTAAAGTTTCATGTTTAATATCAACAGGTACAAATTTAACTGCTTAAAATCTACTTAATCTTATGCAAACAAATAAATACATCTGTATCATGTCTTGTCTAATATATTTATGAATTTACTTTCTACGTTTATAATAATGTAGCATTTAGGGAGAATTCAAATGTTCAAACTCAAATTGCATCTATGTTATGAAATTTAAAGGAACTATTCAGTTTCATTGTTGAATACAACAACCAGATATTGCACAAATAAAATTATAGTCACGCTCCAGGATTTGTATGCAATATGTCAGAGAAATATTCTCCATGGTGATTTCCTCTTGATCTCTTGAAATCCATAATCTCTGAGATATAGTTATTAATATAAAACAATCAAAAAAAGAAAATATTCACTAACCGTGCAATAGGCTCCTGATCAATTTTCACCACACAGTAAGGATCACTCATGCCAGTACTGAAAATAAAATCAAAAACACGTATATAGAAAAGGTAAGAATGGCTTTGAATTTTAAGCCCCAGACTATATGTTTTAGCTTTTTTATCAATCTTCTTCCCAAAAATCAAAAGGGCTTTCTGATGCTTTCTGAAACAGATATTAGAAAAAGAAATTATCCAGAATGTTTCCTTTTATATGGTCCTATTCATGTTCATTAGTTTCAGAAATCTGTAGCTACCAATATGAGGAAACAGGGTTATTTTTCTTCCTTGTTGGCTTGGAATTTAAGCATATTATGAAAAGAATCAAATTCTTTTTCTCAGTTGGTTTCATTCTTTTCTAAAATTTGTATCAATGACACTAATATTGTATTAATAACAGCCAAATAATAATTTAAGAAATATTGTTTTGAGATAATTGAAGAAGACAAACCTAATAAAAGACAAATGATAGCATCCTGTGGAGATTTGGGCAAGTATATGTCTTCATCTGAGAAGTTTTTAAAAATGACACTAGCAAAATATTATCTTAGCTGCCATATTCTATCTTTGCGCAATAAAAGGGGAACGATGACTGCACGTATCAAAGACAGATTTGATATTCTATTCCTTTATTGATACACTACAGATTGAGGAGTTTTAACAATTTTTTTTTTTCAAGGATCATTTTTCAGAACTATCAACCAGTGAAAAGAAGCAAAAGAGCTACTCATAACAGTAAAAATTAACTTTAAATTTTGTTGGATCATTCACAAAATAAAGAGAATGAATATTTTGTACGAGTAATTGCTGTATTTCTTGGAATATCATGATAGAATAGTTCCTAAGATCATCAGATTTAATTACTTGATATTGATTAGCAACAGGAAATCGTGATGATGGTTCAGCTACATACCAGTAGAAATCTTACTTAGGCAAGGATTTTTTATCAGTTCATAATAGAAAATGTTTCCAATAAGTTTGTATGTTTAGAATGTGTTCATTTCAATGATTAAGCCCATTCTTAGATGTTAATGATAGATTTAACTCCATAATTCTTTTTCAGGGATAATCAAAAAGTTATATTCAATCCTGAGATATTGTTAAAGACTGATTTATGATTATTAATGGAGCCACATACATTCTGTATCAAACCAATTTATTCTTGAATTCAATTTGTTAGCTCAACATGCACAATCAAAGATAAAGTAGAAAAATCAATGGGATAGGTGTGAATAATTTTGAAAGCATTTCATACAACTTTTTTTTTGACCCTGCAATCCCGGGTTTTTCTTATGATAGAAAAAATTGACTGCAAATTTATGGCAATCCTAAAAGTGCTTACTTTGACTAATAAATTTGAGTTTGAGCCAAGTTATGATATTTCAAAGTTTGTGGTTCAAAATGGCCATTTATTTAGTTCCAACCTCATACATACCTTAATTGCTTTTTTTTATTTCCCTGGGGTACAATTACCTCTTTGTTTGAATATTTTTTCAAGTGCAATGTTTACGGCAATATCAATATCAATAGAGTTGCACCTCATGTTAACATCAATGTACAGAGGGAAAAAGAAAGGAAAAATTTTTTCGTTGGCTCATAGGAACAGGGAAAGAGCATTGCCTTTGTATGATTATGCTATTGTGACTGCGGGTGCAGAGGTTAATAGAAATAATCCTCAATCTTTTTGTTGCCAATTTCAGTCATAGTAAAATCCATAACATCTTAATAGTATAAATAACTTTTTTCCAGCACAACAATCATTTAATTTATGAAGATTGAGAGAAAGTAGATAAAAAAATAAGTATTGGACCATAATCTGAGAATACTGGTGTATTCAAAATCAAGTTCCAAAACAAAAAACTTTGAAGAATATCAAATCAGCTGCAAACTGAACTTTTACTGATTACTGAAACAGTACTACAGATGCAGTACTCACTTCTGTGAAGAAGTTGGCCACTTGACATTCTTGTCATGCCATTGCATGACACACACATTTACTCTTCATCTTTGGGGTTGCGACTGAAGCAAGAAAAATTTTTCTTCGCCTGGACATCTTCCTTTGAAATGTGATAATACCAAATATATAGCATGCCTAGCAGGAATACCGAGGGAAAATAGTTTCAAATATTACAACACAAGAAAAAATATGTTCTTTATTACACTGGAAAAATAATTTGATGAACAAAACAAAACAAATAATGTAATCTCTGAGTTTGACTGGGCTTCTGGATACGCAATATTAGTACTTCTCCTATTGGGCACAAGTATGTAATGGTTACTTGCGGGGGAGGGGTTCCAATCCTACAAAAATCAATACAGAGCTGGCAATGGGAATAGCATGGAAAAGTAAAGTTGAGGCCAGCAATCTTGAGAGACAGTCCTGGTGCCTTTTTATAATGTTGAAGTTTTTGTATGAAATTTTCTAAACTCATGAAGTTGTTTCGTTTGGCTGAAGGAGGCTATTTTAATCCAGAATTGACCTTCGTTAATCTCCAATGACTTTGGAGGTCAGCACCACCTATCGTGTTATCTTTTTCTGCTCAAGTTAACCCAACACACCAATTCACTCCTGAGAATATTATTGTTCGACTGCAATACAGATCCTAAAGGCAACAAACTAATTCTACATCCAATGACCTTGGATTTTGAGGGAAGAATTTGATTTTAACTTTTGGTAACAAACTCAATATCTCTCTGTATTTTTCTAGAAATTGCTTCACTTAGATAGAAATGACATTTCTGAACTCGAATGGCCTCTGAAGTCAACTTCACATAGCCTATGTCACAACTGGATGTCTTATGAGTTCTGATGCCAATGGTCATTGGGCCTTGTCATTTTAGTGTTATTGTAACACAAACAAGCAAATAGAAGGTTCAATTAGATAGAAATTACCTCTGGTGACCTTGATTGACCTCAGAAGTCAATCACACAACTGCATGTTTTGAGAGTTTTAATGCTAAATACTATGCCAAAGGGCTTCGTAGTTTTAGTGTGATATTGGCACAAACACATACACAGAAGACTCCAATATTAGAATAGACTAGCAAAGAAAAATATATTCTTTGGCATATATTTTTCACACAACTCAACAAATGAGAAAAGCTGATTTACACCAATTACAAATGAAGGAGTAGCTGTAGCTGAAGAAATATTCTGATGAACAAGATAAATGATGCAATTCCTTAGTGTGATAGAGATTCTTGCCTGGATACATAATGTTTTTCAAAATTGTTGTCAGTAAATCTTTTTCAGGTCTGTACATTGTTTTACAAACAAAACAGAAGATATAAAGATTTTAAGCCCTTTAAGTAATTTTGTTTGGCTGAAAAAAAAAACCCAACCATGACCTAGGAGGTCAGCATCCATCATAAGATTTTCTCAGCTCAAGTTAATCTCATATACAAATTTATATGCTAGAATGTTGTGGGTTGGCTGCGATATGGCTTTAAAAAACTATTTGAATCCTAAATTGATCTTTGGTGATCTTCATTGGTGCCTATTGAATATGACCTCATCTGCACAACCATTTGTGATATCAAAAACCTGTTTGTACTTCATAGCAAACTCTACACTCAGTCCAGTGGCAAATACTGATATTTTTACAAATTGGTACCACCCAAAGTGGCCAGATACTTTTTTGTATTTTATCTTCGTATATGTTTTTAGTTTATATCTTGGTATGATAATCCTGCTTATCTTATAGCTTCATGATAGTTATATCTCTGTAAATGAACTTACCCAGTATAAAAGCACTCAAAGAGCGCATAACTCTGCAAACAAAAGTAATTGTTTGAAATTCAATCATTCCTTTTGCAGCCTATTTGTCAACCTTTCACAAAATTTCATTTAATTCTATTCAGTGCTTTCAGAGATATCATGTGGAAAAACAGATGGAAAGATGTAACCGAATACATATACCTCTCCAACTTTGTCGACAGAGGTTAAAAAAACCCTCATTTCTGTATATCATTTATTATGATGTCTAGACAATGTTTTTGAAACCCACTGACATCACAAACAATGAATATATTCCAATGTGTTTTATCTTTCACATACACTGAAGCATTGATATAAAGAGCATATAAGAGCAATATGCATAAGTTGCTCTGTGTCACTATCATCCAGATCACTATCAAAATAAATTCCAGTTCATTTGCTTGGCTGCAGTGGGTTTGTAGCTTACTCATATCTGCTCATTTTAGACCATCCAGTGCAATGGTCAGGCAGGTAATTTGCATGATCATATACATGAGCTGGATAGCAGGTCCAACACATCCTCTGGTGCAGGCTTACCTCCCATCCACTAAATGGCCAGATTGCCATCATGAATCTTCCATCTATAATTCATTGGATGTGATTCACTGGGAATGTACTCCAAACACCTCTATTGGATAGAAGTCTGATAGTTTGCTTATATAGCATGAATGAAGAGAAGATCTTCACAAGAAGGTAGCTGACTGGAGTCAACTTCTCCACAACTTGAACAAAACAGCTGTTAGCAAAGTTATATTTGTGAAAGGCATATACATCTGACATTTTACCATATTTCAAAATGGGTCATCAGAGACATCCCAAGAGCTTCCCGAATCTCTGAATGTGCCTTGGTAGTCTTGAGTTGTTGGAACGTGACTGACTTTTCATTGAAAGTGTTGACTGTATCACAGTCTATAAATGAGTGCATTTCAATCAGAGCATCACAAACATCCTCAGAGATAACATACAGTACTTTGTGCTTGATCTTCTCAGGCCAGGCAGAATGCTTCCAAGCTAAATATGTGAATCAGCGCTTATTCTTTATTGACACCTTTCCATAAACATCAAAGATAATATCAATGGGCTTGATCTGACTACCTTTATGGATAACTTGAGCTAATACTGATTCTACAACTGCTTTGGAATTCTCCTTTATCTTTTGGACCAGGCTCATTCCATTTTTCAGAGAGGCTGTAGGCTGAGGGATGGTTTCTGCTTGCAGGATATGTTTCTCAAACTCTCTGGTATGAGCTGGTTTGTTGGTTTGACAAAGAGACCCATCACTGTGGACTAAGACCCAATGAAAAGATCTCAGTGGGTGGGCTAAAAGTTCACCCATGTGCAGCTGTCTGCTTTCTGCTATTAGAATCATTTGCCCAAACAGTTTCCTCTTGGCTTTAAAGATAAGTTTTTTTTACTGCAAAGAGTTCTTGCCAATGTCTGAGGATATTCTAAGCTTCTTCTTTGTAATCATGTAATGATGTCTGAACTGTCTGACTTCATCTTCTCTTGTTTGAAATCTTTATAAGCATATTCATATATTTTTTGGTCTTGTGAGATTTTTATTGACATCTGGAGGTGCAGCAATTCCAGTTGGTCAGGATGGAAAGGATTGATCAAGATAAACTACATTAGCTGATCAAGTGACTGGACATCAACTTCATCCTTCCTGATTTTTGGTAATTGTAGATTGGGACGAGGAGTCATTTTTTACCAGTCATATCCATACGCTGCCTAAGGAACCTGTCTCTGTATATAGATGAGAAGTTGTATCTTGTTACAGCTCCCTCCATCAGACTGCAGCCTTTTGTTCAACTAGGAGATTGTGTATCCTTGTTGACTATCTCCTCTATTGTGTGATTAACAGGTATATGCCCCAAAGGGGTTGTGGTTGCTAATTTGAACTGCAAATTCCCCTTGGATGAACTTGGTGTAAACATCCGAATGTTCTATTGACAGCAGAGTCATAGAGGCATTGTAGTATGGGAGAAACCAGGCATAGTCCACCTTATCATAGGACAAAACATCATGGGACTATCTGTATGATTGCTGCAGAATGAAGCATCCGATTGCCCTCTCCTGAGGCTCTTATTAGAGCATCATAACTTTTACTAGGTTAAAGTAGATCATTCAAAATACTGACTGACTTATGTTATCTCCAAGAGACTACTGATGTACACGAATGCTCCCCTGCAAACCTCACCTGGTTTTGTTCTATCCATGTTTGGAAGCTTTTCCATACTAGCCATTCCACAGTGTTTCATACTCAAGCTATTGCCATTTCATAGCTCTGTTATATTTTTGACTCTGCATGATTCCAGCCACTAATTTTACTGCTAGAATGCCTGCCTTCATACAGAAGACATTGAGTTTTACATTCTGGAATTTCTTACCTCTGATAGACAGCAGGTAAAATTTTGTGTGGGAAGTTCCTGTCCAGATAATGATGTCCTTGAACTTGCTTCCAAACTATTTCTGCAGCCTTGGCAAACTGAACATGATTGCAGACACAAGATTTCAATACATAACCATAACAATAACAATCAATCTTTGGAACATAATTCACTTTTTCATCTAGGGATGAATGCCTAGTGAGTCTATTTAGCCTTTACTCTTGTATCATATGCACCATAAAACACAAAGTTGCAAGAACACAATGTTGGCACAAGTTTACAATTTTGCCAACGAAGCATCTTTACACGTAATGTAAGCCCTGCTATAGTTATGGAGTCAGCTAAACAAAAGTAAGGAAGAAGGATAAAAGTAAAGATGAAAAATTATGCAGTTTGCTAGCAAGTAGTTAGCTAGCAAGCTATGTTATGACATTGTAAAGGACAAAAAGCTATTATCATCAGAAGACATAGACTAAAAACTGTAGTTACGTTACTTATGTAGCTATCTAGCAAGAGAATTATATGAGCTATGAAAATTACTGAAATTCTTCAGTCATGCCTCCCTTAAGACACAACCATCTTCCCAGTGGCTGTTGAATACTTTATAAAGTGCCCAATTCTCAAGGTATATTATTGTCACTATGTATGTCCAACAGGATACCTTTAGAGGTATGATACAAGCAAAATGACTTTTATTGCAATTTTTATGAGGTCAAGTTACATTATTGCAGGACTATTTTCTGTGTGAATACCAAGAAAGCACAATATTGAATTTTCTATTAAAATTCCATTGAATTTTTCTATTCCATAATTAAGCTACAAGGCTGAAGAGATAAGGTTATCATGTATTGTTGCTTTCAGATTAACCCTACTCTGGTAACGTTAATATTTGGTACTAAAAATTGGGTGGTACTAAAATCCCAATTAGTCCCTGAACTAATTATGCTAGAAATTACTTCACTTGGCAAGAAACAATCTCTGATGATCTCAAATCACCTCCAAGGTCAACATCACATAGCCTATGTCACAACTGGGTGTCATTCAAGTCTTCGTGCTAAATATGAGATTAATGAATGTTGTAGTTTTAGCATGATAGTGGCACAAACAAATGCACAAACAAAAGGTTCTTGTAACTTGATAGATTCTATTTTTGAAATTCTTATCTATTAAATATGTTAAATTTTATATGTATTTTATTTCAGGTAAAAGATAGCTGAAATCTCAATCAACTGGTAGATTTGAAGACCTTGAGAATGGTTAGCTAAAGAGAGTTGCTCAATTTGCTACTAGTCTGAAGAGGTTAACATTTAATAACGTTTTCATATTTGCCCCATTAACATCATGGTAACACAAATGTTTGGCACTGAATGAAGCACAAATGTTCACCCTATCAACTTACATTTAGAGTCACCGTACTTAATGGAAAATAATGAAAAGCAGAAAAGTAAAGACAGAAACCATTAATTGCTGTGATATCAATGTTTGGCACTCATATTTTCTTAATATATTTTATGATGAGAAAGGAACATTCCAATACATGAATCATATTCATTCTTATTATTTGGTTGATTCATGATGATACAGTTTCTGTGTCACAGATTTAATATGTACTTGTAAAAAATTAAAGAATAAACAACCAATGCCTTTACCATATGTCATACAGAGTTACTCAAATTATTCCTCTCCATTACCATACAGATTGGCATGTAATATATTTTAAATAAATACTCATATTTCACACATGTAATATATTTTATACATACAATTGGAACATTGAAGAAATGAAAAAAATGGTGTGCAAGCAAGAATTAGTCAAGGAATGATATGATGAAATAGGAATAACATAATAGAGATTCAATGCAATGCAACTAAAATCAATAGTTTTTTGGGGGTGATAGAGTTTAATAATCTATTTGATTTGTTTAAAAAAATGATAACACTCATCACTTTTTGATTTCTAGTTTCATAAAGATATATTACCTGTTATCAAGGAAAAGCAAAAGCTAGATTCATTGCCTGTAATATCTATAGTGTATTTTTTACAAAAATTCAGAAGTTTAGAAACTAGATTTCACATGAACTTATAGAAAAGAACATTGATCAGTGTTAGATCACTTGTCTTGCTTGACATAGTAAAAAAAGTATTTTTTTGACAAGATAGCAATGAAAAATGGATCTATTACGAGAATTCAAGAAAAGAAAATTGTGAAAAGATCCAGCACAAACCATCTCAGACCAAACAGAATCAGCAAGAGGAAAAGTTTAAAGGGAATCAAGGTCAATTTTCATAATGATTTGCTAGAATCTGGATAAGCTGATGCAACAGTGAGCAGCTGACTCATTTGAATGACACTTGACATCAGAAAAGACAGTATGACATGCTCATTTTCATGTTGGAAATGTGATCAAACAAATGACCATGTAGCTGGGATAGAAATATCTTCCGAATACAGCATATTCTCCAAGCCAGTTAACTTCAGACTATCACTTCAGACTATCAAAAATTCCTCAAAGAAATTGAATCAAAACCAGAACTCTTTTTTGTTTTTGATACATAATGTTGTTGAAAGGTGGCATATGATCATAGACAGCTTGGAGAAATACTTTATGACTGAATAATGGTGCTGAGGATTTATATGAATGAAAGATTACATAAAAATATGCTGAAAACTTTTACATCTTTTTTCCATATACTCATATAACTATTACTCAAATTATTGTAAACAACATAGGTAGATATTTCCACAATCACTTCATCTTCACAATGCTTTAGACTCAAGGAGCATAGGAATTGTCAGATTTGAAAGGAATGATAAAATATGCTAGCACCGAATGATACTTAAATTGAGAATTCTTCATTCACCTATGAACAATGTGATCATAAAATTCATTTATACTTTGATATTTGCCTTTGTGCAATGAAACAAGAAACTGAAAAAAGAAAACAAAAACTACCCCCATTCCAAAACATAGCAGAAATTGTCCAAATCAGCCCAAGACCAACAATACAATATCTTCATCGCATAAGTTATTAATTGACGGAGTAACCTGATGAGAAATCATTTGTTAACCAGACCACATTCAGCAGGATTTGGATAATTGAAATGAAAGTGGATAGATGCTAGGAATTTTGATATACTGATCTCTTTTAGATGAGTCTTTATTTATGTACTCAATTTGGACCAGCAGACAAATATGGATCTCATTAAGAACTTAGTTTGAGCCACCTGCAGCCCTCTCTCAAACATGGCAGATTTCAAGATATGGTGTAGAGAGCATTTGGAGCAAAAGTTATTTAACCCATCATGAGTGGGTAGAGAATATCCATTCAGAAAAGAACAGATTCATTTTGCAGAAGAAACTTTTTTCAGAATTTAATGATAGTTATTTGAACAAAAACAACAGCCTTTTAATGATTAATGGAACTCTCTGCCAATACAATAAAAACGTATTGCGTCTCCCTGGAGAATTTGAAATAACATGTCACTTTTGTACTGTGTCTATAAAGCTTTTTCTGTAAATCTTTTTTTCAAAACTAAATTGTTACTTCATATTTCAAGTACCAGACAATACTTTCATGGAATTAACCATGGCATTTTTATGACAGCCAGTGTAGGGTTAGTGTATCACATGGCCAAGAGTGAATCATATTTTGGAGTTCATTCATTGAAAATCTGTTGGAGAGAAATGGGAGTGAGTTGGTGAAATGAGAGATGCTGGAAACAACACGATTAAAGTAGCAGGAGCAATTTAGAATTTGAAGCTTTGGAAGAAAGAAGTTCTTTAGGAGAAGCAGTCTGCAACCAGAAGTCCTGAGAGCCACAATTGCTATGCAAAGAGGTCTGTATGCTGATAAATGAGTTAGCTTAAGCAGTAATGTAAAGGATGCTGACCTTCTCATACAAGGTGGCAAATGAGAGAAAGGAAGGAAAATAAAAAGACTTGCAGTGACTGTTTGCTATTTGATAACAACTGGGCTGTAAAAAGTGCAGACATTAAGAACAAACAGCTCAATCTCTGTTTTTCATTCATCACTCTACCATATCAAGGGAGAAGGTCCCTAACACCTCTGTTACCTATACTTTTGTGTTTCTCTGTTATTCTTATTCATATGACTACTACTGTTTCAACATTTATATTACACAACAAATACTTATTTTTCAATGTAATCCCCTCATTCATCAATGCAACCAATTCTGACGAGAATAATAATCAAATAGATTGAATGTTAACTCATTCAGGCATGGGGTTTTTAAGGGTTACAAAGCAAGGACATAATGGATAGATTGAAGTTTTCTCATTTTCTAAGAAGCACTGGAAAGTCATATATCATTTTAAAAGTTATAAGATATGGATTTCATTTATGGTAAAATAAAATGGTATGACTGCATTATGCATTCAAAATGGCCACCATATTCAAAATGGATACAAAATGTGAAGTGCAGGTACATGGCTTGAATGAGTTAATGTGATGGAACTTCAGATCAAAATTCAGCTAATATCAGGCTGCTAACTCAGTGATGTACATGCTGTGAGGCTTGTCAGCAGCTATTGAGGAGAGAAGCAAATTTACCACAACTAAGATGCCTTTTCATTCATTGTTGATTATTTAAGAGCAAATGATAGCTCTCATGTCTTCTCACTACACTTAAAATACTAATTTTCAGATTGAACTTGACAACTAGATGATACGTTTTTGATTGAGAATATGGGTAAGGATAAAAATTGGTGTGAAGGGAATTAGATATCAAGAGATTAGAAGAATAAATGAATAACAATAGAGGAAGTATATGAAATAAATGCACAGAGAGAGAGAGAGAGAGAGAGAGTATTTGAAAAGCAAAGAGAGAAAAAGAAAAATATTTCCATCCATACTCTCTTTAAAATGAATTCATTAACTTAAAAAAAACATTTTGGAAAACAGCAAACAGAAAAATGCCTGGGCAAGATGGAATCTATAGATTTTGTTCAAAGAAATTCAGAACGCTACATATAAGACTGACTCAAAAACTTCAAAACTGCCATAAGAAAAGTGAAGTCCTAGAATGGATGCCCAGAAGCAAAAGACTGAGAACGAAACCCAGATGAGCAACCACAGGTTGATCACAGGCCTACACTTGGTGTGGACAATCATGACTGAACAAATCACAGAAAAAATATACTGCTCTCTGAAAAGCAGAGAACTATTACGCAATGAGAAGAACAGAAAGGTTACACAAGAGGAACCAAAGGACCAAATGACCTCCTTCTACAAAAACCAGATGAATTTGTAAGAAGTTAAATCAAGATGGAAAACATTGCAATGTGGTGGATCAACTTGAGAAAAGTATTTGACATGATTTCCCAAACCTGGATCCTTGAATATCTTAAGGCATTCAAGATTAATGAATGGTTAACAGTGGTAAATATAGCTAATTCCATAAAAAGCTGAAGAGTGGATTTGACCGTTGAAGGAGAATTTTTAGTAAAGGGATCCTTCTGCTAGATTCCCTATCTCCAGTGCTATTTGTCTTACCCATAGGAGAATACCTATTCATATATTCATCATAGAAAAAGACAGGTATTGGAGAAATCTGAGGAATTCTTGTCAGTATTTTATCAGATGGGATGTATTAATCAATTAATGATGTGGTTGAACTATTTTTCGCATCTCTAGGTTCATTTTTCACAACGTTTCAGCTATGTACCCTCTTGCCTTCATCGATGTTGTTGGTTCTAAAGTGTGGAATCACCACTCAGAGTGCATGCTCAGCAGGACTGGAGACATTATATCCATTCCTTTTGTACATCCGAGTTGTGTTGTGGCGATACTTCTGAGTTTCCTCCTCACTTTTTTTTAAAGAAGTCTCTCATGTGGATAAGTTCCTTATGCTGTTGTTATCAATGCTCAATTGGCTAATTGGTTGGACTGAAGAAAGTATATGTAGCGCTTCCTTCAGACATTGTATTCATCAATTGTATCTTTAGTTTGTAGTTCATTGAGTAGGGACCTGTGGCCAACTGTGCTCCCTCCAAAGGTGATCCACCAGGCTAGATTTGTATGGTTTGCCACATGGTACGGCTTTTCTGTGCTCTTCAATTCTAATTTTTACAGGCTAACATGCTTTGCCTTTATAATATCTACCACAGGGACATGGAATGGAATATATGCAATTTGCGGTCATGTTTTTTACGGTAGGTAATTTGGTTTGGAAAGGTGTTACTGTAGGGTAGACCCACTTCAGAGCACTATCTGAATGTGACACTGATGGCAAAATCTTTTAATTTTCTTGAAAACACCTTTAATGTATGGGAGAAGGACTGTGGAGTTGGGTTTTGGTTTGGTTGTGCCTTCCAGTTGTCTGCTTTCGTTAGCTGTTTTTGTAATCAGATTGGCTGGAGAATGTTTTTTATACTAAATATCTCCTGTTTGTATGTACTTGGGTTGCTTCATATTGAGTAGAGATCACACATTCTAGAACCAACAATAATCGATGAAGGCCAGAGGGTACATGAACGGAATGTCATGAAAAAAAGAACGCATAGTCAAAGCAAATAGTCCAACCATATCATACATAAATCTGAGGAAGAAGTTTGAAGCCACTTGATCGCACCATTAATTGGATTGAAAAAAAAGATTACAAATTAATTACAATATGCATATAAGCATATTTACTGACAAAACAGTAGCATGTAATGAAAAAGAAATAGAAGGAAATTGCCAAAATGAGTTGACCTATTTTAATCGAATAATAAATTTCCTGGCTTTTTTCACTTTACTTTATTTTAATACAAAGGCTATCTCCCATACAAACTCTTTCTCACATTTAGTTATTTTTTGCCTCTTCCTTCCATCATGTATGCACATATATTCTTCTTTTTGTCATTTTCCCTGTTTTGCATGAATGCAACCTCTCAGACTTTTTATAAGTATGCAATCCCCCTCATTGCATGTATTTCGACATTCTCTTACTTGTTACTTCATTTATGCAGGAAGATTTTAAAGGGAGAAAACTCATCGCTATCTTTTTTCTTCTCTTTTATTTCTTATATAAAATAAAAAAGAACCTTCTTGTACATGCAGCAAGCCTACCTCTACTCTCTAATTCTCTACTACAAATAAACTTTCATTCTCTTTCTCTTTCTCATTCAATGCATTTTAGTGCATAGTGAATAGATTTTGATTTTTGTATCATTTTCATTTTTTTGCCTTTGTCTAGACGTTCATTTGAAGTACTTTGGTGCAGTAGGGAGATGGTAAAAGTTGCTTGGGAATGAAAGTCAACCACCCAATCTTAAGGTGAAGGAGGTAGAGAAAAGAAGTCAAGACAGGAGATGAGAAGTGAAGAAGAAATGCTATCTGCCCAACCCATTGTAGAATAATAACTCACTCATCTCTGGTAAATAGATTTTCCAGATGGTTCAGACAAACCATCATTGACTGATGTGTCAATGTGGTATAAAATAATACTGTCAGGTAGGGTGACTTTAGGATATTTTTGTTGTTAATTTTAAGACTCAAGTTCCACTTGGAAAATTCAAATTGAATCTAATGGGTAGTTGATGAATAAATAAATAATAAAGATATGCAATTGTAGGATGGCAGATTTTTTTATAGAATGTATTTAGATTCAATCAACTCATTCATTGAACAAGAAATAATTGGCCACAGAAAAAATACGATCTGAAAATGCACTTGTTTCTAAACATTTTCGTACTTGAATGGTTGAAATAGCCAAATGGAAAGATTGATATTCATTCAGGTAAGGTGATGAAAAGTGACTGAAATAATTATTTACCTGAGAAAATATTAGACTTATGAATACCAACAGATTGTTGAATATTTCCTCTGCAACAAATTAATTTCATCCAGTTTGTATTACTAATCATATACTAAACTCAATACATAATGATTATTGGTAGTGATGAGAGTTAGTTAAGAAAAATTTTATTCCTATCACTTAAAATGATTATAGCCATTTGCAAGTCATTCAGTTGATATCTGTCTCAAGCATGAACAAATTTTTAGAATATTCCTCAACAGAAACTTATATAGGATTTATGTAATTTGATTTTAACAGAAAATTGATAAATGTTCCTAACAAAAAACAGATAAAATAAGTAGTCAAATGAAAATGGTTCAGATATGATGACAAATGTGACTAACAAAACCCCTCATATTTAAAAATTTATCAATAAAAATATGGTGATTAGATGGGAAAAATGTCACTGTAAAAATATGGCAAAACTGTGTATCAACATTTCCAAGATTTCTTTGTTTCTGATTATCTAATATCTAAGGATATAGTTGATTCCTACTTTAAGATACCATCTGTTTGGAAGAGAAAAGTCAACAATTTATGAGTCCACCCAATAGTCACAACATGGAATTTAACCAAGAGACTTGCTTTCATACTCAAAATCATACCAGGTACACATGAAAGGATCATACTCAACATCACATGGAGAGACCACTAGACAGCACAGTATATTACTTAGAGAAAAAAACAGGAATCAGAGTTATCATAAAATCCTTTAGAGAAATCCAAATGGCAATGGGTAGGTCATGTTGCAAGAATGACAGACAATGCTGGATATTACAAGTCATAAGGTGGATCTTGGAGTTCATATGCGAAATCGTGAATGACAAAAATAAGATGCTGTGATGATTTGGACAAATTAAGGAGATATTGGCGATGGGGTGCCCATGATCAAGAGGTCTGGCAGATTTGGGAGAGGGTCTATATTCAACAATGAATGTTAAAAGGCTGATGATGATGATGAAGTGCAGAGTGTGGCAATCCATCAAAAGTTCTTATGGCATTCTCACATTTTATATTTTTAAATCAGTAGTATGATAGATAATTCAAAAAATATGTATCATACATAATTGCATTAAAGTAATCACTAGGATCATAATCACAAAAAAATCACTCTGGTATAAATAAAGAGAACTCTATTCATCATTTGTTGTAGAAATCTATCAAGAATAAATTAATATTAACTTGATCAAATGACTGAAATTAAAACATGATTTTTAGAAAATGATTTGCTAATGCAAAACAGATTATGTAGTAACAAAAGCATCAGTTTTCACAGTGAAAAATCAAATTGCTATAGAAGGTATTTGCAGTGTTCATCATGGATAGAAGAAAAACAATAAAAACCAATAAGAGAGTAAACAGGTTGGGCTAGTCACTCAATAGGAAACAACACATGAGTAAATGATTTTTAGCAGCATGCTGTGTTGGGGATGATCAATTCAAAACTTCGAAAGAGGGATGATCAATGAATAAGTCACTGCTATCACCTTTTGTTTTGGCAGTGATCAATAGAAGATCCTAAATTTTCAAAAAACAATCGGGCTTAAATGAAGGGATCAGTTTAGCAGAAACGCACATTGTGAATAGAACCCAGACTCTAAAGACCTATTTAAGGGAAGAATTTAAAAAAAAAAAAGGACGTTTTATTTTGGACATAAAAAGTTGTAAATGTTGAAATTTTCTGCCCTCTACCTTTATTAGTGTAACTTGTATGCATGATATATACATAGACAATCAGCCAGACCAACTTGAAAATTGAAGAAACCTATGCTGACAGTTTTGGTTGACGGTTTAAAATAGGTAAGGAGAAATAACAGGTAAGAATGCCATAATTTAAAGATGCCAGAGGAATATCTAGTAAGAGACAGAGAAATAAAATGTTTGGCAATGAGGAGCTTAAGAATGTGGAAGAGAAAAGCTAGAGAAAATTGATAGTTGTGATGATTATAAGTATTAGATGTGAGATAGGGGTGTACAGATTGGGGTGAAAGTTGTTCTGACTTTTGCTCTGATTAAAGTTTAGAAAATAACACATTTGTTGACTAGAATCTACTTTGATATAAACGATGTGATTTTCTTAGTTCTTCCACTCGAGGGTAATAATTGTGAAAATTTTGCTAAAGAAAATACCTTCCAACTGCCATTTGAAACCATGGACTCTTAAAGGTAAACAAATTCAATATTTTTTTCTCTAAAAATCATCACACGGAAATCCAAATCAACGAGTAGATCATATAAAAAGAAATAGATAAGGATGCTTGTTGTATAGCAATGATCAACTAGCTAATCTTGCCGGCTGATGATAATGGGTTCAAGGCTCATTGAATCTCCTACTACTGATGGTTTGATACCAAACCATACTTTGGTAATGAATCATATGGAAAAAAAAACAAAAACAAATCAAGAAGCAAGTTGTTTAGTAATGATTAGCAAACTAGTCTTGCTGGCCTTATCTTGTTTGTTTGATCCTGCTCGGATCTCCCAGTATAGATGGTCTGATACCAATACATGCGATGTTGATATATTCATATATGTCTGTAAAAGTGAACTCTTCTTTACCACTTAATTCTTTCACAAAGATTGACCTCTTCTGCATGGCAAGAAGATATGTTATGAGAATTAAATCATTTGTAAATAGCATGTGAACGTTTTCCACAATTGAAAAATTTATATGAATATCAACAAATTTGTGTATAAAAAACTGAAAAAAAGAAAAAGTGAATAAAATGACGGTGGGAATGAATAAGGATGGGAATAAAATGGAAATTGGAATAAATTGAGGATAGGATTAAAATGAAGATTGTAAAAAATGAGGATGGGCAATAAAATGAGTATAGCAATAGAATGAGGATGGGGAATAAAATGAGTATAGCAATAGAATGAGGATGGGCAATAAAATGAGTATAGCAATAGAATGAGGATGGGCAATAAAATGAGTATAGCAATAGAATGAGGATGGGCAATAAAATGAGTATAGCAATAGAATGAGGATGGGGAATAAAATGAGTATAGCAATAGAATGAGGATGGGGAATGAAATGAGTATAGCAATAGAATGAGGATGGGGAATAAAATGAGTTGGGGAATAAAGTCCAGATAGGCATTAAATTAGTATGGCAATAAAATGAGGAGGGGAATGGAATGAGGGTGGGAATAAAATCAGAATGGGAATGATATGAGGATGGGAACCAAATGAAGATGGGAATGAAATGTGGATGGGAATAATATAAGATTGGGGATAAAATGAAGATAGGAGAGGAATGAGGCTGGTAACAAAATGGGATTTGGAACAAAATAAGGATAAAGATAAAATGAGGATGGGAATAAAATGAGGATGGGAATAACATAAAAGATGGGAATAAAATTAGGACAGGAATAAAATGCAGATATGAATAAGATGAGGATGAGAGTGAAATGAAGTGGGGAATAAAATGTGGGAATGAAATGATAATGGGAACAAGATGTGAGAAAGAATGAATGGAGATGGGAATAAGATGTGAATGGGAATAAAATGAGGATGAGAACAAAATAGGGATACTAATAAAATAGAGTTGGGAATTAAATGAAGATGGCGATGAAATGAAGATTAGAAGAAAATTAAGTTGGGAATGAAATGAGGATGTGAATAAAATGAAGAGGATTCCCCTCTTCATTTTATTCACATCCTCATTTCATTCATAAGTGGATAGCAATAAAATGAGGAGGGGAATAAAATGTGGATGGGAATAAAATGAGGAAGGGAACAGAATGAAAATGAGGACAAAATGAGGATGGGAATAAAATGAGGTGGGAATTTAAAAAAGGATGGAAATAAGATGAGAATACTAACAAAACAAGGAAGAGAATGAATGAAGATGGGAATAAGGTGAGTATGGGGATAAAATGTGGAGTGGAAGCAAATGAGGATGGGAACAAAATAGGAATAGAATGAGGGTTGGAATAAAATCAGTATGTGAATGATATGAAGAGGGGACCCAAATGAAAATGGGAATGAAAAAATGAAGATGGGAAGAAAATGAAAACGGCAATAAAATAAGGATGAGAATGAAATGAGGATGGGAACAAAATGAGGAGGGCAATAAACCGAGGATCAGAATAAAATAAGGATGGGAACAAAATCAGGATGGGAGCAAAATGAGGAATAGAATGAAAAGAAGATAGGAATAAAATGAGGATGGGGACACAATGAGAATGAGTAAAAAATGAAGATGGGAGTAAAATAAGGATTAGAATAAAATGAGGGGAATAAATAAGGACAGGAATAAAATGAGGAGGGTAATAAAAGGAGGATAGGAATAAAATGAGAATTGAAATAAAGTTAGGAGGGGAATATACTAAGGAGGGGAACAAAATGAAGAGGGCAATAAAAGGAGGATAGGAATAAAATGTGGATGGCAGTAAAATGAGCATGAGAATAAAATAAGAATGAGAGGAAAATGAGCATGGCAATACAATGAGGTTGAGAATAAAATGAGGATGGCAATAAAATGAGGATTGTGATAAGAAATAAAAAGTGGAGGAGAATAAAATGAGGATGGGAATAAAATTAAGATGGGATAAAGATGAGGATGGGAATAAAGTGATGAGGGAATAAAGTGAAGGAAGGAGGAAAAATGAGGGGAATAAACAGAATGAGGGTAGGGATTGAAATGAAGGGGGAAATTAAATGAAAGTAGGGAATAAAATGACAGAGCGGAATGAAATCCAAGGAAATATGAATAAGAAAGAGATTTAAAGTAAATAAACTGAAGGAGTAATATCTGTAGAATGAAAGTTTGAAAATATCACAAACCAAAATGGATAGAAAACACACATGAATGCACATACATAGACATACGCAAACACAAAATACAAAATTGATAAAAAGAAAATTTAATTGTGAATTAATTTTGATGAGTTCTTTAGTACTGATCATAATTTTTTTTTTAAGAATGAGTTTCTTTTGCAAACAATGCTTTTTATTGTTCCACAGTTCAGTGAATAAATAGAAAAGACAAAAGATGTTTTTTTTAAACATGAAATGGCGTAAAATAAACAGATCAGGAAAAAAAAAAGGAAAGAAAAAGAAGGTAGTTGATACAAAATTAAGTTGCAATGAATAATGAACAAAAAATAACAAAGATGAAAAATATTAATGATTGATAATTAATGTATGGGTAAATTCTAACTGACCAAGTATTTTTCTTATTGAGAAAGTTTAACCTAAATCCACATGTACATAACGCACTTGAGTAACCATAAATAAATTATCTTTGTCAATTGCTCTCTTCATTTGTTCTAATTGTATTCAGGAGTTATTTGAATCATTTGTAGGGAGATCTTAGTAAAGGACTTCCTTCCAATTGACATTGGAACAGAGTCCTCTACTAAAGACATATACATATCATCGCCATTTTTATAAAAAAAGCCAGCCTTTGGTATGTTGAGTGGTGGTTTATTTTGCTTACTCCAAATTTTTTTGCATTCTATGTTGTAGTAAAGCATTTATTTTTTATGGCGGGTCACAATTTGTTTAAAAAAATGGAGCAACTTGATATAGTCCAGTATTTTTTTCTGCTCAACTCAAGTGGAAGCCATACATTGGAGTGACTTATATAATTGAGTGGGTGCAAATGATTTCCAAACCTGATTTGGATATTTTGATTATATTGACTATATCCCATGTTATATGACGTTGATTATTCAGGATTGGTCTTTTGATTTGATTGACAACTTCAAATTGTCTACTTGACCATGAGCCTTGTTCAGCATGAAGGTTAGTAAATCACTCCTGATATATTGATCATTTACAGTACCTTCTTTCTAAACTGTATTTGAGTCGCATTTTTTACTTTTCTTAAAATAAAAAAGCAAAATATGCTAAAAATATTGTTTATTTTTTTCCACCTGCATTGTTAGAATTGATAAAATATGATATGGCAGCTGTCATAATACAATCAAAAGTATTTTTCTTGAATAAAGTTAGTCAGAAGTAAATGCTCCTGATGCCATATAATGATAAAAACAGGATAAACATTAGCCAACACAATATATATCTGTGTGTGTGCATGGGGGAAGGGTTTAAAATATCATCCCATTGTATACTGAAGCTCAGAATGATCGAAATGCTGGTCATCAACATAACTTTTTTCACAGAGGTTGGAAAAGGCATGAAATTGAAATATACTTTTTGCTCCCTTTGTGACCTTGTCTTTTTGCTGTATACAAAAATGTGACTTATTAAAAGAAGACAAGGGTGATGCTACTCGAACTTCTCTGCAATAATCCCTCATAAATATTAGTCTACATCACAAACAGAACTGGAACTATTCTTACTGATTGCCGAAAGTAGCAATTAACCACACACACACAAACACACACACATTACACACACACATATATATATATATATATATATATATATATATATATATATATATATATATATATATACATATATATATACATATATAAAGAGAGAGAGAGAGAGAGAGAGAAAGAGTGAAAGAGAGAAAGAGGGAAAGAAAAAAAGAAAGAAATGAAATGGATTCAATGTTTATTACAACATGACTCTTGTCAGCAGTTCACTTATTTTTCTTAAAGAAATATACTCGTTCTTTGTGTTGATGCAGAGAGAAAGATGTGGAGAGTGTTTGTAAAAACATCTCCTTTTATCGCATTTCAAAGGTAGCACTCCTGATTCTTGCTAACGAAATACATATGAATGACTTGTGCTCAAAACAGAGAGAAAGAGGTTAAGGTGGGAGAAAATATAAGAAAAAATGTCCTGATGAAATAAGCTGTTGCAAGTTTAAAACAGTGGAAGGGTATGCCTGTTTAGAATCTTATGTACTTGTATTCATTCCAGAAAGAGAGAGAGAGAGAGAGAGAGAGAGAGAGAGAGAGAGAGAGAGAGAGAGAGAGAGAGAGAGAGAGAGAGAGAGAGGAGAAAAAGAAAAGATTCTTGAAAGTTACAGCAAATAGAAAAAAACAGATGGGGAGAATGAAGAAGGTAGAATAAAGAGAGAATGAAAGTGGATAAGTTGGGTGAAAGGTAAGGAATGAGAAACTAAGAGATTTTGAAAGAAAAGAATGAATTAAAGGAAGATAAATGAAGGGTAAAAAAAAAGGACTGATATATATTGTATCATCCGCAGACAGCTGTTCCAATGTATTACATCTCTTCAGTGTGGCTAAAGAATTTCCATTATCCCATCCAGTACTGCGAGGCAGAACTGAAACCTTCACGTCAGACCCAGAGGCCAATAACCTACCTCTGGACTATGGAACTGGACAGGCAGTAAGGTTGAATTTAAGCGATTATACATACACACATATATACATATACATGTATATACACACACACAAATATATATATATATATATATATATATATATATATACATGCATATATATATATATATATATGTATACATATATATATATATATATAGAGAGAGAGAGAGAGAGAGAGAGAGAGAGAGAGCAGGTGGAGAGCGACAGACCCTAAAAGAGGAGAAAAGATGAGAAAAAAAGGAAAACTGTAAGAATTTTTTTGACAATCGAACTCTTTCATACAATGTTTAACCTAATTCATCCTTTGCCCTTCTTCAGGCTTAGTACGTAATATCCCTGAAGGAAGAGAACCTTTTTTTCTGGTCTCTCTCTCTGGTAGTGTCAGCTAAAAAGCTGTATCAAACGAAAAAATAAAACAGTAATAGCAATGCTTGTAAAATTGAGTTATAACGCAACTAATTCTTAGTTTAACAAAGAAAAGAACAATCTTGAGTCCTATTGATTAGTGAAGAAAAAAATATGGTTATCAATATGCCAACCAGAACAAACCTTTTTGAGCAGTTCAAGAAACAGACTTAATGATAGAGTCTTTCTTTGTTAGGCCAGGATTTCCATACTGTTGAGTAGTAGAAGTCGGATTGAGCTGAATTCCACACTAATGTGACTGATACAATTGGTCAACATGGTGATGTATGCTGTTTCTTAAAGTTTTCTCAACTTCCAACAGCTTTCTCTGTTTATGATCTGAACTTCTTCCTGAAGAGGATAGTGTTCAACTTTCTCTTGGCAGATGGGGTCTGTCAACCTTCGTCTTGGGGGGGGGGCACTAGTTTTCTTTTTCATAATACAAACGTTGCTGTTAACATTAAAATTTTCTGTTTGATACCACTTTTTATTCTACACTACCAGAGAAAGAGACAAGGAAAAGAGGTTATCTTTCCTTACAGCTATTATACATTACACTTGAGAAATGTCATAGAATGAATCAGCTGACACATTCCTATGTGTATGCGTGTGTTTAATTTACCTCTTTTGGTTTTGTTTTATATATTGTATATTTATGAAAAATGCATGTATTTCACAGATAGTATATATTCTGTACAGACTATTCAATTTTATTCAATAAAAGTATCTTTATATCACAATAAGGCTAAGGCAACATCAGGAAATTAGATATTGTAATAACGAATGGGTCTTTTGCATTCGATTATTACAGCAAACGCTGATAAATTAATTCTTATATAAATAAACTTTTTGATGCATAGAGTATACATATATCTGCAAATATGTAACAGAAGGTGAAAGGGATTGAATGCAATAAGGAATCCCTCATAATGGGGTGAAAAGTATTTGAGTTCAAGGATAGAATGAAAAAAACCCATAAATATCTAATAATATTGTTAGCATTTGCAAGGTGTCAGTATTTCTTTTGGTAAGTACAATTCTGTTGAGTAATAAGTGATCCATAAAGAGATAATTCTGCAAAAATGAAAATTGAAAAGTTTTGAAAGCAGAAGATAATGCTTGAAACTTAACTTACATTCTTCAGTTCTTTGATTTCTGTTTTGATCAATCATAAAGGTCATTGCTCCTCTATAGATTTTTATTATTATAAAATCAAGATTTAAGATTATACTGCCATCTTGTGAAAAAGTCTGGTTTGAATTTCTGATCAGTGAAACCAGTTGGTATATCTGGAAATATATGCCTCAATATCTATTGATAATGTGTGATATTTTTTATCAGCAAAAGTTTTTTTGAATAATTCTGTTATTCAAGCAACTCTATGACTTACTGGTTGTAAAAGATCATGCATTCAGAGAATCAATGAGGAATTTAAGAAAAACATACTGCCATTCAGACATTCCTGCAGGAATGTTGAAAGACAATTTATTTCTTTTGAATGATATCTTTTTCATATTTGGTCAAATCATCTTCGATTTAACAAAATGGTATTAACAGGAATATACATTTGCCCTACATTATTTGGTAATCAAGAAGTAATTCCTATTTCTCTATTGAATCATCTTTCGATTATGAATGTTGATACTATATGTTTTAGAGAGGTCCTTATGACAATCTATAATCATCTTTGACAGGATTTAAGCATAAAACTGTTTATTAGTATGTTGATTCAAATTTTCTCAAAGATATCTGACCAGACAATACTAGATTAATTAATTAGTGCTACATTCATAAGTAACACATGAGTTTTGTTGCGAGAGGAAAATTTATTTTCCCAAAAAGCACAGCATACAAGATGATATCACTTTTGGATTCACATACCCTTGTGAATCACAGTTTTTGACTATGAATATCATAAAATCAAAATACAAATTTTATCTTATCAATAACCAATATCCTACTCTCCTAGAGATGAGGTATTCGTCAATGAAGTTCAGTGCCAAAAATCACATTGACTGTGAAATGTTTGGGAAGTTTTTTTGTAAAGGAATATACATTTTAAGATTTTGTATCGGAAACAATGTTTTATTTCTATGGTATGATTAATATTTTATGTTATATGTTATGTTCATTATCAAGTCCAACTATAAACTGGCCTTGAAATTACCATAGATATTTGCATAAAAATGAAAAAAATTATAATTATTCAGACTTGTTTAGCATTACTTTTTATCTAAGAATTTCATTAATTTTGTTTTCAATTTATTAGGTTTTTTTTAGTTTATTTGAATTAATTTTGTTTTGTATATTAGGCTCATTATTTTACATAGGAACTACATGTTATGAGGTATTGGTCAGATGTGTTCATCAATGAACTCACATTGATATTTTCCATAATGATATTGATGATTTCTAAAACCCTGCTGTTTTCCATTCATCTGTTTTATGCGTTTTTAAGATTTGACTTGAAAAGTAGATGTTGTCCGCCTCACTACTAGTAGTCTTGAAGCACAAAAAGATTGGACAATCCTGCTGTAAGGTTTCAAACAAAAGACAAGCAAAAATGTATGTACCAATATCATGTGTGAACCAAACGTGCAGGCAATGTATGAGTGTGTCTCTCTGTAAATATTTCGTCTTAAAAATTCATTTGCACTGTATTGCAGTCAATCTATGTTGACTTAACACATTCTTTTCTTTGATATCATCCAACCTGTTCAAAATATATTCAATTTCATTTCTCACCATTATTCTTTTAAGGTAGCAGAATGCAAAAATAACCAAAAAAAATAAGGCCAGCAGTTTTCTTGTATTCCATGCACCAAACAATATCTGCAAATGTTGATATGAAGTTTCGGTAGAGGTAAGAATCTGCACATGTTTGAGCAACATGTTTTTAAAAGAGAAATTGATGCGTCATGTTGCATTTCATTCATATATCAGCTGATTTGGGGGCCACAGAATTCATCATCAGTTTTTCTTTTAAAATCATTTTACTTGAACTTTTACAGATTCTTATCTCTTTGGAAACTTCACGGGCAGGCAGATGATGATTTCCACAAATCATATCACACATTTTTTCAATGTGATCTTCCACTATGTACGAAAAATATCGTCCAGATTTAGCAACCTCTTCAGAGGTACCGATCATGGCATTGTATACTGCTCCAAAGATCCTCTCTTTAAACCAGTTGCAACAATAGAAAAGTCTCCTGAAATGTTTTCCCTAATTTGAAACAGAATTTCAACGAATATATTTCACTCTTCTGAAACCTTCATCGTTCAACATGGGTTGGGGATGGGGGACAAACATACGAAACTCACATTCATTTTTTTGTACAAAAGGGCAAGATCACTGCTACATGATATTTTAGTCAGAGTAAGCTAAACCATTTCATTGGTGAAATTTACAAAAGGTTTTTTTTTGTATTTTGGCATTCCTTGTTTCAGAACATTTTGATAGATCTATAAAATTATTGGATGAAATTTATTTTAATGTTTAATCTACTAAAATATATATCTCTGAATTTTTGAGATGAGGTATTATTATTATTTCTATTGATATTTGGACCATCCTCATCTTGGTAGTTTTTCATGCAACGTTTCGGCCATTGCACTCTACGGCCTTCATCAGGTATCATCAGATGAGGATGGTCCGAATATCAATAGAAACTACTAAAATATGTCTATTTATGATTTAAGGTTTACTAAAAAATTCGACAATACAAGTGTACAATAAAGGGGTGTTCTGTAATTTAGAGCGAATATATAAATTTTCATTGAAAGTTTGAAGCACGCTTTTCTTCAGGTGCTGTACTTTTTGCAACAGCACATATCTAAACAAAGAATCAATGATTAAGAGATATGTTACCAAATTGAATCATTTATTGAGTGTATATATTTATGAATTACATTCATTACAAAAGATCTAATTCAGAAAAAGTACATTTAAAATCAATTGGTTTAGAATGTATGGGTGTATTCAAATTTTATATCTCATAAATACACACAATGCCAAATATTTATTTGAAATAAGGATTGGGTTGCTCTCAGGAACAAGATGGATCAAAATTATTGGTATTTCAGCACATCACTTGATTCCTCTGGTGAGCTTCATTTGTTAGACTAGCATGGGTACCCAGTGTTACCCTGGGAAAAATAACTTCAAATATAAAAATACAAAAAATAATATCTTATAAAGATTTTGTAGAGAGGAATTTTGACCCCTAAAAGCAGAATAAGATTCTGATTGATTTCAATCTTCAAAAAGATTTTTTTAAAAACTCATCCCTGATTTTGGCCCCAAAGATGAGAAAAAAAAAAAGTTTTGACATCTCGAAGTTTAAAATAACCTCCTATCCAATTTTGACCCATAAAAAAGAAAAACAAAGTTTCACCAAGATTTTGATTTTTTCTAAAAGGGGAAAAAAGCCCCACCTTTAAACTTTGACACATAAAAAGAAAATAAACTCCTTTCTCCCAATTCTGACCCCTAAAAAAAGCTCCTTCCAATATCTACCCCTGAAAAAAGAAAAATGTTTACCTCCCTTTTAACTCTTATCAAGATTACCTTTTTCTCCACTGCATATATAGATGTCCGCTCATACATATAAACATTCTATCTCTCTCATATAAAGAAATGTTCTCTTCCTCTCTTGTACATAGGAACTCTCTCTCCTTCCCTCATACATATCAGCATTCTTGCTCTCAAACAACTTTTTTTCAAACATTTGATCCCCAAAAAGCAAAAAAGTTTCCCTCTCTCTTGTCTATTAGCAAGATTAAGTTTCTCTGCAGCATGTATAAATATTCTCTCTCCTACATGTAAACGTTCATTCTCTTTTGTACACATAAACATTCTCACTCTCTTGTACAAAGAAACATTTCCACTCGCTCATATAAATATTCTCTCTCTCTTTCATACAACTTTTTCCAAAAACACATTATTTTGGAACACTTATAAACACATTCTACATTACAACTCAGCCATTAGTTATTGTACATAAAATGTATTCACTAAATAGTGTTGTAATCTGGAAAAAAGGCCTATGTTTCATCCCAGGGTTAAGTCAATATCCATACAAAAAACGAGATCCTTGAGACTTTTTGTTTGGTTATGATGTTCAGATAGACAGACAAATGTTTCCAGCATGTTTTGACAAAATCTTTGAATTATATAAACTCATAGCCCCATAATTCAGACATCAAAGTATTTATGGCTTTTTTAGTACAATAAGTATTCCATGATAAAGAAAAAATGATTCCAATTTTGATTTGATGAGCTAGCAGAGAACACTGACAAGACAAGAAATGTACTAAGGAGTGAAACATGATAATCTAAAGGTGGCTGGTCCTGAGAATATTAAGCATATGGAAGAACTCCCCATACCAGCTGCAAAATCATTGGCTTTATTGCATTTTCTGCTTGAGGACAGGCTTTGTCAAGCAGCAATACTATTAGTCAACTTCCTTTTCCAGCAAAAAGTATTTTCTATTTCAACTCATAATTCAATTGTAGCAGAACATAGTAACAGATTGTTCAGGTTTCAGCGATTCAAAATGAAAAAAAATACGTTTGGAATACCTCCTAACACAGAGAATGTTTCCCAAGTAAATTTCTTTTAGATGAGTAAGTTGTTGAAGAAATGATCTTCTTCAATTTGAAATGACATAATAGATCTATTTTCAACTGCTCAAAAAGAAAAAAGATGAAGGGCACGCATCCATGAGAAATGAAATTTAATGGATGCCCTACTGAATGGGAAAAAAAAATTCAGTAGGTCAGAAATTTTTGAGTAAAACACAGAAAAAGAATGGTAGTGCAAATCTTTTGATAACATGGTTTTCTGTTCAATATCTTGTTGATGAGCACCATTTAGCTCATCCTGCTTTGCCAATTAACTCACCGCGACTGCAACTGGAAACAGAAGTTAAAATCATACGTTTAAACCTATCCTTCAATCAGATCGTAGCCATGTTTGTTTACATTCTAGTAATTATAGTAATTAATACATTTCTCTGTTTTTTTTAATTCTTATCAATTGAAGTATCATAAATCATCATTGTTTTAAAATTTTTATGACTATTTCTTATTTTTCACCTTCATCTTTTTGCTAAAGTTGATCATCCTGATTTACATTTTTACCTCTCCTAAAATAAAAAAAACATAATATGCAGAAAATGTTCATTTTCTCCCTTGAGAATTAATAAACTACATTAATTCTAATATCTTAAAAAATGCACACAGATATAAGTGTAGTCACTATGCATTCAAAAGCAATCTCTTTTAATGAAGATAGTCAAAACCAAACATTTCTAATGCCATCTAGTGACAAAAAAAATTTTTTTCCTTTTCGGGGCAAATTACTTTTTTGAGTTCCCTCCCCCCATTTTATCTTCGGGGCATCCACTCAATTTTATTTCTCTTTGAGGCACTCACTTCATTTTTTTTCTTTTTGCTCCATATCTTGGGGGGGGGGGGGGGGGGGCGCTTTTTTTTCACGGGGGGGGGGGGTACCTCCCCTCAATTTTTCCTTTTTTCGCTCCCTCTACCCCTCCAACTTTTGGCTGCCCCACCATTTTTCTTGCACATTTGAAGCAGTTGTTGTTAACTGTTTTTCAATTAGTACTTTGCTAATGTATTTTTTACAAAATATTATCTTCTTTTCTTCCTCTCTGTTTCTTTCTTAACTTTCTTTGTTTCTGTCTTTCTGTGTCTTTCCGACTATTCTATTGGAGCTGCTGATACTGTGTTTATCACTCATCATCATCATCATCAGTCTTTTAGCGTCCGTCGTTGGACATAGACCTTCTCCAGGATTTGCCACACTTCTCTATCATGGGCGTCACGGAGCCAGTACTTCCTGAACTTGTCTAGCTCGTCTCTCCATCTAACATTTTCCCGGCCTCGGTTGCGCATGTGGTCTTGGGGAATCCATGTTGTGAGTCGTGATGTCCATCGATTGTCCGCCATTCTTGCAACATGGCCAGCCCACCGCCATTTGAGATTTTTTATGGATTCTATGATGTCTCTAACTCTTGTCTTTTCCCGGATGTGCTGTGCTGTTTTGTGGTCTCTCCATGTGAGGCCCAGCATTATTCTTTCATGTGCACGTTGCATGGTTCTCAGCTTATGGGTCTGTCTCTTGGTTAAGTTCCATGTTTCAGCTCCATGAGTGACTATTGGGAGGATGCATTGGTTGTACACCCTTCTCTTTAGGATTAATGGGATCTTATTATTTTTGAAGGTTGAGCTAGCTCTGCCAAAGGCTTTCCATCCTAGTGTGATTCTTCGCTTGATTTCTTCTTCTTTTGAGGGTCTCATGGAGATTCGTTGCCCTAGGTAGATGTAGTGGTCTACTTTCTCGAGTTCTGTGTCCTCGATTTCGATCTTAGTGTTTTTATCACCAATGTGGTTGTTGCACATGATCTTCGTCTTGCTGAAGTTCATGTGTAGGCCGACTTTCTTGCTCTCTTCATTTAGTTCATCTATCATTTGTTGGAGGTCGTGTAGGTTCTCTGCGAAAAGGGCTATGTCGTCTGCGAAATGTGAGGTTGCTGAGATACTCGCCGTCTATTTTAATTCCTTTACTCTCACAGTCTAGTCTTCTGAAGATCATCTCGAGGCAGGCTGTGAAGAGTTTAGGTGAGCTGGTATCACCTTGTCTTACTCCTTTCTGGAGCTGGAAGGAGTCCGAGTCTTTATGTAACCTGATAAATGAGCTGCCGTGATTGTATATATGTTTCAACACTTCAACATATACTGGATCTACACCTTGCCGACTCATGGCCTCCATGACCTTAGGGATTTAAAAAGTTTCAATTTTTCATCGTTCCTTGCTAATTATTTCGTGCCCGTCTCCCAGCAAGAATTTACTACTAACAATAGACACAGCCTGGACCCATCCAACACTAGATTCGTTTGTTTTTTATGGCAAGTCAAAGTTGGGTCGAAGTAGTGAGGGGGGGTATGGGGTTAGTTTAGCTTTTAGAGATTTAGATTTCGGCATTTGGGGGGGGGTTCTTTCTTTTTTTTTTTTTCTTTGTAGATTTATGGTTAATTTCGGGGTGGGGGGATTTAGGGTTCATTGGAATATAAGGAATTGGTGCACATTCAGAGATTTTTTTTTTTTCTTTTTTGCTATTTGACCAACGATTCCATGTAAATGACAAATACAGAGTTGGATGAATAGGCAGGCATTAAAGATTATCACAAAACAATCAGGAAATGAATAAATAAATCAAGAAAATTATATACTCATCTAAATTTGCAGCAATTTTAGTTAATCTGGGGACTTCATTTTAGCAGATGAAAAAGTTTCAATTTTTCATCGTTCCTTGCTAAATACTTCGTGCCCGTCTCCCAGCAAGAATTTACTACTAACCGTTTATCACTAATGTATACATTAATATTCATATTTATAATGTTTTCATTTCCCAATGAATTCACTGCATTTTAGCAGATATTTTTTGTTTTATCTCTGATGCAATGATTATATTATCTTAGTTTCAGACATTATAATAGGGATTAACTTGAGTTCCATGTAAGTCAATAATGTCAGAAACAAATGTCAAAAATTGTGCAAACAACATTGCAGATTTTTAGCAGAATCTGTTCTTGTTTTTGCTAGTAATTATTTGTGCTTTCATTATGGTTTGGTTTGGGCAGCTATACTCTGGCACAATCACATCTCAGGAAAGCTGGCTCTATTCTTTACTGAAATTCCTATCTTTAAACATCATGGTGTCCCTGCTTTCGAGCAGCTAATACATTCATATGCTTGTAAAATTCATAATTATCAGTTATATAAATCTCTACTTATATACATATATTACTTATAAACTAGTGATCAACATGTATTTGCTGTTCCCGCAAATTTGACGACTGATAGGTAAATTATAGTTTCTATTTCAAATGTAGAATATTTACAAATTTGATGGATTTGTATGAATTATTCCAGGTTCTATTCTTTTTTTAAACCAACACACACACACACACACACACACACATACACACACACACACATACACACACACACACACACACACACACACACACACACACACACACATGAATAAGAAGAAAGTTCATATTAGTATATGTCAAATCAACAAAATCTCTGTGAAATGATCGCAGTACTTTTTTTCAATATCTTATGACACTGAAGCCTTCAAATATTTTTGGTAATAATAATTCTTGAAAACAGCAGATGACAAGGGAAATTTTTAAAAAAGAGCAATTTAGTTTTACAAATATTCAATTTAACTAAGAAAAGTGAAGGCAATTGTAATATTTTTTCTCTTCATGGATAATTCTCAAAAATATACATCTAATTCAATGTTCTGACATGGTAATTAGCTGATGTACAAAGAGCTTGCTCACTATAGATTTTTTATAAATCCTTTAAACATTTCAATACAAATCAATAAAAGAAATATTGATCTTTGTGTGAATAAAAGGTATTATGATTCACTTTTGTTGTTTTTGATGGTCAAAAAAATTAACACAGAAGTATAACTCTTCAGTATCAAAGATTGCATTACATAATAGGTGAACTTATGTCGGTAAGGTATACAATCAAAAAGACTTGTCAAAAACCTAGACATTTACTTATAAAGTTATTTCTTAACAATGTTTATGTCCTGACAGTAAGTTAACAAACCAACCATTTTATCAAACTATAAAACTTCTATTAAAACTTCCATCTCTTTATTTCTGTTAAAAGCAAGAGAGAAATAACTAGTGAAAA
>OY735198.1:31025693-31088193 GCA_963457665.1 Thysanoteuthis rhombus
GGATACAAGTTTCAGTCTTTGTGTCTGTAAAAGAAAATTAGATCAGCCTATTCAATTCTTGACTTGTACAAAATCAAACAAATGCAAAAATTCTTTGGACTTAAGTTCAATGAATGTCAGGGAATACTTGTTATAATGTGCTTGAAAGAGATGACAAACTATTTAGAAAAAAATGATTTTGCTAAAATTAGGAAAAGATTTGGGTCATAAAACCTGACATGAACTTGAAAAGAGAAAAATCCATTTGCAAAATGGCAAATGAAAATTAATAGCAACAGAATTATTTGAAAAAATAATGATTTGAAAAATTAATATTATTTCATATTCTAATTATTTATCAATTTAAAGTAAACGGAGACAAAGCTTAGAATTAGGAACTAAAAAATGAGTTGAGATCGATATACTGACTTGAACAATCTATAAAGATATTTGGTAGCTATACCCTTTCTAAGAAATTACAATATCAAGAATTACAACTGTCAATAGATTTTTTCATCCAAATCCTTCACTGATTTATTTATAATGCAAGAAAATAGGAAAATTTACACACAAAAATAATTTGGAGAAAGGAAGAATTCATTGAATATTGGAGCAGATCAAAGTATTTTGGATTGAAAGATATTTTTCTGTTTTTTTTTTCCATACATTTAAACATATGCTCATGACTATCCATGCGATATCTCTAAAAATTTCCTATCAATTCCCATGAAACATTGTGGAAGGATGAACAATAGGCTACAGACTACAGACTACATGATTAAATTTTGGGTAGATCCATCAATTATTATCTCCTCTACAATGTAGTTGAATGTCTACACCACATAATATCACCAAAAGTTCATGTCTGTTCATACAATATCTTCAGAAATTCTCAATGAAAATCAGTAGAAGGAAAAATATGTTACAAAAGAAGTGATATAATTTTGAGGCAGATCCATGCACAGTTATCTCTCCCATGTCATAGCTATATGCCCATAACACATATTGCCACAATTACATGCCTGTCTACATGATATTTCTATAAGTTCTCGATGACTTACTATGTAAACGTAAATTTATTGAAAGGGTGGGGAATATTCCATGGAGGATGTAATTCAATTTTCGGGCAGATCCATGCACAATTATCCTCTCCGTCACCATGCAATATCACCAAAAATTCTCCATGAATTACTATGAAAATTTGTAGTAGAATGAACCATAGGTTACAAAGGAAGTGATTGAATTTTAGGATGGATCCATGCACAATTACCTCCCATCTGTTGAAGTCATATGTCCACACTACAAAATATCACTAGAAGTTCATATCTGTCTATCTGTTATCTCAAAAAGTTTTCCATGAATTCGATTGAAACTTTTTGGAAGGATGGGCAATGGGTTATGAGAGAAGCGATCACATTTTGGAGCAGATCAATACACAATTACTTCCCCTAACAATGTCATTGGCAGAGGTGTGTACTCTCTGAGTGCTTTCTAGTCTTGTATAGTATTTTTTAAAGCTACTGATTGAAAACATTTTCATGGTACCCTTCATTATTTTCTCCATATCATTTCACAAAGTCAGAACAGAAAAATTGAAAACGAAAGATGAATAGAATTTTTAGTAAATGTAGGCTTATGCAATCATATTCAAAAATATGGGAGAGTCTTGATGGATGATGAAAAGTATTAGTACAAAAAGATCACCAAAATTTTAGATACCCTGGGAGTTCTGGAAGTAGGAGTGGTGGGAGGCACTATGACTCACTACCCAGGATGATACCATAGGCCTGCCACTTGGTTGCATACACCTCTAATCAGAGTCCCCAATCCTATTTGTTGTTGACATAATTTTCCAACTTGATTGTAATTGGTACATTTATGTACTTGTAAAAATCACAATATCTAAGTGATATACATTTCAACTCATTTACCTGTTCTTTCATATCATCATCAGCTGCCTTTCAGCATCTGTCATTGGACATAGACTTCTCCTGGGATTTGTCCCACCTCACTTTCATTGGCATTGCAGAGTCAATACTTCCTGGTCTATATTTCTCTCATTTGCCCGTTGCATGCTTCTCAGTTTGAGGGGCAATCTTTTGATTAGTTTCCATGTTTCATCTCCATAGGTGACTATCAGGGGATGCATTGGTTGTAAACTCTTCTTTTTGAAACTAATCGGATTTTCTTGTTCTTAAAGGTTGAGCCTACTGTACCGAAAGCCTGCCATCCTAGAATGATGTTTTGCTTGATTTCTTCTCCATTAGGGGTTTTCATAAAGATTTGTTGTCCTAGGTAGATGCTGTGGTCAACTTTTTCCAGGTTTGCTTTTTCAATTTGGATTTTTGTGTCTTTATACTCAACATGTCTGTTGTACATGATGTTTGTTTTACGGACGTTTATGTGGAGTTCAACTGTCTTGCTTGTGAGTTCATCCAGCATTATTTGGAGATCATGAAGGTTTTTTTTGCAAAAAGGTTGATCTGAGATCAACATGTAACATTAGGTCTTCTCATTTATCTTTCATGTAACTTTCAGTCTTGAAAAAATTTTCTTTCAGATACCCAATTACTAATAAAAAAAACCCATTTCAGTATAATTCTATTAGAGAACTAATAAAATTACTACTGGTAATTCAGGTCTACAGTTATTAGAGTATAGAGTAAATTTTGATGTGTTATCACTCCCCACCCACCCCAAAAGACAACTAAGAATTAAACATAAATCTAACAAAATACTTACAAATGCGTTGTATTCTTTGAAGCTCTATTTGAAGAACAGTATACAACCAATGCATCCTTCTGATAGTCACTTATGGAGCTGAAACTCCACTTATGGAGCTAACTGAGAGAAACCCGCAAACTGAGAAGCATGCAGTGTGCGCATGAGAGAATCATGCTCAACCCCACATGGAAAGATCACAAGATAGCACAACATATCAGGAAGAAAACGGGGGTCTGAGACATAGAATCCAAAAACTCAAATGGTAATGGGCTGGTCATGTTGCAAGAATGAAAGACAATGCTCCTCTATCAGGCTACATAAAGTCTCAGAACCATTCCAGCTCCAAGAAGGAATAAGACAAAGTAATACCAGCTCACCCAAACTCTTCATAGCCTACCTCGAGATGATCTTCAGATACGTAGACTGGGAGAATAGAGGAATCAAAATAGACGGCAACCTCAGATTTGCAGTTGACATAGCCTTTTTCTCAGAAAACCAACACGACCTCCAACACATGCTAGATGAACTAAACTAAGAAAGCAAGAAAGTCGGCCTACACATGAACTTCAGCAAAACGAAGGTCATGGGCAACAACCGGTAATAAGAACACAGCTATCAAAATCGAAGAGGCAAAACTGGAGAAAGTAGACCACTACATCAACCAACGACTACGAATCTCCTTGAAACCAACGAAAGAAGATGAGATCAGGCGAAGGATCACTTAAGGATGATAAGCCTTCGGCAGAGCAAGTTCAACCTTCAAAAACAGGAAGATCCCATGGATCCTGAAAAAAAAGAGTGTATAACTAATGCATCCTCTCGATAGTCACCTATGGAGCTGAAACATGGAACCTAACCAAGAGACAGATCAGCAGACTGAGAGGCATGCAATGTGTGCATGAGAGAATCATGCTCAACTTCAAATGGAGAAATCACAAGACAGTACAGTATATGAGGGAGGAAAAGGGAGTTTTACACATCTTAGGATCTACTAGAAAACTCAAATGGCCATAGACTTGTTATGTCTCAAGAATGGCAGACAACCGATGGACATCACGACTCACAACATGGGTCCCCAGAGATCACATGCGAAACTGAGATTGATGAAATACAAATTGGAGAGATGAACTAGACAAATTCAGAAAATACTGGCTCCGCGATGCCCATGATAGAGAATAGTGGCGGATCCTAGAAACCCATGATGTCCTGGTCACAAAGGCAAAGTTTGATGGGAATAATGGCCATTTTTTATACTTTTGACACTTCAAAGCAATAACACTCACTACTCACAGGGTCAGATTTAGACCTGGTAGGTCTGCAGTAACTCAGGTTTGGAGACCCCTGATGTATAGAAATTGAAATACACTGCAAATCACAAAATTTACACATCAAAGTCCGTTTATTGCATGTAACAAGTTTTACAAATACAGAAAGGTTAAATGAGTTCTCTATCTGAAGTAATTACATACATAAAAATAAAAGCCAGCAAAATTCTAAGTAAACAAATTTACTCCAAACTGCAATAACTGTAGTCCCAAATTACAAGCAGTGATTTTATCAATTTATTTAAATTCATAATGAAGTGAACTCCAAAGTTAATTCCAAGCAGTAATTATTCATTTATTCTTTATCAAAGAAACTTTTTTTTACTCATTATATTTTTGTGTAGATGGGGCCTTGGGCAATTGCCCCATTTGCCCCCTTATAAATCCGGCACTAACTACCCAGACATATAAATTGTGTTGCACAGAGTAATCAGTATGAGCTTTCAGATGGATAGACTAGGGCATAAATAAGTAAAGAAAATTATATCAGTTATTGAATGTAATTGGATATTAGCGTCTATAACTATTTAAGGTACTATAATTAATTTATTGGTTGATCAAACTGGATGACGTAGAATCAAGTTAAAATGATCGTCTTTTTAAGAACAATAGGTATTTATTTTTCTGCATTCTCCTTTATTGGTTGGCAACAACTGCTTTGTGAGGGAGACAAAGATAAATCAGGAACTAATCCACATAGTCAGTAATCTGGATACTTAATATATCCAACAATGCTACACTTCAATCTAGTTGGATCATTCAAAAAAATATTTCTAGTAAATCATTCTGTTTTGGTTGGTTAATTCCATTGTCAGTGAGTATCTTATTAGAATTCACCAAATATCCGTCTGTCCGTTTGTGATCGCCTACTGCAAAACTACTCAACATAATCCTAAATTTTCTGCGAGTATTCCTGGTAGCCATAGACAGATTTTTAGCAAGTTAGATTTAAATCGACCCCTCCTAGCAATGTTTCATGGTTGGGGTGATCAATACACAACAAATATCCATATTGTAACAGACACAATCTCTGTGCTAAAGAGCATCAAATACTACTGGCTGCAGGTTTGTCAATGAGAGGGCAGTATATGATGAGAGATGAGGAGGGAGAACATGTTAGTTCAGAGAGATTTTTTTTTTCACTCAAAACATTCCTCAGAATGTCGCCTGTTCACACAGCTACAGAAAATCCATTTCTTTTACTGTCCCCCTCTCTAGAAATTTTGACTCTTTCTCTCCCCCTCTCTATCAAAGTGTAAGAGCAGTGTTCATCTGATTACTTCTTTTGCTCTCAAAATAAATAAATAGCAATTTCTGCTTTAAATAAAACTTTTCAAGAAAACGTATTTACATTGAAAGCATACAAAAATATCAGAAATGGGAACAGTTAATAATAATATTTTCAAAGGAAAAGATTTTGAAAAATAATTAAATAAATGAATTAGAATGAAAAAAATTTTATTCTTTTCAGGCTTGTCCATACATCTCTATAAGACACTTTTTGGTTGGTCTGTCAATCAGTCCCACTTACGTTGAGCAACAGAAATAGGAAAGAAGGAAGGGAGATGAGAGATGCCATTGAAAGGTGAGATGCATTAAAAGAAAATCTATTTTGATTAAGTTACTAATAATGTCAAAATCATGAAATAATCAAAAATGGCCCACAAAACACCGAAATGACCATTTATGATTTTTATTGAAAATAATACTTGCAGAATATTTATATATCATAATATCTTACAAGTATGACTCACTTGAATCAAAGAATGACTACCTGCTCTTCCTCCTCCTCCTCCTGCTAATATTACCATGGATGGTGGATGCATTGTCGAACTTGTGGTTTTTATCTATGTACATTCTAGAATTAATGTTCCTTTCAAATTGTAAAGTTTCATAGCCTGATCAATATTAAAAGCGGAGCACAAATAAAAAAATTACCAATTTGAATAACTCAACTGAATACCTGCCAGAATAGGCAGAGCACAAAGCTGTTCAAAATGAAAAATTATGAAATTGAAAAATAGATAGATTAGAAATCAAATATCATTTAATTAAAGAAATGAGAAAATAACTGAAAGAGAAATAGGTGTAAATACATCAATTTGAATTATACTGTTATTGTTTAGAATGATTCAAATCATTAACTTTTTTTTTATTTATGCTCCATTTTTGACATTGATTGGGCAAGAATGAGAAACTTCACAATTTGAAAGTAGCATTGACATTGAGATATTAAGAGGATGTGAAAATTAACAATTTTTTTACAGCAATTTATAATTGTCCGTTAGGGCGGCTTTTTCAGCTATAAAATATAATTTAGGTTTACATGATCTCCAAATGTATCACTCAATCAGCCAGAGAATCAATCACTTTAACAGTTATTGATGTTTTTTTTTCCTTAGGTAGACAAATTGGAATAATGATAGAAATTACTGGTAATGCTACATTAGGAATGGGAGCCTTAAATTATAATGATGCAACCCAGCATAAGTGCATCAAAATAAATATCAGAAGGATATCAAAATTATTTTATCCATCGTGACATTTAGCTCAAAATTATCATCATCATGTTTTGTGCAATTCAGTTTTGATGAAACATGAAGTAAAATGAAACCTGAATTCTTTCATCCTAACTAATAAGACTTTGAGTTTTGCCAAATGAGAATAAATTTCATTCCATGTAACTTTTATAATATAAAATGATAAATCAAAATATATGATTATGATTTGTCACTTCTCATCTGCTTCTAAAAAGATAGCCTTAATGCAATACCAAATCTGATCAACAAGAGAATTGATATTGATACTATAATTGTTACAACATCTTGCGATTGTTGCAGATTACTTTTAAAGTATTGATAACTTGTACAAATGTTGAGTTAAAGAGAAGAATGAAGTAGAGTAAATGCTATCATTATTTGATGGATAGGATTAGCAAATGGACTTGAAGAAAAATCATTGCAGGGAAAAGTAAAGGAAAGAAAAGAGAAAAGAGAAAGAAAAGGAGGGTAAATGAATGAATAAAAATCAAATCAGGAGGAATTTCAAAATAAGAAGAGACAATGCAGTAAAATGAAAAATAAAAAAAGAATGAAGAAAAAGGACAATTGTATAGAAAGAAGGGATAAGAAAGAATGTAATGTCAGGAAAATACGTAGGCTTGAAAAACAGATGGATAAAGGGTGGGAAAGAAGCAAGAATTAGAGAAATACGAACCAAAAGTAATGAAAAAAAGAAATAAGACAGAAACACATCTGAAAAATTGGAGAAACAAAAAAAAATGAGTAAAAGGAAAAAAAGTGTAGAGAAGAATATAAAAAGAGAAAGAACGGGCCAAGGAAAAGCATAAAGAAATAAAATGGAAATGAGAGAAAGAAAGGGGAGGAATGGGATGAGAAAAAAGAGGAAAAGGAAAGAAAGGGATGAGAAAGAAAACAAAAAAGAAAGAAAGGGAAGAAGAAGAAAAGGAAAAAGGAAGAATGGGACGAGAAAAGAAAGGAAAAAAAAAATAATGGGATGTGACAGAAAAGGAAAAAGGAAAAATTGGATGAGGAAAGAAAAGTGAAAGAAAAGAAAAGAAAAGGAAAGGTGAGATGAGAAAGAAAAGGAAAAAAGAAGAAAGGGATTAGAAAAAAAAAGAAAGTAAAGAATGGGATTAGAATGAGAAGGAAAAGGAAAGAATGAGATGAGAAATTAAAGGAAAAGGAAGGGGTTGGATGAGAAAGAAGAGGAAAAAGATGGAATGGGATGAAAAAAAGGAAAAAGGTAAGAATTGGATGAGGAACAAAAGGAAGAAAAAAGAATGGGACGAGAAAGAAAAAAAGAAGGAAAGAATATGATGATAAAGAGGAAGAAGTGGGAAGAATAGGATGAAAAAGAAAAGGAAACAATGGAGTGAGAAAGTGAAGGGAAAAGGAAAGAATGTGATGAGACAGAAAAGGAAAAGTGGAGAATGGGATGAGAAAAAAGGGAAAGGAAAGAATGGGACTTGAAAGAAAAGAAAAAAGGAGGGATGGGATGAGGAAAGAGAGGAAAAGGACAGAAAAGAATGAGAAAGGGAAGCCAAAGGGAAAAATGGGATGAGAATGAAAAAGAGAGTGAAAGACAGGACTAGACAGAAGAGGAAAAGGAAAGAATGGGATGAGAAAGAAGAGGAAAAAGGGGAACAATGGGATGAAAAAAAAAGAAAGGTGGAATGAAAGAGGAAACAAAAGAAAGAAGACAAAAGGGTTGAGAAAGAAAGATAAAAAAATTAGATGAGAAAAAAAAGAGAGGGAAAGAATTGGATGAGGAAGAAAGGTAAAGGAATGAATGGGATGAGAAAGACAAAGGGAGAAGGAAAGAATGGGATGAGAAAAGAGAGAATTGGATAAAAGAAAAAAGAAAGATGAAAGAAAGGGATGGAAAAAAAGGAAAAAGGAAATAATGGAATAAGGAAGGAAAGAAAAAAAAGAACGGGATGAGAAAGAAAAGAAAGAATGGGATGAGAAAGAAAAAGAAAAGGAAAAAATGGGATGAGAAAGAAAAAGAAAAGGAAAAAATGGGATGAGAAAGAGAAGGGAAAAGAAAGAATGGGATCAGAAATTAAAGGAAAAAAAGATGAATAGGATGAAAAAAAATGGAAAAAGAAAGAACAGGATAACAGAAATTGGAAAAGGAGAGCATTGGATAAGAAGGAAAGGGTTAAAGAATTAATGGGATGAGAAAGATAAAGGAAAAAGAGAGAATGGAATGAAGAAGAAAAGGAAAGGAGAAGGAAAGAATGGGTTGGGGATGAGAAGGATAAAACAACAGAATTGGATGATAAAAAAGAAAAGGAAAGAATAGGATGAGAAAGAAAAGGAAAACGAAAAAATGTGATAAGAAAGAAAAAGAAAACGAAAAAATGGGATGAGAAAGAAAAGGACTCAGAAAGAATGGGATGTGAAAGAAAAGAAAGAGAATTAATTGAGCAAAAGAAACCAGAAGGGAAGAAACAAATCAAAGGGAAAGTGTGTGGGTGAGAGGCTGATTTCAGTGCCTCATTATTTCTTATTCTTCATTTAGCTTTCTATTGATTTGTTTTATTTCTTTTTAGGCTACCTACTTTCTTTATGTTTCTTTTTCACTTCTCTTGATTTTTTCTTGCTTTACAGTCCGTGATATCCAAATTTGATGAATTAGATTCCCTATAAATAAGTATTTCCTCTCTCGTCTGATACCAAAAATTCACCTACTCAACAAAATATGCCTTTTCTCTGAAACTGATATATTCCCCACTTCCATTTTTTTCTCTTGATGGTGCCTGATGGCAATACCTAAACTTCCTGCCCTAGGCACTTTTCTTTACTCCAGCCCAACCAGTGCCTAAAGGAGGGAAAGAGAAGTGAAAGATATAATATGGCTGAAAAATTAGTTAATTGCATCTTATTATGTTACATGTATACCAGGCAACTGTTTCATCTGGTACTCAGAATCATTTAGTGTTCACAAATATTCTGTTTTAATACATCTTGTATTCTGACAATCTGAAATCAGCTTGGTATTTTTGGTAAGGTACATAGAAATAACTGTATAATATAGAATGGCTCAATTGTCCTTGAGATATCTGAATATTTTAAAACTGAACTTAGTTTATTCTTTATTCATTAACTCTTTTTCTATTAGCTTTCAATTTTTGAATCATCGATATGCAAGTCAGAAGCAATAAAACATAGTATCTGTAAGATTTAAATCTAAGATGAAAGGCAAATATCACAAATAAGTACTGAATTATAAAACCCAAAAGTGTCATCCAGTTATTGTGCTTATAGTTTGAATCTTAATCTTACATAAATCCAAGTTTAAACTTCGGGAATACTATTTTTAAAAAAGCTAAACCAATCTTTGTTTAAAAAGATCGCAAATTAGTTTGATCATACAAAAAACTTGGTTGAAATTAATCCATGTATTCAAGGTGAGAGACAATCTTCCCAATATTCTTTCTAATATCTATGTATTGAATCATTGAATTAAAGGATGTAACACATGTTGTCTGCTCTCTTGAGCAATAAGTAGATATGGAGACCATAAATTGAGAAATACCTACACAGATTAAATTGATATATATATATATATATATGTATATACTATCAGGGATACATATTAAAAAACATATTCTCTGTAACTTTTCACCCAACACAATAAATGGAAAATCAAAAAACAAGTTCATTACCCACCCCCCCAGAGAATAACTACTTTCAATTTTATCATATTAGATCAGTAGTAACAACACACAGTCATGTGTCCCTCAACATCAACTCTCCACCACCATCCTTTCCCTATGACCTGATAAATTTCCTCTTTGAGGAATAAGAAGGGGTAGAAGGAAAAACAAAAACATCCTCAGACTTGTAACTTATTACCTTTAGCACTACAATTCCCTCAACTTTTGAGCAGCTGATTCTCATTTATATTATACGTGTATTTGTATTCCACAGATTATTTTATGGTGAAAGAGAAAATGCTTGGAAGTATTCTTAAAGGAGTCTGTTTAGACAATCAATAACTGAGATGATAGACGATGAATTAAAGATAACAGATTTTTAAAGAATAAATTCACTAACAAAACATTATATATTCATGTGCCAATAAAATGTTTTGCATATTACCTTGGGTACATGTGCCATTGGTTTACTATCTCTGCTCCATATGCCATCAACATTAAACATATCACTGGGACACTTTCTACATTGATTTTGTATTTGATGTAATTAACTTGAATCAGTACAGAAAATATTGTTGACAAAAATTGTAAAAATAGACTTGAAACATAGAAGAGAATCAAAAATGAATTATTCCAAAGAAGGTACGTCTGTATAATCTATATAACTTTAACACACATACACATTCACACGTATACTCAAGCATGTGCAGAGAGAGAGCAATTGAGTTTGAATACAAATATTCTCTGTTTAGAAGAAATCGTTTTCTGATATCATCCTTCATGAGATGTTTACACAAAGCTAAGTTATGTCTGTCTACCCAGGGTATGTGGTATTCAATAGCACCATTTGCTTCTTTCCCCTTCTTACAAAAAGGGAGTTAAAAAGGGAAATGGAAATTAGTAATAAGTTTCTTGGGAGAAGTTCAAAAGCTGCAGGATAAGGAAAATATTGCTAGAGGATAAGCTGGAGAGAGTCAGTAGTTCGGTATGGTTGGGGATGGGGAGCTGAAAAGACTAAGTTGCGTACTACACTTACTGCATTCATCCTACTGTGTGGATACTAATTTTCTGTGACATGATCTTTTTCTAACAACACACCTGGGATATGGGTTAAATGCATGGCTATCAGATAGCAGATAGGTGTTGAACAAGGATGGAAAAAGGAGGAGTAAGATAAGACTTACAAGTTCATATCTAAATAGCAAGTATGCAAGTATTTAAGATAATTTATAACCCCTGGAAACATACAAAATGACAAATCTCTGTCTAGAGAATTAAGCTTTGCATACCCTAGAATATTTTATATAATCACAACAGGAAACAAACAATGAATACTGAAGGTATAGTATTCATCCCCATGAATGGCAATTGCTCACTTGAAAAATTAACTGAGAATGATATAAAACAGTGGTCCCCAACCTTTTTGTGTCTTACAGCTCTTTCAAGACTACCAGTCAAGTAGCAGGCACTATTAATTTTTCAAGTCAAATTTATATTTAGCCTTGATATTTTTCTCCAAACAATGCTGGGTATCCCTACGAGTACATAATAAAAATGATAAGTTTTTAGAAATTGTCCGATTGGAAAAGAATCAAGGCAAGTTTATAGTTAGATATCCTAATGAACATAATGTGTGAAATAACAACTAGACTCTTTTTTTCTTGTTTTTTTTAAAAAACTTTGTTTTAGATGTTTTTCAGTGGAAAATACCAGTAATGTCTTAAACAGAATTTGTACGGATCATATTTATTCTCGGATGGAATTTTTTTCAAATTTTGATGCTATGGTTGTTGAATTATTGACTGTGATGGCAAGTTCGCAATAGTTTTCACATAATCCTCATTTATACCTTCTTCCCACATTGAGCTGAAGACTGCTGTGTGTTCTATAGAGTCAAAGGCTTTTTCATAGTCTACATAAGCCAAAGAAAGGGGTTTATTTTATCATTTGTGCGTGTTTATGTATGTATACATGTAAGTAGGTGTATACGTGTGAGTGTGAGTTTACATAAATTATCAAGGAATAATTCTCTTGTGTAATTTCCAAATCAACATAAAAATTGGCAGGTTGAAGTTACTGGTTATTAGTCCTGCTCTCTTTATAGCAAATACGTGGTAATGTTCATCCCACTGTTACTCTTCATTATTGTAACCATACTTAGAATTTAGTAATGTTTCTTGTTTTGCATTGCTTCAGATTCAAACACAGTTCTATAATGATATGAGCTTTTCTACAGTCACAAGTGGTAGTCATACCAACGATGAAGATAGCAATGAAGTGATTGATTTAGCAAGCAAAGAAGTAGGGTAACAAACAGTTAGAGTTGGGAAGAGAAGGTGTACAGCAAACTATTGATGGCAAGTCTATTCTTCAAATCGGCAAGGTCTGTGCTTACTGACTGAAGCAGATTTACCAAGTCATCAATTGGATTTTTATGTTACTCTAAAAGCTTGGAAACTACAAGAAATTTTACTCACTCAGATATATGAAGATATTTTACCAAAAGTAGGCTCACTTTTTCATTTAACCATTGAGATATCTTGAAAGTTGAAAGTTGATTTATATTGAATTAAATAGAACTGTCAGGAAAAAATTCAGATGAGCATGTGTCCCAGTCTGAAAGAAAAACAATATATACTCCATGTTATTTTCGAATTGCTAATGATAGAACCATAAGGAAAGGAATTTGGGCATCAGTCATGGGATAATAGATTGAAAATTATATTTTATTTGTTTCCTAGCTATATTTATAAATACTTTTCAATTTCATACTTGTAAAATCAAAACCACTACTTATAAATGAATAATGATTACTGGACTTCATCATCTTGCTTTTGAACATTTATGCAAAGATTATAAATTGGCAATCAGAAAAATATTTTTTGTGACAATGCCATGGTGATCTTACAGAGATAGTAATGAAATATTATTGAGAAAAAACATTGCTTGCTAAATATTTTTTTCGTTACACCTTTGTCCCTCCTTCAAAAATCCATCCTAATCCAAACTATCCCTTAATGACTTACTACAGTCTAAAGCAGTGGTTTCCAAACTTCATCAGATGTATCAAAAATCAATCATGGGTAGAGTCTGATATTGCCACTCTTAGGTCATCTACAGGATGTAGTCCTGACGTGACTTTGTTACTTATTACACACATAGATGAGGATGCTTGCTCACGTCTCTATGTTGATGGAAAAATCAGAAGTTTTCCAAACATTTTTCCAATATTATTGGGTACTCAATAAGTGCAGGAATCCAGAAATTTTCAAAGGTTTCAAATAAGTCTTTTTGAATCATTAATGAATTCTAAGAATCCATCCATCAGGTCATAGGAATAGATTTCTCACCAATCTTTATTCATCATCATTAATTGAAGGAAAGTAGTGCATCAGTTGATTTCTAAGTGTCTCCAAAAGTGTTTTGGCCAAATTTATCACCTCTTTTGCTACACCAAATCTTACTAATATCAAACTTTCTGCCATATTTCCAAGTAGATCACATCACTTATCTTTAAGACGGCTAGGTCTCAATAGCAGGTTCATTTAAATTGTCTTTATTCTATCAGCAAAATCAATAACAATTAAATGTTTTCCTTGTAGCAATTTATTTTCAGAGTTTATAAGAGAAAAAATATCATTATAATACATCAGTTTTGTCCACCGAACAGAATTATTTAGCTTGTTCTTTTCAATTTAGTAGTTTTTCCTTTGCCATTTCTTTGAAAAAATTCTCTTTCAGGTATCAACGCTGTAACACTGGCAACAACATTACCTCATGATAATCATCTTACCTCAGGAAGATATAAAAATCCTTCTTCTTCAGCATTCATCTCATGATAAAGCATTTTAGAATTCTTGTTTCGAAAGAACTTGACTTAATGAGTCCAGATCTTTGTCTGCAAAAATTTTTCATCAATGAAAAATGTTGGCACAAGATGTCTCCACCCCTTTGCAGTCGATTCCAATAGTTTGCAAAATAATAATTCTTCTTCAATTGAATTATCTTTTATATAAACACTTATAATTGAGCATTTCCTGAAACATCAGTTGATCGGCCTAAGTGGATTTTGAATTTCTCCAGTCGATTCTTCTTAATTTCTAAAATAACTTGGTCTCTAATGTCTTCTGCAATCTTACTTAATCTTCTCTGCACAGAATCATGAGAAACGGTGTTCGATATGTCACTTGGTAGGACACAATATCTTTGCAGAATGGCAAAATTAAGTTTTCTGAAGTCGTCTGTGGCTTCCTTGCTTTGGCTATCCTCAGAGATATTAAATAAATGTTTGAGCACCAGCTTCAGTTTACAGGTACGTTTCTTCTGTTTTATCAGGTCACATATACTTCAACTCTTCTTCTTTCGGGGTAAAATTTATCTGCTCTTTATCAGTGAATCTGGATGATTTGTTTCAGAATATCTTTTGAGGAGACATGACTTCATGACACCTTCCAAGAGAACCTTGTGATAAAGAATACATTGTGAATAATTAACATTATTTTCTTTCATAGAGGTAAACCAACAATGAAGATATAATTCATCATAGTTAATAATGCAGGTGGCTGCTAGGACCAAAAAAATGAGAATCTTGTGCAAGAATTTCTCGCAGAGAAATACTCTTCTCATTACTTGTCCTTTTTAAATTTTTGTTGCACAAGAAAAATACATTATTTTATATTAAATTTCTCTGGACTAAAGATTTGTCAATGATAATAAGATATCAACAACATTCATTTAAATAAGATATTTGGAACTATAATATCATCAGAGCATTTGAGAGTTAGAGTAAGCAGAGGTGTCATGCCTAATCACCTCTTTAGTCTATTTTATATCATGTTGCTGAGATTAAAATTAATATAAAAATGTATATTAGAATATGTAAGTATATAAATATATTTTAATAATGATATCAAGTCGTGTATAAAAGTGCTCAATATTTCCAATAGATCCTCACTGCAAATTTGTTTCATACTTCTCTGTGATTATAAAGTGAGTCTTGATAAAAATCAATATGAATTCTTATATGTACCCCATTTTTGTACATTAGATTTTTTGCTAGCCATCTGGATTCAAATTTTGAAAGGAAATTATGTGTCATGTTCTGTAATCTGGATTTAAAAATTTTTAAATTCATATGCTATGGTTATTAGAAGACAATCTAGAAAGTATTGGTGGTATTGGTGGTATATAAATATCAAGTTTATTGTTAGATTATTCTACCTGCACTAAAATGACTAAATGCAAATTAACTCAGGTGTTTTTCTCCTTTTTAGCAAAATCATTTATGGTAATTGAACAGACATTATGCTTTTCACCTCCTTCATGTCCATCAGTACCTGTCTCATCTAAAGTATTTTTTGAATAGAAGTTTTGTAAACAACGCTTGGCAAACAGGGTTTATTTTTCCCATTCACAGAAATAAATGTGTTACTTTGTGGAATTATGTATATATATTTTCTGTCCATCATTTGACTGGGGCGGTGACAATTTTTGTATTTTTCTATTGCTTTGAACAATAGTTCTTTTACTATTTCATTAAATGATGCCATAACCACTTTGCATGAGGCTGTGTTGCAAGAAGAACCACATGTAGCCATTACTTCCTCAATGGGAACGTCAAGCTGAACATCCAGAACAGCATATCTCCCTGATCAGCTATAACAAGACAAAGGAAATGATTGATAAACATCTCTACCAGGAGGCACAAAAGGAAGCTCAAGCATGTGTGCCATGGGTCTAAAAATGCACCTCAAGCTGCACAACCAGAACAAAATATTACTGCTTCAGCAAATATTCAACAGAGTGAAAAGACATTATTCTCAATCTGCCAGATAACATTTTGCAGCTTACATGATTATCTTCTCTTTGATTGGATTTTATTTTGTATGAATTATCTTTTCACTTTTAAACATCAATCATGCGGCCATTATTAGCAAGAGGTCAAATAAGCCTGAGTTCCATCTATGCTTCCATAGAAATAACAGAAATTTTGTACCTAGTTTAGCAAGCATTATTGTTGAATTGTAAAGAGAAACCCTCCTCATAGGACACTGAATTATTCTAAGAGAACTATTTTATGTACGTAAAGTAGGAAATTATTCAATTTTATGCTATACCTCAATTACTAAATGTAAATAACTTCAAAATACTCACTATTTGATGATAGATCTTGTTTTTGAAGTGTTATTCAAGATTTATGGGTTTCCATTTGGATAAAGTTCACCTATAGATGTCTTCAAAGAATCATGAAGAATATCTCAATAATTTCTCTTTTAACTTTTTTGAAGATAGATATATCTAAAATATAAATCACTAAATACAATCACTTGGCCATGATTTCTTTTTTTTTTTGTCTTTTCTTAATCATTTTATTGCTGTGTGTTTTAATAATTTTAGCTATGTTACTGGTACATGAATAGGTAACTTAATGGTACTTTAAAAAAAAATTTTATATAAAATATGATTATTAGAGAAATGTTCGGTAACCATGTGTAAAAATCATGAATGAATCTCCTTGATGAATGGACAAAAATGAAAATAATAAGTGAAAATGGTTTTGAATGAAAAGAACTGAGAAATCCAATGACCATTACGAATTAAATCTGGTTATTTTATTAGTAAATGTTATAAAATTTTGAACCAAAATCATTCAGAAAATTAATCTCCGTGTAATTTAGCACAAATCAGTGATTTACTCAATAAAACATCCAATAATTCAGAATTTCAATTTCTGATATTCTTTAAATTAAATGTAAGTAAAAAGCAAAAATCTTTTAAAAGTACTTCACTTTGTAATACAGTGGAAATAAATTTGATGAATAAAAATGTAAAACCATACACTGCCAAACATCGCCTGTTTATTGGTTTGCTGATATTCTCTAGAAAATCGCAGACAGATGTGAATCCTAAACTTGTTCCTCTGATTAAACAGTGTAATAATTCTTATGGCACAAAATCTTTGTTCAGCAAAAGCATGTTGGAGCTCTGAAAGTTTTAAATTACAAAAGTGATTTTCATGATGCTAAGAGATTAATTTCATTTATTTGCAGAAGAGCCATTCATAGTGCTGGCGCCATCAAATTAATAGAGAATGGCCTTTGCTTTATTACCTTTTTTTATAAGTTATTCAATTTATTCATTATTTATGTAAATAATGCATATACTTTTGACTCTTGCTATAGGATATAAGATTTTTAAATAATGTGTGTGTGCAAAAAAAAATAGAAAAATCTAGTTTTGTCTTCAGAATATATGTCATATTTCATTGTTGCAAAAAAAAACATTCATGAACATAAAAAGAAGAATAAATAGAATCAAAATGAGGCCCAGAACACTTTTTCGATAATAATCATAAAATCATTTCTCTTTGTATCTACTTTTCATTGATATCTCCAAAAAACTTATAACTTCTTTCTCAATGAAAAAAATAGAGGGGATCCATAGATTTGAATAAAGACACCTTTTTCCTTAGAAATTCAAGTTTTAAGGTTCAAGAAACAAGGTAAAATACCTTATTTTTAAGGTTGTTTACTGGATATTCTTAAATATTGAGAAATTTAAAAAGTTAATTCGGTTTGATAAGTGAAAATAAAAGACAATTCTTATTTCTAACATTAACTTATTGAATAACATATTTACCACTTTATTATGTCATTTTTCAGGCATCTTCATGATTCCATTCCCCCCCACCAAACTTTTTATCTTTCCCAGCAGAGAATTTCTTTGGTTACCTTTCTAGGAAATTAAATTTTATTAAGCTGTAACAATTTTTGCTTGATCACCAAAGGAACATATAGTCTAGCATTATCCTGATGGAATATCTAACCCTCACTCTTAATTAAATCTTGTTATGCTTTTCATTGTTGCCTTCAATTGATCAAATTGGGAACAGCATTAGTTCAGATCAATTGTTTGGTTCTTTAGAAAGAGCACCTGAGAGAGGATTCCCTTCCAATCTCACCATATGCTCAGCATCACTCTCTTTGGATGAAGACCAGCCTTTCATACTGTAGAAGAGGTTTATTCTGCTTGACACATGATCTCATACGTTCAATGTTGTTTCAAAGTATTTATTTTAAATAGCTCATCACAGTTTCAAAAATGGAGTATTTCAATATGGCCTAGTAAGTTTTTATTCATTTGACTTATATAGAAACCACACATCAAAGCAACTATCATAGCCAAGCTAGTGCGAATTACTTTCAATGTTTGGATTTGGATATTGTAAGTATTTTTTGTGTTACATAACATTAATTATTTTCAAATCATGTTATGATTTGATCCTTATCATCACCAACTGGTCCCCCTGATCATAGGGTATCATTCAGCAGGAAATCTCCAGCACAAAACTTTACAAACCAATTCTGACGTATTTGATCATTCACAATACTCTCTCCATAAACTATTCAAATCTTTTCTTTTTTTGCAATGGGTTGCATTTCTACTTTTTTAAAAATAAAACTCATAATAAGCCAGAACTGTTGCTCATTTCCTTCTATCTTCAAAGTTAAAATCAATAAAGAAAAATATACTTTTTGACAAGATTTTATATTTGTGATAAGGGTAATGATAAAATATCACAGTGTGGAAAAACTATTTACATAATCTTGAAGCATGTAACTTCCTGTGGCTGCTTTACTTAGACATGGATTTCAGGTTTGGTTGTTCTTTTAAAGATCACATTGAATATGTAATGTCATTTGCATATATTGAGAAAATCATAAAACAAAAATAGCCATTTTTTAATTGCATTGTATTTATAGGTACTTATTTTCAGAAACTTCTTGTCGTTCATCAAGAAACAAAAACTAGAGACATGAATTTTAATAATGAGCACTGAGAACAAATTCAAAGATTTTCTGACCTGGAATAAAATTCTCAACATTCAAATTGATCCAACAGGATAAGATTGTCTCTTCTCTCTCCATGTTATTATAATTAGTTTCATGATTTTGAAAGTGATTATTTTTCCCCCACTTTTCTACATCTCCTGACATGAAAATTGTTTCAAATTTTTACATTGTGTAAGTAACAGTGAGATGATGAAACTATTGATTCTAGGAAATCCCAAGGATTATTGCGAAATCCTTGAAAATTTCCATAATTTCATAAAATCCTAGTTTCATGATCAATGTCTTAATGCTTAATAAGCTTGTAATACTGGTCAGCACAAAATCCCTAGGGATCTCACAAAATTATAAATTTCACAATCTTACTGTTGTATCTTAAAACTGATACAATTATTGTGTAAATAATCCAAGGCAAAAAATGGAAAATCATCTAAAATTCATTTGATGCTATTAATTCAAAGAATCTAAAATATTTATAGAAGGGCCCTTCTGAAAACTGCTATCAATTTTGATTGAAAAAAAATGTACGATTCACCTACACACTTTTCTTTTGTAAGAAAAAGTAGAACAAACAAGTGCAAGAATATTAGCTAATCTTTTTAGGCTCTATTTATTGCTTTCCAAGTGCCAAACATAATGAGCAAATGGGCAAATAATTTGAGGTTCACTGAAATAAAGATGAAATAGTTCCATTATTTACATTTTACTTAGAAACTGACTGCAAATGGTGGTACCAAGAGATACCTAAACCCTTCTATTTGCATCAATAGCACTCAATCCAACTAATCTGCTGTGGAAGTAGGGGGTAAAGTCAAAAGATAAGTCTCATGCCAGTGGTTTTTATTTTTTAATTCATATTTTACTTTTTCAGTTTTGTCACCAATCCCTTACCCTCTGCAATGCTATAAAGTGGTTTTGAAAAATTTTTTTCTTTTTTCTTCAGTACTAGAATGATAAAACTTATTAATAATTGACTGACAGAGAATTTTATTTCAAAATGAGACAATAAACCCTTCTTAGATGTCTTCAAGAAAGCAAAGTTATATTATCCAATGAGCATTTGCGTAGATATAACAGCAGATATGTGCTTTTTCTAGACAAGCATGACATTGATGCAATGACATTTATTATTGTTAGTTATAAAAGGCAGCAATTTTTCCCAAAAAGGAATAACTTCAAAAAGACAAATGAAAGGTAAAATATCCATATGATGTAAATGGTTTAATTTTAGGTTCTGTATACCAGTTGGCTGTCTAGCTCAACAAGGCCTCCCTAGCTGGATGCAAGTTTGATCCCTGCAGCAGCCCACTTCTTTATTGTTTATCTATTTACACTGTCTTGGCCAATAAGCATATTTTCACTGTGTAAAAACAAGTTATTGGTTTAAAAAGAGTTTCCACTAAAATTAATGTGTTTATAATCATTCTGTCTGATTAAATTTCCTTTTGTCTGAAATATGATTGTCCACGTTAGGGGGAAAACAAAGACCAGTTATGAGCCGTAAATAAAAAGGTCAGATAGGTTTGCAGTCATTATCTAAGCTTTTGCATACCCATTGGCTGCTTAGCTCAGTTAGTAGAATGGCATTGTGTTAAGATTTTTTTCCTCTGGTAGAATGCAGTTTCAATCCTTGTTGCAGCTCATTTCTTTATTGTTCATTAATTCACGCTGCCTGGGCCAATCAGCATATTTCACTGTGTAAAAACAGGGTGTCAGTTCAAAAAGACTTCCCACTAAAAAAATCTCATAATTATTTTGTCAGATTAAATATCCATTTGTCTATGAGAAAATTAAGGTTTGTGAAATCAATTCATTATGTGTAATAATTTTTTGAGTGCAATTTTCGAGATAAAAGACAATCATCTATACAGTTTATAATTACTCTCTGCAGTATTCATCCAGAGATTTCATTATCAAATAAGTTGTAAAACAAAATTACTCCAGCTTATGACCTTGAATAGCAACCTACAACCTGATACATCCTGGATAAATAATGTGGATAAATGCTAAGAGCAGGTAGACTGAAAAGATCAATGAATCAGTTTTTCACACTGGAATCTTGGAATAAATCTAATATCCTGAATTTGCTTTGATGATTGTAATTCCAGAAAAAGCTTATCTGCTATAAAAAATTTGTTTTAAAAAATGACACTCTTAAATTCACTTCTTTCTGTACACAGGAATAGCTTTTATACTTTCATCAATTCCAATAATCTGCAGAGAGAAATGAAGATATGATTTGAAAAGATGTTTCCAAAAAGAGAATGTAAAAATAATAGTTGGATGACATCTTGTACAACTATCTGAAATTTAGAAAAACAATGTATATACTTATTTATTCTTTGCTAGCATTTAAAATTCTCTCTCTCCCTCTCTCTCTCTCTCTCTACATATGTATACATATATAGAGAGAGATATAGAGATACAATGATATAAATAGATAGATATACGCATGTTGTTGAAATAACAATTGGAAGGTGCAGCAAAATTGAAGACAAAAAACAGGAGTTCGAGTGATACGTCTCAAATATTTCTATCATTATGTGGGCATGCTCTGATGTATTTCAATGGTTGCTAGCCACCTTTTTTCAGAGAAACTTGCAGCAGTTAAAGAGTACACTGTATGCTGTTTACTTATTTGAAATTTGAAGAATGAAGTGAGGAGATTTCTGAGTTGTTGGTTGTTTAATAGGAGTGGGAGGGAATGTGTTTGTATCTGTGTAGGTGAAAGTCAGGTTGGTTTGAAATAAGAACTGGACTCTCATTTTCTGTTCAATATATACAAATGTACGTAATTATGAATGCATTATACAACATTGAAACTCTACTTGAAATGACCTCCCTTCATTACAGAGTGAATGTATCATTTGGCCTAGACATCATAAATAGAATAAACAATTAAAGAAAATAGGGCAGCTTTAAGAATTGAACCTGTGACTGATAGGTAGCCACTACAATGTAGTGAGCTCTTTACCATTGAGCTAAACAGCGGCTGGTAATGTGAAGGCCCAAGTAACTACTCCAATTCCAAATTCTCATTTTGTTCCATCACAGTTTATATCTATTCTATCTGTTTCCTAACGCAGACAATTATTTTATTAAGAAATGGATGTATAAATAGATAACCTCCTGTTATCACACGGTGAATGTAAGCTAGTGAATTGGAGATAAAGCAGTTATTTGGGTCTTTGCATTACTGGCGGCTGTTTAGCCTAATGGTAAAGAGCTAGACCCATTTTCTTATATTGTTCATTCTATTTATGCTATTTAGGCCAAATGATGTAAGAACGGGAGGTCATTTCAAATAGATATTCAAAGTAATATGATGCATTTATAATTATTTCAGTCAGATTATATATATATATATCAGTAAAATGGACAGTTTATGTCTGATGATTATGAAGACATTTGAGTAGAAACTATGTTTCAATCGGCACCACTGTTAACCAAGTAGCAAATTGAACAGCCCCAGACAGCCTGAGTAAATAAAGGAAATATGCATCTTGTGGGACTAGAACCCATGTCCACCAAAGAAGCAGCCTAAACACAAGACTGCTCTTACCTTCATACATAAAGTCAGAATTATTCACTCCCACTGAATATACATATATTTTCTAAAGAAATGCAAATATCTACAAGTACTTACTGAATTTGCCATAGATAGTTTATTGCATATTTACTTGTGAATAATTTGTGAATTTTTTAGAGGGTTTGTTCTGTTATATTCATAGTCATAGGCCTTTCTAAAAATTGATGCAGTCCAAAATTATTCACACCCCTCATGGAAATTATGGAATGATATTGGTCTAAGGTAATTGTGATGTCTTTTTTTTCTCAATTCGAGACTTAATGCCAGGACCCTTAGAAAATTAAATAGTATTCATCAGATTCAATAAAATTCTAGAAGGTTCTAAATAAGACAATATGTGAGTGCCACATACCATAATAACTCATTCATTCTGCAACCATGGTCAAGAATGCTGAACTTGACAGGAAGCTCTGAATTAAGAGAGTTGATAGATATACGCAAGGTGATGGATACAGAGCACTTTCTAAGCATTTGAATGTTCCTAGATAGACAATTCAAAGCATTATCAAGCAGTACGATGAGACTCATTGTATTAAGAATGAGTTAAGGACTGGCAGAAAACAGTTTATTTCTAGGGGAATGGAAAGGAAAATTGTTAGAGATGTCTCAAAGAATCCTTACATGATGGCAAAGGACATTACGAGCAGGGCTGAATGTATTGATGAAGACAATCACTAGATGCCTTCATCGAGCTTGTCGTCAAAGGAAAACTCCTTTGCTTAAGGCTAAACACCTAAAAATCAGATTAGCTAACGCTAGAAGCCACCTAGAACATCGGAGTGAATATTGGAACTCTGTTTTATGGTCAGATGAAACCAAACTAGAATTATTTGGTCACATGAACTTCCAGTTTATATGGAGGAAATTGAATGAAGCTCACAAACTAAAAAATACCCTCCCTACAATTAAGCACGGTAATAGAAGCATTGTGCTTTGAGGATGTTCTGCTACTTCTGGACCAGGAGAACTAGTGAGAATACAGGGTATCATGGGTAGAGGGCAATATTTGGGTATTGTAAACAATAATAGAAAATAAAGTGCCCAAAAGCTACCTTTGCAGCATTACTGGAGATTCTAACATGACAATGACCCGAAACACACAGCATGAATAGTTTAAAAATACTTAAATGACAGCAAAATTAAGGTATTGGTATACCCTGCGGAAAATCCTGACCTAAACCCAATCGAAAATTTATGGGGTTATTTGGAAAAAAGTACAAGATATAAATCTTTCAAATTTGGGGGAACGAGAAGCTATTGCCACAGTGGAATGAAGCAAAATACCTGGCAGTGTGCACAGTGATTTTGTAAGGAACTATCAGATAGGATTAAAGGAAACGATCAAAAATAAACATTACAAGATTGGTTATTGAGGCAAGAGAGCAAATAATTTGTGTGGGATAATTCTGTCACCAACTATATATATATATATATATATATATATATATATATATATATATATATATATATATATATATATATATATATATATATATGTATGTATCACAATTTTGCCTGAAGAAGCCCAAACAGGGCAGAAACATAAACATGTTTGTGATTATGATACTTCAACTTTTATAAACCTCTGATTATGTTTCTTTCTGAAGTAGGCTTAGCTCAGTTTATACTTTTACTAATAAATCCTAATATATATTCACCACCATTATATGATAAGAAGCAAACAGAATGTAATTTTAAAAAATCTTCTAAGAGAGTTTTCTGATGATTTATTAAAGAATTTCAAGTTCTTATTGCTGTCTCTATGTTTGCTGATCTGTTTCTTTTATTCTCCAATCGGTGGTAAACGTCTCAAATTGAATATTCCAGTGAAATTTGAAAATTGAATTGCGTAAATGATTGTGCACAATGTGATGAAAATAGTCAATGGCATTATTTTGGATGTCTTTCAGCTGGATTTGATTTTTCTTGACGGTGAGCAAGAATCTTTCTGTCATTGCTGTTTTAAAAGCCCTGCCAAAATAGTCTCATCCTATTGTAATTATCATGAATATGTTTGTTCCTGATTATAAATGATATCTTTGCTTTGCTTCTCATAATTCCCTGTTGCTTTCCATGGTTTAGCAAGAAGCAAAGGGAATGTGATTAAGAAAAATATTTTCATACAGAGATTTGTGATGATTAATTAAAGAATTAGGGTTAGGATTGAGGTTATTCATTGATTAGAGCAATTAAAAGCATCTATATATGAATTACAAATGGCAGAATAATAAAAAGAAATAAACTAAGGGACGTCACAATAGAATATTAATTACTTTCTTGGCTGAGTTATTTTTCTGCAACACATCCTAGCAAGAAAACATTTCATACATTGAGGTTAGATTTTTCAAAAAAAAGCAAAAATAAAACAAAAAATTGACTTTGCTTCAACCTTGTTAGGTAAATCAAAAAGTTTTCTCATCTCAACCAAAATTAACAATACTATCACAAAAAATGGAAAAATATTTTCTCAGATCAATTTACTAAAACTAATGACAAAAAATGATAAGACAAAACAGAAAGTGCATATTTAGATTAAATATGTATATCAATTTGGATATATGAATATATATTTATGTATACTGAATAGGTACACTTTTATAAAGTAAATTGTCAACAAAAACCTTTACACATAACAAGTCTACTGTAGTGCCCCCTATACTTTTGGTTAAGAATTAAATACAAAACTCTTCTTTTAGCTAGATATCCAAAATGTCACTTCCTCCGACAACTCCTATAAAATCCCTGGACGCACATGGACCAATGCTCACTAGCTCTAGCACCCTTAGCTGGGTACGCTTCTAGCCCCGGCCTTTGCAGCCGGCCATTCTCTCTCTTTCCTTCTCCCTGGTCCTAGGCTCATTGGCGCCAGGACTCCTAGCTCTTCCATATAAAAATTCACTAATCAATGAATAGATACCGAAAGTTTTATGCAATTTCATAAATTCATTGAATTTTAAAAGATTTTTAAAATACAAGTGTACACTTGGCCTTGAACATTTTCCAATGGATTTTTTATGTGCCTACCTAAAATACGCACATACACATTTATCAGGGACAGGCATAAAAAAAAAAATAAAAGCTGAAACATACAAATGAATACGTGTGTGTGTATGTGTGTGAGTAGCCATTATATATACCTACAAGTGCTTTTAGAAAGTTTCATACTCACACACACACACACACACACATACATACATATATATATATATATATATATATATATATATATATATATACAGTAAACCCTCAGTTTGTTGGTTCGCATTTAACAAACATATTCTTGCAAAAATATTATTGTGCTGAAAAATTCTTTCATATTGAAATGATGACACCGATTTCCTAATTTTTATCTAAAAAAATAATTTTTTTCTAGACTTTTTATTTTATATGAATTCACATTGGTTTTCATTTTATTTTGCCGAATCTTATTTCAATTTACAAGAACAAAAGTGATGATTTTTAATTATCACTCACATGTGATAGAGCATTTTAATATATAAAGTTTGAATTTAAAATTTAATCCAATCCCCCACCCCAAAATTATCCCCTCCAGTCATAAAAAATCATAAGTACTTTGATCATAGATAATTTTTTTATAACTCCTTATCTTCATCTCAATATGCAACATGATTTTATCGTAAGTCTATTTATTAATTAGCGATTTCAATTCATTTAAAATTTTTGCTACATGGATTTGGATCAAATTGTGGATAAATATTGAACATGAAATTGCTAGAGACTTTGTACCAAATTATTGTTCATAAATTATTTTGTATAAAAAGATTATTGTTTGCTTTTTATTTTTTGATAAAATTATCATGCGTTTCCTACATACTTTTCATGGTGTATTTTTCGTAGTAATTAATCTCCTTTTACTGTATATAATGCTTGTTGAGTGATATGGTTGTCTGTTTGGTTCTCTTATCTCAGGGATGGGGTTGGGGAGTGCTGTATGTTGTAATTGAGAATAGTGAATGCACTTGTGAATAAATTAAGGGTAAATTTGGGTTTTAATCAAAATAATATTGGTAAATGAGGTTATTTTTTTATATTGGGCCTCGCTTGTGAGTTTTCGGGCTTTCTGGTATATCTTATATGGGCAAACAAATTGGGTTGGGAGGTAAGATAGATTTATGGATAAGATGAATTGAGCTTAAAATGAATTGACATAAGTGAGATTCAATTGAATTTTTACATTAGTGAGTAAATAAAAGAGATTTTTAGTTTGTGTTGATCTATTTGTAGTTTTCAGTAATTTTGAGTTCAGGATTTTGTTTATTTCTAGTTGTTGGAGTTATAATTTTGTGGTTAACTAAACTTACTAATGGAGTAAGATTAATTTTTGGATAAGTCAACATTAATAATTTTACATGATGTGCACTGTTGATGCCATACTGCAATATATATATATATATACTTCTCTGGGCCTTTTGCAGTATGACATCAACAGTGCACATCATGTAAAATTATTAATTGTCTCTTCACCTCAATACACTCAGATGAATTATAAATTACATCAACACACTGGTCATATGTGTATATGTATATGTATATGTATATATATATTTATATATATATGTGTATATATATATATATATATATATATATATATATATATATATATATATATATATATATATATATGACCAGTGTGTTGATGTAAATTATAATTCATCTGAGTGTATTAAGGTGAAGAGACAATTCAGAAGGCCATAAAATGTGTTCAAAAGATTTTTTTATTTAATTTAACGTTTCATAAGTTCAAAACTAACATCTCTAGATAAGTGAGAGAAATACAGGAAAATGTCTATTTTATAGATCCCATGTCCAGTAATTGGTGTAATGTCCAGGGTGTAGGCAAGTATTGAAAAGAAAAAAATCGCTGGTGGGGAGTGGGCTGCCAAAAAGGAAAAAATGCTGAGGTGAGAGGTCTTAAAAAAGTGTGAGACTTCCTAAAACAACTGTCTTTTTTATTTACAGCAGATGTATATTGAAATGGATTAGTGCTGTTCATGACAGTTACTTGAAATATAATTGTTTTGAGAGTAAAAATAAAAGCATATGATAGTTTGATTAAAAAAGATGAATCATTCAAAGCTGTTAAAATATTTGAAAAGGCCTCTTATGATACAAATGTTTCATGACGTCCCCTCTTCAAGAATTGATTTGAAAAAAAAGAATAATCCAATATTCCTTTTGATTTCACATTAAGAACATTCTCAGAATATGTTTCCATTTCACTGTAAAATTTCATTTTTAATCATATCTCTTTCAAGAAACGTATTAATGGTGAGGTTGAAAAGATGACTTGCTAAAAACCTGGCTCTTGGTCTATTCAATACGTATGCTACATTTGTTTAGGGGGTTTCTAAATGAAGACGGACATGCACTATAACATCACTTGCTTATGGATACAGATTTAATTTGGAAGATTAAGTACAAAAGTAAACTGACATCTAACTCCTCAACTTGTATATATATGATTTGTCAACTTTTCTCAATGCTAATGAATCTTTGTCTCAATTATGAATACTTACATCAAAAAGTCTAAATGATGTTCACCATAGGCTGAATATGATGACTTCATCTCGTAGTTTTACCTTTTCTATTCTTGATATAGAATGAAGAATGAACAAACTTCACGAAGGAAAAAGATACATCATCATCATCATCATCATCATCATCATCATCATCAGTCCTTTAACGTCCGTTGTTGGACATAGACCTTCCCCAGGATTTGGCACACTTCTCTATCATGGGCGTTTTGGAGCCAGTACTTTCTGAATATGTTCCGCTCATCTCTTTATCTAATATTCTGCCAGCCTTGGTTGCGCATGTGGTCTCAGGGGATCCATGTCATGAGTCATGATGTTCATCGGTTTTCTCCCATTCTTGCAACATGGCCAGCCCACTGCCATTTGAGATTTTTAATGGATTCTTTGATGTCCCTGGCTCTTGTCTTTTCTCGGATGTACTGTGCTATCTTATGGTCTCTCCATGTGAGGCCCAGCATAATTCTTTCATGTACACGTTGCATGGTTCTCAATTTGTGGATCTGTCTCTTGGTTAGGTTCCATGTTTCAGCTCCATGAGTGACTATTGGGAGGATGCATTGGTTATGCACCCTTCTTTTTAGGATTAATGGGATCTTCTTATTTTTGAAGGTTGAGCTTGCTCTGCCAAAGGTTTGCCATCCTAGTGTGATTCTTCGCTGATCTACTTCCTCCAGTTCTGTGTCCTCAATTTTAATATGTGCAACAACCAAATCGGAGATACATTAACATAGTCATTATCAATTCAGTTGAAAATCTTGATAAATAAAAAATTCAATACAAACTTACAAGAGAGAGAGAGAGACAACAAGAGAGAGAGAGAGACAACAAGAGAGAGAGAGAGAGAACGAGAGAGAGAGAGAGAGAGCGAGAGAGAGAGTGAGAGAGAGAGAGATGACTCAATCGAGTAGGGTTGCCATAATTTGGTTTGTGTCAAAAAATTAATTTGGCTTTTTTTCCCACTAAAATTATCTGTACCAAAACGATATACCTTCCTTTTTCTAAAATGTTTTTTAGTTTTTGGATGGTTATATTTAGTTATATTCTGCTGCCAAGAGTCTGAGCAAGAAGTCAGGATTGCCAGGATGTCTTTTTTCAAGACCCAAAACACAAAATTTGTCTTTCCCAGGTAAATTAGGAGCTAAATTCACCTTAAAAATGCTAAAGATTTAGTTACTTTAGCTGAGTCAAGTTGAATCTCACAGGATCTATACACCCACCCACACACACACACACACACACACACACACCCACACACACACACACACACACCCACACACCCACACACATAAAAATGAATAAATTTCTTGATAGGAAACTAGTGATGAATATCATTCCAAAAATGACGTGGATTCTAGCGCAATGAATTGCCTTTCTAAGAAAGTTAAAAATCAGCCTTATCACAAATATGATAGTTATTTCAGCTTTGATTCTACTTGGACTGGAAATGAAGATCAACCCTTGTCACTGTGTCATGTATGCAGACATAAAAAGTCAAATGAATCAATGCTTCCTGGGAAGGTAAGCATTCTTTTGAAAATTAAATATTCCCATCTCCAAGGAAACATGTTTCTTAAAAGATTCTTAGAGCAACAGATAAAAAAACAAAATTTTTAATACTTGGATTAACAGTTTCTAAAAAGACTCACATTGCTTTTTATGAAATATCATAAATGACTATGCCAAAAAAAAAGTTACTTTAGCTGAGCCAGTTATTTTACCTGCATACAGAAGGATAGGTAAGACGATGCTAGGAAATGAAGCAGAAAAATAGAGATGTAAAATCCCACTGTTAAATGATATGGTTGCAGGCATATTTTGGAAATTTCTACTGTTATAGAGGAAAATGTATGCCATGATAAGCTTCAAAATCAAATTTTGCTTGATAAGTTGATGAATAACCCATGATTTTCTTGATTGAGATCAAATAGCAAATCAGTTACTTTTCTGCAAAGAACTGCATGCCACTTAAAAAGGAGAAAACGTTCTTCATATTTTGAAGTCTTTTATACAATGGAAGTTGTAATGGAAGTCACGTGTTGGTATTTGTACCAATGGAGCTCTTTCAATGGTAGGTTCTATTAAGGTTCTTGTATCATTTGTAAAAAAGCAAAACTGGAATATTATTTACAACACACACCTTTTTGCAAAAATACTGGGAGATAAATTGAAGGAAGTTTTAGTTCAAGTTTTTGAAATGGTATATTTTATTGAAACCAGACCAGTAAAATTTTGTTTACTTGAGCAGCTTTGTATTGATATAGATTTGCAACAAATGCATTTATTTTTGAATACGGAGGTGAGATGGTTGTTGAGAAATAAAGTACTTTGCCATGTACATGAACTCTCAACAAGATCTCCTTTCTTCTTTTGGAAGTAAATAAAAAATGCTTTTGTGAATTTCTAAAATATGAATTTTGTATTTCAAGGCTGGAATATTTGACTGATATATTTCAGCACTATGATAGCCTGAACAAAAGTATGTAAGGTGGAAAGGAAAATATGCTCTCCTCTACTGAAAAAAAAAGTCTTTCATTAAAAATATAGAGTTGGAAAAGGAAAGCTGGAGAGGGTAGTATGGAAATGTTTCCTTTGAGAAGTAGTATAAATGATACTATACCCATCAGGGAACAATCAACAGCACTAGAACATAAATTGAGTTGTTACATTCCATCACTAAACACTGAAGTATATGAATAAATTTGTAACCCTTTCATTGAAATTTCAAATGATGTTGATTTGACATAAACAGAAGAAGAACTGGCAGCTATATCAGTTGATCATGAACTGAAAGTCAAATATATGGATTTATCCATTAAAAAGTTTGGATTTCCATCAAAGGATATCATTCAATAGTCAGTAAAGCATTGGCCATTTTAATGCAATTTTCGATATTATACTTATAAGAACAGAGATTTTCTACACTTATCAACATTAAGTGCAAAAGGAGAGAAACGATTCAATGTATTGATGGAGAAATATCATACACATCTTGATGTTGAAAAGATAATCAAAGTGCATGTTTTGCACGAACATACTTATACAAAGTACCAGATTTCTTAGTGTTTAACCTGATTCTTGTATAATACGAGTACTAGATTTAAAGGTGGAAAATAGGTAAAAAAATTGTAGCCTCAAGTATTTGATTTGGGATTCTAGTTTGACAGTCCCGTCTATTTTTGTTTGTTTTTTTGCTTTGATCTACCAAAAATGAGTGTTCTGTAATACAGCAGTTGTACAATAATTTCTCATTATTTTTACATGGTGCACTGTTACAATGCTATTTGAATTTTATCAAATGAAATATCGAAAGGAAGAAAATGGAAAAAAACAACAGTACATTTTGTGCACCCAGTTTGAAGGCATTATTTTAAATTCAATCATTTCACTTGAACTATTTTAATCTATTCAACGCATGTTTAGGAAATTATTGTTGTAGTGTTATCACTGGAACAAAACATTTCGGTACTCAAAAATTATAGTTATTCATTTCAACCCTCCCTGCTACACCACCTGCCTGCACCTGAAGAGAAAAGCTTGAATTAATTTTCAAAAAATCATCCACTGAATACTGAAATATTTTTATCATCTTTAAAATTGGTTAGCTGCATGAAGCTTAACTCTTGTCACCTGAGGGCAAAAACAGGTAGACTACACTGACAAAGCATGCCAATTGAATAAACCCAATTGGACACTAGATGTCATGTGAACTGATTTGCACCTTCAGGTTGGCTCCCACTCAATGGCCATTTCATGTTTTCAGTTTGAGACTCAATCAAAGAGTAGACATGTTTTAGTCTTTACGATTCACTTTGCATTAATCAGTGAGTGATTGCCAATCAATTCATAAATAATAATTCACATGACATTCAGTGGCCAATCACTGCTTGACATAGACCAGTCCAAGACTCAACCAAGTTGATCTGAGTTAGCTCTAAGTCAAATATATTTATATATCATTATATTTATAAGGTGAGGTAAAGAGTTGTCACCTCTAATAGAATGGGCTTGGAAACTTATAAAATTTTGTACAGCATACATTAAAGTATAACACGACTCCCCATCCCCATGAAGGAATACGGTATGTAGTAGTTTTTTTATATTTTTTATAACTGAACTTTTACAATATAGTTTTCTTTAGTTTGAAGTGTGCCCGTGATTTTTTACTTGTTCCCTAGTGTGCCCCCAAATCAATAAGTTTGAAAATCACTGGTCTAACAGTTTAAGTAACTAAACTTGTGTTCTAAGGGAAAAACAGCATAGACACAGGACGGGGTGGGGGTAGTCAGTACATTACACTGAAAGCTTTTGGAAATATTTTGTGGACGAACAGACAGACATCAGCAGATATATAACCTCTTCAAATTTTGCTGGTAGAAATCAAAATAGTTTTTAATAATTGAGATATAAATCCTGTAAAGTATTTATCCTAAACAACATAAGTATAATCTATATTTATGAAATAGATATAGCTAGACTATTGATTAGATCTTATTGTAAGAAGGTAGAGCAGAAATAGTAACATCGTTTGGAAACAATTCTAATTTCTTGATCTGCTGAGAAATTTCTCACATCTATTGCAAAAAAAGCAAAATAACAATTAATCATCACTGATTAAGATAGCCATGGTTTCAACAGCATTAATTCCCATCATAAAAACTCCAGTGCTTTGAACATTTTAAAGAGATATACATAAAAAAAAAATTGACACACATTCCTAACGAAAGATTATCAAATCATACCAACTGACATGAAAAAGAATGGCTCAGAACTCATGGAAAAATTTACCTGAAAGAATGAATTATTCTAAGTTTAACCCTTTCAGATGAAAATGCCCCAAAGAGTACACTTTTTTAGTAAAGGGAATTATTGCAAAATTTGTAACTGACATGGGTTTTGGTTGGTCGTGATAAATTATTAGACTCAGAATTTAGTGTCTGAGATACCTGCTAATTTTGCACCAAAAAATCTTTTTTGATTGATACTTTTTTTAATTATATGCTAGAAATATAAGTACATTTTTCAATCATTTTATTCCAATTTTTAATTTTTTTTTCAATTATGAGAATTGGAAAAATCTGATAAACCAGAATCGATATCTTTTTCTCATACAACCTCTCATCTGTATCCTATTTCTGTTTGTATAAAAACATGACTATTCTTCTCTGCTGTTTTTATTAAACAGATGATCATCAAGTAATGAGACCTATCTTCATATATGAATTGTAGTTAATAACAATAGACACGAACAGTAATCTGATTATTCTCAAAAGAAAAATTCTCCTTCAATGTTATATAGCAGTTAAAAAATGATAGAAAAATACTGCTAAGTTTCTATCCATTAAACTTCAATTTCAGCCTGAATGACAGTAATTACATTTTCATCAGACATTACTGAATGAACCAAAATCTATACAAGATGCTACCCCAAAGTTTAGTGAATTAAATAAGAGTGCAAGAACCAAATGTAATCCAGAATTTTGTCCCTACTCTTTGTGAGTCAGTGTACAAACAGCAGGCAAGTGTTGAGATTGTTTTCATGGGCTACAATTGCCTTTGTAAGACTGCAGTTTGGTAACTTGGTGAGTTTCATCTCTATCTGAAATAGCAGATTTTAGGGAGCAAAGTTTGCATCAAATTTTGCTTTAACCTGAAAAAATGATGCTGCAGAAATCCACCAGGGGGTTAAGGGAGGGCTTTGTAATAATATCATGAGACAGAGCAAAACTTTTCTGTCATACAGAGCTTCAAGGATGGACAAACATCTGTCATAGACAATGAATATTCTAGATAACTATTAGCAGGTATGATAAAGGAAAACATCACAAAAGTGTAAGAGATAATCTATGTTTATTGTAGGCAAACTATTCATGTCATTTGTTGGATCAAAGGATTGTTATACAAGACGGTTCAGAACCTTTTGGCAGTCATTATAAACATGCAATACATTGTTGCAAAATTTGTGCAGAGACTGCCGAGCAGCAAGCAAGCACACATAACATTGTATTGCTGTTTGTAATGAACTCAAAGATGAAACCAGAGATGACGTCAATTTTACAGTAAAAGTTACCTGAATCACTACAGCAAAAAAAAATCCCATCAGGTTTGCAGCGATATTTAATGAATATTAGTCTTTTTTTGTTTTTAATCTCTTAAGCATTGTCCACAAGGAAGGTCTTTTCTCTATTCAAACAGTAAACAGCAGTTTTTACCATGTGCAGTTGTGGAGAGTGTAAGGGAGAGTAATCAACCCAAAATCCAAACAAGTAGAAGAACAGTGGCTGAACTCTTCACCATGACAATGCACCCACCCACTCATCAATTGTTGTTCAACAGATCTTGTCTTCTGAAGACGTAGCAGATATTTGCCCCTGTTACCTTTCCTTATTCCCCAAGATTAAAATTCTGGCTGGAAAATGTTTTGACGTGCTTGGAGAAATCCAGACAGAATCGTAAGTGGTGTTTAATGTGGTTACAACAATACATGGGATCTGGAAAAATTTGCTGTGATCACTCTATATGTAACCAAGATGACTACTTTGAAGGAAATCATGAAAACTAGTTGTAAGTAATTTTTTTGGTGCTGGAAAAAGCAGACAACTACATTCACCCAAGATAGCGAGTTCCATGAACTCATCATCATGAGAAGAGAAAAAGCAAAGAATCACATTTGGTTGGCAAGCTTACGGTAGAGTAAGCTCAACTTTCAAGAACACTAGTCCAAAAAAGAAGGGTATACAACCAATGTATCCTACCAACTCATATACTGAGCTGAAACATGGAATCTGACTTAAAGATTGACCCTAAAACTGAGAACCATGTATGGTGCATGTGAGAGAATCATGGTCGACATCACATAGAGAGATCATAAGATGGCATAATATATGAGAAAAAAGACAGGAGTCCAAGACATCATAGGAAGAGTTAGAAAACTCAAATGGCGATGGGCTGGACATGTTGTAAGAATGGCAGACAACTGATGGACATCACAATTCACAACATGGATCACCAGAGATCGTATACAAAATTGTGGCCAACAGACAGTAAAATGGCATAACAAGCTAGATAAATTCAATAAGTACTGGCTCCATAATGCCAATGATAGCAAATCGTGGGGAAGGTCTATGTCTTGTGAGGGACACTAAAAAACTAATTTTATGCAATACTTCAGTTGTTATAATCACTCTGTTTTTATTTGTATTAACAATGAAGATTAGCAAATGATATACTGAATATGCTCTGAACAAGATTATTAGACAAGATTTGTAATCTTTTATTTTTAGAATATGTCTTTCTCTTACTGTCTGTCTCTGTCTGTCTTCCTGTCTCGCCTCTCTCTTTCTCTCTCCATATATATATATATATATATATATATTAATTACTGTATTTCATCTTCTTATGTATATATATATATATATATATATATATATATATAAGAAGATGAAATACAGCAATTAATTGCAAATTCAGTGGGATTTAAACTTATGTTTGTCATCGATTTTTAAATTTTTTTGTTTCAATAGTGTTTGTATATTTCATCCAAAAAAGCAGACAATGTTTGGTCTTTAAAATCCTGAAATAGATTAAGTACTAAAGCTTCTCTTGTTTTGATTGTCATAAAATCAGACTGTGTACTAAGAAGTGTAATTAAACTTTTATACTGTAAAATGGAACTGAAAATAGAGAGGACCTCAAACATAATGAGCTCGAGAGCAGAAAATAATAATGAACTGAAATTCCAAATTTGCATTATCATGTCTCACTATAAATGCTATGTGGTTGAAGTGAATACATGAAAGTCTTTCAATGTGTCAGCATATTTTGAACTTAATTCAAAAATATCTTTCATACAGTTTTGAAGTCAGCAGACTGTAAGTCCGAAAAATTCCTTTTAGTTGAAGTGTATTGAGAAAATAAAATTAGGTGATTACATAGAGCAAAATTTTCTCAACTTTCTCTCTTACAGGATTTGTCAAATTGGTTTAGACTGATAATAGAGAATTTGGGGGGGAAGTTCTTTTCTTGTGGTTCATCATATTTCTTCATAAGTTGATTTATATTTGCTTGGAAGGGATCGCTTGGTTTCTCTAAGAATGAGGGATTTTTTAAAAATCTCTGAGACATATTAGGACAATCAGAATTGTATGTGCATATGTATGTATATATATATATATATATATATATATATATATATATATATAGAGAGAGAGAGAGAGAGAGAGATAGATAGATAGATAGATAGATGGATAGATAGATAAATAAATATATCTATCTACACACACACACACACACACACACATATAGTCATATAGTCATATGAACTTTTCAATGCTGAGAGAGAAATTTTTTCAATCAATTTTTATAAATAGTCCCAAAGTATCTGTAACTATGTGTTATGCAAACCCACTTTTAATCTGATCAGTGTTATTTCAACATGTTGTTTGATAAATATATCAATCTATAATTGAATTTAATTCAATTTTTACTATGTATAAATTCATGTATAGATGAACTTACGTTGAATTTAAAGAATTATGTTTTTATTTATGCAATAAAATTTGAATTCTGAATTCATACTTCCATGAATAAAACTATTCATTTTAAGTTAATACATATTTTAGAAGGTTCACATATATATATATGCTCCTCTAATCAGGGTTGAGTACTTTTTAAGTGAGGTAACTCATCCATTGAAAGCTTATGCAATGCTCTTCCACAGGAATAGAGCACTGGTGGATGAGGAATTTATGCATAAAATAAATATATCGCTTAAATTCAGCCTTACTGACCATCCGGTCACGTAGCTCAGAGGTAGGATATCGGCCTACAGGTCTGAAGCAAAGGTTTCAATCCTGCCTCATGGTACTGGATGGGATAATGGGAAAGTCTAAAGCCACACTGAAGAGATGCAATACATCGAAACAGCTGTATGCGGATGACACAATAATATATATATATATATATATAATATGTCTCAGGGATTAAAAATAAATATATATATATATATATATATATATATACCTCAATTCAGGGCATGTAAGTCATTCACTATTACAGAAGAGTTCAAAGCCGAATGATGATAAAAGATGAATCTTAAAATATTAAAAGCCTTAAATAATTTGAATATCATCAAAAGCATGCAACTTAGAAATAGCATGATGGGACCTGCTGCTTAGTACAAATCAATTGTTTCCCTTGACTTCTGTCCTTCACCTGCTGCAGTTTCATTTCATAAGTGAGAAGTCATGGGTATTTTTATTGACATATGTTGTGTTCTCTCTTGGATGTGCAAAAAGTAATTTATCTAATTAAATTTACAAGTAATCAATATAAATTGAAAATTGCGTTAAATGATTTGTTTGAGAGAACTAAAGAAAAATGATTCTTTCTCTGCTATCAAGCAATGTTTTTCTTGCATCTTAGATGCAGCAAAATAATTTGTTCATACTAAAAAAGCCCAATGTAGAGTTGTAATTTCAGTTCCATTAAATATCACCAAGAGACATGCAACTCTAAAAGAGCAGTACCTGAATCATTGCTGTCAATGGAAGTCAAGAGAGATAATTGATTTGTACTGAGCTGATGTGAATAAATAAGAAAAATAGAAGAGTTGGCTACCCTACTTTCCATCATTTTGAGAATATCCATCATACCTGCATTCAAATACGATTCACAAAACAAAAATTTGAAATTCAACTTTAAATTTCTTTCCTGTAGACAATATGAAACTGGAGATAACCGAGTTTGGAAATTTGTTTACATTTGGGACTTGATATACTTGTAGAAATTGCTTTAGGAAATCTGAGCCAAATTTTCATATTTTAAAATTCTATTCAAAATAAGCCAATGGACCAATTTGAATAAAAATTTAGGGATATATGTAATTTTGAATCAATTTTCCTATGAGAAGGGCATTTTGTAAGAAAATGTTATGGAAATATTTTTTCCAAGTTATCCCCCATTTTAATTTTAATCCAAACTCAATAAGATATCCTAGTCACCCTAACCATGAAGATTATGAAGACAATACCCTAGACTAAATCTGTTAGAATTTTATTTAATCCTGCTACATGTTTTTTTTTTAGTTGAATCTGAATTGGGAAAACAAAAACAAAAAAAATGAAATATTTCCGTTCAGAAGTATTTGTTTTTTCATTTATACAGTTTAGATTTTTTGTGTGAAAGTATTTGCTGGAATTTTTTTTTTTATGGTCTTTCAAAAATTTTGTCATCAAATTATTTATGTTTTGTCTATTGTAAAGATTATGAAATTTCATTATGTCATAGAACGGTCTTCTATTTACAGATAAATACAAAGTTTTACAGATTCTGAGACACATATTCAAAAAAAATAATTATGATTATTTTTGTTTTAATAACAGATGTTAACATCATTTGTGTATGGTAGCCGGTAACTGATTATTTTTTTTAACCTATGTTGTTCAACAAGTGTTCAACTTGCTATATCTGCCCATTCCAGTCATCTGTATTCATCATAAGCCAGCAAATTCCTGATGCGCTTTTGGTATTGGGAGGTTTAAATTACGTTAAATTACGCAAGATCAAAGATAACCTCAGAATATCTATTATGACCCAAACTATCAATGAATAAATGCATTTTTCACTCTATTTCCAGAAATAAGAAAACAATATTTTTTTGCATAATCCAGTCAATTAATAACTAAATTGACTAAATATCTTGGGGTATATTCTATTTTTGAAAGATCTCTAGATGTTGAGTTCCTTATCTCTATTGTCACATTAATGAAAGCCTCAATAATGTCAGGATTTTTTGTCAAGTTGCATCATCACAGTATGAAATTGCTTAGTAATTATTTGTGCTGTGAGTATTCAATTTTTTTTTTACCACAAACTTTACGCTATATTTTTGTTTTGAAAAGCGATCCCTCTGGCCATATTATGAACATGAATGGTTTCTCTCAGTGAATTTCATAACTGATTCAGTAGAACCAATGAGAACTTATTGCATGGCCATTGACCAATTTCAAAGGTCATCAAACGCCATTGATTTCCCTTGTTTGCTCACAAACCTTATAACTTTGAAACATTTTCTTTTTACAATATTTTGATCCAATTTGTAAGCATATAAGAAAAATCAACTAAGAAGTTAGACAGATGGAGTTTATCAGCTATTTTCTTGAAGATTCATTTTTGTTAAAATCGAAAAAAAAGACTGCTGACACCATTTTTTCGTGAATTGAAGAAAATTTACATGCATTGCTTTCATTCTTTTCATGTTTACTTTTTTCTAATCAATTTGATGGCTCTCCTTGGTGACTTACAATGGTGGACATAAAGTCCAAAACCAGAAGTCATAAAGAAATTTTAAAAAAATAGATAGTATTTTGATTTGAAATAATTTAATTCAATTGATATTTTTTGATCTATTTTTTAAAAATTTTTAGTTCTTTACTTTGTCCAAGCCCAGTTTGTCTAAACCAGTAGTTTCCAACTTGTTTTTCCATCGCAGACCAGATTCAATATTTTTATGAGCTGTTTGAAGGGCGGGAGTGTTAATCATGACCACAATGTAAATGAAAATCCAACTCCAAGTCACCTACAAGTGACTTATTCACTCAATTTCATTCCTAAAAGGGTTTATCAAACAAATTTAGTATTAAGTTCCAAGAAAATTAATTTCTTTTTATTTAATGGCTGAATTCTATCATTCCCTCACAGCCCTGTGGCCCATACTTTGTGGCTAAGTGGTAAGGAACCACTGGTCTGAACTACTATAATAAGTAAAAAATCTGGTTTTGTCAACGATATCAAGTAAAAAATATTTAAAACTGCAGAATAAATTAAATTTATTATTGAGTAAAATTTGCCCATGGAAAGTGGATGGAAAGTTGCCCATTAGTATATATTAAAATGACAAATTTGGCAAATGAAAATTTTCCAAAATTTCCACCAGGTAAAATGTCATTTTTATATGATAACAGTGTCTCAATGAGAGAAAAATATAAGAATGAAAAAATGATATCTTAGAGTATTTAAGAAATATTCTATTAATTCTATAATTTCTGATATCTTTATACAAAATCATTGACAAATTAAGATTTAGTACTTATCATAATAGTTTAGACCAGTGATCCCCTACCTGGAAATTTGAATATTATAGGGGGCAATTTGGAATTCGAGTGAGCTAAAAACCCTTCTGTGGCTTAGAACTGAGTTGTGTTAAGACTTAACTAATTACTTCTAAAAACTTTCAGATGTATTCAAATATTATTTCTTGTTTGTATTCAGCAAAGTCCTAGGGATGTCCAAGGAGGATTTGCAAAAACGTTGCACTGAAGTGCGGAAGATGCTGAAAAAGCTAATGTTGATGGACCTGAGATGGTACAGGATATTATGTCACAACTATCACCATGGACAACTGCCCTGAAGATGCTGACATTCCTGGATGAGGACTTACTTCAAAACCTCTACCTAAAACTCTAGATTATTAGCAATAATTCTCTCAGTTACAATTGCCTCTGAGCAAATTTTTTCAAAAGTTAAACTCATCCAAATATACCTGTTTCCATCAAAGGCTCAGGAACATTAAAGCTGCCTAGCTGTCATCAACAACAATGCAGAACTTGCCCAGAGGCTGTCTTATGATAACCTAATTAACAATTTTGAAGCCAGGAGATGAGATGTGTACCTCTGAATTCAGTACCCAGTGCAAAAATTATATTTTCTTTGTCTTTATAACTGATGATCTACTTTTCCTCTCCCAATGCTCCACTAGTCTTGCCAAATTTGTTTGTTGGGACTCTCTTTACTAGTTGTTGTTGAAGGCTGAGGCTGTTAACGGAATTGGTGGCAAGTTGCCTGTATTATTACTATGCCAATATGTTTTCATCTTTGTTGTGTTCCTCTTATTGCATAGCACACTATTAAGAAAAGTACTATGCAAATTTCTCATTGGCTTTTATCATTATTTTTACCCTAGTGACCACTAAAGCTCCAATTTCTGTCCTCAACTGCATTTTGTTTGTTGAACAGCTCAATAAATTTCAGGTTTAAGGTTGAAACTGCTTGCTAGAGAAGCTTTGTTGAGCTTCCCACAACTGCTGAAAAATAATTGAATATCTCTGTCTTTGCAGCGTTTGTAAAAGTTTTGTGTCTTATCTTTTATTTTGTAAGTGCCTAATTGTATAGTTCTGTTTTCTTATTTGTATATGTCTATTTTATTCTATATTTATTCTTATTAATGTATTTTTCTTTGGTTTATTTTATTGAATTATTTTCTTGTCTATGCCAAGTTCATAAAATGTATTTCTTTTGTTTAAAGATCGCATTTGTGTTTTTTGGGGGGGAGGGGACATCACAAAGCAATCATGCATAGGGCACCAAAATGGTCAGCAGCAGCCTTGTACATGTGATAGATACATAGCCATCCAGACTAACTAAAAAAACAAAAAAACCTACATTGACACGTTTGGTTGACATTTTCTAAGATATTTGTTTTGGTAGGCGGGGGGCTAAAAATATTGGGGCCATGTGCAGCTGCACTGCTTGTACTGCTTTAAGTATGGCTTTGACCAGAGATTTGTATTGAGCAGGTGCGTTTAGTGCTCTGTCCTTAGTACAAATAAATTGTATTTTTACACAAATCAACAACTTTATTTTATCAATTTTGGCCTTCTTTTTACCAACTTTCAGTTGCTTTTTATCACATCTTTAGATTGAACTACAGTAACGATTAAACAACACAATCAGAAAATAAAGAGCAACCCCACGGTGAGAATAGAACTCACAACCTCTAGCCAGAGAGGGTCCAGTAACTTTCAATTGTGCTGTTTAATCGTTGCCATAGAATTATGGTGTGATCCAAAGTTGTGATAAAAAGTGACTGAAAGTTAGTAAGAAGGTTTAAAAGCTCACTGAAATTAATAATAATGTTGCAATACTTCATCCAAGAATGAATTTGAAAGAATCGAAAAAATTCAACTTTAATTTTGTAAATAACTTTTGTAGAACAACTGATTTTGATAAGATTTATGTCATCTTGTAGAGACTTTAATTGTGAGTAACTTTTTCTATTACACCAACTCTTGAAAATTGCCCTGAAAACGGCTACAATTCAAATTTTGAGGGAATTCTTCTGCAAATTTGATAAAACACAATGCACGCCAAAACCTTTGTAGTGAATTGAACCAAAGTTTCCACATACACTTAATTGGACCCATCAAATTTTTTTTTCTAAAAAAAAAAAGGATTTTCCGATTTGTAAACATATAACAAGTGTTTTATTGTAGGAAACGAGAAAGATTTCAAAAGTCAGGCACCATCAATTAATATCATAGTAGTTATAGTTTTGGACATCGTCTGTACATATCAATATCAAAGAAAACAGGACTAGTAACAAAAATGTGTACCTATACAATGTGTTGATATAATTATAGAAACTTGAAAAATACTGAACAAGAATATTTTATCATTGAATAAACATTAAAAAATTAATGCAATGGCAAAATTCAAAAAGTTTAGTTATATGTGCATACATGCCATTATGCATAGCTATTTTATGTCCCTAATATTTTTTTAGTGTGTATTTTATGACAAAATATTCTTGTTCAGTATTTTAAAAGCTTCCACAATTATATTAATATATTATGCAGGTACACATTTTACTTACTGGTATAAATGAATGTGTGTGATACTGCTAATGCTTCCTTGTGCATATGTATTTTTTCTCATTAGGGCTGGATTTTGATACTACATTATTTAAGATTAAAATATAGGCTAATTAATTTCTCTCAAGGAATATGAGATTGTTGAGTTCAAATTTCTCATAATCAACATCACAATATGCTGGCAATTAACAAAAAAAAAGTAAAAAACAAACTGCATGAAGAATATTTTGTTACTGAATTAATTTTCATATTTTGATATTCATTTAGTTTACTCATTCACACCCATCAGTAATAAGGTTTTTGTCAAGACCAAATTAGTTAGAGACAACTATTCTTCCATATAAGAAATGATGTTTGTTTTTAACATTTATTATTAGTTTCAAGGATATCATTACCATTGAGAAAATTTATGTAGAATAATTGCAAATTATCTTATATGTACAAAAAAGCAAATGGTGTGCACCAAAACTCAATTTTTCACTTTAACAGTGCAGCTTTGAAATTAAATATTCATTCTTAAAAGGGAATGAGAAATAAATATATATCCTGTACGTATCAAGTTAACATGGCCATTAACACAGTTGAAATTCATTTTTCTTTATGTCTTTATGTCGAATTGATTTTCTACCCGAACAAGATTCGAAATATTTTGCCCTGATAAGGTATATGAATTTTCATGTACTATCATAGGCAAACAATCTACATACAATACTAGATGACAATCTGCAATGTCACAATTTATGGATATACCCATTATAGCAAAATCTATTTTTGGAAGTTGCTTTAATTAAATGAGTTGCTTTCCCTGGTCTATGTCAAATCCCTTAGTTGTGAATTCTCCCCTCTTGTAACTGGATTAAATTTTCTTTTTCACAGCAAATGGTGACATGTTTGTCTGCTGCTTATGATTGACCTAAAATTCTTTGGTTATATTCCTCTTTTATATGTTTTTAATTTCATAAAAACTGTGATATATACACACTCTGACATAGGGCATGTAGAGTAATAATTAAAAATAAAAGCTTTATTTTGAAACCAAGTGAATGTGAAACTCTACCCTATATATGCCTATATGCAGTTTTTTAAATAAATTTTCCATCCCTGTCAATGAAGTTGAAAAGAGGTATATGTTTTTGGTTGTGCATCTGTTAGCTCGTCAGTTTGTAAGTCTGTTGGTTGGTCTATCCTCACAATATCTTTGGAAGTACCCAATAAATTTCAATTAAATTTTGCAGAAGGTTGGACAATGGAATAAGAAAAGGGTGGTAAAATCTCAGAGTGTATCCAGGAATTTCTTACTGATTAAGAGATATTTCTCCATTTTTCTTTTATACGATAACTCCAAAAATCATTGATAAATTTCTATGAAATTCTTTGCTGAGCTGAGCAATAGGCTATGTGAAAACTAATTAAAATTCATAGTGAATTCATCCTCAATCATCTCCCTATGTTGTAGTTATATATCCAAACCACATAATATCACCATAATTTCATGTCTGTCCACAGGATATCTCAAAAAGTTATCTACAAATTTCCTTGTTATTTTGTGGGAGGATGGACAATAGGCTACGGAAGAACTGAATAATTTTGGAGCAGATCTATGAATAATCACCTCCCAACATCATAATTATATTCCAAACTTCACAATGACTGTCTACATGATATCTTTAAAAGTTATCTATAAATTTCAATGAAATTTTGTTGAAGAGTGGACAATCGGCTATGGGAGAATTGATTAAGATTTTGAGCTTAGTTATACGTCCAAATCAAACAATATCACCAAATTTTAAGTTTGTCCACACAATATTTTCGAAAATTCTCAATGTATTCCAGTGATATTTTGTGGAAGAGTGGATTATAGGAGAATTGATTAATCTATGCAATTACTCCCCCTGTCAATGGCATGGGTAGAGGTATGTGCTCTTGGAATGCTTTCTAGTTATTTTATTTTATTTTAAAAAAAATTTATTTTCTCCTTTTTTAGAATATTGCCTTTTCATTTTGAATAAAACTTTGTGATTGTCACTTCAGCATCCAAGTAGTTTTGCCCTAGTTGCCATTTAATTAAAGTTTCTTTTATTGACCAACAAACTGATGCATGTCTCACAGAGAAGAGAAAATTCAGCTCACACTTCCATATTTTCAGAATTATTGCACAACAAAAAGCAATCACTCCAAAATGCTAACTCCTACAAAACAAAAAATATTTTTAAAAAAACAGTCCATCAATAGAAGTTGAAGTGCACACAGGCTATTTGGGTCTAAATGAATCCTTTATTATTGAAAATATTTGTAAGGAATAAGAATAGACTACTATCAAATCAGGAATTTCCTTTTTTTAATTCTGGTATTTCTTTCTCCTTATGATATTCTGACTAAGCAAGCCCCTATTGGCTGATATTCTCATTGTGTAGCACTCAACTCATTAAGTATTCAATCAGGACTGATGAAAGTGATTAGCATTTCTAATAGGTTTTTATACTGTTGCATACATACTAGAAAAACTCATTTGAAGTGTAGCATACCAATAAATATACATATGTAATAAAAGCAACAGCTGATAAAGAGTCTGTAAAATTGCTAAGAATCAAAGATCCAACATTGTTACACATTGTAGTCATTGCTGCCATTATATAAGGCTCACAGTAACAGAATCAGATCAATGGATAGATATTATCTAATAGAACTACTAAAGTATCAAGCAAGGTCAATGTAGCCACCAATTACAATAGCCTTATATAATGACTGGACCACAATATTGATCACATGTGAGTAAGTATGAACTTGAAAAACAGCAAAAATTTAAGAAAATACTCATTTCATTGAATTTTACTTTTTCTCTTGAAATACTGAGAAATAGAAAGCAATTTAAAAAGAAAAGTTTACATCAATTATACATGGAGTTATGCAAATTTAACATTGTTTATATAATAAGGTAAATTTCAAAAATTTCTTAAAAATATGAAAAAAATGAATATGAATATATCAATCAAATAGAAGAATAAACCCATGACAGTATGTAATGGAAACAATTGTTTCTGCTAACATCTGCTTTAAACTATTCACTTGCAACCATTGGCATCTGCTGGAGTGGGGTGGGGGGCAGTGTATTTGACTCCTCCTCCTGGATCAGACTGTCTTGCAGGGGGTGAGGGGGTTTCAAATTTGGAACTTTTCAGTCAATAAAAGATAATGGTGCAGTAATGTTGTATGTAGCCCCAACTTAATGTTCCCATACAAATAGACAGTATAATTTTTTACTGGCACTCTATTGTGAAGCCCTAATGTAAGGTCACATGTCTCTATAAATAGTAAAGTACACCATCTGACATCTGGATAAAGTGGGTCATACTTGCCTTCAATACAAATGGTGGTGAGTACATCAGCTCCTCACTGGATGGAATGCCAACAGTGTGACAGGGTTGTCAATAAGATATATTCCGTATATATACTTTTGAAACCCTCCCCCTGGAAATATATCATCTTGCTCGGTCCCTGACTGGAAATATGGCAGGGGATGCCTATGCTCACAATTTCGCTGGATATAAATACTCCTTGATGGTAACAAGTTTGGATGTCAGAAGCCAACTAAAATAAATATCACACAGACCTTCTTTCTATTGTTGATATTATGATTTTACCATCATAAACTACAATAAAATCAAAAGGATTATCAATGATTACCAGAAAAAAACTATGGAAAATATCTCTGCCTTCATTTCTGATGAGTTCTTAGTGTACATGGATTAATTTTAGATACTCCTCTAAGTTCAATGAAAATGATAAATTTTCAAATTTAATAGAATTTCTTTTGTTAAGAAAAAAAAAATATTGTGATTTTTTTTGTTGATCTATATTTGAGCAAATATTTTTTTAGAGAGTGAATTAAAAAATCACATCTTAACGATATTCAGTCAGTTCTAAGGGGACAATCACCCACAATATTTCAGAGTATATGAAAAGGAAGAAGAATATAGACTGAAATTTGTACCTTGACCTTGGGATGAACATATGATAGGTAGAGTTGACCTTTGGTTACCTCTAAGGATCAATATGGGGTCAGGTTAATCTTCCAATCTAACAGAGTGCTGCACCCTATGAGCAGTAAATTTGTGTACAATGGTAATTTAACCCCAGGGTGAACATGGTATAAGTGGCGCTGACCTCTGATAGTCTCTTCATCAATATATGGTCTGGTCAATTTTGACATTTTCAAATATAAAGGACACAGATATACTATAAGGGCTGCAAATTTGTGAATGAGGGTAAGATGACCCCAAGATGAACATAACATAGATGCAACTGACTTCTAATAACCTCTGAGAGTCAATTTAAGGTCAGCTCATCAGAGTCGGGTCAATTTCAGTATTTCCAAATTTAAGGGAGATGGCTGCACAAAATTGACTGCAACTTTGTCTACAAGAGTAACTTGACCTTGCAATGAACATCAGATAGGGGAGTTCTGGTGACCTCAAGAGGTCAATTTAGGATCCTATCGATTTTGGCATTCATAAATTTAAGGGAAACAAGAATTTTTCAATCTGGGAATTCATGATTCCAAGTTAGACTAGTGATTTTTCACCAATTTCGAGTTCGGGTCTGACTGGTTGGACCACCACCTTGTTTGATTTTATGCAATAATATAATTTGCTGGCCAGAGTGTTGCTATTTTTTATTGTTGTGTCAGCAGGACGGACAGAGGGTGTACAGTTTTATGAAATCTCTAGAAAATGTGTCTTGCTATATCACATTCTCCACACAAGCTTGCCCGTTGGCATCACACTTGATATACCATTTCCAATAATTACTTTGAAACAGCCAGCATTTAGGGGAATAATTTCTTTCAGTACCTCTGCTCTGTAATCAAAATGACAGCTAAATATAATACAGTTCTTTGCTCTCTGCTTGAATTCCTGCTTGTTAGACTCACAAGGAATTATCTCTCGTATATCACAAATAACTATTCTCCCTCCTCAAAGTAGCTACAGAGTAATCTATTCTAACCCGGTCTGCTATACCATAATCTATTTTTCTAATGTTTATATGTTCTTCTTTTAGCTTTATATGTACTGTTTATACACATCAAATGTACTTTCTACTTTGTTTGTCTTGATATTAGCATTTGTCTTCATCTCAATTATGAATTCTGTATAATCTCAGAGTCTATATTCAAACATAATACCAAGAATTCTCCTTTCTATCAAAGTCATTATAGCTGTCATCACGTTGAAAGTGTCATGGTGGCTAGCGATTTCGTTCTTCTTCAACTCTTCTTGTGGCGTCACAGCATGTGATGATAAACTCAAACATGTGGGGCAGACTCCTTTGTCCTCAGCAACTACAAGAATCATCTTTGGACCACAACTAATGTTATTACTCCCCACACAATATGGGACTCTAATACCTAACAATCCAATATCTACTATTCACAAAACAAAGCTTTTAATTTGCCTTCAAGTAATATTTTAAGAAAGCACATGGACTAAAAATCTCCAAGGCTTGATTAAAAGCACACACTAAAAGCCAGACTTCTCGGCACCAGTGTTACTATGAATAGGATTTCATTATATTTCGATGATATTTCACGGTATTTTGGTAAATAGTTAGGTATTTCGGAAATATCAGCACATAAAACACGCCCAGACATGAATACCGTATACCATTTCTACTATCACCAGCTGCTACTATAGCTCCCACAGCCACTTTTCCAGGGGAGGGGCAAAAGGATAAATCTTAGTGACGATAGTGGCAACACTGTTACCAGTCTTGTTCTATAAAAACATAAGGTTGGGGTTTACTTAAAACAATTGTACTGCACCATTACCCATTACCTTCAACCCCCAGTGAGAATGCCTGATCAGGGAGGGGGCAAATACCACATTTTACCCTCCCCAAGCAGACGCCTATGGCTGCTACTCTCAGTTTCCATTTGCCAATCACATCACGAATTTGCTCACCCTTTACTGCCAGACTAGTTCACCCTATCATTAACATATGTAAGCCATCTAAAGAATGAAATGCATTTTGTTCAAATGTGTAAAGAATCCAAAAGATGTTAAAGTATGAATTAAATGCTCAATTGCGTATGACCAGTTTATTTAATGATTGCAATAATACTGTGCGTTGCCTAGATGAAAATAGCTGCTAACATCACAGCACTTTCTTCCCTTGCTTAACCGCCCCCCCCCCACCGAAAAAACAAAAGTTTCCCCTTACCGTTGACCATTCAAAGAGAAAAAAGTCCCCTCTAGAATTTAATCTGCAAAGGTGAGAAAAGTTCACCCTGGATTTTGACATCTAAAAGAGAAAAAAAAAGTTTCCCCATCCTGATTTTGCCCCCCAAGTGAGAAAAAGGCCTCCCACTACGATTTTGAGTGAAAGTGAAAATGAAAAGCTTCCTCTGTGACGCACAAATCTAATATTCACCGAAAATATAACATTACTTAGCATGTGTTTGAATTAAGAGAGAAATTGAAAAAAGCATGAATCAGTTCAAAAATATTACAGCATTTAGAATTTCATTGACAGAACCATACTATAATTCAGCAAATGTTCGCCTGTCTGTGATCACAAATCTCCAAAATGCCTATAGCCATGACGACCAAATCTCCTGTGGTTATTGACGGAACCCTGGAGCAGATTCTTAACGAGTCAGTTTTTGAGAATTCTCCTCTTGAAATGTTTTGGGTAGGGGGTTCAGTTGCAATAGAAGTTTTTTTTCCAAATTGGTCACCTGGATCACCAGTAGCATTCATAGGTATCTCATCATTCACTGTCTGACTCAATTTCACCAAATGTCATAAGGAATGCTAGTGAGTGATCGGTTAGCAGCATAGAACATAAACTTGGTAACTAGAGTTCAATCTGAGACAGGCACTAATGCCCTTGGTAAAAATATGAATACGTCATCCCAGCTATAAAATAACGTATAATGAAGTGAGCGATACCACTTCGGATATTTATGGCCTCAAAACCGATTTTACATATCGTTAACTCCGAAGAACTATCAGACACAGAGTCATTATAGATATGTTAAACCCGGACAAATACAACTGCAGCCATAGTTAGCATATCGTCGCTGCTTTACTTCACTAAATAAAACACTACCTGATTACCATTTAAATATCTTAAAGATTTTTCTTGACAGCGATTTGCTTGCAGATTTGAAGTCATGCTAAGGGTTTCAAAACTGAACGGAAACCTTTTCCCCCTTCAAGGGGTCAAAAGTAAAAAGAAAACCTTTTCTCCACTTTTGGGGTCCGAAAATGAAAGGAAACTTTTCTCCCTTTAAGGGTTCAACAATAGAGGGAATCCCTATTTAAGGAGTAAAAAAGGTTGGTATAATTTTTCCACCACTTCATGGGGCCAAAGTGAAGGAAAAACAATGACATCGAATCGGAAACAGTTTTTGACTGCTTTTCATTAAAATCAAACGAATCTTTTCTAAAAAAAATCAATCATGCAAATGACTATACGAGTTTAATCTCTCTATATACATCTCAATATATATCATGTGATCAGGTCTATATCAACTGATATTTGTAATTTGTATTATATATGATTCCTTGTGGTGCCAAAAGTAAAGGGGAACTTTTTTCCTTTCAAAGATCCAAGTGAAGGAAATCTTTATCCTACGTAAGTGGTCATAAGTGTTTCGCCACCAGTATGAGGTTTAAAAGTGAAAGGAAACCTTTTCTCCTATTAGGGGTCGAAAATGAAGAAACATTTCAGGGTTCAAAGTGACGGCGCTTTTTCACTTTAGGGAGGAAAAATTGGTGGGAAACTTCTCCATTTCTTTGAGTGGTCATAAGTTAAGGGAGAAGTTTTCTCTCCATTAAGGGGTCGAAGTGAATTTAAATATTTTTTCACATTTAAGGGGTCAAAATTAAAAGCAAAACTTTTCCCCCGCTGAAGGCTCAAAAGCAAAGAGAAACTTTTTTTTTTTGCAAGTCTGGAAGCTTTAATCCTTTTCTTCTTACTCCTTGAATGTGGCGTAGACAGGTACTTCAGCTAGTAATTATAATCTCTTTGAGTGTGTCTTCCGAAACACATTTGTGTACAGTCAAGGGAAATATCACCTAAATTTTAAAAAAGCAGAGACACGCTAAAAATATGCTCTTTAACTGTTATTGACAGATCAAATGTACAACATTTCATAGAAAGTTGATTTGAAACAAACAAGGTTAGGAAAGGAGTGTATTCTGCTGATCCAGAGAAATCCTAACAATATTTTTCGTGACATCATAGAAATTAAGCATGACTTTTGAGAATATAAGAACAAAAAAAAGGAATCTGAAATTCTGAACACAGCTTTTACTCGATAGTTCCAAAGCTTTGCGCCTTCAATATTCAAAATTCCTACCTTTTGCTCGAACACAGCCGTCTGGTACCGGTGGGAAATAATTTCAATTGCTTCCCACAAAAAAACAGACAACTGGACACGGGTATTACTCATTTTTCTCAATCGGACAGCCAATAACTCGTTTTCCCATCAGACCGCCAAGTGTCCTAATGCATCTTACCATAATAAGTAGCATAATGGATTTTAAACTGAGCTTGGTATTTAGTGATTTTATGCACTTGATTTATTTTGTATGGTTTAGAAAATATTCAAAAGCTTTCAAAAGAAATAAATACGAAAGGAAAACGTAAAAATATATCTCTCTGATTTCTCCATGATTTTCTATATTCGCTCTTGTCTGCCCACGTCTAAATGTATTTCAATAAAATTTTGTAAAAGGATAAGCCACATCAAGAGAAAGGAATGATTAAACGAATCCAGGAATTTGTTCAAGATACAGAGATATATTTTTTCGTACACTTCACTCCTGTCATCACGATATCTCTGAATTTCCAAAATAAATTTTTATTACATTTTGCTGGAGGGTGTGTTATAGGGCCAGGAAGGCTTAGTCAATATTTTTTGTGTAATTCTTATTTGATTGAGAGATATTCTGGCCTTTTTTTCTTCCAACATATGTGTATTCGCTCTTGTCTGTACACACGATATCTTCAAAAGTTCTCAATGAATTTTCATGAGATTTTGTGGAAATGGCACTGAGTAAAAAAGAAATAACTGAATTCTGGAGGAGACCCAAGAATTCGTTTATGGATGGGAGATATTTTTCCGTTTTAATATTATGTATATTTCTGTATTCGCTCCAGTCTGCCTCCATATCTCAATGAATTCCACATTACAAGGAGAAAGTGTTTAAATTTTGGGACGGATTTAGAAATTCATTTTTAATTGAGAGATTTTTTGCGTTTCTCTTTTCATAAATCCTTGTATTCGCCAAAAGTTCTCAATGAATTTCAATTGAATTTCGACCAAGAGCAGAGGTCGTACAAAATAAAATTTTGGTTTTAAATGTTTGAGCGGATCCAGGAATTAGTCGTCGATTGAGAGATATTTTCTTTTTTTCGTACATTCATGTATCGCTCCTGTCCGTCCCCGCAATATCTCCGACATTTATCGATGAATTTCAATGGAATTTCGTGAAAGAGTAAACAATAGGTCACGAGAGAAGTGATTAGATATTTAGATGGATTCATACTCAACGACTTTGTATATTTCTTCCAATCATGACTTTCACAGTCGTCCATTTCGAATTTCAAAATAGTCGCCCTTAAAATTAATAGAAAAACTAGCAACAATTTGGGTGATTTTAGATATGATTAAGTAATTTCCAAAGATTCAACCCCACCCAATGATTATTTTAACTTTCTATAAACTAATAACAGTGCATGCTGGGATACCAACTTTCACATTTTATCAACGATGTATAATATTCGCTGAACAAATGTTGGGTTTCGTTCATAAATACATTGGAAAGACAATTTGTCTGTAAAGCCCTTTACACAACAGATATAAACTGACAAGATACATAATTGAAAAGCTGACACAACGCACTTTCGAATAATATATCGTGTCATCCGTGCAAAAATTGGTGTTTATGATCCAAAACAACTAAGAAAATTTGAATTGGCGTCTATCTTGGATTTCCAAGTGGTCAATCGGACAGATTTGATCAGAATCATCTGGAGAACAAACACCAGTTTTCATGTTTGAATCATGGTAAGCACGATTGTATTGGACAAATAATTGGTGAAATATTTTTTTCAATCTTAATTATGATGCAGATTCTTAAACTTTACTTGTTCATGTACTTATGTAGACATCGAGTTGTGTAGGGTGCTTAAGATGCTTGACTAGTGAATATTGGATCAGCACATTGATGTGCATTGAGTTTCGTGTGTGGTGTGTCAATTGGATGGAAAATGTTTCTATTGCTTATTTTCATTAGCTACCGAAACTGCACCGATCATATCTGTTCATGAAATACTTTTGTTTTTTGACTTCCAGTCTTCGATAAGTGAATATGGTCTCTACGACTTAACTTAGAATGGCGTGAAGCTACAAGTGCGATATACCCAGTGAGGTTTCAGATCTCACTCCATTGTTCTGCAGCAAGGCGTCCATTCATACAAACATAGATTAAAATAATTCATATGGGGCTATTGGACGTTATCTGTACCTATTATCTTCTGGAAAATTCCTAATCAATATATTCCTTATGGAAACTGAATATTTCAACAGTCACCTTGCATGTTAACTCAAAGCCTCCACCCCCTAAAAACAAACACAAAAACAAGAACAAAACAGCAAATGAGCCACTTGAGCTGTTAAGAACATATATCAAGGCTCGTAAAATCATCATCATCATCATCATCATCATCATCATAATCATCATCATCATCATCATCTACCTACCTACCTACCAACCTATCTACCTACCTACCTCGCATGCATCCCTTTGCAAAGGAAGTAAATGAACTACTCCCTTGAAAGATTGGAATGGCAAAAAGCTGTTTAAGCAATCCTAGGGAACATCCAGATCGCTATTTTTACAAGTTCAAAAAAGCCAAGTCCAAATAAATGTAACAACAGATCTCAAGTTGATATTAAAAATATAACTTCCAGACACACTTATTCAAACATTCTCTGAGAAAGAGAGAGAAAGAGAAATTGCGCACCCCTATTTTTGCAACGAAAGCAGAAGTGAAAAAGATAGCAATTTACAATTTTTTCCAAATCTCAACTAAGCAAACTGGAATAAAATCATGAATCACAGGAAAGAGATATGTGATCCCGCTGTGATATTTTTACACATGAATTTGTTTATAAACTGAACTCTCTTTTTTTTTGTTGCTATCTTCTTCCAAGCGAGGTTTTCAAAATTTACCATTACAACAGAGTCATCTTTCAAACATGTAAAAACTTACACCGTTGTAGTAAAATGAATCTGTTAGACGGATAATAACAGAACTGGTCCAAAAGGCTCTGGCGCTCTGAGCAAGCTGAACTTCGGTGCCTCTCAGAGTATAGTAAAATCTTCAATTCCTGAAAAAATCTGATTTAACATCAAGGATTTTTGAAATGTTTTCTGATGTTTTTAATCAGTCTAATTTATTAATTTTCCAATTTTTCCATTTGTATTTGAGAAATTCTACTGTCTCAGATACGTGACTTTGACGCCCCACGTGACTTCTCCTGTGGCCAGTACACAAGGCCGGTCCTGAATAACCACCGCTTTTCGCAGTAAGTATTCATTCTTTAACCCATCAATTGAAGACATGACTCGATTAATAAATTCAAATAAAAAATACATAGATACATTTCCAAGGTTTATTTCTAACTGCAAATCTTTGTAGGCTTTCGATTTGCTCAACTCACCAGAACAGCTAGTTTCAACTGAAACGATTGAAAGTTTCCTAGGGATAACAAAGCAGGCGAAGACTGATATGTCCAGATTAATGAATCAATGACAAGAAGGATTTGAAAAGAATGATAAAGCCTGCGGTTATACGATTTCTCGGGGACGTGGGAATATGGAGACATCCAGAAATAGAAAACGGTCTCTGGAGATGGCGTGGAAAAGCTTCAATGACCGAGTCTCAATACTAACACTTGGTCATTGTTTATTTCCAAAGTTATCCGTTGACGATGTAGAGCTTTAAACCCAAGAATGAAAAAAAAAAGAGTTGCGTATAACATTCTTGCACGAGTATTAACTTGGTTACAATACTTCTCAAGCAGTTTCCAATTCTAACCTGGTATGGGACGAAGGAAACACTTCTGTTCGTACTGTGTGGCATTGATTTAAAAAGATTCGTACTGGAGATTTGTGTCTCGAAAGTCAAGAAAACATAGGACGACCATCTGCAATTGAAAATGAACAACCAAAGATGTTGGTCAAACAAAACCCACATTGACTAGACCTTGAATTGACCTCCACAGGATAACAGCATTTAGTGCCCCCAAATCAAGTTACCCATGTACACAGTTTTGCAGCTTAGGTTTGAAAATGCCTAAATTGACTTTTACAGCGCCGCCTATGTTCATCCTGGTGACTAATTACCCTAGTACACAAATTAGCAGCCCGTACGTTGCTGCCCTCGGCGTTAGATTTTAAAAAAAATGACATAAAGTTGACCTTCACATTTCACCAGTGGTCATCACGATATATCCTATATTCTTTCTGGGAGTCAAGTTAACCCTGTCCATAGAATTACAGCCCGTGGGATGCAGTCGACTCAGTTAGATTTGTCAGGCCAAAACTGATCTGACCCTAAATTGACCTGTCCATCCAAGCGTCAAGTCACACTTGTACACAAATTTGCAAGCCGTAAAGAGCAGAAAATACCAAACAAAATTGATCTGACCATAAATTGACCTTTACAGGTCATCAGAGGTCAGCACAACATATCCTGTGTTCATCCTGGGGTTTAATTACACTTGTACACACTTCGTCTCCGATAAATTTGAAAATGCCAAAGATGACCTGACCAAAAATTGACCTTTAGAAGTGAATTTATGTTAATTGTCAAGTTGTGCATTGTCTATAAAACATAAATTTAGAAACAAAGAGACAAAGGAACAAAGAAGTGACAAATGTTAATAAGGGACAACAGCCATTAGGGAGGGTTGGTAATAAGTTTCGTCTCGTTCATTTATTTAGGATTTGTCTTTTCTTTTTACAGAAGTGCTGGGGCAGCGCTCCAGTGAGCTCTGTACCCTAGCAAAAGGAACGATGAAACAATAGGTATGAAAAAAAGAAGTTGAAATTTAGGCCATATGTGTGACAAATCAACCATAAAATCACTAGAACAATGTTCCAAATAAGAATTCAACCTCACGTATGATTTATGGCCGATGTTTCTTCAGAAAGGACTAACAAATTAGGCAAGACTATCAATTCAAAATTTTTAAGATTTAAATTTTAAAATAATTGAAGCAATTTTTCTACCTGAAAATCTTTAACCCCACCCCCAAAAGGTTTTGTGCGAAAGATATTTCTCAGGGATATGTTTTAAATCATATTTCCAATGAGTTCCGAGAATATTGAAGCCAAAAAGGGATCTCCTTTTGGTTTGACAAAAAAAAAAAAAAAAAAAAACTAACGTCCATATTTGAAAAGCATGTGTAGCGCCTCTATTCTTTTAGTTAGGAATTAGATATGAAACCCTTCTTTTAGCTAGATATCGAAAACGTCACTTCCTCCTCCAACCCCTATAAAACCCCTGGACACACATGCTCCAATGCCAATTAGCTCCAGCCATACTGCCTAGTTGTGTGCATCAACTTTGGGTCCATTCTCAGACGCTGATAGACTCTCGACGAACAGACTATAAAAGAGAGCATGGAGTTTTATCCATGCGTGTTTTCCGAAGTAGAAAAAATTAGGAAAGATTATCGTGACTATCGGATAGTAAAAAAGCCTTGCCATTTCATTCACGAGATTGAGCGGTGTATACTCATTAGTAGCAAGTGGTGAAGACACGGTGGTGTAGCTGCGTAGCTGTGCGTATGTGTGATGCCTCGACATCGGTGGAGTGAAAGAGGCAAAGTTAGTGAAGAAATTGTCACGGACGAAAAATGGTCAAGATCGGATATCCAGCTAAAAGAAGGGTTTCGTATTTAATTCCTAACTAAAAGAATAGGTGCGCTACACGTGGAAGTATAAAAATGAAAAAAATATTTTTTTCTTGCCGACTAGAAACCAAATTAATAGTGATACTTTTTCTTTTTCACAATTGGAACAGTTCCATACAATTATCCCCCCTACATGCAATTCGCCCACACTATACAATATCTTCAAAGGTTCTTTGTCTGACCACATGATTACTCCAATACTTCTCAACAATTATGTCTAAAAGTAGGTAATCGGCCTCGAAAGAAGTAAGAATATTTTAGAGCGGATACATGCACATTTATATCCCTTATGTCCATGCAAAATGTCCGCAATCACACAGTATTTTCAGAACTTCTCTGTGAATTCCAATGCAATTCTGCGGAAGTGTGGGCAATAGGTTACAGAAAGAACGATTACATTTTGGAGCGGGTTTATGCACAATTATCTCCCATACGCCATTTCTATCATTCCACACAGGTGTTTCATTTTTCAAACTAGGGTCCATGACATTTGATTGCAAATAACTGAAAATGACTTGCTAAGATTCTATTGTGAACTCCACCTGCCATGAAATTTCTTTTCCAGCGATATACAATATGCCTATATCTGATTTTTTAAAAGGACACCAAAGCAGAGATCACCACTTGGTCACCTTGTGGGGGTGGGTACCAAAATCTTGAATGGCCCTTGAACAGCCGTGGTAGGGTTTCATACGTAAGCTTGTGCAATCTAGCATCTCTTATTTTTTCGATCCTGCATAACCCTAGCCACAGAGCCGTCTGCCATAATGCCTGCCTCTACACAAAAGACGCTGAATCTTGCATCCTAGAATCAATTGTCTACGACAGACAGCGGGTAGCGTATTGCAAGGACGGTCCCCATCCAGATGATTATGCCCTTGGACTTCTCTTGCTTCTAATTAATTTCTGCAGCCTGATTGAAGACACACACGATTTCTTTAAGTTATAACCATAATAATAACAACCAACCCTTGAGACATAATTCACGTTTCTATCTGGTGATGAACGTCCATTGTATTTTGTGTGAATGTATTTAGCCCCTCCCTTCGTATAATATGCGCTTGCAAACACGTAATTGTCAGGACACAATGTTGGCACAGGTTTACAATTTCTCCAACAAAGCATCTTCACGCAGCTAACTTGTAGCTGCTGTAGTTAGCAAGCAAGTAATGAATTTAGCTAAAAAAATATGAATGAAACATGAAAGTAAAACTAAAATGTGATGTAAGCAAGGTAGTAGTTAGCTAGCAGGCTATGTTATGACACTGTGAAGGATACAGCGCAACTCAAACCAGAAGACCAGAAGACATAGATTAAAAACTGTGTAGCGTTACTTATATATCAACCTGTTACACGAGCAATGAGAGATACCCAAAACTCTTGTGTCGTACCTTCCTCAGGACACAGTCATCTTCCCAGCGACCGTTGAACACTTTTCAGTGCCCAGGTAATCCAGGTAGATTATTGTCACTAGGGCGGATGCTTGCCACTGTGATTTTGCCATTGTGAATTTTTGAAGACAAAAAAATTGACTTGGACTTGTTAACACTGAAGTGATGTGCGAAAATTTGCTCTGTCCTCATCGGAACTTGAATTCAAGGTTTTGTGGAATTTCAACATTATTAAACGATGCCATATTGGTGCTTCGCCGTCCTAACGGAACATTTCATCAGTGAAATAGCTATACTTGTTGCCAACCAAAGCCCCAGTCAGAATGAAGGACTCTTCTAGACGTGGAAGGTGAAGTAAATCCAACGGCAGTTCGGTTGCATCTCGTTCTATTCCCGACCTTACCTTACATCGATCGGTAAATAAAAAGAAAGTTCTTGACAATATACTGGTTTCGTGGTCTAGCATTTCAAGATCAATGTGCAGTATTTGTTTTTCTCACGTCAATGAAAATTACATTAACTTCCTGCTTTCAACTTTAAAAGTTATTATTGCAGTATTTTGATTTTTAATGCTTTGTTTCGTTGACGTGAGATACTGCACTTTGATCTTGATCTAAAGGCTGCAGCAGAAACTAGCACGATTCCAAGTTCGTTATGGTCCACGTATTTGCAGCTATAATCGCAAGGTAAATAAGCAGAAATTTTGTAATGGTCTATGTGTTCGTTTAAGCAGAAATTCGTTACATAGAGGTTGGTTATATCGATGTATTTACCTCAAAATATACAAAACTTATCGCCCTATCATTAAGAAAAAATACCATTAAATCTCTAACTGACAACCAATGTATCCTCCCAATGATCGCCTATGGAGCTGAAACATGGAACCTAAGCAAGAGACTGACCTGGAAACTGAGAACCATACAACGTGCATGCGAAAGAATCATTCTCAACCTCACATGGAGGGATCATAAGATGGCACAATATATCAGGGGAAAAACAGGTGTCTGAAACATCATAGAATCAATTAGAAATCTCAAATGGCAATGGGCTGGTCATGTTGCAAAAATAGCAGACAACCGATGGACATCATGACTCACAACATGGACCCTTGGAGATTTTATGCAAAACTGAGGCTGACAGAACACAAGATAAAGAGAGGAACTACATCAGTTCAGAAAGTATTGGTCCCACGATGCTCAATGTAGAGAGGTGTGGCAAATCCTGAGGAAGGTCTGTATCCAACGATGGACAATCAAAGACTGACGATGATGATGATGATGTTTCTTATTCACAATATTTATCTCTCTCTCTCTCTCTCTGCAAAACTGCCCACAATTCATTTCTTTATATTCTGTTGCAACTGGGGGTAGGGAAATGGTGATTTTTTAGCGAGTGATAAAGACACCATTTTTTATATAACCACCCTAAAATTTGTGGACATACATCTAAGTTTGCAAATTCAGAATTTTATAAGAGATAAGTATCTCATCCTTGCAACTTGGAACAATTAAGAGTAATTCAACGATGAACAGGTACCAAAAGGGAGCTGTCTTTTGTTTCTTCCAAGGTAGACAGAAAACATGTCTATAGAAGATTATAACTTTCAATACCCACTACTAACTAAAAACCTTTTAGATTTTTAAAATATCAAGAGTTAGTGAGACAATTGCATGGTGCAATGTGAAGCAAAAAAATAGTAATAGTTTGGAAATTTAGGGATGAACATATCTGTGTTTTTTTTTCTTGGTAGCACATTGAAAAAAAAGAAAAACTTCAACCACTATTAAATGTATGATTGGCTTATAACATTCAAACATAGAGAGAAGAAATTTCAATCAGGTTTGTGTAAAAATGTTGTGCATCTTTTGACTCTTCGAGGTATGTAGTACAAGAAGATATCCTGGGAAAAGGGAATGGGGGTGACACCCTGAGTTGCCGCTGGGTGACACCAACCCTGAGAATGCCACTGTCTACATACGCGGAATATTGTCCCCATGAATACTGACTTTACAAAGATTGATAAATCACTTCATTATTTAGAATATATACTTTAAATAATATTTTCTAAGTTTTTATAGGTTTGTTTAAGGTGTGGTTTTCGTGTCTGTCCGGTATTTTTGCCTCCAAATATCACAAGTGAAATTTAGCCAATGGTTCAAACAGTAAAATCAACCTTCATAAGGTATTACATGAGAAAAACTATTGAACAGGCTACCAAGGCATGTGATAAGAGAAGGGGCCTAATCTAAAAGAGTTCTGGAAATGAAACAGTACCTGGAATGCTATCAAAAATAATAGTTTCTGGGACAAGATAGAGATAATGAAAAATGCAAGCTTGCTGGAAAAAGTTATGCACAAACTCAATATCAAATTGTGATGGTTTTGAGGATACCTCTGAAGCTGTCTCAGAGGAAGTTTTTCACTTCATGGATCAACTTAACCAGCAAGTCACTATTAAAGATGTGAATAAATGAATTACATCTCATTCATAGCCAATAACCAATGAAACTTAGCAAGAAGAAAATAAAGGTGATGATGATAGTGAAAAGGAAATCCTTCCAATTAAAGTTATGACAGTGCAGAAAATAAATGAAGTTTCTTCACACCTTGGACAGTTCTGAAATATTGTTTAAAAAGCAGAAAAAAGTTCACAGATTTGTAGAGCTATTGATAAAGATACAGATTCCTCTAACAAGGTGAGGAGAAATGTACTCTCGAACAAATTCTTGATGATTTTTTAAAAATTGATTTCTTTATAATTATATCAATGAATATGCTCATCAATTAAGCTTTATTGTCCTTAAATTTCCTAATATAATGTCATAAGCCAAGGTGTACCCATCACTGGAAATGATTCTAATGACTCTGCAGGGGATACAAGGATTGATAAAAGTCTATTTCGTACGAAACCTAATAACTAACATGGGAATGCACCTCCTGATTGATATGTGATTCAATGCCTCAAGATTTAGAAATTCATACATTTTCAGCGCTCACAGAGCGGAAACCCCTAATTAGAATGTTATTCAGTGAATCCTGATTTGGAAATTCAACTCTTGAACAGTTTTTCAGGAATGCAACTGGTATAAAAGTAGGGGACAGCCTAACTGTCTTCTTTTTCAAATACAATAATGTAATTAACACATTATTTCCGTGAGTGTTAAACATATATAAACGTATATATGTATGTATGTATAAAAGTCAGGCCAAATACGATAGACAAGGAAAATCTTTTTGTTAGTCTTTCTTGTTTATGTGCAAAACAATGTATACAAGAGTTATCCAACCTAGAGATTAGACTGAGCGCTTTTGAATGTACATTCAGTCATTGTTGTGTTGAGATGGCATCGCATGACAAGTGATGGGCAAGTCAATTCTTTGTAAGAGAGGATTTTCAGTTATCGAATACATTTAAGACTCCCAGTCCATACCTGAAATTAACTTTAAATCTATATTGAGCATTTATAGTATCACAATCCTTTCTCATAATTGTTTTTATTTAATAAGCAGATGTTGTTGACAAGAATGCAGATGATATTTAAAGTAAAAACAATATGAAAATAATTATAATTGAAGGATGAAAAGAGATCTACTGAGCATTGGTAACATAGTTTTCACAAGCAAAAATATATATATACGTATATCAACTTCTGTTTTCCTTTCATGGATTTTCAACAGTCTAGCTCGCTTGATCTTAAAAATGGCGCACAACTTTTATGAGTTGTTTTTACACTTAGTCACCCATCCATTTTTTGCCTCATACAATCAACATGGTTGTGTTGTGTAGGAAGACATATTGAAGAACATGATTTATTTCTGTATTTCACTGTTATAGCTACTGCATGAGGAAGCAAAGATTGATATAAAAGTTTTAGCAGGGTACCCCAGTGGTGACAGGGAAGACAAAACTCGTAAAATATGTTAAAACTAAGTATTTATTCATACTTTTTGTAGGAGAGTTTGATTTCACAAACTTTTGATTGTAAAAAATGGTAGTTCCATATATTTGGTTTGATTTAATGAACTTTTGATCAAACTAAAACTATGTTGTATAAAACTGTAAGCTGACCCAGGATGTACACATGAAAGGTTTGTATTGACCTCTGAAGACCTCTAATCTTCATCTAAGGTCGAGTCAATTTTAGCATGGCCAAGTCTAAAAGATAGAGCTTCACCATAAGGGCTGTAAATCTGTTTACAAAAGTAATCAGACTCCAAGATGAACTTATGATAGGTGATGCTGAGCTCTGGTGACTTCTGAAGGTC
>OY735198.1:31093193-31425693 GCA_963457665.1 Thysanoteuthis rhombus
CAGGACAGTTAATTGTGTGGTGCCCCCCTATACTTTTAGTTTGGAATTGAGTACGAAACTATTCTGTTACCTAGATATCCAAAACATCACTTCCGACAACGACCCCTATAAAACCCCAGTACGCATTTAGTCCAATGCTCATTAGCTCCAGCACCCCTAGCTGGTTACGCTTCTAGCCCTGGCCTCTGCGGCTGGCCATTCTCTCTCACTCCTTCTCCCTGGTCCAATGCTCATTGGCGCCAGGACTCCTAGCTGGTCATGCCTCTGGCCCTGGCCCTCGCGGCCGGCAACTTAGCTACTCTCTTTCTTTCTCCCTAAGATCGTTGTTCCGCCAACCCACTGGCCAATCCCATCTTAACCACCATCCTCACTTCAGGAAACACGCATGGATAAAACTCCATGTTCTATATCTTACATAGTCTGTTCGTCGAAAGTCTAACAGCGTCTGAGAATAGCCCCTAAGTTAACTCACTTACTTGGCAGTAAGGCTCGCACACTGAACTCGGTTTCCACGTTTCTGGGAGCTATCCAACCATACGGAATCCATGCATTCAGACAACTCCACTACAGCACTATCAAGACAAGAAAGCTCCCACCTTTCGCCACCTTTTACTATCTCTTCTCCTAACATTACTTCTCACGATAGATCGTATTAATGTTATCCTTACATGTACCTCATGTTTATTTTTGTATTGAGCATGTCTTTTCCTTGGCTAAAAACATGTGTATATCTTCATTCTACTTTACTTTATTTCATCAATGCATGTCCAACTTCATACTTGGCGCACAATCCATTCTCTTCATACAGCATCCTTTCCCTTCCTCAGCTACAGGGCCGCACACATGCTGCAGTCATACCACGACGAGGACCAAATCCCTCCTGTCTCTCAAGAATCCATTGCTGTTAGTATTCAACTAAATCTCCTCATCTCAACAATCCATCGCTGTTCAGATCCAATGCAAAAAGACTCTACATCCTATAATTGAAATCAGAGCCAAAATTGTATGGCAATAATTCTGAGTGTGACAGTGTAACTCGAGGATAACACAACATATCCCCATGCAATTTTCTGTGAGAACTAAGTATGGCTTTAGTAAGACTGAAAATTCCTAATAGAAAAGTCAATATTATTAGATGTTTGGGTTTACACTCACACCCATAGAGTCCTGAAGAATTTTGAGGGTGAAAAATATAAATAGACATGACGTATCATTGGAAAAAGAATTTGGTTAGCTTTTCAATAGAGTATAATGGAACATTATAAATATGAAGCTGTAGTTCATAGTCAACAGTCTATGAATTGTAGATTTATTTCTAGGAGGAGATATATACATATGCACATCATTTTGTAGAAAATTCTATCAGCTTTTCAACAGTGTTTCCAATATTTATATCTGTTGAACATAAAAAGTTTCAGGAGCAAATACAGGATTGTATTTTTAAAGAAATTTGTTTTTTGTGAGACATCAGCGATGTGTGAAAACTGTGTGCATCCACTTGCAATGTAGGAATGGGACTGCCAGTGACTGATAAGAATGATAACCACCTAACAAGAGGGAACATCAAATTACATCCCAATGCTGGTGCTGCTCAACCCATCACTCAATCTAATGTATAGCATACACTGTATTCTGTTTGGTTTCAAAGTCATTGACCAACAAGGGTACAATTATTAATATCACATCATCGGTTACTGCACTTGAACTGGGTTAGAGAACATCACCAATGCATAGTGAAAGACTGAGTTTCATGCAGCCTATGAGCGGTAGGTTGTACAAGATGCTAATACTGAGAGGTGTGTTTATGAGAAAATAGAAACAGTCGTGACACATGTGGCGTATATACAGATATTGTTGCAGAAAATTTGCACCCCTTCATGCTCACCATGCATCCTGGGAGTAATGGTTTGTTCCAGCAAAATAATACAACCCACCATCATGCATGATTAACATGAAATTGGTTCCAGGAATACTCGGCTGATTAAGGAACTCTGTTGACTCCATACTCTCCAGATTTGAACGCATGGGACATGTGGCGAACCACACTGATTTCCCTACAACCACATCCAACAAACAAAACTCAATTATGGACAGCCTTGGAACTTGCCTGGATAGATATACCTATACAACAACTTTATCAGTTCATGGATTCAATCCTATGTCATATCATCATCATCATCATCATCATCATCAGTCTTTCAACATCCGTCGTTGGATATAGACCTTCCCCAGGATTCGCCACACTTCTCTATCATGTGCGTTCCGGAGCCAGTACTTTCTGAATTTGTCTAGCTTGTCCCTCCATCTGTTGTCTGCTATTCTTGCAACATGGCCAGCCCATTGCCGTTTGAGTTTTTTAATGGATTCTATGATGTCCCTGACTCTTGTCTTTTCCCAGTGTCTTGTGGTCTCTCCATGTGAGACTCAGCATAATTCTTTCATGGTTCTCAATTTGGGGCCCTGTCTCTTGGTTAGGTTCCATGTTTCAGCTCCATAAGTGATTATTGGAAGGATGCATTGGTTATACACCCTTCTTTTTAGGATTAATGGGATCTTATCATTTTTGAAGGTTGAGCTTGCTCTGCCAAAGGCTTACCATCCTAGTGTGATTCTTTGCTTGATCATTTCTTCTTTTGAGGGTCTCATGGAGATTCGTTGTCCTAGGTAGATGTAGTGGTCTACTCTCTCCAGTTCTGTATCCTCAATTTTGATCTTAGTGTTTTTGTCTCCGATGTGGTTGTTGCACATGATCTTCGTCTTGCCCAAGTTCATGTGTAGGCTGACTTTCTTGCTCTCTTCATTTAGTTCATCTATCATTAGTTGGAGGTCGTGTAGGTTCTCTGTAAAAAGGGTAATGTCATCTGCAAATCAGAGGTTGCTCAGATACTTGCCATCTATTCTGATTCTTGTACTCTCCCGGTCTAGTCTTCTGAAGATCATCTCAAAGCACGCTGTGAAGAGTTCGAGTGAGCTGGTATCACTTTGTCTTACTCCTTTTTGGAGGTGAAAGGAATCCGAGTCTTTATTTAGCCTGATGAAGGAGCTGCTGTGATTGTATATATGTTTCAGCACTTCAACATACACTGGATCTACACCTTGTCAATTAATCGACCGTCTACCATTATTCAGGCAAAGGGAGGAGCTACACATTATTAGGTAGCGGTCTATAATTTTGGGCCACTTCACTTTATATTTATCTCTCCATCAACTTTTAGATAATTATCCTTTTAATACCTTGATTTAGATTTTGCATTATTTTGTGCCATAAACCAATTTTTGCCTTTATCAAAATTTGCTACTTTGCTTACAAGATTTATTCATATCTACTTACATATACATCTGCCATTTATACAGATAAGTAGATTGGTTGGTGAGCACACATATATGATAATTAGCTACTTTATCGTGCTATTTTCTGAAATGATTTTTTGTTTGTTAAATTTTCATTTTCACTGATGAAAAAAAAAAATTGTCATCATCCATAAAATTAACTATTTGAGCACAGTGAATAGATGAAATTCCACGACACAAAATACTGTGTGCAATGTCTTTTATCATTCATGTAAACTGTAGAAGAATGTAAATGTTTTGCTTTTTCAACATGTTTCTCTTTGGCAGATTTTTACTAGGGATGAGAGCAAATGATTTGTTTAAAATATTGCTATTTAGATGATGAAATAATTCATTTAAAGCTGAGTAATTGATAGATGATGAACTCAGCAAATTTTAAGACAAAGAGATTTATGCATGAAATAAGACACTGAAGGTCAGAAAATAATGAAGATAACATTTGTGCCAGTTTTTGTTACATATTGTATGTCACTTTTGTCTATGTATTAAACTTGTGAAATACATTCAGAATTGAATAACTCACTTTAGGATCCAGTATGTATGTTTTAGTTATTCTATTATTTATTCTTATTTGATGAAATATTTATTGTGAATTTTTGACTGCCATTTACCTTCATCTTAATTTTCAACCGTTTTTTAATCATGACTCAGTTCAAGCTGTCAATCCATGGCAGTGAGTAATCAGCACATATTGGAAATGAAGAATAAGCTTTAGTGAGACACAAACTCATTTTGCCATAGTTAAGCCCTTGACGAATTCAACATAGGTTTTCATCTAGTTTTTAAGCTGATCTGGTAATGTATATAGGTATTTACAGGTGGAGGGCTGAAAATTTAAACATCTACTCCTTATTTTGTCCAGAAAAATTTTTTTTATAAAATACTTTACCCCAAAATTTGGGGTTGGGTTGGGGGGGGGGGTCAATTTTCAATCTAAGTTTATACTGTATTCATCCCTTAGTTAGTGTCCATCAGCATTCATGCTTGTTTTTGTTTTGTTTTTTAAATTTGGACATTTTTAGGTGACAGAAGTAACTTGTTCATTGAATACCCCCTTTTCCAATTATCTTAACTGATCATCCTCCCAAAAGACATTGGTCACATGATGGTTTCTATTGAGTAACTAACCCAACCTGTTTTCTTTTCTTTTCATGGAAACAAATATCAAATATGCTGAGCAGAAAAATAGTTGATAGTTAGTGGTGGATGTTTTTTTAAATATATTTTGGACAAGGGAATGCTAAAATTTAATGTTAAAAATGTAGATATTGAAGTCATGACATATATCCTTTTATCCAATTTTGATGATTTACTTTTCTGAATATTGTAGGTGTTTCTTATATCATTATACATGTCTATTTAATATGCAAAGAGTTTATTGGTTTTAGGAATTTATGAAAATTATTGCATCCACCAACTGCTGTTTCTTTGGCAAACATCAATATTTAAATCTTTTCTTTTTTCTTATTTCTAACTGGAATTTTTTATTCTGACACACAAATACATCATTCATCTAACTTGTCATTGTCGTCTAGTATGAGATTTAAAAAAATCAATGTACCAATTAAACATTTTGATAGTTTTTATACTCATTGCTCTGAAATATAATTCGCACTCAAATTTTCACAAAATTGATTGAACTGTTTTGAAAGATTTCCAAATAATTTGCATACATGTATATAGAATTATGTTTTCCTAGTCAACAAGACAAAAGGTGGATTTGGCACCAAGCAACAGGTAGAAGAACAGCTCTAAAATGGAAAAAAAAAGAAAAGAGTAGAATGAAAGATGTTAAAAAAACCCCCAAAAAACCCCCAAAAGACCCAGCTACCGACACTGATATGAACAACTATGATTCTTTGACTGAAAGACTGATGATGATGATGATGATGATGATGATGATGATGATGATGATGATGATGATGATGATGATGATGATGATGATGATGATTACTATCATCCTCAGGTTTTCAAGCAGCAAGCCATATCCCACCTCCCTAGGCTGTGTGACATAGGAGATGCAGGGCATCAATTGTTAACACATAAATTGGAAAGGCTTTTGGAAGGGGACAGTTAAACAAAAAAGAATTAACAAAAATAGCATGGTAGGAAACGAGAGATGCAATCTGTTTTTTACATTGTCACATGTCTCCTTACTCAATCCTGCCAGTTCACTTCTAAGTACAACCCCACATCACCCTAAACAGAAATTTACAGCCTTAGCAATAACAGCAGTACAATCACTAGCATAGAACTGAATCTATAAACCCGTAATTTCTCTCTCTCTCTCTCTTTTTTTTTTTTTGCATTTTGATAGGCTCTTCATATCCACAGATTTCAAAATTAGTCTGTCAAGATATTGTAGGGAGTAAGAGAAATAGAGCATAAGAAAGAAAGACAGACTATTCTTAGTAAAAAATTGGGTTCCAATTTATTTCAGTCTCGAAGAGGTAGGGATTGAGAAATCAAATGCTGAAAGTAACAAGTAGTTGGCTTCCATGGAATTAAGTATGCCAAAAGTTATTTTTACTTATAGAAAAAAAGTAACTCGCTAACCACAAGCAACAAATGTTTTAATACATTCATTTGATTTTCGTCTTATGAATAATATATTTATATTTTTTAGTCTTACTTTTCACGTAACCACTTACTTATTGGAAACAGGAGGGCAGTGAAGGCAGCTGCCCCCTCCTGCCTCCTTGGCATAGTGTCAGCAGGGGGCAGCTGTGTGTGCTCTTGGAAAAAGGGAAAGTGTAAGATATACTGAATCAAACATTTATCTATCACAAACTGAATAAAAAAGTTCTCATATCTTCAAAAATATTTTCACTATAAAATGAAATCTCTGAATAACTTAAGTGACAAATATTTTGCCTATTAAAGTATGAGCAGTTTTTGCATTTATTGCTTTAAACAGAAATACAAGTTTTGCTAAGAGAATAAGAAATTTTAGTGATATCTCAGTGTTGTTGCCAAGTATGGTTTGTTATTTATAGCAACAAAAGTTCCCTATACAAAGTAGATTTTTAAAAAAACAAATTCATGTCCTCTCACATAATGAAACTGAAAAGTTGTCATCAATTTCATTTTTTGACTTTTAATTGAAAACAAGATTGAGGAGTTGGTGAGCTGTAGAATACAAAAATTGTTCTTAAATGAACCTGATCGATAAGTCATGTGTTAATTTAAATGAAGAAGAAGAAGAAGAAGAAGAAGAAGAAGAAGAAGAAGAAGAAGAAGAAGAATAGAAGATGAAGAAGAAGAAGAATAGAAGATGATGAAGAAGAAGAAGAAGAAGAATAGAAGATGAAGAAGAAGAAGTTGCTGTCTTTGAGTAGACAGAAGTTCTTCCAATTAAAGGCATCTAGAATTTATCTTTTACCATTTCATCCATCTCGATATCTCAGCATATACCACGCACGTTTTCAAAATATTGGAATAAACAAATATTTTATTCAAAGATAGTTAGAGATCTTTTTCCAGTCCAGCTCCAGATGGATCATCTTCACATCTTCACTGGCCTCCAAGATTCCAAAGTCTTTCCAGTGTTTATGATTTCCGATAGTTATTTTGATTTCCGCCTTTCAATTGTCAAACAAAATCTCCCAATTCATATAAAATTGATCTAGACAGTTATCTGTTAATGTATATTGTTTTTGCTGTAGCAACATGCATTGGGAGAGAGTTCCATAGGTTTGCAGAAAAGGCATTTTGTCTTGCAGTTCATGCAATCACTGGGAAGATACTGAAATTAGGGCTGTCTATCATGTCAAACAAATAAAGTCCACTGCTGATCTGTCTTGAAACCCTGATACTATGTTAAACATATCTATGTTACCTCTAATACAATAATAGCTTAGTGTTGATAGCTTCAATGCTCTCTTGTAAAATATTTAGTATATGCTTAGTAGCTGTACTTTGAACAGGTTCCAGTTGATCTACATGTTTCATCTGATACACTGAACTTGTGTACTTGAGGTACATTTTATCTAGAGACTTGTACTATGTTGGGAATGTCCTTGCAGCCATTAACTGAAAAGAACATTGTAGAATGACAAATATAAAATTTTCCAAGCTAAGCTCATTGTCAATGTCTATGTCCTTTTCATGATCATGACCTTGGAAAAAGTTCAATTTCGGGATACTTTCCTAGTTTCATGGTCCAGCCTGTTGCAGTCTTTAGTTCAAGATCAAAGTGTTTATCTGTTTTTCTCACAAAATATTCAATGGAACATAGCAATAATTTCCCGTTTTCAATTTTAAACGTTATGATTGTTATAACTTTTTAGACCTCAGAGATCTGCAGCCCACAGGTTGGGAAAGACTCCCTGCTCTTCTGCCATAACCTAAAAGCTTCACCATAAAAATATGTCATAAAAGGCCTTTTCTGAAAAGCTGCCTCTGCAAATTACTGCCAGGGCCCCAGCTTACAGGAAGGATTTGAATGTCACTACATTGGAAATTGAAAGATGATTCAGTGTGAAATTCTCTTGAAAGGCAAATCATGCAAGATTAGGTTTTAGTTTATTCTCATCACTATAGTGATACTTCAAGGTTCGATATTCATAGTTTGCTCATTTTGAAAGTTGTTAATTCAAGTAGTTTCTTTGAATTTGTCTATTCATTTATTGATGCTTGTAAATATTTTGATTAGTTCTATCAAATATTCTCCAGATTGAAATAAATATATCCTCACTAAAAGACAATGATGAATAATGGAAATATTTGTAAATGACTTGATTCCACAAAGAATATAAATATACAGAGGAAACTTTTTACATTCAAATATTTTTTCATTTTCTCAATGCAGCAACCAGTCGAATTGTAATTATAAGGCCACCTGCTCCCAACTGCATTTGCAAAAGAGAATACATGATTCCTCTGCCTGAAAAAAATAGTTTTTCTATATTTTTAGCTTCAGTTCAATTTGATGGGCCTTTTTTTCTTAAAAATTATTTTTGTAAAAATACAAGCTTCTTTTTAAAGTTCATAGTTCACACTCACAGAGAAATATTTTTTATATGTATGCATATAAACTCTCTTCCTCTCCTTGTCATGTTGCGTCAAAATATCAGTTAATTGATATAATTCTCATTATTAACAAAATATAAATCAGTTATATATTTTATGAAATTTTCTAAAGAATTAGATAGGAATATTTTTTTCTGCACTCAGACAACACCAGTTCACTTTAATAGATTGGAGACCCCTGCTAATGTATGATAACTGTCAGATTTAAGCCATAATTCCCCTCTGTTGCATTGATTTGATTATTAATTAAACTAGCTAATTAAATCAATTAATCTTCCTTTAAAGTCCACTAACTCATTGACTTTCCATTTATGAAACCCCTAGAGAATTTTTGATATATATTCAAAAAACTTAGATCTCAATTATTCATTTTAACACCAAAATATAAGTATTGTTTTTTTAGTACATGGTCTGATCACTCAAGTTTAGCTATTTATTTATTGAAATTTTGGAATGGCTGTTTTGACTGCACTTCTTTCTTTCACTTGAACGTGTTATATTCTGGGGAGTATGCAAAACCAAAACAGAACTTATAATAATGCTAAAACAGTGCTGAAAATTGGAACAATGGAGGCAAGCAAGGTTTTAACGCACAAGTAAAAAATAATTCACAAGCAACTCAAGTTATTAAAGCATTAGTATAACGAACTTAAGAAAATATCATCTATTATCTTACCACTTATAAATTATGTTAGGCTCTCACAGCTATAACAGTTTTAATAGACTGATAAGATAGAGTATGGTGAAATGTTTATATCATAGAAGTTTGAAATAGTTGACAATATTCTATATTAAACATTTACTCCTTTGTATATTCTACTTTTTGACAAATGTCTTCAAACAATTAAGTTAAATAAATTAAATGAGTAAGATGACAAAAGTAGTTTTGTTATCAAACAGCATTGCTCAAGAGCACCATAAATTTGGCATCAACATAAAACTATTCATTTTTGGACCAATCAGAAGAATCATTGACAACCATTCTGGAAAACGGACACATAGATACAACTTCTTCAACTAACTTAACCAGACTGGCAGCATACCATTCTGTCTGTTATAAATATACTTGCCTTGTTTTGCTATTACACTCCATTTCATAACATACCCATCAAAATATCCAATACACAAGTTATGAACATTCACCAAACAATTGAGAACTGACTTAAACTTGGAGCGATTAACTAAATAAGTTCAAGCTAAAAACACCCATCAACAAGCTATTATCATACTTCAAACTATTCTTGTGCTTAATATCAAAGTATGAAACTTTTATCCAGATAACTGAAATCTAGATTCTCCAATTAAAACTATAAGTGTATACTATCAATCAATGTACAAATAGAATCAACCCTAATGTTATTTTATACTTTGTTGCTTACATACATTTTGTCTTTAAAGGAATCACATTTTGATTGAATGCACTTTAATAGAAAAATATTTTAGAGATATCTTTTAGAAAAATTTTGCTTGATACATTCACTATCCATGCATGGAAATTCCATGGAAAATATGTGGCATTCTTCTGAAGGAGTTACAAATTTTTCTCTGTTTCTGTTGCACATACTGAATTAAATGGGACAACCCCCTTCAAGTCTATCCAATTGATTGTTGCATTTGGAAAAATTTTTCAGTTCAATTATTGTGGATTCCTAAAATAATACTAGTCTTGATATTTTAGGAATTGGATTCAAGTCAGAATCCTTGAGATAACATCTTTCTGGGATCCGCAGAAATTTATTTTTGTTATGTAATATGAATAAGAATATTATTGTGACAGAGATAAAGAAACTATGGAATGAGTGATATTCAGAGAGATAGCACCAACTGATCCTGCAAATAGATAATAATCTGTATGTATATGTGTGTGTGTATATATATATATATATATATATATATATATATATATATACTAGCAGGAATTCCTGGCATTACTTAGGAATCAAACACAATTAAGGCTAAATACATCATTCCCTTGCTAATGTTGTCAAATTCTAGTTTTGTTTTTTCAGGATTCCCAGCCAGTACTTTTATATAATTCTGTGCAGTCAGCATGCAGCAGGAATCCTGGCATTGCCCAGGGAAGAAATAAATCATGTCTTTAATATATATCTTCTTACACATCACAACCATGTGGGTTGGGGTGGCATGAGCCAAAAAACGAATAGAGTATATTAACTACAGTGAATTAAAATATCAAATCTTGGCATGGGTGTTGCACATCCTTAGGCTGGTTTTTGCTGACTCCTGGGTAGTCGATTTCAACAGTGGTTGAAATTTTTGTGTTCAAAATGAAGGATTGTCTGATACTTTTTATAAAAAGGGAGTAACTGGAAAGAACTAAAGAAAGTAACAGAATACTTTGATGGTATACTTCCATCTGATTTATGAAAAGTAACGGTCCACTTTGGAATTATAGTTATAATGTAAATACAACCCCACTGTGAAGGATTAAAAAAATAATTTCTTTAAATAATGAATTTTTTATTTTTGAGAAAAATCAATGTGCTAAAGTTTCCATTGAGACTAATTTTCTGAAAAATTGTTTTGTCCAATATGCAAAAAAAATTGAATAATGATAATAATTTTCACCAAAATCCTTTTGCTAAGTACACTTGAGTAAATAATCCCATTTTCAATATAAGGTTATTTCTCTCACACAGGATAGTTTGTTTCATTTACTTCCATTAAGGAAGCCAACGTATTGTGAATCATCTTGTTCATCTGCAAAGTGTTGTGTGTATTTCACAAGACTAAACTATACCCAAAATATACCTAAAATATAGGCATGGCACCCAATTGGGATCAATCGGTCCAATAGGGCTAAAGCCGGCCTTGACTGCTGAGAGTGGAATTCAGAAGCTTGTCTGGAAATAAAACTGACATAGAAAACAATTTTTTTTAATCATAAAGCTATGCTCACCTCCAAAGAAAAGAGAAAAGAGAGGAAGAACTGTTAAGTAAGTAATATCATTTCTAATATCAAGTTATACACAGAAGAGTTTGTTTTATATACTCTTGATTAGAAAACTGCCACATTGTTAAATAAGGTGAATGAAATCATAGAAAGAAAATGAAGAGTTGCAAGTAATCTTCTGCTGCTTTTAATTCAATAGAATCTTGTCATTTTTACACCAACAGTTATTTGAAAAGATCTGTTTATATATGGTTGACGATGATTTCTCTGAATGTAGAATTTTTAATTTCTGAGAAAAATTGATGTGTGCAAAAGTTTCCAGTAAGACTTATTTTCTGGAAAAAAAACAAAAAAGGTTTTAGCTATATATTTGGAAAAAAATAGTGATAATTTTCACAAAAAAAAATTACATAAGACTGATGATGATTTTTGTAATTGCTGAATTTTTAATTTTTGAGAAAATTAATGTGTAATAATATGCGGGACTAATTTTTCGAAAAAAACATATTAGTGAAAAAATACTTCCACTAAATATGGTTATTTGAAAAGATTGGTTTTTGTATGACTGACAACATCTTGCTACAGCAGATGAAAAAATGTCAAGATTTTAGCCAGTGTCTATATTTTAGTCAAAATCTAGTGCAATCAGTAAAATATCTGTCAGGAGGCTGGTCACATGTTCACAAATTTTAAAAAATATTTTTTTGTTTCCATTTTCATCTTTTGTGTGCATAAATATACTTAAAGATAACCAAATTTGTATATACAAGGATATCTAGTTAGGGTCCTGATATTGCCTTAAGGGAAAAAAACTTCAAATTTTACAACACAGTGGAACTGTAAGACGATTATTTAAAAAAAAATTTTTGTCAACCTACAATAGAAAGGACCTATGTTACCTTAGGAGAGGTGTAATTTTTTAAGAAAACTCAGTTTTTTTAATGTAAATTTTTTATCTATTGATTGTGAGGTGGTTCTATTCACAATATAAATATACTGCTGACCTAACTCTTACTTTCTGTCTTTCGTACAAAACTATTGCTTTGAAGTATTTTGGTTACTACCATTGTGAAGAACTTATTCATTTTTAATTATGCTCAGATGAATTTTCATGATTTGAAAAATTATTTAGAGCGACTGATATACTGATGGAATTTATGGGTTCAGGTCAACATTATAATTACATGTTAAACAGACCCCCAACCCCACTGCACCCCCATCAAATAGTTTTTAAAAACTGACAATTTTCCATATAGATATATATTTATATATTTAAATTTATATATAGATAAAGAGTAGTCAAATATTAATAATCAATACTCAATCAAATAAGAAAAATAAGAAAATACAGATGACATGTGGCATATGATAAGGTTAGAGACCCAAAATAAGATTGTAAGTAGAGAAATCATAACTTGATTTGTTGTAGATTTCTTTGCAGCTTGAAATACATTATAATTTTGACAAAATATTGAAAATTGAAATTTGTTAGCCGGGGTCTATATGTAATTACTTTGTGATGCTTATGATTTAAGCATACAGTCTCTTCCTACTGTTCACTGGAACTTTTGGGTAGCACTTCATTGACCCATAAGAAGTTGGATTCATGGCTAGAGCTGACAAGAATCTGGAATGAGAAAGCTCCAAACAGTATTAAGATGAGACTGTAAAGGAAAGCTGAGAGAAACAGAGAACACACACAAAGGAAACAGAGCAAATTCAGGATCAGAAATGGTAGGTGCAAACCAGAAATGTGAGATTGGAATACTGTTGCCCGGTGGACACCTGAAAGATGATGCACATTGGGCCCCTGTTGTCAGTCTTTTCAAGAATCTAACAGCACCTAGGATTGACATATCTAAGCATACAAAGTAGGAGGTGTACTGCTTAGATTCTGCTGTGACAGTTGGTTGCTGGTGTTGGTAGTAGAAGGTCAGGGTGTAACAATATAATTCTGAACACATCATCTGCCTGCTGATTGTTGGGAACAACTGAGCAATGAACCCATTCATGCAAATGAGACAAAATTTAGAAGTTCATATCAACAGAAGCGGCAATTTTTTTTTTAAGTGCACTTTGCATTTTCAATCCTATGATATCAAAAAAGCATGCTCACTAGCAAAACAAATAAACAATAAAAGACTTCTGGTTTGTAAGATAAGGTACATGGTTAGAGATGGACATAATGGTGGATTTAAATCTTTAAAAACAAAGACAATTTTCTATTTTGTTGTTTGGTTCATTGATGTTGGTGTCATCCACTTCAGTGAGAGGGAGGGGAGGTGAAACAAGCCATTAAACAGACAAAGAAAGGAACGGCCCTGGGACCAGACAACATCACCATGAACTTACTCCAAAAAGCGGGTAAAATCATCATTAGGAAACTGGCCGTCCTGTTCAACTTATGTCTAAAACACAGTAAAGTCCCAGATGATTGGAACAATTGTATCATAATGCTTTTATACAAAAAAAGGGAAAACCGAAAGACCTTAACATATAAGCCTACTCAACTGCGTATACAAACTTTTCACAAAAATCATCAACAACTGAATCACAAAAACACTTGATGAAAACCAACCAAGAGAGCAAGCTGGCTTCAGAAGAAGCAATCGACCGTGGACCACCTGCATTCGATAAATCAGCTCGAAAAAAAAGCAGCAAAATATAAACTACCACTCAACGTTGCATTTATCGACTTCAAAAAGGTGTTCAACTCAATAGAAATCCTTAAGATCATGGAGGCCATCACTCTACAAGGTGTAGATCCAGTATATGTCGCAGTGCTGAAACATATATACAATCACAGCAGCCCTTTTATCAGGCTACATAAAGACTTGGACCCTTTTCAGCTCCAAAAAGGAGTAAGACAAGGTGATACCAGCTCACCCGAACTCTTCACTGCCTGCCTCGAGATAATCTTCAGAAGACTAGACCAGGAGAGTACAAGAATCAGAATAGATGGCGAGTATCTGAGCAACCTCAGATTTGCAGACAACATTGCCCTTTTTGCAGAGAACCTACACGACCTCCAACTAATGATAGATGAACTAAATGAAGAGAGCAAGAAAGTCGGCCTACACATGAACTTCAACAAGATGAAGATCATGTGCAACAACCATATCGGAGATGAGAACACTAAAATCAAAATTGAGGACACTGAACTGGAGAAAGTAGATTACTATATCTACCAAGGACAACGAATCTCCATGAGACCCTCAAAAGAAGAAATGATCAAGTGAAGAATCACATTAGGGTGGCAAACCTTCGGCAGAGCTGGCTCAACTTTCAAAAATAATAAGATCCCATTAATCCTAAAAAGAAGGGTGTATAACCAATGCATATGGAGCTGAAACATGGAACCTAACCAAGAGACAGGCCCACAAATTAAGAAGCATGCAACGTGCACATGAAAGAATTATGCTGAGCCTCACATGGAGAGACCACAAGACAGCACAGTACATCTGGGAAAAGACAAGAGTTAGGGACATCAAAGAATCCATTAAAAATCTCAAATGGCAGTGGGCTGGCCATGTTGCAAGAATGGCGGACAACTGATGGACATCATGACTCATGACATGGATCCCCTGAGATCACATGCGCAACCAAGGCTGGCAGAATATTAGATAAAGAGATGAGCTAGACAAATTCAGAAAGTACTGGCTCTGCAACGCCCAAGATACGAAACAGATGCTGAAAGACTGATGATGATGATGATGATGATGAATTTTCCATTGTTTGCTATATAGGTGATCTTTTGGTTTTGGTTTAGAAATGAAACAACAACCACTTATACATAAACACCTCCTCCAATCTCTCCCTGCCTCCGTCATCAAGCAAATACCACAATCCATCAGCTGTAGATTGTCTGATAATTTTCCCAATGAAAATATTTTCAATACAGTGAAAAGGGATTACGACACAGCACTAAAAAAACAGCAGGTTTTCATCAACACTAACATTTACATGAAACAAAATGAAAAAACACAACAGGAAAATAAACATTATTTGGTTTAATTCCCCATGTAGTAAAAATGAATGAAGATAAAATATTCCTTAGACTAATCAACAAACAGTTACCTGCATCAACCAAACTACACAAAATATTCAACAAAAATACACTTGGAATCAGCTTTAGTTGTATAGTAAAAATGTTACAAATAATAAAAAACACAAAAAATCACCAAAGCTTCACAAACACCCATAGCCACCACATGTAGCTGTAGAAATAAAACAGAATGCCCATTAAATGGTAACTGCTCACAAATCAATCATGTAGACCAAGCGACTGAAAAACCAAAGGAAAGCCAGATAAAACATATATTGGGGCCCTTGGAAGCAAAGGAACTATGCATATAACACATCTTTTACCGAAATCCTGTGCAAACAGCATAACAATATCAAAATATATACTGGATCTAGAAAAAAAAAAAAAACCAAGGCACACCAGAAATAACATGGAAAATGAGAAAAACAGTAACAGCTTACAGTAACACTTCAAAACACAGCACATGCTGCTAAGAAGAAAAAATAGCCATAATCATCTTCCTCCAATAACACAAACTGCTCAACAAGAAATGCAGACATAAAAACAAATTTCTTTTATGATATCTAAAACCACATCACAACTCTAAAGATCTATAAAGCATAAATTATTATATCCTTTGTTAAAAAGTAAGTTTAACTATCAAAAATCCCCCCAAAATTAATACAGCAGTCACTAGTCCTAAATCTAAAATAACTGAAAGATCTTCAAAAAAACCCAAGTTTCTTAAAATCCAATTCCATAAATTAAGAAAACAAAAACGATCAATAAACAAAACCCAACATTTTATTAGAAGCATTTCATGGAATCCCATCAGCCCTCCTCCCAACTTACGCAACTTGAACACCCTACAAATATGGAGGGCCTTAGTAGGAGTTTTAAATGGTCTGATGATTGCTCTGATTGTAAAGCACTAATTTTCTATGTAGATCTATTAATATATATGTATAATTAATCAATAATAATGTCATCCATAGACAGCTGTCTGGTGTTCTATACAGAAATGGGTGTCTGATAGGACTGATTTTGGCGATATCTATTTTATGCAAAATTTGCCATCCACTAGAGTGCTCAATTCAAGAGTTAGAAGAGCGCTGCATATATATGTATATATATATATATATATATATATATATATATATATATATATATATATATATATATATATATATAGATATATATATATATATATATTTATATATATATATATATATATATATATATATATATATATATATATAGCTCAGAGGTAAGATATCAGCTTCAGGGTCTGAAGTGAAGGTCACTCCACACTAGCCATTGCCCTCCCTGTGTTGTGTAAAAGATCCAGAATGAGGTACTGGTAGTTTAATTGAAGTGTCTCCAGGAACAGGTGCTTAAATGATAAAAGTTTTAAGAAATAAAGAAAAAAAAAGGATTCACAAACAGGAACTATAACACTTGTTTAGAATATAACAAGGTGCTTATTTCTGTTGTCAGTCAATTCCCAAAACTAAAGGCAAAGTGATACATTCTGGGGTCAATCAATGGGTCAATAACACAAACAACTTACTTCTCACTGGATTTGCCAAAAAGGCAACTCTAAAGAAAAATAGTTGCTTGGAATTTCCAGTTGTTAGTCTTAGGAAGAAGACAATTTGAAGTAAACCCCAGTTGATTTATAACTTTTATGTAATTTCTTGCTAGTTTGTAAAATCTTGTTATAGATAGTATCTCACATGCATATGAAAAATGATATCATAAAAAAAGTTTTTGAGTTTGTAACAGAAAAGAATATAATGCAGAATCAAAAATGCTGAAAAAATCCATTGGTTCTCAAAATATTGATAAGAGTTCATAGGAGATACATCAATAGGAGTATTGAACAAACATACCGATCCTCATTTTTGGGGTAGTTATTTGTAAAAATCAGAAAATTTCTTTTGCAAACTGACACTGTTAAGTGGAAACCATGAAATAAATTAAAGAGGAATATTGCTAAAGAAATATTCAAGTTCATTGAAGAAGTGATTGCATGTTTTTCTAAGTTGTATTCTAGAGAAGTTCAGTTTCAAACTATGTTAGCAACCATTCATTTTGAAAGTAAGAAAACTTATTTTGTAAATGAGTAATATTTTTTAGATCTTTTCTTAGTAATCCTTTGCTAAAAGTAGGAGTATACCTAATGAATTACGAAAAATATGAGCATTCAGAATTAACATGATAACAGCTGCTCATGCAGTGATTTTGATTCAGGTCAACAGACATTCATTGTGAATTGTTTGTCACTGAGTTTAAAAACTGTCCACAATCTTTGCCAAGAGGATCATCAAAGCAGATGAGAGAGCTAATATTCCTAATGGATGGAGTAAGAGATATAAAATGGCTTTGACCCATCCTATCTACTTAGTAGAGAGTGTACTGAAATATGTACTGTACTATTTATTACAATGGTTTGTTCAGTCAAAGGTTTTTGTTTACATTTATTAAGGTGGAACCCGTATCAGTTTATACATCATCTTTGATCAAACAAATCAAGTGTGTTATATCTATTTTTCCTATTATTGCACAGACCTCTGTCAAATAAATTCCTATCCACAAGTTTCAACTTTTATCTTTTATTTAAAATTATTTAAGTTTCCTTTAATGTTTCTCTTTTTTTATTGAAGCAGCTATCAAGTAACTTCTTTGAGTAATATATACAGTGTGTAAAAAAAATTTCAGCAATTTCAGCAAAAAAAGGGAGGTAATGTGTTTAATTTGCATACAATTCCAGTAGACGTAAGACTTACAACTGTGTCACATTCCATTTTCTGAGCTACACATCAAGAAAGTTCAATCCGGCTATAGGTTTAATTATCTTCAATTTATGAAGGAAACTAGCCTGACTTTTCAATAAGTGCCTCAAACAAAGTTCCAGAAAATAGGCTCCGTGAAATCATCACAATGCTACACAAAAAAAGAAACCTCAAAAACCTTGGCAATTACAGACCAATGAGTTGAATCATCAATAAGATAGAAGAAAACTAACCATGGCATCAAGCTGGCTCCAGGAATCTCCAAAAGTTGCAAATGGTGGGTAGACAATGAACTACAAAAGAACACAGGAAATTTTGGAGTGGATCCAAGCTCAGTTATCTGCCCTATATTCTACGACCACAAAATATCTCCAAAAGTTCTTGATGAATTTCAATTGAATTTCGTGAAATAGTGGGCAATAGATTTGAAAAGAAGTGAATAAAATTTGGAGCAGCTCCATGCAAAATTATCTCCCCTACCTTGTGGCTATTTGTACATACTACTACATATCTATAAAAAGTCTGTCTACACAATTCAGAAGGTTTTAAAAGAATTCCAGTAAATTGTTCTTGAAGGGAAAACAAAAGGCTTTTGAAGAAATCATGAAATTTCTCAGCATATCCATACTAGTTTATTACCCCTATATCTGAGCTCACTGTCAGCAACTACAAAATTTCCAAAGTTTCTTAGTCTGTCAACACAATATCTCCAAAAGCTCACAAAGAATTTGAATGAAATTTTGTGGAGGGTTGGGCATCTCATCATCATCATCATAAGTCTTTTAACATCAGTCGTTGAACATAGACCTTCCCCAGGATCCACCACATTTCTTTATCATGGGCGTTGTGGAGCCAGTATTTTCTGAATTTGTCTTGTTCATCTCTCCATCTTGTATTTTGTCAGCCTCATCAAACTGTGTTCGTTAGTTTTCAAGCTACACTTGCCAGGGTGAATATGTGTGTAGTGCAATTAGCATTTTTTCCCCTGAGTTGAACAATGGAAGGTCTTAAAGTGTTTGTGTAAAATTCCATCTCAAATTTGGAAAAATATTTTTTTGAGACTTTCCTAGTGTTGCAACAGGCCCGTGAGTGGTATTAATGTTTCAAATCAAGCAGAACATCCAAAGATGATGCCAAATCTGGACGATCTTTGATGTTGTTGGACGACAATTACATTTCAATACCAATCTGCTGGGATCAGAGGAAATCCTCAACCGACTGTCCATGAGGTTTCAAAAATGGTAGGAATCTGTAAAATTTTGTACTTACAAAAAAAAATGGTAAGGTATTATGCTGCTGCAAAATTTGTGCCACATCTGCTGACAGATGAACACATTATTTTGCAGAAGCATAGAACAACTCTTAAGCCAGTCCAATGCCGGGATTTGGCCCCTACCAAATTATTTTATTCTAAAAAATGAACACTACCCTGAAAAATTGTTGATAGAGGAGAATATGCTAGAAGACCTGCGCACTATCCCTCAAAATGACTTCCAGAATGCGTTCAAGGCTTAAAAACAAAAGGTTGGGGGACTGTGTATTAACAATGGAGGGGATTATTTTGAAAGAGAGATATCCTATAAGGTTGCAGGTAAAGCAATAAATTTGACCTGGAAAAAGTTTTTTTTTCCACAGACCTACGTCAGGCGATAAAGCTCGAGAAAGACCAGAGAAATGAAATAAGAAGACGCAGAATTATTGGCTGGGAAGCATTTGATATGCATAGAGATATACTGAAAAGCAAATTGCCAATATTCTTAAAAAGGAAAGTATACAATCAATGTATAATACTAGCTATGTAGTATAAGTGGGAAACCTGTAGTAGAGTCCATCATTACAGAAACTAAGAAAAAGAAAAATGTCACACTGTTTAAATGTCATGCTGTATAAAGCTAGATACTGCTCCTCATCAAACCCATCTGTTTACTTATATGTATTGGATTTGACTCATCTTTCCTATTTTTTACCACATAATTTACTTGAGCAAACATTATTATCAAAATTTACACTAAAGGAAATTAAAATCAATAAATTTCCTATCCAAGTTATATAATGATTGACTTGAGTCCATACAAGTGACAAACATTGAAATAATTTTCTTTAATGTATACATTTTTGTTTAATAACAGATTTTGTGACATAATTTTGCATTAAATGATATTTTATAGGTATAGATGATTGTCTAAATGAGAGTGGAATCATCTGAAAGAAGAATTGAACAAAATCTTTTTTTGAAGTTAATTGATTGTTAAAGAAGTTAACTGATTCAGAAAATATCTTTAAGAAAGCTATATTTAATACTTACATTGATCATTTCTGAATGCAAGACAACGGCTAACAATCTTATTAAGTTGTTGTATTTCTTAAATAAATGGTGATAATTTGGAATAGCTTAGATAAAACAATATGGTGATTTTTTTTTGGCAGGGAAGGTAATTGGAATAATCACTGTAGCTATTATTTCTGTTGAACTATAACGGAGCAGATTTTTCAATTGATCTTTTCTGAAGGGCTAAAAGTGGCTAGCTTTTCAAGAAATTTAATGGCGGAAACAAAAGTAGGAATCTACGATAATTTGAAAGGGTATTTTATTAGGTTTAACAAAGAAGGATGTAGTTTAAGGTTAGTGTCTAGGGTAAGTGTTAAGGTTCCAGTTACCGACGGAAGATTTTTAATTAATTATTCATCCCAAAACTCCAAACCACCTATTGATCATCATCATCATCATTAGCAGCAGCAGCAGTCTTTTACCATCCACTGTTAGACATAGACATTCCCCAAGATTTGCCATACATCTCTATTATGGGAGTTGCAGAGCTAGTAATTTCTGAATTTCATGTATGATCACTGAGGATCTACGTTGTGAGTAGTGATGTCCAGCGGTTGTCTGACATTCTTGCAACATGACTAGCCCATTGCCATTTGAATTTTCTTATGGTTTCTATGATATCTCTGACTCCTGTCTTTTCTCTAAAATGTTGTCCTGTGATCTCTCCATGTGAGGTTGAGCATGATTCTCCCCTGTACATTTTGTATGGTTTTTAGGTTGAGGGTCAATGTCTTGGTTAGATTCCACAATTGAGCTCCATAGGTGACAATGAGGAAGATGCATTCATTGTACACCCTTCTTTTGAACACTAATAGAGTTTTTTTAAAAATATTTATCTCAGAATATGCTGCTCATAAGAAAACAAAACATCTTTAAATTTTCAGGAGGATGCATTGGTTGTAGGACTAGTGGGATTTTCTTGTTCTTGAAAATCAAGCTTACTCTACTGAAAGTTTGCCAAGCAACAGTGATGTTTTGCTTGATTTCTTCTTCTTTTGCAGATTTCATGGTGATTCATTTTCCTAGGTAAATGGAGTGGTCTACTTTCATCAACTCTGTGTTTTTGATTTTGAATATTGTGGCCTTGTCCTCAGCATGTTTGTTGTACATGACAATTGTTTTGCTAAAGTTCATATGGAGACGAACTTCCTTGTGTACCTCATTTAGTTATTCTAGCATTATTTGGGGATCATGAAGGTTTTCAGCAAAGAGGACAATGTTGTCAGCAAATCTGAGGTTACTTAGGATTTTGCTGTCTTTTATTATTCCTTTGTATTTCCAGTCTAAGTTCCATAATATCATCATTAATTCCTGATGAATACATTATTTAATTATACTTTTTAATTAAAAGTTATATATTTTATATATTTCACTTCGTGAACTTTTGTATACTTTTTAAACACAGTCATATGTTTGTGAATGTTAAACCAAAGAGTAACGTACAAACAAGTAAATAAACCAAAACAAGAACAGATTTGAGACCGTATTTTATTTTCAGTTAGAATTAAGTAGGAAAATAATTAGGGATAACTATTCAGCTATAACTATGAAACATGAAAGCCAGCCACATATTTAATGATGCCACTTTCTTTTGCTTTCATTAATCATTGCTCATTTCAGCCCTAGTGCCCAACTGGTTACCTTTTTTTAGCTTTCTCTCACCTTCTATATATTAATTCTACTTGCTTCAGGAAGTGCACAAGGGTTATAATCTTCACGTGTTTTCTATGATCTAAATAGTCTTTCTATTGTGCATTTACTTGTGTCTGAGAATGGTTGGTTACTTGTTGACTTGAAAAGCAAATAACTGAACAATGATTAAAGGAATATAACTTTGAGAAGACCCATTAATGTTCCAATTTTCATTGTTTTTTTCCAAGTTGATAATTGCAAAAAACGACATTTGAATACTGTAAAAGAATAAGTAGTTTTATCGTTCCTGTGAGCTATAAATCATCAAATTTAATTACACAAAAGTAAATTGATCCACTTAAATAATCCAACCCAAAAATAGTTTGAATTTTTGCATCATTATATATTGTTTTGATTCCTTGGATTGTTTTTTTCACTCATTCTTGTGCTGACATGCACATTGTTATTGTTTGCAAAGTTATCCCTGCGCCAAGCAATCTTGCGTGGAAAGAGTCGGCTCTCAAAAGTTCAAAAGTTGGCACCAAGAATAATCAAAGAACACTTCTGTAGGAGCTGCTGATTATTCATCACTTTTTACTCATAAATTTCAGGATAAAATCAGAGTATAGTAACAAAACATGTTTGCTTAAGACATACTCAGCCAACCACTCAAGAAGCATTCAGATTAAATCATATCTAAAAACCATCAAATTAAGAAAAATAATGTTGCCAGTTTATCTATGAAGTTCAAGTGCAGCCATTTTGAAATTCAAAATGGACTACTGTGAATGTACATATCTTTCAATTATGTGCATGGATCTGTCCCCAGATTTAATCACTTCTCCCGCAGCCGATTTTCAACCCTTCTACAAGCCTTCATAGAAAACCTCCTTTATATCTTTTTTTATTTATGACAAGCTGTATTACATCTAATATTTGTTATGGAATCATTCTTTTTTTATCGTGCAGACAGACAGGAATGAATACAGAAATGAACAAAAGACAACACCAATATACCTCTCATTCAAAAATCAATTCCTGGAACCACCCAAAAATTTTATCACCCTTTTCTTACAATTTGGCTTACCTTTCCACGCAAAGTCATTGAGAGATCTTGACAATATCACATGAAAATACAAACAGGGAAAAAAAGGGAAAAAGATATTTTTGCTTTTTTTCATACTTGCACCTAACAACATGAAGTTTCATGAAACAGTAGGCAATGAGTTAGAAGAGAAGTAATTTATTCTGGGGTGGATCCAGGAATTTCTTTCTGATTGAGAAATATCTTTTGTTAATCTTTTATGCATTTCTATATTCGCTTCTATCCGTCCACATGGTATCTCAGAAAGTTTTAAATAGATTCTAAGGAATATGGTGAGGCAAAGGAGATGTCACTACTTTTGGAGCAGATCTAGGAATTTGTTTTTGATTTAGAGATATTTTTCCGTTTAAATATTTTATACACTTCTGTCTTTGTCCCCTTCTGTCTACACAATAACTTCAAATTTTTCCAAAGAATTTCAATGTAATTCAGTGAAACAGAAAATCATGTATTAAGTAAGATTTGCTGAAATTTTTTGACGGATCCAAGAAGTTGTTTTTTCTGGAAGGATGTTTTTGCAGTTATTTTCTTCATAAATTTCCATAACCCCGCATGTCCGTCCACACGATACCTTCAGAATTTCTCAATGAATTCCAATGCAATATCATGGAATATCTATGGAAAGATGGTTCACAAGAGAGGAAATCCAGGAATTTATTACTGATTGACAGATATTTTTGCACGGTTTCTCGGACAATTCTGCATCCCCTCCAATCTGCCAACACAATATCTCCAAAGATCTCCAAAGAAATTTTGTGGAAGAGTAGTCGATAGGCCATGAGAAAAGTGGTTACATTTTGGGATGAATCTATTCACAATGACTCGTAATTGGTAGGAATGTGCATTCACAGTCATCCATCTTGAATTGCCCAAATTCTGTTAAAGTTCATAGAAAAACTGGCAACATTTTTTCCCTTTTAGTTTTTAGGTATGATTTAACCTGGTTGCTAAGATTCTACTAAAAAATCTCAACTTCCACATTCCGCATTGTATACATATAAGGTCTATCCAGAAAGTTATCTTTTCCAGCCATTTTTGGTATCTTGAAAACTAATTGTGCTGCAGTGATATATATGTATTGGATATTAAAATCAAAAACGGAGTGTTTGTCTATAAAATGTTTGACAAACAAGATTCAAATCCATTCCATATCATATGTATGTCTTTAAGAGCAAGCAGTATTCCATCTTATATTTTTCATGGAACTATACCATCAGAATATTTAAGGATCACATGTGCCACAATTAGATTCATCAACTTTATACCAAGAAGTGTTTCTTTAGTGATAAGAATGGTCTATAAAGGTGGTGAAATTTGTAAGATTTTTAGACAACTTAATAAAATGATGACCAGACATTCTGATCCTTTTAAAACTTATCAGGTTGAACTTAATGCAATAATGGTGAACATTAAAGAATATGTAAACAGGAGTATGGAACAATAGAAGAAATGAAAATATACATTAAATTAAAAATATGGATAATGTAGCTTTTGATGACACTTATTTGTAATTTTAGTGTGAAGATCATCAAAGAGACAAGAATAATCTGGTTCTGGTCAATCACTCTGACTGATAGGTAGATGGGCAGGGTGGAAGATCGAACAAATAATGCTGAATATCAAATGTCTGTAGTATATTGATGGAAGAGTCCATATGGTGTTACTGACTACTGGAATACTACTTGGTTTTAACCACAATAAAAAGCTAATTTAGGTAGAAGTAATTTAAAATGTTGATGGAAATTAGATGGTGTAAGACATGGACAATTCAGTTATTCAAAGTTAGTTATCAAAATATTTTTGTCAAATTCAACGGTTGAATATGTTGGTAAAAGATCAACTTGGAGAATTTTTTCTCACTAATTAGTATTCTAAAAGATGTTATCCTGAGTTGGTTTGCATGTAGTCTGAGATTAAAATCAGACAAAACTTATTTTCACATCGGTAAACATGAAACAGAAGTGACACATACACAACAAGTCATATGTAACATAACAGAATGATAACAGGAAAGGGGCACAGAATTAAATAATTAAAAGTCATTAGTTTTTCCCACTTTTAATTATTGCTGGACTGAATGTGGACACTGCATTCCCATGCAAAGTTATCAGCCAAGATCTGAAAAGGTCAAGCGTTGACCCTGACAGAGAGATTTACTGTTGTTATCTTGGTTCTGACATTTCCAAGGACCAAAATGATGGATAGATTTTCTTGCGTGAGAAAGTTGGAATACGGAAGTGCCGGAAAATGGCACCATATGACCTCGCCAAGCCAATAGAAGTGTAGTTTCTCCCCAGTGTAATTTTTAAAATACCTTCAAGAAGTCCGTTGCGTTTGGACTTCAGAATCAGTTAGACTTTCCTGCCCAGCTCTAGGGGTTGGAACCGAGAGAACACAGTATTGAGATGTTTGTATCTTTCCTTCCTCTGCATGTTCAAAGAATTAAGTGGCCATGACTGATGACCATAGTATATAAATAACTTCCAGCCTTTCTTCCTCTCCCCCTCTCCCATAGCCATAAGTGTCGCTGCTGTTTTGATACTTCCACTTGTTTGCGGCCTCAGAAATAAATATCTTAAAACTATAAGTGACCAGCGGTGTTTGATTCATTGATTTTGAATGCATGTCCTTTGCAACCAGCATGTGCTTGTTGCCGATAATGGTACATGTTCCAAGATTCAGGTGTACTATGAAAATATCATCTTTTCTTCTTTTTCTTCTTTCTTAAAGGAAGGTTGAGACTTATTTTTATTGGAGACATTATTTTCTTTATACCTTGCTACAAGCTACTGCATACTTGTAAGTTATAGCATTTGATGGTCTCAGCTCTTCTTTCGCGTGATCTGTCTTACAATTATAAGAAATGCTGACTCAGAAATATTTCAAACTAAATTCGACACAATGGGAAAAATGTGCCTTACAATTACACAAGAATTCCTTGGAAATGTCTCAGGTATGCACAGTTTGTTGTACGGATAGGACTCTGTAATTAAGTAAGAATTCCATTACCTGCAGAAAAGTAGAAACATTTTGCAATAGGAAAAGAATATGGTGACATGAAAAAAATAGTTTAAATGGAAACGGTGTATGACGACAAAAAGTTAGAATAATGTTTTGGAACTTGACAGTCACACATGAATTATGCAATGAATAATACCCAGTGAGAGATTAGTTGCTCCTCGAATGTTGCCTAGAAGTTTCGTAGATGCTATGCTAATAGTGTGATGTTTCCCTGTTTTTTTTCAATCCTTTCAATGTTTTCTGTTGACCAATCAATTGTTATGTTGTACAGAAAGAGAGAAAGAGAGGCAGTCTTCATAATTGAAAAAAAAAAAGAAAGAAAGTATTGATGTAACAATGTAAGTTGAGAGATGGTCCTTTTAATTAGATGAATTGGGTGAAATTATACAAGTAACAATATTAATTGAAACAGTGGTATGATGCGTTGAAAAATAATATGCTAATATTCTTTTGGAAAAAAAAGGACACAAGAAAGCCAGTTCAGATTTCTGATCTGGCCATTAGGAAACATGATAACAAATCTGCAGAGAGGGAAAACGCTGCATCCATGGAGAGATGCAACCTGGTTCCATGTTAAGAACAGGTAGTCTGATTATGAAAATAATCCATGTTTGATTCTGTAATGTCTCTCCCTTGATGCTGTAACTCCTCCAAACAGATGAAAGATTTCGGCAACAGAAATGCTGAATTGTTCATATTACATTTAGCACAAACAATGTACAAAAATTTGAGAGGTGCAAACACTCCTTCTGGATGCCAAATTGCTTTCCAACCCGACTTGCAATTCTAAAATCTGTCCCTACCTCTCTCTAAATGCATACTATTACTATCCCTTCCTCTCTAAATTCATGTTTAACTTCCCACACATATCCATCTGTGTCATAACATACACACTTTCTCTAGTCTTTTATCACTCCTTCATTCATCATCATCATCACTATCAGCCTTTTAGCGTTTGTCACTGAACATAGACCTTCCCCAAGATTCGACAGATCTCTCAATCGTGGGTGTCAACGAGTCAGTAATAGTTTGTCTCGCCATCTTATATTTTGTCAGCCCCGATTTCGCACGTGATCTCTGGGAATCCAACATGTCCAGCGGTTGTCTGACATTCTCACAACATGACCTACCTATTTCTACTTGAGTTTTTTTATGGATTTCATGATATCTCGGACTCCTGTCTTTCCTCTGATATACTGTGCTGTCTTGTGATCTCTCCACGTAAAGTTGAACATAATTGTTGCTTTGAAAGTAACAAATATAGCAGATATAGACTGTGAATAAACGAGATGAGAATTTGAAAAGAAAACAGTTCTTTGGACCCTTGCATTACCGGTGGCCATTTAGCTCAATAGTAAGAGCAATGCTATGCTGAAATAGCTACCCTAACGGTTGTAAGTTCAATTTCTGCAACAGCCCCATTTTCTTTAATTATCTATTCTATCAATGTTGTCTAGGCCAAATTATGCATTCTCTATGAGATCATTTCAAATAAGAGTTTCAATGTAGTATGATACAATTTCTAATCATTCTGTCGCATCATATATCCATTTTTTGATAACATATAGGTACGTAGAAAGGTACTAATATTCATCAAGAGGGGTCCAATTGATGTAAGAGATAAATAAGAAGTAAGGAAAGGCCATGCTGATTGGAGATTATTTCATATTAAATAGCTTGGATATTTAGTGAAAAGGTTTTGTGTTCATAGATATATTTTTCAGCTCACAGAAAGAAAAAGAGAAAATGTATATATATACATATATTTTAGAACTTTTCTTTTTGTAGGACAAATGCATGAATCATCTAATTTTACCCTGTTGTGCTGATGGTCCTTGCGCTGTAATAGGGCTCTGTAAGAATTTTTGAGTTGACAAGTGAAACTAATAAGACATGCTGTAAGGACCTTCAGTAAGTAAAAATAATTTTGGTAAACATCCCAGATCAGTAGCAAAATTTTTCAGCACAATTTTTCATAATGATAGATTTTTGCTGTCATGTCCAAGTTAGAAAAACTTTGGAACTTTTCGAGATATTGTTTGGACAGACAGGCAAGGAGAACAATATAAAAGATTCAGATTGGAGATTTTCATCTAATCCTGACTGTTCTTTCTGTCTGATTGACTGTCCACACAATTATTCCCAAACTTCTCAATGTAATTCAATAAAATTCCATGGAAGGTTGCGCAATAAGACATGAAAGAAGTCAGAATATTTGGGAGCACATCCATACACAATTATACCCCCTATGTCCTTGCTAATTGTCAGCAACTACAAAATATCTCCAAAAGTTTTCTGTCTGTCCACATGATATCTGCGGAAGTTCTAAATGAATTTCAATGTAATTTTATGAAAGGGTGGGCAATAGTTTGAGAAAGAAGTGACTTTATTTAGGAGTGGATCCATGCACAATTACCTCTCCTAAATCGTGGCTATTTGTCCATACTACACAATATCTCAAACATTTCTCAGTTTGTTCACATGATATCTCCTAAAGTTCTCAATGAATTTCAACAAAATTTTGTGGCAGGATGGACAATAGGCTGCAAAAGAAGTCATTTAATTTCGGGATGGACCCATTCTTTACATCCTCACTATGTCTTACCTAACTGTTTATATCACATAATAGTCTGTCATACAATATCACCAAAGGTTTTCAATGAATTTCAATGAAATTTTGTGGAATTTTGTCTCAAGATACTATTCTTGAATCAGTTAAACTGCTACTGCAAAATGTTACAAAAGCTCTGAAGGAATGTAATGAAATATTTTCATTTCAAAAATGTATACTGTAGTTTCTGGAGGAAAGATGATACCCTTTACAAAGATATCAACGCTTTTAACATCACAACTTGATGATTGTTATTTTCTGTATTTTGGTAAGTAAGGGTGACATGAAAAGGTACATAGACAGCACTGGTCAGGTTTTCAGCTACTAATTTTCTGCCTTTTGAAAATAAGGAGCTGACTTTCCCCATACCATGGGCCAACTTATCCTGACATTGGGCATGCAAGAAGATTGGTGCTTTTCACTGGTTTTGGACCAAGATTTGACTCATTCCAAAAGGTCACTTTTTTAACCATTGATGTCGGCAACTAATTGATCATATTCAGGTCAACTGCCTTTTTACAGACTGATACAGATTAATTTTTCTGGTATAGCAAAACAGCATTCTGTCAGAATACGAATGTTTCAATGAAGAGGCACTTTAATATATAAGTCTGCTTTTGTGCATTGATAAGTTTAGGTGGGTATGGCGTTGGTAAAATATGCCCTGCTCAACAAATTCTGCTGGATTTTGTTAATGTTCTTCATTGCTAGATTTTCATTTTTAAAGAAATGATGACTGAAAGTAGAAAATTGGAAGATAAATTAATGGAACTGTAGAATCAGAAATATTTGTTTTTCAAGCTTCTAAATAATATATCTATCATTTTCATTTAATTTTCTAAAATTTTCTGTATCCTTTTGAAATAAATGTGTAAAGTTTTGAATGTTTGTCTTAAATTTTTTCCTTCCAATTTTTCTTAGTATCTTCAATGATTTTCTTATCACTTTGTTAACAAGTTTTCCTTACAATTTTGAATTTTTCATTTGTTTTTACTTTCTCCTTTCCTCCTCAGATTATTTTCTCTTTTTCCAATATAAATATGCATGTTTTCTTTTCAAGATTTCTTTGAATTGAATGTACAAGATCAGTTGCCTATTATCCCAAAATCAATAGCAATTATAGTCTTTCGAATAATTCAACAGGAAGTTAACTTTGGATCATTTTATAGTAAAGAGACAAATTCAATGTAACATAAATTTCCCACTCATTGCAACCTTGCCGAACAAAAAAAGGATGGGAAAAGATCAAATCATGCTGGATAGAATCAAACAGAATATTTCCATTTTGGAGGACAAAAAATAGTCTGACATTGTCTGTATGGAGATATTTTGGAAAGGAAGGCAAAAAGTTACAGCATTCCAAAAAGGTCTATGGTAAGAAAAATCACTGAAATGCTGACATTTTCAGAGAATTGGAGGATCACTTACATGTTTTTCCATTTGATTCTAACTGCCACACCCACATTCAAATTATCATAGAAACGCATGTCTATTATACTGTATGATGACACATGTTTATATGTAAATGCATCCTGTAAACACATGAATACAAAAATATCTGTGAGCATGTTTATTTAATTAAATCAAAACTATCATTTTGTACATCATCAGTGAGACCAGGGTGATTTGAGACCACAAATTGAATCATAACTTGTGATCATGAAAAAAAAATTGAGATAATAAGAAATAGGGTGATTCAGTTAATGTCACATCAAATACCGACCAGACTAACCTATCAAATAGAGCAATAAATGCAAAAGATGTTATTTTTCTTTACTTCAATAATATCTCACCAATTATAGACTGGAAACTAATTTACACATGCACACACACGCACGCACACACACACACACACACACACACACACACACACACACACACACACACACATACATATACATAAATGGTCTAGAAAGCTTTGCATCTTTAAGCACTAAAAATTACAAAACTTTTCCAACTTCTTTTTGTGTCATTTCAGCGACTTATTTCCCAATATCTATCAATGAAGTTTATGTAATTTTCTTTTGTATTTTTTTTTTCCTGTTTTATGTATACTTTGTTCTTATGGCACTACATGTGAATTTTCTCTGGTTGGGATCATCAATTGTTTACTATTGCAGGGATTTTAAAAACGAAACAGTTATATCAACATGGCACCCCAGCAGTGTTAATCAAACACTACCCCCCCTTTCACCTATAGTTCTGATATATAGCTCATGTTATACATGTCATTTGTTATTTATGTAGGTATTATCATAATGTATTATAAACATATATATATATATATATATATATATATATATATATATATATATATATATTCATATTGAGCATGAAAATTTATACATATTTACTTGAACATGAAAATTCAAGTTAAAATGTGTGTATATGAATGTCTGTCTCTTGTACTCCTGGTCACATTTTTGGGGCCTACAACTTTGAAAATTTACCTTAGCACACCATTAAGCCCCATTTAAAAAACATTCTTTTTTCTCTCTTCAAAAAAGTGCTCTTTAAAGTCTCTACAATCATTTTGAATCAACAATGCCAAAATCTTCCGCTGGTATTTTAGTTAAAGATCAATTTTATTTTTTATATACTTTTACAGATAACTAGTTCTTGTACACACACGGGGTATGATGATTCATTTATGAAAGGTAAGGATAAATACATTACACATTTATATTTTCATATCAGCATGCATTCCTTGACATGCAATTAACAAAATTGGTATATTTTTGATCGTTAATTTTATTTCATTTAAGGTAAAAATACAACTCAAAAACAAAAAAAGTTTTTTTGGAGTTCATGGACAAAGTGTGATGAATGATGATATGTATCAAAAGTGGTTTGCAAAGTTTTGTGCGGTTGATTTCTTGCTGAATTTTGCTCCATGATCCAGTGACCAGTTAAAATTGATTGGGATTAGATCAAAACATTACTTGAAAATTAGTATTATATAATGTGGGAAAGAGTTAGCATACTCAAAATATCCAAACCAAGCATTGAAAATAATTTGCTCTAGATTGGTTATGTTGACATGAGTTTTCCCTGTAAGTTAAATAAAAATAAATCTACAAGACAAAACTTGTTTATTTGAATGTTTTCAATATCACAAAAATGTTTCCTTTTTTGGACAGGTAATGAAACATGGATACTTTACCTCAACAAAGAACATAGGACATTGCACAGTAAGCAAAATGGACCGCAGTCTGGTTTTCAAGCAAAGAAGGTGATTCTGTACTTATGGTAACATAGGAAGGGAGTCTTAGAGGAAGAGCAAAGGTGGTTTGAATAACTACTGGTGAAAATTATATCAATAGTTGGTAGTAATTGATGAAAAACATCTAGAGTTAATTAGGAGAACGGTTGTGAATGTTTCATCATGAAAATGCTAGACCACATGAAATAAATAAGATAACAGCAAATGTAAATATTCTTCAAAATATTCTGAAGTGATCTGTTAACTCAATATTATAATGATATCCTCTTGTTCATATATATATATATATATATATATATATGTGTGTGTGTGTGTGTGTGTCTATGTGTGTCTGTGTATATATATATATATATATATATATATATATAGACAGATATAGATATATATAGAGATATAGATATATAGACATATATATATATATATATATAGATAGATGTATATATAGGGAGAGATTTGCACAGTTGCTCATATCAAAAATATCTTCTGAAATAGTCATCAATTTTGATTGGTTAGTTCCTTTATATGGTTCAAAAAATATACTTCTGAAAGTTTAATCCACTTTAAAAAGTGGAAGAAATCAGCACAGCTATGCATGCATCTAAATGAATTTGTCATAATTCAAACCAAATGATTCTCATAAGAAAAATTCTTCTGTATCAAATACACTTGGTTCGGTACACACAGACAAAAATGTTTTATACACAAAGATTTTTTTCAACCTAATTTCAAATTTTACATAAGATTATTTATTTCCTGTTTGAATTTTTGAGACATAAATATATCTATGAATATGAATTCATGCATAAATCTATTTGGATTAGTGTCACTATCTTGTAACATCATTTCAGCCATTGTACCTACTAGGAAAATGCAGAAAAGAACAAACATTAGGTTCAAGGCTCTGAAATTCCACCGCCTGATTGTGGACAATGGACTGGTAGATAAAAATTGTTGATTCTCTGGCTAAAAGTGTTGTTGTGAGTTCAATTCCTGAGTCTGGAAGTGAAGTCATACACTCTGTTTTAGTGAAACCAAAGAAAAGTGACACTACAAGGATGAATCAAATAGCAAGAATTGGTTGATATAAAGTATACCTTGGCAGGTGAAGCAGAATGAAACCAATCTACCTAAATGAATTGAATAAATGTTTTTTTTTCAAAATTCTTATAAGGTTACCAAATATGATGGAAGACTGTAGGGTACAACAACCAAAATGTGACTATGACAACCAAGATAGAGGCACTATTTGAACAATAGATTAATGTATGATAAGATTAGTTATGACTGTTGTCTCACAATTCAATTAAAAACCCAGACAGGAGAACTTTTTATTTTCTTTGAACTCAAGCAGTGTTCATCATCATGCCTGATTCATTCTCTTGATGTAATACTGAATTGGAAATTTTTTGCTTTGAGAATTAAAGTAATTATGTATACAAGCTATAATTTATCTTTGTTAAATCTTTTTACACCAACTAAAGGAATTGAACTTTGGATCAATGTAAGAGAACTGCTATTGAAACATGAATTTTCAGGATTGCATAAAAATTGGATTTTTTTTTTTTTTACAAAAGAATACTACTATTAAAGATTGAAAGGAAAGATCATTGGAAAATTCTTGGCATCAAGGATAATTATTCTAGAGCTCCCTAAAAGTTCAAAAAACTATACGGTATCCAAAATTAGTTTTTAAGAACTGCTTAAACCATGAGAAAGATACAGACAAATAGAGTAAATCATCTGGGGCTACAGGTTCATATGCAAAGAAAAGTACAGGATTTTCATAGAACAATGATATAATAATTATGATAAGAAGGAAGAAAGTTATTTATTGCTGATGATGCTTATATATCTTGATATTTCTTTACAGTGTCTTCGCTGATATTGACAATGTTATGTAAGAGCAATGAAGAGTGTAACAATTACAATAGTTGTACTAAGTTGCTTTTTGAATGTAAAAAATTCTTAGGGATCCACATAGTTTTCTACTTGAGAATGACAAAATCATATAAGATCTCTCATATCAGAATAGAGATGTTTTTGTTTTGAATAAAGCATTCAGAGTTCCTTAAAAATCTTTCTGATGAGTAGAATTTCAAAATTGATATGATCTAGGAAAAGAGAACACAGCTGCTTTTTCAGTTTTCAAGAGAAAACACGAATCCAAATGGAAAGTATTTCCTTCTATCAAAAGCATTCAATAACAGGCAAAATTTTCCTAAATTCCTAAATAATTTCAACAACAAATTTCACAGAATTTTGCAAATCAATTACCAAGATACATACATTTCAGATTTTTCATTCTTTATATTTCAAGATTGTATGATAGTCATAATCTAAGATTTTCTTGTAAATCAACAGCAATCCAAGCATAAATGTTTTAATTTCAAAACAATTATAGAATGTTGATACAAAAAGATTTTGCATAATGTTAGAAAAATTTTATGACTGGTTTTGAAGTTTATTCAGCTCTTTATTGCTTGTGTGTAAATATACTTCAAGAATTTTTTGTAGAGAAGAGAAAATTTTACTTTATTTTCTGGAAAATCATGGCTGAATATAAAACATGCATTTGACACTGTTTAATCTTTATTCCTAATCTCAGGAAGAAAGATATTTTGGCTCAAGGACAGAGAATGCTCAAGAAAAGATTAGAATGTTAAAAAAGATGAATTGGAGGAATTTTTGAAGGGAGATGCAGCACAAACAACTTGCAGAAAAATTAGTGATGAAACAGCATTGTATTGTTTACACACCCTAAGAAAAATTCTGAAACCACAAAAATGGGTTCTACATGAATTTGAACGTAAGGAAACGAACATCAGTCAGTGTTTAAACAATTGCTTTTCTTTAATGCTTAACATAGAAAAAATCCTTTTTGAACAAAATAGTAAATACTAATGAAAATAATTTGATAATTTATTATTGTTCCCTAAATAATACAATACTTGATGGGGAATGAATGAATTTGTCTGAAAAACAGAGCTAAAGTGTAATCCACTATTGTTGATGGGGTTCTCTTGTAAATGGCATGTGTGTTGGCTTTTCAATAACTTGAAAAATTATTTCGTATATTATTGTATTATAGATATAAAGAACAAAAATACATAAATAGCAATGTTTCTTCATAGCATTGAAAAGGTTTTGCATTACGCCTTTTGCATGTATAGAGCTAGTATCTACCTAGTTTCTAGACTTGAAGCATTAATGATTCGTACCTTATTCTTGAAAATAGTTTTATATGTAATTCCTTTGTTAAAAAAATAGAAATGATGAACATGCCACAACAGCCATTAAGGGAATCACTGTAGTATGTTCAGTAACTCTGACAAAAATATATAAGTATCCCAAAAAACACCCCATTTTTTTACACAAAAAAAAGCATTGTTTCCAAAAATCAAAAAAAGACACTATTCTTTGAGAAAGATTTTGAAATATTTCTATGAATGCTAATTATTTTCATGGGATTCCCGGAACTGTTCCAAAATTGAGAAGCCCTGATTTATGAAAAATTCATCTGATAAAAAATAAATAATGAAAACATTACTTTTTGACCTGATTTTCCTTCTGGAAATAGGAATGGTTTGTGTGTATGTATGTATGTATGTATGTATGTATGTGTGTGTGCGTGTGTATGTGAGTGTGTGTGTGTGTGTGTGTGTGTGTGTGTGTGTGTGTGTGTGTGTGTGTGTGTGTGTGTGTCCCTGTTTATGCTGCTATAATTTTGTCAGGAAAAGCAATATTTGTAGCTAAAAAATTGCTTATTTTCGGGAAAAGAGCATTTTTTTTTCAAAAATAAAAAAAATTTTTTTAAAGTGTCTACAAGATGAATTAATGCGCAATTGTAAGGTTTCAGGCCAACCAAAAATTGCAGAAAACCCTCAAAAACAAAAATAAGAAAATGATATTAGAATATCTTCAGAGATGTACTCATGCAAATTTGCAAGGTTCTATGCCAAATTGCGTGTCTGGTAGTGCTGAAATAATATTAAAATAATTTCTATCAAATACTAAAATTCTAATAATATCTTTCTTAAATTCTTAAAAAATCAAGAAATTTAGTTTAGGAGATATCTAGTAGTGAAGGATGCAAATGGTGTGTCCTGTATCACAAGATAAAAGGTGACCAAAAAAATGGAAAAATTCCATTGAAAAAACAAAAAACATTTTCATAAGATCTCTAGTGGAGTTTTCTTTAAACTGGCAAGGTTCTAGGCTGAATTAAGTCTAGTAGCACTGACAAAAAAAAAAAACAAAACAAAAAACAACGGAGTGATTATGAGAAATACCTCTCCAAATGACTGATTATTCGGTCATTTTGGTGATTGTGGCTGTAGTGATTCAATAGAAAAAACAGATCACAAATTTATATGAAAACGTTTTGCATTTGACTCAAAAAGATTTCATAGCGCACAATATCGGGTCTAGTTCAGGGCACCAGATTGAAAGGCATTAAAATCTGTCCATGTGTTATGTTAGTGATATTCAAAATTTAATAACAAAAATACAATTTGAATTTTGGACGAAGATGGTTAATAGCCACTGTCTTCATGCTGCAGAAAATGTTGATAACTAACTCCAAAATAATGTTTGAAATTATATTTTAGAGTCAATATAGTAAGGCCTTTCATAATATATTCAAATTTTTTTCATTATCAGTGAAAATGAGAGGAACTGGCATGTAATTAATAATTTTTTTAATGAGAAATGTAAAAAAATAGAATGTTGAAAAGAAATAACAAGCACAATTATTTTGTAAATATTAAGGTAGTTTCTAGAATTAAAAAAATGAAATTATATTTATACACGTCTCTGGAAAATGAAAAAAAAGTGTTGAGAGAAGAGGAAGCTGAGGAGGAGGAGAAAAAAGTCAGTTTGAAATGTAAGAAGTCCTGAAGAGGTAAGCAGATTTTTGGCTGTTGCTGTTGGCAACCATCTGCATTTCTGGCTGACTGATGTCCAAAGAATGTTGATAGGGTAACGACACACACCAAAAAATGTATGTAACATTTGGTAAATATTTTGGCTTCAGTCTTTCTGGAGACTCTTAGAAAATCGCAGTCAAGAAGAGGCTCTAGACTGATAGAAAAGCAATGAAAGGAAGGAGGGAGGGAAAGAAACAATAAAAAATTATTTAAAAAAAATATCTAATCTACTAATATTATGACTGTCATCATCATTATTATTATCATCATTTCCTTTAATTACAATTACTGTTATTCTTATCATTCTTTTTCTTTTACTCATACTAGTATTAACCATTGCTCTGCAAATGGTATAGTTAAAGCTATGTTATGTGTCAGCATATTTACACTGTAATTTGAAAGTTCAACATGAGGTATTGTTAGCTAAAATTCTTGTATTTATTTTGTATAATAGGGAAAACCGAGGCTCAGTGGATCAGAAAAAATTCATTGTAGGTAGAAGCTAATTTTATCCAAGTGAGCAAAGAGGTATGCACAAAGCTTGGGTATCGATATCGGTCTATACTTTTCTATAAGAAAAAGATGTCCATTATGTCTTGGTAAACTGCAAAATTGAAATTCAAAAAAGATATTCATGCAAATGTTACATAACCGAAAGAATGTCACCATCATCATCATCATCATCAGCAGCAGCAGCAGCAGCCATTTAGTGTCTGTCATTGAACATAGACCTTCCCTAACATTTGCCACACCTCTTTATTGTAGGCATCGCGGAGCCAGTGCTTTCTGAATTTATCTAGTTTGTCACACCGTCTTACTTTCCCTTACTTTTGCCTGCCACAATTCTACAAATGATCTCTGGGGATCGATGTAGTGAGTCATAATGTCTTGTGGTTGTCTGCCATTCTTGCTATATGACCAGCCCATTACCATTTGTTTTTCCAAATAGATTCTATGATATCTCTCATACAATATGCAACAAATTTTATAAGCTTATTTTAAAATACGTCTGATATTTTTAAAAATAATATCTGCCACAAAGGGTATTTGACAGAAAGCGACATGTTCCCAAAGACAAGTCTGAAATCTACTGATTTTAACATAATGATATCTTTGTGTTATCGATAATGAGAAAGATTGCAGAAAATTATCAACTAAAAATTAACTGTGTAGACAATATAAAACTGGTTATAATTGTAAAGAGTAAACTTCTTTCAAACCAAATCGTCTTTGGAAATTTTTGCCCGATTTTCAGGAAAATCCTAATAATTCACCAAAAATATAAAAGTAGAAATATAAGAATAGCAACAAAGAGATCAGCTGAAATTTTATTTGTTACAGCAGACTATTCTTTTGAAAATTGGTCTTGAATCAGGAAAAAAATTGATGCAATGAAACTGAAATATTTCCTTTTTTGAAAGATTTTCATTGCTTTTTTAAATCAAAATTCAGTGTACACTTTTTAGTTTTATGAAAAAAAAAAATTGTTTTTTTAGTGGGATCTAGATTTGGAAAAGGAGAAAAAATTGAAAATCAAACATTATTTCACAACAATGTTCAATATTTTAGAAATTAAGTGAGCATCAAATCTGTTTTGCTTTTCTCGGATCAACAGCATAGTTTTTTGCCGAAATTGTATTGTCAGTGATTTTCTTTTGTCGTTCATGTTACATTAGGTGAGTGTTTGCTGTATCTTTTCTTTCTTGCATTCTTTTGTTTTGTATCAAAATCTATTAGGGTTGCACAATGGAGCAAAAATATTTTAGTGTTTGTAAAAAGCAATTGAAAGTAAATGCTCTTTTTAGTACAATGTTGGGAAGGTAGTGTTCATTGTAAATTGTAAAGTTTCACACCACTGCTCACTCAACGTTAAAAATGGTGCATAAATAAAAAGAAAATTTATGAAAATTTATTGATTATCTACTATAACCATGATAAATATAAATAGATTTTTAAATTGATATGAACATAAATAAATGTTTGATAATTTAGAATTAGAATTGAGAAAAAAATAGGAGTATAAATGAATAATATCAAATACTATATACTGAATTAGATAAACTAGACAAAATTTATTACAATCTCAGAAAATGCTGCTTTAGGAGATACACAAGAAAAGTTATCACAAAATTGTGAATCATCCCACCACTCAAAAAGTAATTTTGGAGTTGATTTTCAAAATGTAATTTGCTTTAAATAAATATCCATAAATTGATCTACATCAACTTTTTTATTATCTTGGAAAAATACCACATCAGAAAAAAGAACAGTCTGGTTAATCACTCATTTGAAAGATCTTTTGGCAACATGCTGTACTTGGGGTGATCAATTTAGAAATTACAAAAATTGATGATCAATGAATGAGTTATTTCTCTTGCCTTTTATTAAGCAGAGATTACAAAAACAGTCAGCAGTAACAAAAAGCAAGCATGAATGTTGCTGGACACAAACTAAGGGAATACTAATCGATCTCCCTTCCGATCCACAAGAAACTTATTTAGAGAGGATTTTTGAAAATGAGAAAGAAAAATATTAGGAGTGAATGTTTATATTTTAAGCCCTCTAATGGTCTATGCACATGATACATTCATAGATAGTCAGAAAACTGATTTGAAAATTGAAGACACCCATGTTAACAGTTTTGATGGACACTTTCGAAAAAGCTGACACAAAATTATAAATTAAACACCACTAAAAGAAAAAAGCACCATATTTTGGCAACTGAAACCAATTTGCTGGAAACTTTTCCCATGTTGACATTTGTGAACACAGAAAATTTCTTACAGTTATATCGTATGGTTATAGGGTATTTTTTTTTTACAATCTTGGAAAAAGATAAACTTTTTTGTTTCAGTTCCTCTCTAAAGTAACCACTGTTCTCCTTACCCTTCCATCTTCTCTAAAAATGATATAAAGTACCTACTCACTATGTAAATGAACCATTTTTCAGCAACACTCAAGCCGCAGCTAAAAGGAGACAGCTATATAAATGTGTATAACTCAGCATGATTTTAAATAGAGCCCCCCCCCCCACTCCGCCTAAAAGAGTTTTCAAAAACTAGCTTGCTAAAAAACCTGCTAAAGGGTCCTAGCAATACACACAGAGAATTTCACTAGTTTACGTTGGGATTTTTCAATAGGCAAGTACATATAGATGGACAGACAGACATTTTGCAAATCATTAAATAATAGGTTCTCAGTTCTGATGTCTGATAAGTTACCATCGACTGTGTTTACAGTCAATTTTGACAATGGTTAAAAGTTATGAAGACACAAAATGAAGGAATGCCCTTTTGAGCAAATGATATTGAAGATGAATAATTTCGGTGAATGTTTCATGTCAGATTTTTTTTCTGTAGAAACAGGAAAAAAGTCATCGGATTGTAAGCTATAATTGATAAAATAAAGACATATCAGTAATTTATTCGAGAGAGTGCAACACATCATTGTCATTAAGTAATTCTCCATTACAGTTAGAATCAGAAACAGATAATATGATCATGGACTTTCTCAGTAAAAAGGACTAACATTACTCAGGTATTCACCTTCTATTCTCATTCCATTATTTTCCCAGCCAAGGTTTTGGAAGATCATCTTGAGGTAGGCTATAAGACTTTGGGTGAGCTGGTATCACCTTGTCTTATCCCGTTTTTAAGCAGAAAGGGCTCAGAGTCTTTCTGTAGCCTGATAAAGGTCTCAATTTTCTTTGAATATACTAGTCATTTGCATTTTTCCAGTACTGAGAATCTTTTCAATAGTTTTAAAGTGTCCACTTTTCTCTAGGATTTTTTTCATGGCTGTTGCCATGTATCTTCATTTATCTTCTCTTTTTTGTTTTGGATGATTTTGTTTAGTTCAGTTGCTTTGATCTTATCTCTTGTCATCATCAATGGCTTATGTTACCGTAAGCCAGAAAAAACAGCTCATTGTACAGAGAATTTTATTAGTTGTATATCATCAGGGTACTCTAGCTTGGAAAATAAAATAAACCTGGGAGGTTTCCACCCATTGGAAGGTTTAATTTACTATACAATTACAATGTGGAACTTGACCATTACTTCCAGTCCACATGAAATCTCTAAAATTTCTGAATAAATTTCAATGAAATTTTGTAGGCCAAACAATGAACTAAGGAAGCAGTGCTTACATTTGGGATGGATCCAGTTACCTGCATCATAACTATATGTGAAAAGCATGATATCTAAAAAAGTTCTCCATGAATTTCAGTGAAATGTTTTGGAAAGGTGGGCAATGGGTTATGTAAGAAGTGTTTAAACATTGGGGTGGATCCAGGAATTTTTCACTGGCACCTTTCCTACCTTATAGCTATATGTACACAGTACAATATATCCAAAAATTCTCAATGAATTTACATTAGATTTTGTGGAAGGATGGGAAATAGGTAAGGAAGATGTGTTTACATTTTGGAGTGAATCCAGGAATTTTTTGCAGTAACCTTTTAAGTATTTCAGTTGAAATTAACTACTCAAAAAATCCGTTTTCATTCTTTATGCAGGGTTCTATCTTTTATATATGTATACTGTTCAACTGGACTCTCTCTTTCTGTGTCCATCATACAAAACTACTGCTTTGAAATATCAATTTCCTTGACTTCATTGAGAAATCATTATTCCAAAACATGTAATGGGGAGGGAATTCTATGTATGATGTAACTATGTTACAGAACTGGACCCTCTTTTTCCATTCATTATGTTAAACTATTGCTCCAAAGTATTTTGATTTCTTATTTTTACTTTATCTTAAATTGGGTGAGGAGTTCTATTTTGATATATATATATATATGATATGAAAAAAGTTGACAATTTGGAAAAGTAAGACTTGAAGCAGAATAATACATCCCAAATTCGGTTTCTGACTGAGCTTGTTTTTTCTCACTTGAGCCCATAACACTTGTTTTGGAGGTTGTGATGTGATAGTAGAGGATTTTTGTTGACAGTATTATGGAAACAGTTCTGAAAACCAACTGTTTCAGCAAAGTTCTATTGTAGAATATTTTTATGATATGAATGACATTGCTACAGAAATGTGAAAAGTCCCTTATTGAATGTTTCTACAGGAGGAGGAATGTAATCATTAATCATACTATGAATTAAAAATGAACAAATCAATCATGCATTTATTACATTGGTACAAGTGTCCCCTGATAATACGCAGTTTGGCAAAGTATGGTTTGCAAACCCCCAATATAGCACAGTTTTACAAAGTAAAGGACTTGACATCAAGCTTAATGGCCAGCAAAGACAGTCCCTATAAAAAGGATAAATTTTCTGTATCAATGTATAAATGCAAAAACAGCACATAGTGAGCAAAATTATTTTAGCACTGCATCTTCAGGATGCACTTACTTGGAGAAAAAAACAAATCCAGATGATTTTTACCCATTACATTATGTTTTAATGGTGAGGTTCAATTTACTATAGAATTATGATGTGCAACTGAACACTATTTCTACAAGAACAAAACTTCTGTTCAAATTGTTATTATACTTTTTTACTTGTTTTTTACCTGAGCCCATATTGCGATAACACTTGTTTTGAAATATTTCAAAAACACTTTTTTGGAAGTTGTTTTTTCACTTGAGCTCATATTCAAATAACATTTTTTGAGGAGGTTTTTTTTGTTATTTGAGCTTATATTTTGATGAAACTTTTTTTTGCAGTTGTTTTTTTTTATCTGACTTCAAATTCTGAAGGATATTTTAGAAGCTGATTTTTTCACCTGACGTCATATTTTTATATCATTTTTTACATTGACTTTTGCCTGGACTCAGATTGTGATAACTCTTTTTCGGGAAGTTGGTTTTTATACTAGCTCATATTCTGATAGCACATTAATTGAAATTAATTTTTCTGTTAATCTCATATTCTGATGATATTTATGTAGGGAGATAGATTTTTTTTACCTATTCTCATATTCTGATAACACTGTTTTACAGCGTATTATTACTTAACTTGAAGTTCTGTTAAAATCTTTCCCTGCTAGGTGAAAAAATGGATAGAAACATTTTTTTTTCCTCTTTTAGAGGTTGAAAGTGAGAGGGAACATTTTTAACTTATCGTGAAAAAAAATCAATCATACAGTAGTTTCCTTTTATTCATTCATTTGCAAATAGTTATAACATCAATTCGATACAAATGAAGTTTCTTGACAACGAGTTTAATGTCAATGTGAAAAAAAAAATTGTTCTCAAGATTTTCTTGTTTTTGCTAGAAAAAAAAATTAACAATATAATACATAATTTTCCAATATTTTTAAATCCCAAAGATTTTTTTATAATTGGTAAACAGAATTTATTCCTCCAAGGATTTATCTTCAAACTGTGTGAAATACAATGAACACACAATTTTAGCACAGGTAATAGTAACAGCAAAGTGTAGACTTTGAATCTGTCTTCGCTTGTTTGCATTACCCTCCAATTATCTTATTCCCTTTCTGTTTGTTATCAGCAGCACAATATAAACTTCCATCCTGCATCCATTTGTTCACATAAACTTTTTCCTTATTCTTTCTGTTATGCAACAGAAAACAGTTCACGTGTAATAATAAAGATTAAGAAGAAACTTTTCCAACAGGCAAAAAAAAAAAGTCATTTTTTGTTTGCTCACAAAACTTTTTTATCAATAGGCTGGTTTTTTATTGATCAAAATCCAATTAAATTTATTGCTGCATAAATGCAATGTGAAATTATCTTTTTTTTCAAAAGAAACATTATGAATTATACTCTTCAAAAGTTCTTAAAAGGACTTAAAATTGTATTTTTGATGCTTTGGAAATTCATAAATTGATACAAGGATTTTTTTGTGTCTGTCAAGACCCCACACTTGGAATTGTATCCCTTCCATTTCAACGCTTTCAAAGAAAAATACTTTCTCTTCTATATTGAATCCTTAAAGGAAAAAAGTTTTCCCTCACTTTTGACCCCTTCAAATGTTTTCCTTCACTTTTCATCTCCAGGATAAAAAAGTTTCCCTTTACTTTTGACCCCTTCAAGAAATATTTTCTTTAACTTTTCAGCCCAAAAAGAAAAAAGTTTCTCTCGCTTTAGAATCCTTTTGACTAACAAAAAATTTTATCAGAATATGAGGCCCTGTAAGTAACTTTTGAAAATGCATGATCAAAATATGAAGTCTGGTGAAGAAAAAAAACTATTTACAAAAAGTTCCATCTGAATAAAGATATCCACTTAGAAAAGTGTGTGATCAGATTATGAAGCCAGGTATATAAAGCACTTTACTCCCTTCCTTTCTCTTTCTGATTATGTGATGGACAGATCACTTGCAAATAATAATAAAGATTATTACCATAGCTATTATCAGCAGAAAGAGAAGTCATGTTTTTGAATGTATCATCGGTATGGTTAAAGGATGTTTTCTCAAAGTAAATATAAAAGTACTAGAACATTGCCCATCATTTGAAAGTGTTTTAATAATGGGAATATGCTTTTGCCATTATGGGTAGCACTAGAATTTGTCATTTTTGTTCATCAATACTTCAGCTGTCCCATGCTTGTAAACTTAATCAGACTTTCATCATATATGGGTTGTGAAAGCTGATTCAATTCACACTTGTCCTTTGAACTGAGTTGATTGGTTAGAGACACTTGATGTAGACTAACCTTCACTGAATGTTGTGTAGAAGTTGGTAATATTTGTTCAAAATCTAGTTGAATAATCGGAAAATTAATTAGTTTTCGTCAAGTCCTATATTTTTATAAGGGTTATTTCATTTTTGGAATATTTTAATTACAGAGTTTGATTTCTCTGTCAGCAAACTAACATCAATCATGATGTAATTGAAGTAATTTTGAATGATGAAAATTGACATTTAAAAGCTGCTTCAAATATGCAAAGGTGATTTTTTATAGCCAACTTCATCAAAACCAAAATCCAAACTTATAAGATATTTACATTATAACAATACATGTAAATTATAACGTCTTAAGTGGATATTTGTACTTGGTCAACATGTTTAGATACGCACAAAAACATAGTGTGACTTGTTTCCTTTATTACAAAGTAATGGACACCAGGTTTTATAGAGAGAAACCAGCAATGATACCTGGTTTTATCCAGGGAAAAATAAATGTCAATATAGTAAAAATATTCTGATACCCAAGAGAAAACAAACGATGTTGTTCCTTAGTTTGACAGGAGTCCAGGATACACAACATTAGTGCTTTTGCCACTTGGTCCCAATATGAAGAAGTTTTTTTTTTTTTCAGAATTTTGTCTGATATCAACTATTGAAATGAAGGCAGGTTCTTAATATCTGAGAATGGAAAAGAGAAACTAATGATTTCAAAATAGAATAGAGAGAGAATCTTTTTATGATTGAGTGAAAGGAAGTGAATTGGAGCTTTCAAAACAACACTCTGTAAACAGGGGTAGTTTTTTTCATTCACAATAATAAATGTGTTTGTTCGAGGAATTATGTACATGTTTTTTTATAAGAACCAATAGGAGAGGTTCTTCCAAATGGAGAAACAGTGATAAATTTATCAAAATTTACTATAAATTTTTCTCCCAAAGAGTGTGTTTCTAAATGAATCAAGAAAAACTACTTTTCAAGGCAGGTTCTGAAAATCTGAATATTATTTCAAAACAAGTCTCTATTAGGAGTGACTTTAATGCAGCAGTCGTTACAATTTTAAAATAATCCAACTCACTACTTTTTTATAAGAACAACAAATTTTTCACTCAGCCTCAGAGTGTTCAACTTTTTCTGTTGTAAAAGTGCAGCCGCATCGATGCTTAATACTTTCATTTACTTATATTTTTTGTCCATCATTTGACTGGGGCGATCGCAATTTTCATATTTTCCTATTGCTTTGAATAATAGCTCTATTGCTTTTCCAGCAAAACAATAATTACATTTCATTTATACTGTTTTCATTAAATCATGCCCCGTACCTGTCTCAATCCTACTCCTGCATGGTAGCAGCATTGTCATTGCTGAATAAACATTTTGCCCTAGGTTGTGTTGCAAGGAGAATAAAACTATGTGCATCCATTACCTCCTCAAAGGGAACCTTAAGCTGAACCTCCAAAACGGCATTTCCCTGACCAGCAACATCAACAACAAGGACAAGGAAATGATCATCCTACAATTGACAAACATCTCTACCAGGAATTTCAAAGGGAAACTCAAGCTACACCTCCAAAACAGCAAATGGTTGTTGTTGTTGTTGGTGGTGGTGGTGGTGGTGGTCGTCGTCGTCATTGTCGTCATTGTCGTCGTCATCATCATCATCATCATCATCATCATCATCATCATCATCATCAACAACAACAACAACAACGAGCTACATGTTCACCACATACCTCAAAATGCAGCTGATCAGTAAGCACCACATGAGTTCACATTCTTTGTTACGTATACATTGTATGATCCCTCAATGGCTCAGTGAGCAATAATTATGATCTGATATCTACTTATCTGTCCAACTAAATAATATAAATGTGTATATGACTTCTAAGTGGTTAAAATAGTGCATTGTAAACAGTGTTACAGAATCAAGGTAAAATTAAGAAAACAGATTTCATCTCTCATTAGGATCAAAGGCCCAATTAAAACCTTCCTCAGGAAGTAGCTGGAAGATCAACCATCTTATTCTAGAACAGATCATCTACTTCTATTTCTGTCTCCATCAAAACCAAATATTATGATAATCAAAATATACAGTTACTAATAAATATAAAACTATAAAACTGGGAAGTGCCAGTGAGGAAAATGGACTGGGCAAGCCAAGATCAAATGCCAACTAAGACTGAAATAAGCACTAATGCCCTTGGGAAAGGCATGAATCCTACTCCTCCTCCAAATTGTGGGAAAAAGCTTATGGTAAAGTGCTTTGGCTGCTTGTTGCCTTTAAATCTATCTAACATGGCACAAAAACCTCAAAGAACTCCAAGATGAGGAGAAACTTGTGATAAGTAAAGTCTGGACAGGAAAGGCTATTGCTGTGACCAGCATAAGGGCATTTTCCATAAAACTGTTAGGATTTTTATGCCTAGTTTGATGACAAATACTGAAATCATATAATGGTATTATACTTACTCTTTGTTCCTGGATAATAAGTGTCATTCTTGGTTTGATTATGTCTCAAGAGTATGGAAAATGTCTTATGTTCCCTTTAAACTTTGCTTTTGTGAGCAGGACAGTGATAATTTGAAATCTGCTTATTTCCAATTGGATCACGGGTGAATTAGCATATTTTTTATCCCATAAAGAAAGGAAAACATGAAAAAAGCTTATGAATATCACTGTTGATCACAAAAGTAAAGTTTGAAGGGAATAAACATTTCTAATAATTATCTTTATGATGAATTTTGGGAAATATCCGTGAATATAAGTAAATCAGTGCAAAAGAAATATTTATCTAAAATCATCTTTAAAATGACCATAGAGAACCAAAAACCCATTTTTTTTGAAAAAACAAAAAAGTCTTTTTTCAAAGTTGCATTGTAGTGTACTCATGCAAATTTTCAATTTTAATTCAGTAGGCTACTAAAATGAATGACGGAGGGTGTGTTATAAGAGATCTTAGGAATAAAAGAATTAAAATATTTGTTTTAACAGCCAGGTTGATGTCACCCAGGACGGTAACTCAGGGTGTTACCTCCACTTCCAGGATTTGCCCTCTTCTAAGGATATTTAACCCTTTATTGATCTTTCTGTACTACAAGTATATCAACCTCAAAAGATACACAAAATTTTCTTTTTGCATAAAATCTGAGGGGAATTTTTCATGTATTCTCCAACCAGTTGAAATTCCATCTGAGGGAGTTTGAATGTTATACGACAAGAAATGATACTTTTAGAAATAGTTGAATTTTTTTTTCTCAGTAAGTTATTAAAAACAAACAAACCAAGATATATTCACCCTTAAATTTCAAAACTAGTACCCCAAGAGCCTTAATTTTTTTGGTTTTAATTGCATTATGCAAATTGTCTCACTAACACTAAAGATATCAAAATCAAAAAGATTTTTACATATCACACGGTATTGAAAGTTATAATCTTATATAGACAAGTTTTCTGCATACCTCAAAATGTACCTTTTTGGTACCTATTCTTTAAAATAGCAAGCATGAGATATTTATCTCTTATGAAATACTAAACTTGCAAACTCAAGTCCATGTTCACAAAGAGGTTATGTTAAAAGTTGTATTCTTATTGCCCACTAGAAATCAACATTTCCCACCCTCAGTTGCGATAGAATATGAAGAAATGCATTTCTTTGTTTTCCAGAGAAAAATGAACATTGTGAATAAGAATAAGAAACATCAATCAGTTTGGTATTTTATGTTTTTTTTAAAAAATCAATTGGGCAATAAGTGTCTGCGTGTATTTCAAGGTGCCATGTCTTTTTAGGTACATATACAATGAACCCTTCTGGACCATAACAAACTTACTGCTTATTTACCAAATGGAGTTTGATAGATATGGTGACCATAACAAACTTGGCATCATGCAAGTTTGATGGTGCAGCCTTTAGATCAAGATCAAAGTGTAGAATCTGTTCTTCTCAAATCAATGGAACACGGTATCAACTTCCTGTTTTCAATTTTAAATGTGATTATGGTTGTATTTCAATTGTTTTTTTTTTTAATTTTAATTCAATTTTAATACTAATTCAATGAACAAAAACAAAAGTTGCCTTGAATCTTATTTATTGTTGTTACTGGAAACCATATAACTCAGCATTCCTGATTGAGAATTTTAAGTTCATCCACTCATTAGTCAAGTAATTTGATTTCACAAAATCATTTCTACTTATCATAACTCTTCATTATTCGTTCTTGATTCATTGATTATTATCAGATTTGTATCAAAATAAATGATTGTTTTGTATTTTTGTAATTAAATTATTTTGTGCTATAAATTTATAGTTTTAATATCTTTATAAAATCAAAGAAAAACACTCTACAATCAAAATACGACAATTACATAACTTTTATTTCTTTTTTATCAACTATAAAAATTCAAATTAAATCAAATTTAAATTCACAAAGAAACCAATTTAAATACAACTCTTGTGATCTTCAAAGTTGAAAGTTGATATTGTTTCCTTGACGTGAGAAGAACAGATACTGAACTTTCCTATATACTCGCTTCTACATTGTATGAGTACACCACTAGGTACCATCTAAAAAAACATTTTTATTTTCTTTTTTAAATTACACAAAAGCAAGATGTGACACAATGTCATTTTTAATGTGGGGTTCCAGTGGAAAGCTAAAAGAAAATTGTTCCAGTCCTTGCAACTGCTCCCCCGAGAATGGGCAGAATTATTTTTTGAGGCCACAAGACTGATCTTAGGCTTCTTCGGACTAACAATACTGAGCCTCAGTACGCCATCATTGGCTACATCATTGCACTGGCACAGAGCCACCAAAGAGTGTACTGTGAATAGATACTACACTTTGATCTACATTCTAAAATGAATGCTGCAAAAGTGTTTAAACCAGTCTGTTATAGATTGAGGTGATCAATCACATGCACAGCAGATAAGATATAAGTGAAAAAGTGTATTTTCTCACCCTCCAGGTGACCAACATCTTTTGGCAGCATGCTGCATTGGGTATGATCAGTTGAAAATTAAGAAAAGACTGATCAATACATAAGTTACTTTTCCTATATTTTGTTAGGCAGTGATCACTAAAAAGTCAAGCATTATTGCTGCCAGACACAAACAAATTGACTAATTTAACATAAACTTACATTGTAAATTGAACCTTCTCTACAAACTCAATTAGGAGGGGAATTTAAAAAACAAACAAATATTCTCTTTATTTGTTCCAGGGAGTGAGTGTACGTAGCTTCAATTTCTTCAATTAATGATTAGATCCTACATTAAAAACTTATTTTGGGGGGAATTTTCAAAAAACAAAAAAAATCCGTTTCCTTACTCATCAACAGGAGTATTTGCGCAAAATTTCAAGTCTCTGCTAAGAATGTTTAGGGCTGTACAAAGTCTTGAGAAATATATGTACATATACATATCAGAACACATAAATAACCAAAACCCATCAAAAGTTTTCAAACTAGTCTGTTCTGGGTGGTGGTGATTAATAAATTACTTGATTCCCAAGGCAAACCAAATCTCATCTATAACCAGAGGCCATGGAAATTTGTCATTTGAAGATGCTAGAACTTTCCACTGCCTTGTGGTATTGTTCTAAACAGGTTTTTCTTGCAAGACAATCCATTGTGGATGGTGGGGGGGATTGCTAGTCTGGGAAGTTCGAAGAATTGTAATTGTCAGGAATATTTGATACTGACAGATTCAGCACACCTCTGGTGGACATAGTATTTCAAAGATTAGAAAGTATGTTACAACATTGTCTTCAATCACAGTAGCTTTAGTTGTTGTTCTAAGTCTGGCACATATCTCTATCATGTTTTGTAATAAAGTTTTAAAGTGATTTATAACGGACATCTTTTGAAAATATGGATGTATGATTAGAGCCCGCCTAGAATTAGTAAAATCTATGCGGAAAATGGCATGACAAGCCAAAATATATATGTAGTCAAAACATATGCTGAGGTAAAAACTTGTTTAATAAAGTTATAGTTGAATGTTGCAAACTTCACATTTTTTAGATTCGAGTTCAAATCCCCTCTGAATATAAATCTAACAACTTTTTCCATCTACACTCATCAAGCTCAATCAAACAAAGAGGACATATAGCAATATTGTTTTATCTATTTTATTTCACTGACTAGGGTAATTCTGTTATTCTACTAAACAGGGAAATTAAGAAGTATCATTACATAATGTTTCTTTTGGAGCAGCATTTCCATTTTGGTTGTAATTATTATAACTGATGTTAAATTTTGGAGTGGATCCAATTCATTTTTTAAATAGCTAAAAGAACTGAACAAAATATGACTTTCCATGAAGTTCCAATATGTATCTAAGCCTGCTTTGAAAAATATAAAATCAAAAGAAGCAGTTGAGTAGTTCAGTTTGAAATTGTTTGTTTACCACATTCTCAGCTATATTCTCTGACTGTTTTGGAAATATATTGCGCCTTTAAAGCAAATACTAGTTTTCCAAGGCACCAATCATAAGGTTGTTAATGTATATTGAATTTAAATACTGAAATATCTGCCATAATCCTACCCACCGAATTAGGGTGTAAAAGTATAAACATCTTGATGAAGAATTGTTAAGTCATTATATGTGTGCAAATGTTTCTGTTACCTAATCTGCAGACTTCATATGTATGTGGATAACAGCAGGATAATGTACAGAATGATTTCACTTTTGCTAAAAGAATTTCCGTATCGAATCACAGTATCTATGTGAATATATATGTTTGTGTGTGTCTCCGGGTACTCCTTGTCACATTTTGAGGGCTACAACCTCGAAAACTTGTATGAGTATACTGCTAGGCATCATCTGAAAACAAGTTTTTTGTTATTTTTTAAAATTACTTTTTAGGGTCTCTAAGGTCATTTTGGATCAACAATGCCCAAATTAGATCAAAGATCTATTTCTTTCCAGATAATTCCCCAAAAAAGATCTATTTATTTCCAGATAATTTGTGATGAAAGATCTATTTTATAAGATAACTTTAAGTAATTTTTTAGATGATTAATTCTGTTACATGCACAGGCTACAGTGATTTATTTCTGTGAGTTGAGGATATATTCATTCTTCTTCACAAAACACTTTTTTTTAGGATGAATGAATCTATTTTATGGTGTAATTTGCAAAATTTATTTGATGCACTAAAAATCTATCCAATGAAAATGATAGTAAAGATTCCGAGACATATCACATGATGGATAGTTAACCAGTCATTGTAGGTATCCCCCTAATTCTTTTGGTTGGATTAAATATATGGGATGAAATGGTAATTTCCACTAACATACTCCAGTATGATGCCAAGATTCTTATATGAATTGAAGTATTTTAAAAAATTCTTTCTTATCAAATGGTCTTTGCTACTAGTTTTATGATTTCCCTCTTCCTTATTTCATTCTGCCAGAGCCATTTTTCTGCAAGCTGATACATTAATTATATACAGAAGTTTCAGAGTAGCACACACAAAGCTACCACCCCTAAGTGATATGAGTAATCCCTCAGCTGCAATGGCACCTTCCAGTTCTTTGTGTGTCTATATGCATACATACTGTATGCCAGATTTTATTATGTAAGTCAATGTTTTCACAATAAAATTGGTGTTAACCAAGTGATGTTGGTAACATTTTCTGGATATACTTATATTTGTATGAGCAATATAACGTGTGAGTTTCAGCTTATAATATCAATTCTTATTCAAAACAAAAATAACTTGTTTTGTAGGTGTCAGGTTTCATTATACAAACAAAGTAAGTGCAACATGATTTTTTTTATTTATAAATAAATTCAAAAGATATAGGCCATAGCAACATAGATTTGATTAACATGATATTCCATATACCTGAATAAATTATTATCTTTGTAATTCAAATGCTGATATGGGCTCCTCGACATTTTATAACCTTGATCAGTCCTTCATCCATTGGTTTTGTTAACTTTTCTACTGTTTTGGCTTTAACATTATTTTCAGCAGTTTTTATTGCTTCTCAGAGATATTCTTTGCTTCAATATTGTTTTCCATTCTCATCAACATCTCTTTTAATGATGGAGCACAAGTTTTCAATTGGATCATTATCTGAAGAAGCTGGGGGCTATTCCATTAGTTAGGTGTCTTTAGAACCTTTTTCAGCAAGGTTGGAAATGATCAGCTTTGCAGAATTAGAAGGAGCATTGTCTTGCATGTATAAACTCTTTAGCTTAAATCTTCTTGGTTGTGACCTGTACCACTTCAAAAACAACTTGTCCAAGAACGTACCATAATTCACTGCATTTATATTGATGCCATCATCAACTTTGAAAGGACATGATTCTACTGCCTACAATACTAGCTCAAAGCATTACTCCTGCCTGTCCCCTGTTCTCTTCTACGTAATGTTGGTTGAATATTTCTTTGAAGAACCCAACCTCAAGCCTAACCATCAGGTTCATCCAATGTACCTCTACATTCATCACAGAAATTACTGTTGTGAAATCAGTTTTCATGTTCTTCTTTGCCCAACTTTTCCATTTCTCTGTGATGTTTACTTAAAAGTGTTTACATTTGCCACACCAGCTTCTTCAAATATTTTGTTGCTGGTCAATCCATTTTCTTGCTTATTATCCTTTCAATTTTTCTCAAATTTCTTTTTGTGACATTTTTAAAACCAGTTTTTCTTTTGTTCTTATTTTGCTAATGATTTCAATTTTCTGATCTCTGTTCAACTTCTTTGTAATTTCCAATATTGCGTTTCCATTATTCAATAACTACAAAATCTTTCTTATGACCCATAGTAATCTTTGAAATAAAAAGATAAATACCAATAACCAAACTATTATATATATTCATGTACAATATGATGAACAACCCTCAAGTTGTGTTATAAAACTCACACCACTAAATAAGTTATTGTAAATGTTCCTAATAAAAAAAGATACTACATACTCAAATTCACATAGTATATTCATCATATAAATATGAATACGTCCTGAAAATTTTATCAATATCAGTTTGTTAATATCAATTTTATTGTAAGCAAACTGGCTTGCATAATAAAATTTGACATACTGTATGTATGTAAGAATTCATTTGCTTGTGAAGTTGTGCGTATGAATTTGAAGTTTCTTCCCAGCTGCAACTCATTTTGGAGTTATAAAGTAACATAACTCCTGAGCCAGTTATTCATTTACTCACAGTTGACCAACTAAGTGCTGATGTTTTCCTTTCAAATGCTTGATGAATGTGTATACACTCCTTTTTGCATTTCACATTTCACAGTACACTCATTTACTACCTTCATTTGAGGAAAACTGAACAGTCTTTTTTTCTCATTTACTACTTTTTGGTAGAGATACATTATTCCATAATCTTTATGTATAAAATTGAAAGTATGTATGTCTGTATTTATGTGCGTTTCATGTTGTGGGCCACAACTTTGAAGCATTGAAGCTGGAATTTGGCATTGTGGGGAAGGGGAAGGTCTTTGTCTATGAGACTTTTTGTGACAGTGAATGTGAATTAACCAAAATGCTTTTTTTTCAATTTTTTCCAAATTTCACTCATTTGAATTAATAAAGTAAGGGCCTCTCTTTTTTTTCCAAATTTTAAGAAGGTTGGCTATTTGCCTGGTGAAGGTGGTCATTTAAGTTTTTTTGATGTTATTAAACTGTTGATGACAATGAAGCAGTTCTATCTCTCTCCTTTTAGAGAATGTTTAATTTGAATTATCAAGTTTTATTCTTATGCCTAAATATGGTTATTTAAAAGATGAAAAAAAAATATTCATGATCCATTTTAAAATTAAATCGACCAGAACACTACCCCTAAACTCTACCTTAAACCTAAATCCTACCTCTTTCCCTAATCCAAAAAACATTTGGATTTTCTGATGTTGAGTCTTTGGATTTTCAACCTCAATCCTAAAGAGCCTTTTTAAAATGTTTTTACTGCAATATATATGATCAGTGCTCAGATACAATTGAAATCATCCGACTGGATGGTATTAAAAACAGTGTGGAAAGCAAATTTCAATACTATGGTCTTCCGCAAACAGTGTATATCCCCTCTCCCCTAGATTAGCCCTTCTCACCCTTTGTGAGGAGGTTTGTGAGTTGGAACCTTATAGTCAATACAGAATAATGGTGCGGTACACTTGTTTTATGCAACCCCAACTTGATATAACCGCATAAAAGGATGTTGTTTTTCTTCACTGATCCCCCCACCCATGGAAAAGTGGCAACAGATGGCAGATGGCCTGGATGCAAGCATTTATTTGCAGAGAATCAAAAATTTTCAATTATTGGTCAAAAGCCAAGTTCCCTGATAATATTGGGATGCCTTCTGGCATTATATTCTGCCTACTTACATTGACTCTAAAGGAGCCATTTTATTTAACAGCAATGCCACTAAATAGTAAATATTACTGCTTTTTATCATAATTCACCAAATGTCCATCCATCTGTCTGTAACAACCAAACTCAAGAACCACACAATATATCCCATAAAATTTTCTGTGTGCACCAATATGATCACTAGACATGTTTTTAGCAAGTTAGTTTTTGAAAATTCCAACACTATCAAGATTTTACCAAAGGGTTTGATTTACAATGTAAACATTACACTTACTTTGAGTATAGTTGCTGTGATGTAGAGAACATTAATAAGTGTTCTGAGATATGCATGAAAGAGAATGTTTATATGAGAGATAGATAAATAGATAGATAGAGAATGAGAGAGAGAAAGAGGAAGTTTGCATGTACCTGAGATCAAGAATATTAATATGTACAAGAGAGAGAGAGTATCTATATGTATGGGAGAGAGAGAAGGTTTATATGTACGAGAGAGGAAAGAAAGAGAGATTCACATGTATGAGTGATAGAAAATGTTTGTATGTATGAGACAGAGAGAAGGCATAGACATAAGAGTCGGGGGGGCAGGGTTAATACCCCTCAAAACTGAGGTAATACTGCGTAAAATTTGGGGCAAACTAGTGTAATTCAGGCAAAAACTTATAAAAGTTTGGGCAAATTAAGCCTTTCATCCCCCTCAACCAAAGAGTACCCATAAGCCTATGAGAGAAGATTCATAGTATGGGACAGAGGAAATCATTTTTCTAAGTCTAAAGAAAAAGTAGTAATAAATTTCTAAAATTCAAAAATCTTTCATTTGTTAATTATACTGTTTATTTGTTTTATATTGGTATAAAAACTTCTTTTATTGACAACACTCTGTGTATACTTTTTTTGCTGTCCAGGTAGACATTGTATATATATATATATATATATATATATATATATATATATATATATATATATATATATATATATATATATATATATATATATATATATGTTTACATGCGTATATAAGTATATAATGAGTTTTTTAATGAGGTAGCCATAAAAACTATATTTGAATATACATGAGAAGTATCACACCCTCTGTCTGTCTGTCTGCCTATCTGTCATGCTATAGAAACCACTTAAACATGGGTGCAGCCCAACCATATTTGGCATGCACACTCAATGAAGCTAGGGGAAGGTTATAAAGTAAAAAGTTTTGAGAAAATTTTAAAAAAATGTTTTATGAGGAAGGTTCTATTTACAATATAAGGATAATGCTAAACTGGACAGAAAGAGAAAAAGATCAACATAGATTGGAAAGTGAATCAGGGAAAAGGACATTATACAAATAATTAAGGGACAAAAATGGAGATGAACTGGACACTTGGCAAAAAGAACAGAGAACAAATGTAGCTTAACGGATTGATGCCCATGGGATAGTAAATGCTTCAGGGAAAGAACAGACGTGTTGTGGTTTACTGATATTTTTTGGGTTTTCACCCATCAAACCAATTGAATCATCACAGGCACAATCACTGACCCAATCAAATAACTAACAAAATGTAGTAGTTTTCTTCTATTTTCACTAGGTTGTTTCTGTGCTGCACACACAATTTGGCCTAAAACCTTCAAAATTCACAAGTACTCTGCATGACATCATCATCTACATACATTTTTAAAAGGAGTCCCTCAGTAGATACGTAAAAAATTCTTGAATTCAAGATAAATTTTTAAAATGGAATCTTTTTCTTCCACACACCACTTGGCCTACAAACCTCCAAAATTCATATGAGTATTCCAAATCTTCTAAAAACATTTTTAGTTTTGTTTTTTTTTAATTTTTAGATGGAATTTTAGGAGACTTTTTTAACTCTTAATCTTGTGTCAGTACTACCTGACTCAACTTTTGCTGTAAAACCTTTTGAATGCCAGTTCTTTGTATTTGGGGGTACCAGTAAGGATCTTTCAGATGAAATAGTAGCAGTTGTAACAGAGACATACACACATCCACATATAGACACTTCCTATTTTCCAGCAGGCAAAATCAAATAAAAAATTGTACAATAATGTTCAAATATCTATCTTTATCAAATGAAGCATTGTAAATCTGGGCTTCTCAAAGGTGGGTTTAGACAATTATTGAGGCCACAGAAATATTTCATAATCTTTTTTTAAAGAATAATGCTAAAATGATTTGTTTGAAAAAAAAATTTGATGGGGGTGGGGTCTTTTTGGACTCACTGATCAACCATCTTACAAGTCTTGAGTCATTCCTTTTCCCACAATTCCAAGTTATTCTATTCCAAATACAGTAAACCTCAATGAAATGAAGTTCAGCTTGAATGAACTCGTGAATCTATCCAAACTGACTAAGGATTCACTGACCATAGTTCGATAAATTCGATGAACATATAAACTATATAAATGCAGCAAACATGTTGACCATAACAAACTTTCTACTTATTTAACTAAGGAAGATCAATAAATCTGAGGATCAATCAATTCATAGAACTCTACATAACATTAGTCATTAGTTTGGAGAGATAAGGTCAAAAAAAGAATGAGGTATAACCGAATTGCTTTTGGATTTAGTAAACAATGGATGGTTAGATTGAAAATATAAAGAGAAATTACTTCTCATTTCCCAAATGAACTTTTGGCTTTTACAACCACCTCTTTCCCCCTAATTAGTTTGTTATAGCAAGGCTTTTACTTTAATTCAAATATAATGATAACAAAAATGACTCAAGTATTATCTAAATGTATCTTTTATTAATGAATGTTTGGGCAATAAGTGTCCTGTTTTTACAGATTCATATCTGTTTATATTTAGCTGTGAAATGCAGATTAACACTTTGCATAGTTTAAATGACAGTTCAGCCATTCCTTCATATTAACAGATTTTGCATTTACGGATTCAACCAACCGTAGATTGAAAATGTCCAGAAAAAAACAAAACTCTAATTTGCAGTGAGCATTACACTAAATCTCTGCGAATGGTAACAACAGCAAAATCAAATAATCTATCAAAAATACCTCTGACAAATATTGTTCCAATTCAGAGTCTATTTAATTATTCAACATTGTTGCATTTTTATATATCAGTCGATGCATTATAGTGAATGAGTTGAACAAGAATTTTCAAAAATATCCCATGAATTGAAATATAAAAAAATTCTCTAATAAAAAAACTTTGATATGAATGTTTTTTCTTATTTCTATATAGATTATATTCAGATACAAGGGACTTGAGTATTCGCAGATTTTAGTATCCATTAGAGGTCCTGGAACCAATCTCCAGTTGATACCATGGGACAATTATATGCAAACAAAGGCAATGATATAGATGACCAAACCCGAGTTGGACATCAGTGTCACTATTGAAATCATTACAAAAGTCAACTTCAATTTTGTATTCAAAGCCTTGAGTGAATAAATTAGGAGGCATATGTTGATGGATTTTTAGCTATAAGTTTCATATATTTTGAAAAGTTGATAACTACTGGTAGAAGATAGGTACAATTCTATATCATTTCAGATAGATATTTCAGATAGATATATCTGCATATACATAGACAAATATTTTTTGCATATCTAACAAGAAATCTAATGCGTTGATCAGGTGAAAGGAAAATGAAATGATGGTGAAGAGGTGTGAATTTTTATCTCAATTGCTACACAGGTTAAAAAAAATTATTTTGTAATTTTAGTGTAAAAAGAAACTCTTTGATGAATGGAACTTCATCCAATTATTATTGAATGACACAAGTAATTTCTTACTTATTCAGTTTGTCAGAAATCACTTGAATAAAAAGTACATGTTGCAAAAGTCTGTTGAAAATCAGCAGATTTGGTGAAATATGAAATATAAAAATATGAAATAAATATATAAATAAAATAAAATGTATAAAATAAAATGTATAAAATATAAATAAGATCCACTAAAATGAAAGTTTTAAAAATACTGAATATTATTTCAAATATGAGCAAAATGTTTGATATACAAATTTTTATTTTTTGAATAACTCCTTTTAGTCAAAAATGTTAAAATCAATGATCTGTAGTACAATTGATAAGTATTGTTCATTAGAAAATAAGAAGTTTAATTCTTCCCAGTTTGGAACTTGAATAGATAAAACCATAATTTTATTTCTCTGAACATATTTTATGATGAGAGATTTTTAACACATTTTTTGATAATGTATTTTGTCCTTCTTCAAAAATCATAATGCATAATGATATAAATAAAATTTCCTGATCTCTGAAGAAGAATATGAATCCATATTAGAGGCAGTGATTTCTTGGGAGATGAGTGCCTTTAGTATTTGAATGGTGGAGCTCTTTCACAAATCTGTGATTGTAAGCCTCTCCAAACCAGCATGTTGGTTAGACTTCAAACCTCAAAAACTTTAGTCCAATGTTCCAACCACTGAGTTGTACTATAAAGGAATACAGAAACAAATTATCAGTAAAATGTCAGTAAAGGCTTACTTGTAATATGAACAAAGCTAAAAACTGATACAGGGATTGAAGACAGCTGTTTGCATCCATTTGAGAAAATATCTTCAAATAAATTTATTTGAAAGTGTCACACATAATCCGTGTGCCAAAAGAAATATTTGTATTAAAATTGGTGCTAAAAATGTTTCTTATGAATCTCCTGTAGCACCCAAACTATGTCCAAAAATACTTGATGGACATACCAGATGCCCAGTTTAAGGCATGTACTTTTCTTTGGATCATGACTAAGTCATTGCACATGGATCCATCCTAAAATTTAATTGCTTCTTCCATAACATATTGCCTATCCTTTCATAAAATGTGATTGAAATTCATAGAGAACTTTTGGAAATATTGTGTAGACAAAAAGGAGCAAATGCAGGAATGTATGAAAAGAAAACACTGAAATATATCTCAATCAAAAGCATATTCTTGGAGACACCAAACTTTAATCACTTCTTTTCTAAGATATTAAGATGCTTTCACAAAATTTCATGGAAATTCATTGAGAACTTCAAGAGATATTGTTTGGAAAGATAGGAGCAAATACAGAATTTTTTGAAAAAAACAGGAAAAGATATTTTTGTGTTTTTTTTACTTTTTTTTCCATATTTACTCCTGTCTATGGACATGTTATCTCCGAAAGTTCTAAATTGATTTCAATGACATTTTAGAAAAAGGTGAGACATGGAATAAAGAAGAAATGATTAAGTTTTGGGGTGGATCAAAGAATCTGTTTTTGATTAGGAGATATTTTTATGTCTGATACATTTCTGCATTCACTAATGTCTGTCCACATGGTATTCCCCGAAAGTCTCAATGTATTTCGATGACTTTATATAGGGATGAGCCTTATTGCAAGGAAGAAGTGATTGGGAGATATTTTTGCACTTTTTAAAAATACATTCCTTTATTCATCTCCACCTATACAACATCTCCAGAAGTTCTCAATTAATTTCAATTTAATTTGGTGGAATGGTAAGGCATGGAGTAATTCAATTTTGGAGTGGATCCAGGTATTCATTATCAATTGAGAGATATTTTCATGTTTTAATATTTCATTCACATCTACTCATGTCTGTCTACATGATATCACCAAAAGTTCTGAATGAATCTTAATGGAATTTCATGGATGGGTAAGACACCTATTATGTGAGATGTGATTGAATATTCAGGTGGATCTAGGTATTTGCTTCTGATTGAGAGATATTTTTTTGTTTTTCTTCCCACATTTCTGTATTTGCTCCTGTCTGTTCACACAATATTTCCAAAAGTTCTCAATGAATTTTGGAGAAATTTTGTGGAAAAGCGAGCCTGGGGATTAGGAAGAAGCGATCGGATTTGGGGGTGAATCAAAGAATTTTTTTTGAATGAGAGATATTCATGCACAATGATTCAGTAGAAGAAGTATACATTTACACGTGTGCATTTAGATCTCAGAGAAAACTGGCAACAATCTTCTTCTCAATCTGGATGGTTTTTAGATAAGATTTAACCTGATTGCCAAGATTCTCCTCCATCAAAAGGATAACTTATGATAGATTAAGTGTACCAACACACTAAATTTGGGCTTATACTTTGATTACTCACTTCAGCTGAATGAACCAAAAGTTCATCAACCATTTTCATACTCCATAGATCTGTACAAAACCAAATTGCATAGTTAAATTTAGTACCAACAAGTGTACCAATACACCTAATTCTGTCTCTTTGCCCATAGACTAACAGCACCCCACTGCCTACCAAATAAATGATGTATAGTAATTTCAGATTAGATTTTTTACAGTAAGAGGTCAACAAATACATAGAGCAAAATGAAAATTGCAAAATAAGTAGTTGACAATGTTTCTAAAATCTATGAGCTAAGTCAAGAAATGTTTTAGTTGATATCAATGAAAAAATTATTTTCAATTTCATACACAGGTGTGACACTAGGGGGCCAGGAGTCCCCCGTGTCCTGAAAATTACGAAAATTACTATGGCTGTTACTAAAAATTACTATGGTTATTACCAGTAATTACTATTGTTATTACACAAGGAGTTATCTGTGTTAAAGGGGATAACGTGTTTTTCGAGATGTCATAGGAAGTTGGGTCACCTGTGCTTTTTCAATCTGGTGTCATCTGTCAAGGCCTAGGTTGCAAAAACAAATGCTTTTGGGAAAAAGGTTTTGTTCCCGATTCGATGACCATGTCATGGGAAGTTGAGTTATCTGTACTTTTTCAATCTAGTGTCATCTGTCAGATCCTAGGTTGCAAAAACAAATGCTTTTGGAAAAAGGTTTTGTTCCCGATTCGATGACCATGTCATGGAAAGTTGAGTTATCTGTACTTTTTCAATCTAGTGTCATCTGTCAGATCCTGGGTTGCAAAAACAAATGCTTTTGGAAAAAGGTTTTGTTCCCGATTCGATGACCATGTCATGGGAAGTTGAGTTATCTGTACTTTTTCAATCTAGTGTCATCTGTCAAGTCCTGGGTTTGAAAACAAAGCCAGATATAAGGGTCAGTGTTTGGGGTCTAGAGAGAGAGAGAGTAAAAGCTTATGAAAGAAAAGTTATTTGCAGAGACCTTGGGAGAGGGGGAGACTAATTTATGATATTGAACAGACCTGCGTCGCGAGATGAACGAGGGTCAATGTTTTGGGTTTTTCCGGAAAGGTCGAGATGGCAGGAGAGGGAGAGATAAGGGAAGTCGGTTACAAGAGATACAGTGTCGATACCAAGTGCTTAAATAAGGGAATTTTCGTAACAAGCAAGCAGAGTAAAATTTGGGTTTGGAGAAGAGACTCGTGGCCAGGTCTCTCTCTTGTGTCAGCCGTCCGCCCTAGTAACTGTCAACCGCTGCTACCATTCAGTAGACTACCGGTCGTGATATGAGAGACCAGTCGTCATTTTGACTTAGATAATAATCTGCCTCCTCTCTTTTCAACTGCGAATAGGCATTTCCCGTCTCCAGAGATATTGATAATCAATATTCTATATAAAACATATAAACGAAATTCCGTTTTGTTGCCTTCTTTTACTGGGTTTAGTATAGTTTGGTGAGCCCACCCCAACGGAAAACCCCCAAACAGGTTTTTGCAGCTGTGTCTTCATTCAACTGTCCAGTCAGCATAGTTTTATAAAAGGAATGATACACTAATGATATCTCATAAAATATTGACGAATCATTTATTTTAACTATTGGTGGAAATATTTTTCTCCATAGACTTTAAAATGCCAAGTTGAATAACAAAAGATGATAATCTCCAGGGGGAGCAATTTTCTAAGAATTCATTTAGATTCCAAATAAATGATATTTTTTGCTTTGTGTTTCAACCTAACTAAAAAATTTATTCTTTTACTTGGATTCAAAATAATTACATCTAGTTGTACGTCAAAGCTTGTGTGGAATTCATTATTATACATGAGTTGGTATTCAACTGAAGGAAGTGCTTTTTTTCAAACAATTGATCATGTATGTTTATAAGTTCCATATATTCTTACAGTCATTCCACGTCAAATCAACCAGCTTTCAGAACTTTCCCCAGGTTACCCTCTTAGATTTCACAGAAAACAATCCCTGGTGCTCCTATTCCAAACTCATGAAGAAATCTAAAATATTAAGTCTGTATCTTTAATAGTTGTGTAATTGAAAATCTTTTGAATTTCATGCATTTTGCCAAATAAGCTAAACCTCTAATGAGGGAACATATATTTGATCTGATTGCATTTTTGAATTCTACTGAAAAAATTAGCCCTATTCACAAAGTTTCAAAGCTTTCAAAGGAACTTTAAATGTCAGAGTTTGGATAGAAATGCTTGCTCTGCAAAATGCAAAAAATTGAGTAAAATTCTAAAGAATATCTATTTAAAAATTATTAGGGATACAAACCTAGTATTTTGGATTTCTCCATGAGGTTGATGTAAGAGCACCTGTGATTTTCTTCAGCAGAATCTGAGAGGGTTGCCTAAAGTCAGCTGATTTGATAGGGAATGACTCTACACTATTTCAGTTTGAATGTTATGTTTGTGAGAGTGATTACTTTTTAACAGAAATGTTTACTGTATATTTTCTAGACACCAGAAAGGCACATATATTTTGTCTTCAAAAAGAAGAATTGTGATAAATTTTGCTGATACATGAATTCCCCTTGAAAATTAGTCAGGTTTTGTTCAAATAAATTCAAATGCACATACTTTTAATAATTCAAAATTACAGATATCAATCATGAATCTGTATTAGGCTTTATACAATGAATAACAAAAGGTTCCACAACACATAGAAATGAAGAGTAAATCAAATTGGAATTCAATGAAAAAAATATGTCTTCTAGGTGTGCGTTAAAGTTCCAAGCGTTCTTTTTTGAAATTTAGAAACTGAATACACAGTTGAAAACAGTTTTATCACTGGTTGTTAGCACACATCTAATATGTTTGCTGTCCCAGTAATACGAAAAATTTTGAGATATTTTTCAAATAGAAAGGGACCATAGAATCTATAATCAAGTTATAAATAGCAAGTCATGCATCTTTTGAAATTTTCTTTGGATGAACAGGAAAACCAGCTTTTTCTCTTAATAATCGATCATTCTCTGATTGTCAATGGATGTGAATATTATTTTATTTATAACTAACCGAGTGTAAACTATAGTATGGTTGCCAGGATTTATAAAAAAAAATAGACCAAAACTTTCATTCACTATAATGATTACATACACGAGTCTGGTTTGTCATTGGACCAACGTCTTCAGGTAGCATGCTGTGTTGATGGTGATCAATAAAAATTTGGAAAAGGAAGTGATCAAAGGATAAGTTACTTCTTTCACCTTTTGCTGGACGCTAAAAAGTCTAAATTATCAACAAAAAAAAACAAGCGTTAATGCAACTGAATAACAAACTAGGGACCAGTTTAGCTTAAATTTACATTGGGGAGGAATTCTGAATAAACAAAGAAATATTTTTTTTTGGACATGATAAGGAATAGATGTTACAGATTTTAATCCTCTAGCACTATTGATATGGCCTGAATGTGTGTTCAATACATACATAGCCAGCTAGCCAGCCAGATCAGCTTAGAAATTGAAGATACCTATGTTGACATTTCTAGAGACAGTTTAAATTAATGGTTTCTAAAAGGAATTCTGCAAACTCTGTTGATAGAGGAAAAAAGAAATGAGGTATAATAATGGTTGTACTGGAGAATGTTATCTTAATCGGCAGGGTTTCATTTTCTGTACCAACAAAGTAAATACTTCATTTTGTAGTTATTTTACCCTAAAATTATTCTAGCGAGTTTCCGCACTCAGTCTCTATGATGCCAGATTAAGATTTTGTAAGTCTGTGGGTTACAGGTACTGTGAAGCCCCCTGTAATATTTTCAAAAAAATTTCAAGATATTAATTCATCTTTATTAGTCTAACAACAATAATGTGGAATCATGTTGTATGCTTTTTTATAGTCTATCCATCCCATTGCAATGTTGTTCCTTTTTCTTGCTTTTTTTTAGATGTAGAGATGGTCGATGTAGAGTAAGTCATTCGCCCCCTTGGTTCCCCTTCTGCAGCTTTTCTGTTCATCTAGTATTAGTCCCCTTCTGTTAATGGATATATACATTCTCTCTGTACTTTGTTTGGTCAGGATCTTCCACATGATTGGTAAGCACGTAATTTGCCTATAATTGCTTGCCACATTTCAGGGTCTTTTTGGATGAGGGTGGTTCTGCCTCTGGTCATCCATTCTGGTTCCTCGCCTTTATTTAGGCAACTTTGGAGTTGATGGGTGAGCCTGTCATGTATTGTGGTGAATTTCTCAAACCAATATCTGTGGATCCTGTCAGAATTATTATTATTATTGTTGTTGTTGTTGTTGTTGTTGTTGATGATGACGATGACGATGATGATGATGATGATGATGATGATCCACCACATTTTCTCCATTGCTCTTGTCTTTCCACTTTTTGTGATCTTTATTTAGTTTATGATAAAAACTATCGAATGAAGAAATGATGAACTTCAGAGCATTTTAACATTTTAGAATGCTTGGTTATATATGAGTTTTTACATCCATCCATACATATACACATACATACATATGTAAGTAAGTGTGTGTGTGTGTGTGTGTGTGTGTGTGTGTGAGTATCTATTTTGGCTTTATGAATTTATACAACAATGTTAACAGATAATATACATTTAATTTGATGGTATAATGAGGAGAAAATGATATATCAGAACCAAACAAGTCAAACCACCTATTCTTCAAGAAAAATATGGTTACCCATTTCATTCAGTTATATATTATTTCTGTTATCGCGGATAAATCAGAATATAATCCTCTACTCTTATAACAAAAGATGCTTATTTGCAATGCATTTTAAAAAATGAAAGGAAACGATATTTGCTGTAATACGGGAAATATTTCTACAAATCATCAACCAAGACCGTCAAACATGGTTTCTTTAGCTTTCAAGTGATTCTGGTTTGCTGGCTTTGCTGGCCACATCTAATGGAGCTAGAAGACTGAAAACTTGAACATCTACTCCTTATGTCTAGAAAAAAGTTTTTATATTTCGTAAAAATTCTCCCCCCCTTTTATGGTGCGGGGGGGGGGTTAATTGGCAAACATTGTAATTTTGTGTTTTTTGGACATTTCAGTAATTCAATGAAAGCTGAGAGTAAATCATTCACTGATTACCCCTTTTTCAATTGAAACACAGCATGCTTTCAAGATGCATTGGTCACCTGACGGTTTCTATGGAGTGACTGACCAAACTTATTCATATCAATGTTCAAGCCATACTGTTTTACTTTTGCCGCAGGTACTGCACTGTAAGGATCAATTACACAGAGTAAAGAGGAATAGAAAATGAAAAGATAGAGAAAGTTAGCCTATGAAAAAGATGAATGAAAAATAGGGCAAAGAAACAGACCAATGCCAAAGAATGAAAAAAAGGAAAGAGAGAGAAAAACAGAGGGGTGTTCATGATGAGAGAAATAGAGACAGAAAAAACTGGATAAGATAACTGTTTTGTAGAAAGAGAATGAAAAGCAAGAGAGTAGACATTTACTGGGTGAGATAGTGAGAGAGAGAAAGAAAAAGATAAAGAGGAGAATGGGAGGAAAAGATTGTAAATAGATATGTAGAGGGAGAGAATGGGTAAGAGGAAGAGTGAGGTCAATGAGTGACTTTCAGGCTTATCAGAATTGTAAGAAGAGAGCATCAAGAGGTGCGGTCGGGGAATTTGACTTTTAATTTGGCCCAAATTGAAAATGAGATAATTTGACTTGAGGTATGAAGGAAATGCCAGTGTTTCCCCTAATTACTTTCATCCATTCTAATTGGTGACAACTCTACCATTTATATGGCTCACATCTATTTAGAACATTTTACGAGGATCTTTTTAATCCTTCTTTTTATCTCTGTTGAACATTTGAAGGATGCTATTGCAGACTGCAAATTAAATCTTTTTAGCTCTTTGTAAGCAAGTAAATGAATAACCTCACTTTGAGATTCTTTCAAAGAGCACATATTAACATGGCAAAAGTGGTCATGATATTTAAATGGTCTTGAGTCTGAAAACTAATGCAATTCTGGCAGCGTGGCCAAAAAGTGGTTGTCCTAAGATTGTCTCCTAGTATGTCAAGTAACATTGTATTATTAGGATTATAAAAGTATTTTAGCTAACTTTCAGATAAGATAGCATCAGAGTTAATTATGTTCCTAAAACTGTTGACAAAAACTATGCATTATAATAAACAATAGGAATACTAAGATGAACTTGAAACATTTTAGCAAACAGTTACTGGACGAAAAATATGATATAAACATGTTGGGGACAAAGACGCAATGATAAAAATTGAAAACCTTGACTGGGGACCATACAATGTGCACATGATAGAATGAAATTCAATCTCACTTGAAAAAATGATTAGACAGAACAGAATATAAGAGAAAAGACAGGAGTTTGAGATGTTATAGAAACAGTTGGAAAACTCAAATGATTGTTCCAAAGACCAACTATGATACAAACCTTTCAAAATCCTGGCTCAGTAAAGAAGCTAAAAAAGCTATAAGAGATAAAAGATATGCTTAGCAAAAATACCTAAAAAACCCCAAGAAAATACATAAAACAAAATAGAAAAATAAGGGGATATGCAATAGAAATATTCAGAAGAATAAAAGGTAACATTGCATTGCTAAATTGGATGCTTACTTTCGCCATTTGTACAGAACAAAAAGGTTTGTTTTATTGCAGTAGTATTTGTAGTATACTGCAGTATTGCAATGTTTCATATACAATTATGGTATTTGGCAGTTTTGGGCCAGAACCATCATCAACTATCAGGAAACTTTGGCTATGAATTGCGTTGTATCATGGAGATGACTTGGAGGTAAACTCGACCCTGAAGCATAACTTAAAAAAGGAACAATGTCAAGATATTTCAGTAAGAATTGCTAAAACTTAAAAGCAAAAAATGTTACATTAAGAAATTTTACTTTATTCCAAGGTTTCTGGCATACACTCAATTCATAGGTACCTAACTCACTGTGAATTAAAACAGTTAAAATTATTCTTGAAACATTTCCCATCAGGGAAGAAAAAAACTCAAATATTTTTTGTTTTGATGATTTCAGTTGCTTTTTCAAGTTAGATATTCTAGTCTATAAGGTTGTGTAAATAAGAAAATTAATCAAAAACATATTTTTAAACTTATTGATAAATATTTTTAAATATTTAAAAAATGTATTTATTTATAAAACTTTGTTATTAAATAAAACTATTTTATCATTTGAGAAATGTAAAGTTTACCAAATCTGATATTCCGTCATATGTCATATATATAATAATAATTATTATATAATTCAGTTTTTGTTTCAAAAACAATCTGGCCTCTTGAAAAAAATTTTTTTGTGAGTATTTGCAAGTACTTTTTTTCTACCCCTCATTCCATAAGTTCTTCATTTCCAGAGAAAATTTATCCATTCTAAAAAAAGTTCATCTTTACAAGGTTTAACAGGGTAGGGGGTCCAATTCACAATGTGACTATAATACCAAACCGGACTTGTATTTTCAACCATTCATATAGAGGCATAGCTTTGAAGTATTTGGTTACCTCTGTTGTAAAGAGTTTTTTTTGCAAGAAATCTCTTATCCTATTACTATTTGTTTGTAACTATTAAAATTAGCCACAAAAAGGCTAACAGTATTTTTTAGAGTGTATTTTACTTTGTTTTGCAGTCAAAAAATTTTTGAATTTGCAATATTGGGGATGACTCTGAGGTCCCACCCTGGGTTACACCGACAGGAGGAACACCATTGAATGAAAGCACAAAGTTAATGTTGTTTGATGGAGCAAGATTCATTTTTTTTAATTTAAGAATGTTTTGAAAATCAAACTCCCTTTTAACAAAAAAAGATGCTACAAAATACAAAGAATTAAAAGAATTCATTAAAAAAAAAAAACTCTCAATCAGGGGAAAATAATTTATATAAATGACAGGAAGTAAGGGTCCAAGTCAACATCACAATTACATTGTAGATAGAACACTCATCCTAAAATTAAAAAAAAAAATTTTTTTCAAAATTGATAAATTTTCTGAAGAAAAGATCTTATGGACTGGAAGCAGGAAAAATTACTAGCAAAAATATTTTCTACTTTTAAGAGGCTAAATTTTGCCTTTTCTTACATCAGCGAAGGGGCTTGTTTCAACTGCATGCCTTTGAACATTTTTTAAAAGATTATTTTCTAGATTTTGTACCATTATTTTTTTAGAATTTTTTAGATTACATATCAGATTTTCCAGGGTTCCTCCAATATATGACATCTAGAGCTTCAGTGCCCTCCCGCAACTGCAATGTCAGTGTCCACGCTTGTTTACATACATGAAGCAATTAGTAAGTGTTTCAGCAATAATTTCACAGATTTCCTTGTAAAGGGTAGTGACATAATGTATGGAAACTGGTAATACAATGACAGCTTTTCCCTTACTGAAACTCTTTGTATCATAGAGGATGATTTTTAAAAAAAATGTCTTCCAACTCCAATCTTTTAGTAGAAGGGTATGCAATAGCTTTTTGTAAATTTTACAGAGCTTATAATGATAATGTTATACATTCATATGTCCACTTATGCTACGTAGAAGGGTATGCAATAGCTTTTTGTAAATTTTACAGAGCTTATAATGATAATGTTATACATTCATATGTCCACTTATGCTAAGTAGAAGGGTATGCAATAGCTTTTTGTAAATTTTACAGAGCTTATAATGATAATGTTATACATTCATATGTCCACTTATGCTAAGTAGAATCATATCCAAGAAACAATCAGATTGAGAAAAAACTGTTGCCAGTTTTCATATGAAGTTTATCCATTCAAAATGAGTGACTATAAATGTACATTTCTTCCAATCATGACCATCAATTACATATAAAAAAATTTTTTTTAGATCATCAAACTCTTCAGATTTTTTAAAATCTATATTCAAATGATGAAACTATAATTTTTCTCCACATCAATAATGCATAACCTAATTTTATAGTTTAAAAAATAATTATCATCTTTTGATACACGTATTATAGATAACTTCACTGAAATTCATAGAGAGCTTTTGGAAATTTTGTGTGGCCAGACATGATTAAAATAAGAAATGTATAAAGAGAACAAAAAAAATGTTTCTCCATTGATAACAAATTCCTGAATCCACCCCAAAATATGATCACCTGATCACTATATGGCATACTCTTCCACATAATTTCATTGAATTTGATTGAGAACTTTTGGTGATGTTGACAATCAGAAGCGAATACAGAAATGTAAAGAAAAAAAACGCAAAAATATTGCACAAAAACACTATTTGATCACTATTTCCTTATAATGTGTCTCATCTTTTCACAAAATTTCATAGATATTCATAGGGAACCTTTTGAGATATGGACAGACAAGAGTGAATACAGATATTTAGGAAAAAACAAACCCAGAGAAATATCACCCAATCGAAAAAGAATTCCTGGATATTACCCAAAATTGTATCAATTTCCCCTTGATATCTTCCTCACCTTATCACAAAATTTCATCAGAATTAATTGAGAAGTATTGGAGATATCATGTTGACAGATAAGAGTGATTACAGAAATATATGACAAAAATATCTCTCGATCAAAAATTCCTGTATCCATCCAATATTTAATCACTTCTTTTTTTTATCTTCAACAAAATAAATTAAAATTCATTGAAAACTTTTGGAGATATCTTGTAGACAGACATAAGCTAACAAAGAAATGGATAGAATGTCAAAACGGAAAAATTTCTCTCAATTTCTGAATCTGCCCCAATATGAAATCATTTCTTCACTGCCCTGTGGTTTATCTTTCCACAAAATTTTATTGATATTCATCAAGAAATTTTAGAGATAATTGTGAAGAAATATAGGAGTAAATATGAAGGGAAAAGTACAAAAATATTTTTTATATAGGGATTTATGACAGTATTTAGGTCTGGTTTGTGAAATACACAAAATCACTAAAGAAATCATAAACATATTTTTCCTGTAATCTTGTGGCATGTGCATTTCACAAAGGTATAACACTCCCATCTACTTAAAAATTTCAGCTGTATTTCAAATCCTCACAAATTGACCTTGGGGTTTTAGATTACAAGATGACAGATAGATAGTTTTCAACTTTTATTACCTCCCTATGAAATATTTGCCCAAGTAATGATAAGTAGAAATTTTTATGAGACTCTGGCCGCCTAAAAGGAAAGAGAAGGTTGCCATGCATTGATATTGTCATGAGTTGAGACGAAAAGATTTAAAACTCGAAAGATATTCAAAAAACAGTATAAATTGAAATTTTTGGAGAATTCTAAGGGTCTTCTGGGAAGAAGAAAGATATATATGGTTCATTTAACAGGTCTAACTTCTGAAAGAAAGAAAATAAACAAATGAAGCAATAGAACTAAAGTTAATTTCTTTTCTTCTCTATTTTATAAATCTTCAATTGGTAAAAAGTTATAAAAAGAAAATGAATGCCCAAAATAGAGCTTGAAAGTTAAGTATTCTGTTTACTCCAATTGGAAGACTTACTTTTCCTTACATTTTTCCTTGAAAAACATATATTATATTGCTTGTATACCAATTCATAAATTTTGAGCAATTTCACTTTATGCAAAGGAGAAAGAATTGAAGATTATTCATCATAGTGGTGTCAGGTGGTCATTGCTAGAGACTAAGTGACATCAAGTATCTAAAAGTCCCCAATCCTCACAACATTCCTGCAGTCTACAACAGTTATGTGGTTTGCACTTCTCACCAGTTGTCTAGTGATCATAGCTGATGGCAGAGTCTTTTCAGGTTTTCAAGCCCTCCTCTCAATGTTCTTACATATCACAGCATTCTCTGCGGTTGATACTGTCCTACCCTTCCTCCACTTTTCTATGCCATGTTCTTTTTAGCTGTTCAGCCATTTCTGATAATTGGGGGTCATTAATCTCTTACACGCAGTACCCGCCTCAGTATTTTTGCAGATCCCTGTAGTGCTGTGGTTTTCAAAGTCTCAATCCTTCCTCTTATCTCCAACTCACCCATCCTTGACTCCAATGTCTTTGGCACTGTTCCAAGTGCACCAACTATCATTCGCACCAAACTGACCTTCATGTTCCCCACCTTTCTCAGCTCCAGGCCATCATGGTACTTTTCCGGTTTTTCATTTTTTTTTGTGTTCAGTCTGTGGTTCATAGACACAGCTACATCTATTTCTCTTTGCCTTGGGTACAACTACCAGATCTTGTCTCCTTGCTTAAATGGGGTGGTCGGTTAGGATGTCGAAGACCTAGTGTAATTCATGGCTTCTACTTTCCAGGATGATCTCTGGTTTGAGCTGGTTTGCATGGCCGAATCCTAGTTATTTACATAATTCCCAGTGCATGATGCATGCTACCCTACCATGTCTGATCTTGTACTCTTTTTTTGCTGATTTGCAACATTTACTGGTAATGTGGTTAAGTGTCTTGTCCCTTTCTCCACAGAGGAGTCATTTGTTTGTTTTCTGGGTTCTGTTAATCTTCACTTTGACATAGTTTGCCCTTTGTTTTGCCATTTGTTTTGGGATGTCATGATGAGGGATTCTTCAACCAAAATAATCAACATAGGTTTCTCCAGTTTTCAAGTTGGTCTGGCTGGCTGGTTGGCTATGTATGCATCACACATGCAGGTTACACCAATTGAGCTAAAGGGCTGAAAATTTGAACATTTACTCCTTATTATATCAAGAAAAAACTTTTTTTATAATTGTTCTTCAGGCTTTTGCATTTTCCAACCAGATATCTTTTGGTTATTGCTTGAATCTCCTAAAATTTCCAGCATCTTTTTCAGTATCTTTGCAGACCCCAGCAATGCTGTGTCCTGGTATTTTTCTTATTTTCATTTCCTTTCATCTTCATTTTATGATTCAATGGCACAACTTCATGTATCTGGCAGGTAATCTTTTCCTTATTTACATTCTCATTGGGATGGGGTGGTCAGTTTGGATGTCAAAGTCTCAGAGAATTTTATTAATTGTTTCTAAAACAGCTTTTGGTTTGTTGATGTCATTTGTTTACATCATTGAACCTAAGTCAATTCCCAGTGTATGACTGTTCTACTGTTATTTCTGTTTTATCATTTTTGATCCAGTTTGCTGCATTCATTTGATGTGTTTTACCATCACATCTTCTCAATCTGGGTGGTATTTGCTGATTTCTTGGGTTTATTCTATTTTTGCTTTGATATATTTGAGGCCTTTTTTTTCTAGACTGCAATGCTAAGTATGTTGTTTATCTTTTCAGTTGGTCTCTGAGTAACCATGTCCGTGATTGTTTGTGTGTATATTATCATTTTTTTAAAAATTCTTTGAGGGAAGTTTTGGTGTATATTAGTCATATCTTGTTTCAAATATTATTGATTATTCTGAGGTGATGTCATAGTTTGATCACTATCAATGTAAACTGGTCTATCTATCTGTAGAGCATCATTCAGTAAAAAATCTGCAGGACAAAATTTTGCAAACCACTTTTGACACATTTGATCATTCACAGTACTTTCTACATAAACTACATATTTGAAAACCACTGGCCTATAACCATTATCCCTTTCAAACTATAGTTTTTTTATTTCCTTCTTTTATCGGTAAAAAATTACATTTGCATTGTATTACAGATTCCTGGGGCAAATATACATCGGTTCCACAGCAAAAGACCTCTGCTCCCGTTACCAAATCATCAGTCAGCTGAGTGATACCCTGTCGTTGCTGAGGCATTGCAACCTAGGTACCAAGAACTCAGAGTAGCATTTTGTCAGAGCGAGACATTTGACTGAAACATCTCATCACTAGCACTTCAAATAATAGGGAAGCCAACTTAACCCAGGAAAACTTTCAAGGCGAGTCCACGCTTACTGTTGGAGTACTAGTATGGGTGTCTTCAGTGGCCCATATTACTCAGCCGAGTACACACTTTTCAAGTTGTAGAGTATCCCTACAAGTCTCCAGTCCTGACATTCCAAGAATGGGAGGGGAAGTACTGAAAATAAGTAAAAGATCAAAGGTGCAACTAAAGGTGTAGATGAGAGAGGAGAAGGGGGTTATTTAAAAATGGGGGAAGGGACCAAAATCTCCATAAGTAATCATTCACCTGCTGCATTTTTACAGACAAATCTCTCAAAATGTTTAAGGTGGCCCTATAAAAGAGCCAAGCCTGGGTCCCAAAACCAACTTCTCTGGTGATGCCTCTGCCTCCAACCGTCCAACCGTTTTATCACATCTCATACATTCCGATTTCCTCTGATACCTCGACATTGTCCATTACAAACAAAGAGACATTGGCTGTGTTTAAGGTTTGTCCCTACATGCATTGACGGAATTCAGCCGCAGACAAGATATGCCTGAGAAATCGATATCAAATGCTTGGGCATGTCTAAATTGGTCTGGCAGTACTTATGTTGTCTTTTACACCTTGTACGGAAACTTATATTAGTCAAGAGTTTATAATTATAATTTTTTCTCTACGACAGTCCTAAGTACATTTATAGGGGCAACCATCAACTTGTCTGATCAGACTTTTCCTCATACCTCCCAAATCTCTCTCTCTCTCTCTCTCTCTATCTCTCTCTCTCTCTCTCTCTCTCTCTCTCTCTTGTATGGAAAACGCAATTCTGGTATTATGTTCGTTGCCTCGGGAGATATCAACTATCAGAGCTTGGTCGTACTTGATAAGCAAGTTGGTCAGTTCTGTGGTCAGTTCTGATCTGTTTATGACTACATTCCCTAAATCTCTTTAATCTATTTTCTAAAATCGTTTGCACAGCAAATTTATCTCGATATTGTATATTATCAAGACCGTTTGCAAATAATCATAACTTTCAAACATTTCCACCATTTATTACCAACTATAGTTTCCATCAGTTCCATTTCTGGTCTCAGAAATCGTATCTATTCAGCAAGAACGAGTTTGAATTTCAGTATCAAGCTATCCACTGCTAGTGCTACGCAGAAGTGCGCAGCTTTTTTTCAAAAACGGGCAGGAGAAGACAGTCATAGGCAGCGTCATACGGAAGACGTGATGGGCCTCTTTCAAGATGGCCCGTCTCTGCCGTGCTCCCTGACCATTCCTGATGTCTGCAAGTAGGCGTTGGGGTCCCCAATAGGTCAGAATAGGCACGAAAGTTTTTTTGTTTTTTTTCCCACTTTGAATAGCGATATAAGAAAGGAAAGAGAATCTACCCCACTTTTCGGTCTTTTCTTTTTTTTTTGTTGGAGCTTCCCCCTGAAGCTTCAGCCGAGGGGAGACTTCGTTGCCTTTTAGGTTTTTTTTTTTTTTTATGAAGATGTTCCTGCTTCAGTGTTGCTACCACATTTGTCCTTTGTTTCGCTATTCGAACATCTCTTGAGATAAGTAGTCCTTATGTGTAACTGTTGTTATTGCTAGTTGTTTAATTGTCTCGGATTTGTCTGCGTGACTGGTGTTAGACGCCTATCCATTTGTGGAGTATTTGTGTCCGTACTGATACAGGATCGTCAGCAGACTGTAGTGTCGCTGTTGGTACCCTCCAACTATCTTTTCTAGCAACTTGCCATTCTTCTTCATCTTTTTGAAGATAAAGAAATGGAAAAATAACACTGTAAGCAAACTGGTTTCCTTCCAGTAACTACAGCAAGTAGTTTCCAGTTATCCACATCCTACAAAGTTAGATCTGTGGGGGCTTTTCCGTCGATCATAACATCGCCATTCATCTTGTTATCAGGCGAGACTGCAGCAATATTTCAAAACTGTACAGAGTATGTGGCTAAGTGCTAGCCTAGCACATAGTAGCGCATTCAACGTATCGTTATATTGATCCTCCTCAGACATCTTTATCCTGTCCTCAAATACATTTTTCATTCATGAATATCTCTCAGGGTGGCAATTTCCGCCTTTATTAATTTTCATGGATTTCATCCCCAGTCGAAATAGCGATTTCAGTTGACAATTTGAAAGTTTCTTGCCAACCAAGTGGGCTGGTTTGGTTCTTTTGCCAATGTCTTACAACTTAAATCGGCTAAAGGCCCCACCTCTCTTTTACAAAATGTGAGTAGTCGTCGACTCTCCTCACCAGCTCCAGTTGGGGATGTTTTCCGTTAATTGGGAAGCCTCGTTCAAGCTGACATTTCGGCTTTCTTGTCTTTTACCTCCATTTTTTGATGGGTTGGGGAGGTGAAAATAAGTTGGGAAGGGGGGTTGAAAACAGGTTGAGAGGCCGGGTCAAAATTCTCAACTATGAAGAAGAAAAGAAAAAATAATCGTTCAGTCCACTGATGAATATACAGATGAAGCATAATAGAATGAAATGAAATTACTTCAGGGCTTTTTTCTGTTCTTTTTTTTTCTTTCTTTCATCTTATATTTCCCCTATCCTCTGCCCTATCCTCTGTCGTTTTTAAAACTCCAGCTGAGCAATAGTAAAAATGAAAGTCTGTCGTAATCCAACATACATCACCACCATCATCATCATCATCATCATCATCATCATCATCGTCGTCGTCGTCGTCGTCGTCGTCGTCATCACCATCATCAGTCTTTCAACATAAACCTTCCCTAGGATTCGCTCATCTCTCCACCTAATATTCTGCCAGCCTCAGTTCCGCATGTGATCTCGGGGGATCCATGTCTTGAGTCACGATGTCCATCGGTTGTCTGCCATTCGTGCAACATGGCCAGCCCACTGCTATTTGAGATTTTATGGATTTTATGATGTCTCTGACTCTTGTCTTTTCAGGGATGTACTTTGCTGTTTTGTGGTCTCTCCATGTGAGGCCTAGCATAATTTTCTCATGTGCACGTTGCATAATTCTCAATTAGCGGATCTGGGTTAGGGTTAGAGTTATCCCAGTTTACAGCAAATTGATAATCCTAGTCTACAGCAAAATGGTAATCCCAGTCTACAGAAAGAAACGGTGGCAAATATTCTGCTCGAAGCAACTCATTCGCAACAATGCGTGCAATACATGAAATTCCATATTTTTTACATGGTATTACTTTCCGTCTTACTATTCGTAGTAAATGTCTTATGACTATTGAGCAATCAGTCATGAACGCAAACTCTGATAGGACCCCTAGTTGTTGCATGTATTTGGAAAAAAAAAGATTTTGTACAAAGTAGATTCCCAATCCAATATCATGTCACAAACTGGACATACTTTACTTTTTTTATTAGTGATACAATCTGGTTTAGCTTCCATTACGGTTCTAGATGCTGCCTACTTAGATTTCCTTTCTCTATATACACTAGACTGCATACCCAACCTAAAGGGTGGTAAAAAAATTGTCGTCTAGAAAAGGAAAGATAGATAGATGGAAATCTGGTGACATTTAATTTGATTTGTTTTTAAAATTATTTCAATTCTACTGCCTGTTAATACTGTTAGAAAAAAAGGAGGATAATGTAGAGTGGGGGTTAAGCTAACGTAAAGGAAAGGGTGCTAATATCGAAAAGGGGGTAATGTCAAAAATAGGTTTGATAATAAAAAGGGGTCATAAGGGAGGCTAATTTTTTTTTTAAAGTGTTGATGTTAAAAAAAAGGTAAGGCTAACGTCCCAAAAGAAGTGGGTCTAATGCAAAGAAAGTATTGGCATAAAAAAGGAAAAACGTTCAAAAGGAGAGTTATAATGTTTAAAAGGGTCGTAATGTTAAAAAAAGGGAAACTAATGTTAAAAAGGGGTTAATGTAAAAAAATGAGGCAATAATTTTTAAAAAGATGTTCGGGATGAAATATAAGAAAAGTGGGGCCGATGTCCAAAAACATGGGCCAGTGTTTGGGAAAAAGTAGGCTGAAGTAAATAAGGGGGTTATTGTTAAAGACGGGTAAAAGCTCCCCTTCGATTTTGACCCATAAAAGAGAAAAGAAGTTCAACCTTTGATTTTGACCCCCCCCCTCCAAAAAAACGCATCTTCAATTTTGACCCTCACCCCACCCTTTTAAATGCATCGGATACTTTTTTCACTAATGCAATGGTTCTACAATATCATTTGAAATATTCGCGTGTAAACTGAATCAAACTGTTTTATTTTGCTCTCGGGCCCCCTCCCTTTCCCACTGCTAACACGTACTCGGCGTAATGGTTAATCAACTACTGCCTCCATTGCACAAGGGGAAGAGTTGACACTTTAGCTGGAAAGACTTTATAAATGAAATATTTTTTGAAAGAATCAGATACTGACGAACAAGTCCAAACTATCAAAATACAAACGTACATCAGGAATAGATTTTAGGGAGGCTATTTTGCATGTATTCTGTTTTGGGTTGAAATTTATGGCTTCAATTTTGTGCAGTAGTTCAAGTAAAAAAAAGTCCACAAATCTACGATATATGATATGCCCTTGACCCTTCAAGAGTTTTGTGGTGACTTTTTTAGATGGGAAATGAATAGAGTGATGAATGTTGGGAGACAAAGGATTTGGTCACCAGTTCTCGTTATGTCCTGGCGGTTCTGATTGAGGAGTGGGTAGCGCAAAGATCTTGGGGAGACGAGGGATTTCTGGCTTCACGTGATTGGATGTTGGTGCCGGCACTGGAAGTAAAAGGAGGAAGGGGAGATGTACGAAGAGAACGCACGCCAAGTATGTACTTTGATGCAGAGATGAAACGAAGTACAGAGAGCACATACAAGGATTTGGGATTGACAAAAGACGTACATTTAGTACAAGGACATAAATGACAAATGAGAGTGGAGTACATAAAAGGATAACGTAAATCTGATCGATCGTTTAAAGAGATGAGAAGTGAAGAGATAGCGAAAGGTGGGAGCTTTTTTATCGTTGATGGTACTGGCTTCGGAGTGGAAGCAGAGTTGTCTGAAATGCTTGGATATCCGTCGCTTAGATCGTATCAAGGGATAGGTAGAAACCAGGTCCAGGGTGTGCGTGGACTTGGGGGCTATTCTCTGACGCTGATAGACTCTCGATGGACAGACCATGAACGACAGAGAACATGGGGGTTTATCCATGCATGTTTCCCGAAGTAAAGAAATCAGGAAAGATTTTCGTGACTCTCGGATAGTAAAAAGCCTTGCCATTTCATTCACGAGGGTGAGAGGTGATACACGTTTGGAGCACGTAGTGAAGACGCGGAGGCGTAGCTGCGTAGCTGCGTGGCTGTGCGTATGTGTGATGCCTCAACATCGGTCAAGTGAAATGGGCCAAGTTAGTACAGAGATAGGTCACGGTGAAAGAATGGTTAAGATCGGATCGGCCGGGAGGTTGGCGAAATGATAGAGAAGGAAAAAGAGAGAAAGAGTAGCTGGCAGTAAGTGCCGGGACCAGAAGCGTAACCATCTAGGAATGCCGGCGCTAATGAACTTTGGACCACGAAGAAGGAAAGAGAGAGAAAGAGTGGCCAGCAGTCCTGGGGGCAGGGCTATGACCAGCTAGGGGTGCTGGCGCCAATGAGCATTGGACCATGTGCGGCCAGGAATTTTATAGGGGTCGGAGGAGAAAGTGACATTTTCGATATCTAGCTAAAAGAAGAGTTTCGTATTTCATTCCTAACTAGAAGAATTGGGGGCGCTACAAGAGGATAAAATTAAGTAATAGGTGTAAGTGGCGCATAAAAACTAAATATGAAGTATGAATGTCACCGAGGACTGATTAATGAAATGACTGGATTCTATTAATGGGCAGATCCTCATCTTGATACCTTTTTATTAATGGGCAGATCCTCATCTTGATACTTTTTTATTAATGGGCAGATCCTCATCTTGATACTTTTTCTTTATTAATGGGCAGATCCTCGTCTTGATACTTTTTTATTAATGGGAAGATCCTCATCTTGATACTTTTTTATTAATGGGCAGATCCTCATCTTGATACTTTTTCTTTATTAATGGGAAGATCCTCATCTTGATACTTTTTCTCTATTAATGGAAAGATCCTCATCTTGATACTTTTTTATTAATGGGAAGATCCTCATCTTGATACTTTTTTTTAATTAATGGGCAGATCCTCATCTTGATACTTTTTTATTAATGGGAAGATCCTCATTTTGATACCTCTTCCCAGATTTTTAGGTCTATAATGTTTCTTCACTCCTTGAGATTTCCAGTATAAAGTTTCGTTGAAAAAACACACAAATAATAAATAGAAAGGTGCTTGTCACGTAAAACAGCTCCCTGCCTAAACTACAAACTGTTCTTTAGATGACAGTCTAACAACTAAACCCCTATTTCCGAAACACTTTGTGCGAATGCAAAAACTGGAAATAAACGAGTGGTCTAACAAAGTTTTGTACTTGTCATTTCGTCATTCACTGCCTTGGTCCTACACATTAAACGGCACAACTGAAAGAAGCTACTTAATCCAACAACACGTCATACATGATACTATCAATGATGAGCATCAGTATCTTATTGTTATCGTCGTTCGAAATCAGAAACTATAATGTTTTTTCTTGCATTGATGACAAAATAATGGAGAAATTTACGATAATGCTGCTCACAGAGACAACTTATATTCATGAGAAACATCATAGTTACGAACTTAATTCAAACCTCAACAAGTCAAATGGTTCAAAATTTAGAACTACTACCATTTCCAATATGAGTCACTTTCATCACAGCCGTTCAGTTATTGAGCAACATCGGTTAACCTAATGAGTAAACAGTAAGCAATTCCCTGAATCATGTGACATTTCAAAGTAACGGAAAAGGCATCTGAGGTGGAAAGAGAGAAAGAAAAGCGTTCAATAAAAAACAAACAACGAAGCCAAAAGATTAAAAGATGTTTTTTGAATAAAGGAAAGAGCAGTTCATGCTAGGCATGTAATGATATTCACTTTAGATGTTAACATGTAGAACACAGTCAACAACTTGAATATTTCCCCATCATTTTCTCTATAGGATATGTATATATTGTGTATGAGTGTGCACATTTAGGTATGCACACAGATTTATGTGAACAGACAAAGGTACAATTAAACATAAAGAAGGAACACATGGGCCAAACATTCGCACTGACTGACAGAGGTGCAATGACACTTAAAGCACATAAGCATTTTCTCGTGTACTCCTACGCACACATCTGTTAAAGACGATGATCTCAATTTTTGTTGGTAAATGTTTAGGACAAGTTCTACATACGCCATACCCATTTTTCTAATGCTCGTAAAATGTGATATTAATTAAGGTTGCATTTCGCACAGATTGGCTTATACATCTCGACACTCATTCAGTCTTTGCGAGCCAATGAATAGACTATGTCATTTGGTTGAAAACGTTTGGTAAAGTTTGGAAAATTGAGTTTCATAACAGACCTATCCAAATTTGGAGCAAATGAGCAAGTGAACACGTGCATTCAGAGCTTTTATAGACAATAGATAAAGCAAGTGACGTTTTGTGGCTAGATTCAAGGTTACCTATCTAAAGATGATACTTATTAATTTTTGTATTAAATTTCAACAAAAAATATAGGTGCCGCTACACAAGCATACATTCATACTCCACTGAACCATGTATACGCCGACATGCAATAACAACGAAATGGGCATCTATGCTTTTTTCTTGAGCTAAGAAACATTTACGAAGTCCAAGGGGGCAAACACAGAAACACATATGTGGGTATGAGTGCATGCACAATCAATGGACGAAAATATGTCATATCGTCATTTTGAAAAGCATACTGTAAACCCTTGATTTAACGGACCCCAATGTAACAGTTTTCGGATTTAGCGTCACTTTGATCGCTTATGCATTACGCATGCGCCAAAAAATTAACTTTCAGCGTTACCAATTTAGATATTTTATATATAAATTTGGATATTTCTGTTGCATTTAGATATAAGAAACTGTTTTTAGATATTGGATATTAGTTTAGATATTTTTCAATAAGGCTGAGGTATTTTTTAGATTTTTTTGCAAAATCTTGATATTTTTTGAGACTCGATGAATTTCCACCTATCGACTCAGTACTCGATTTTGAGCTGTCGTTTTCTTCTCTGCTTTCAACGACTTATCAGAAAATAGAGAAAAACAGAAAGACACTGCAATTTGCTAAGAGCTAGTTACACTGAAAAATTTTTTACGTAGACAGGCTGAAAGATGACTCTAATTTGTTACACCTGAATCTATTAGTTTCTCTCAGTATATTTACACGTTAGTTGAGTAACTCGACTCTGAGCCTACATAACATTTTTAACTTCGTACCTGAGCTCAATTGTTTCTCATTCAACGAATTTTGTTTTACTGTTAAAAAACCAGTATATTTCCAGAATAGATATAAATCTATTTAAAATTTTCCATTTCTAAAATATAGTACAAAAATATAGTGGGTTACACGAAAAAAATGTTGTGTAGATCAACTTAAAAAATTACACTAATTCGTTGCACTCACATCTATTAGTAATCAAAGTACGAGTAAATATACGAGGAAAACTAATAAATTTAGGTTTAACATATTGGGTGAGTATATTTACAATGTAATTCTCGCAAGGCTAAACTGACCATTTATTCTCCGCCATTTTACGGAGGTTTGGCTACTATGAATTATCTTCTTATTTGAATAACCATATTTCGACATAAATTCAAAACTCAATAGTTCTCAAAAAGGAAAAATTTCCTGATCATCAAAACATAGAAATCTTACTTAAAAAACAAACTTTTAACTTTATAGTCCTTAAATTTTTCGTGTTATTTTGATATAGAATGCAAAAAGGCTTGATATGTGGTGGATTTTTTTAATAATCTCTAGATAATTTTCACGAAATCTAGATATGTTTGGATATTTTTTGCCTCAATTTCGGTTATCTTTAGATAGTTTTCAGGAACAACTAGATATTTTTTAAAATTTCATTTACCTTTGTTTTGATTTAGTCATCTTCCTATCATCTGCGATTTCTAAATGTTTACATTCATTGAATGATTTTGCAATTCCTTACAACTCAAAATGGCAACACCAGATATAGAAGTTGAAAGAAAGTGAGTTAACTTGAATATTGCACAGAAATGGGAGTCAATTGAAAAATAATAACTAGTCTCACCAACTCATCTTTAATGATGAAACTTAGACCCTCATGTCCCATTGTTTTATTTTAAAGTACCTCTTAATAGTAGACATTGTGTCGGGAAGACAAAAGAAGGTATACGGCAGCCATAACGAGATCAATCTCGAAAAACGTCGAGGATTTAAAGCAATAAACAAAGCTCTCAGTACAGGAAAGAAACAGATAACTAGCATTCTCGAAGCAAACGGAGACATAACAACAAATAGAGACAGAATAGTTGAACGCACCCAAGAATTTTACCTGGAACTGTACACTTCAAAACACGCGCAATACAACAACAACGACCAGAATACACAAGATGCCGACAATCAGTTCAAAGACTTCCCCGACATTACACCATGGGAAGTAAAGAAAGCCATTAAACAAACGAAAAAAGGAAAAGCCCCCGGACCAGATAACATCACCATCGATCTACTCAAAAAAGCTGGTAAGAGAGTCAACAGGAAGCTAGCTATTCTATTCAACTTGTGTCTGAAACAGAGTAAAGTCCCGAAAGACTGGAACACTGCTAGTATAATGCTTCTACATAGAAAAAGGTAACCCCAAAGACCTCAACAACCATAGACCTATAAGCCTGCTCAACTGCATATATAAACTTTTCACAAAAATCATCACCAACCGGATTACTAAAACACTGAACGAGAATCAACCACAAGAACAGACTGGATTTAGAAGAAATTACTCTACCATGGACAATCTTCATTTAATAAATCAGCTGAAAGAGAATGCAGCAGAATACAAGATGCTACTTGCTGTAGGATTTATAGACATCAAGAAGGCATTCGACTATGTAGAAATTCTCATGGTCATGAAGGCCATCACCCTACAAGGTGTTGACCCAGTATACGTTAAAGTACTGCAACATATATACAACCACAGCAACTCCTTCACTAGGCCACATAAGGACTCTGAACCGTTTCAGCTCCAAAAAGGAGTGAGACAAGGTGATACCAGCTCACCCAAACTCTGATAAAATAGAGGAATCAAAATAGACGGCCAATATCTGAGCAACCTTAGATTTGCAGACGACATCATCCTTTTCGCAAAGAACGTATACGACCTCCAACTAATGCTAGATGATCTACACGAAGAAAGCAAAAAAGTTGGCCTACACATGAACTTCAGTAAAACAAAAATCATGTGCAATAATCATGTTGAGAATAAGAGCATAACTGTTAAAATAGAAGATGCAAAACTCGGCAAGGTAGACCACTACATCTACTTAGGACAACGAATCTCCATGAGACCCTCAAAAGTAGAAGAAATCAAGCGAAGAATCACACTAGGATGGCAAGCCTTTGGTAGAGCAAGCTCAACTTTAAAAAAATAAGAAGATCCCATTAATCCTAAAAAAAAAAGGGTGTATAATCAATGCATTCTCCCGATAGTCACGTATGGAGCTGAAACAGGGAACTTAACAAGGAGACAGACCTACAAACTGAGTAGTATGCAACGTGCACATGAGAGAATTACACAGAGATATCACAAGATAGCACAGTATATAAGGAAGAAAACAGGTGTCTGTGACACCATAGAAACTATTAAAAAACTCAAATGGCAATGGGCAGGCAATGTTGCAAGAATGAAAGACAACCGATGGACATCACGTCTCACAACATGGATCCCTAGAGATCACATAAGAAACCGAGGCCGACAGAACACAAGATAGAGAGATGAACTCGATAGATTCAGGAAATACTGGCTCCGCGACACCCATGATAGAGAATTGTGGCGAATCCTGGAGAAGGTCTATGTCCAACGACGGACGTTAAAAGACTTATGATGATGTTTGAAATAGATTGTCTCTCCTTCATTCTCTATACAGGCCGAGTTAGGGAAGTAGATTACCACTGTATCTAATTGGAGTTGTTCAGATTTTGTGTATATCGTGGAAGTCTTAGATTTTTCAAGTTTACATATATTATACTGAAAGCATACCGAAAATATTAGAAACACAACAGCCACTACCACTACTACTACTACTACTACTACTACTACTACTACTACTACTTTTCTCTCAAGAAAATCTTTTTTCAAAATTACATGAATAAATTAGAATGGTATAAATCTCTACTTTTTAAACAAAATTATGTTTATCTTATTCTTTTTATTTACCTTCTTTATAAATTTAAAATAAAATGACTTCTGAAATCATTTAATGGTCACATTTTTATAATTGTGTGTGTATGATTTTTTTCAAAATTATCCTCCACAGATTCTCAAAATCTTCCAATCATTAAAATAAATTATTACTTTTAATGCAAGGATTGATGTGAATAAATAGATATAAATAATTTTGCTTATGGTTTAGAATAAAAAACAGTAAACGGCATGGGTCCCTCTTCAGTAAATTGAAATAATTATTCATAAACCTATATATTTAAAGCAAATAAGAACAAAACCATAATTAAAGGGAATTAAAAAAACCCTATAGTTCACTTGTTAAATTTAATGGTAACGTTAAAGATGTATTTACTTAAATTTTGAAAAATGATAAGGTTTCTTTCAAACTAGTTTGATTATAAAAACATATACCTTTTCCAACCAAAGAAGAAAATCTATTCTTTAAAGAAAATAATAATAATAATAATAATAATAATAATAAGAAGAAGAAGAAGAAGAAGAAGAAGAAGAAGAAGAAGAAGAAGTAGTAGTTTCCGTTTTTAGCATTTTTCTTTTGCTTTCAATACAAAACTTTTAAATTCTTGAAAAAACAAAAGCTGATTTTTTTTTAATGTGAAGTCACTGAAAGTACCACGTTTCAAGTGTAGTCAACATAAGTTTTCAACCACAATTACCTCAGAGTTATTTTTAACAAAATAATTTTTAGATTAAATTTTTCTACAATATTTTCCTTATTAATAACACAAAGATTATTACAATGATATTGACATAGATTCGAGCATCATAATCGACTTGTCTTTTTGTTAGCAACAGTTCATTGACGTTAATGCTTCTCTGTACGAACTTTCGGGGAGAAATTGATAAAACGACTAAAAGCTATGAAAAGTGTGTATCGTACGCTGACAAACTGCACAAAATTGCACTCGAAATAACCAAATGACGGGGAAAAAGAGCAAAATTTTCCCAATTATTTTATTATGGCAGAATCAGTAAGCATGGAGACGGAAGACAGGTGATGACGTCAGCACTTTGCCACTCTATTAGAAATAGCTAAGCCAAACTCAGCAAAATATTACTCCTAAATATTGTCATGCCCTCTCACACAGGTCAACCACAAAGCAGAAGCAGTCGGAAATACTTCGGTTCCATGTTAGTCATCATCATCATCATCATCATCATTATCAGGAGCCTTTCAGCGTCCGTCGTTGACCCCACCTGGGTTAATCAGACCACACCTCATGGGCGTCGGGAAACCAGTACTTTCTAAACTTGTCTAGTTCGTCACCTCATCTTATTTTCAGTCAGCCACAATTTTGCATATGATCTCTAAAGGTCAACGTCATGAGACATGATGTCCTGTGGCTGTCTGCCATTCTTGCAACATGACTCCGTTTTCTAATCGATTCAATTATATGTTACTCTTGTTTTTCTTTAATAGACTATGTTGTCTTGTGATCTCTCCACCTAAGGTTGTACATGATTCTCTCCTGTGCACGTTGCATGGTTTTCAGTTGGAAGGTCAATCTCTTGGTTAGATTCCATTTTTCAGCTCCATATGTTACTATGGGGGATGCATTGGCTGTACACTCCATGTTAATGCTCGTTGTTAAAAGCTTGGATTGGAAAAAATGTTCTTTCTGATCAAAGCAAACGGCATTTCCTTCATTCAGTCAAATCTTTATGTACACATGGAATTTCAATTTCTAGTGTCATGTAAGGACACTTGGCAGATATTGTGCGTATAAATATCTGTGTGTATAAGTATTTGTGTGTATATATATATTGAATGGGTGTGTATTCTTATATTAGCAACCCCGCTACAAGCAAACTGAACTTTGAGTAATCACCGATACCTATTCCCTTTTTCTTTCCTTCAAACCTTTTATTTCTTCTCAGACAGTTACAGGAAGTAGGTTTCATAGCATTGTGCATAGTCGGAAATGATTCAGGGAAAAGGCGTGTAGTCCCAATTTACGGACTTTCATGACTCAAACTCCTGTAGTCTATGCTCCTTTCTAGCAAATCCACAACGCATATATCTTGTTTATATATCTTGCAAATTCATTTATGGCATTGCCTTGTGTATATTCAATTACATTGTCTTATCTATGTACGCATAAACCCCGTGTATATGGTTATTAAACTGTTTTATGTCCGTATTTATTACATTCCATCGTGTATGCGTTGATAACATTGATTGTATACACATTTATTATATAGTCTTACCTATGCATTTATAATCGTCTGTACGTATTATATTCTTGTGTGTGTTTCTGTTATATTGCATTATGCATGCATTTATTATATCATCTTTAGTATTCTTTACAAATTTTAGTTTTACCTTTGACTCTATTAATACACCTGTTCGTCATGCTAGTGATCAATGTAGTGAAAGCGTTTTTTTGTGACTGAAAAGTTGTGTACACGGTGTGAAACAATAATCCTTTTTCGAAATCGTACAGAAAAAAGTTGCACGAAACTAGTTTGTTACCTAAGTTAGTAAGATATATTCGATTTGAATCGTTGTAATCTTTGAAAATTATGTTTCTATGGTAACTGTCTTCGATTAATTTCATTTTTTACGTAAGTACATATATCAGTTAAAGTTTATTGTTTATAAAGTATGACAATTGTGTTATTTTTAAACTATAATCTGAATTAAGCATTAAGTTATGCGAACCAGACGAAAGTAAAAATATGTGAAAATATCTAACTCAAGGAAAAAACAAACAAGAACATTTTGTTTTTCAACTAATATAAGAACAATGTCCTCAGTCTGGAAATTTTCTTCCCAATGTTTTTAACCTGAGATTGGCTGGAAAATTACCTCGAATGACCCCGAAGGTCACCCTCACCATAGATTATATAGGAAGCTGACCAGTTTACATGCAGAATATTAGGTTGATACATCTTGTGGTTTTAGCGGAGAAGAGACACGAACAGACTAACAAAAAAACCCCTCAAATATTAGTATAGAAATTGAAAAAGACATCAAACGACTATTGAAACAAAAAGGAAAACCAAACAGATTGATCAATCGATAACAATACAGGAATATTTATGAGTATGGTTAATTATCGGGCAACTCGGTAAATTATGAGAAACCAGCTACACATGAAAATATTATAATCCCCGGAATGAGAAATGATTGACTGAATTTGTTTTAATTATCGTTTATTTCACAATCTGGCCAACCTTTATTCATTTCTTTTTATATCACCTTTTCTTTTTTTCTTTTTCTTTTTTTTCTCTCCTGCTTATGACTAAATGTGTGAAAACAGTATTATTGTATCTAATTTTAGACGGAGTTCCCAAGCAGCTAGCCTTCCGACCAACCCAACCCGGCCAGTAAGTGTCCCATTTAGATTGAGTCCAGTATGCCAACAAAATTCTCTGAGTGCTCCGCAGACCGATGCGAAGCTCAACTAGTTCTACAAGTGTCACAAGAGGAAGCGCCTTGGATGCTACTATATAACTCTGTTACTATTATCTACTTTTTATATGAGGTGGTGCCATTAGATTTGTTTGAGTAGATGTGAGAAAAAAATGATGAAAACCATTCCGATGTAGTATGAACTGCTTTGACTAAATCTGACTTTCGTTTAATTCAGAATTCTTTGTCTTCAAGAAAAAATAACTTCAATAGAGGAAGCGACTGAATTGGCTCTGAAGTGGACGATCAATTTACAATGTATTTAAAATGTAAAAATTGACCACAGCTTTGTGTACCTCTAAATAACAAGTGATGTTCAATTTACACTGTTAATATCTGATAAACTGAACCCTTACTTTGTGTCAACATATGGAAATACGGTCGCCAATTTTAGCAGTATATTTACATGGTAAATCAAATCATTCCCCTACTTTTGAGCCAACATAGCCGGGAAAGTTCGTGTTGCTAATTAGTTATATATTTTTCACACAGTTTACTTAGTTATTTTTTTCAATCCACAAATTTCGGTAACATATTGCTACATGTAGCGACTTTATTTAATTTGAGTGTAACTTTTACTGTTAGGAAGTGACATCTAATTGGTACATTGTAAATCCCAATGTTCATTTAGTGTCGAACTTCACCATTTCAAAACTTACACTAGATTACACGTGATCAGTAATCAAGGTTTACATACTGTTTCTAACTGTGTCGAACATTCTGACTTAGGACAAACTGCAAGCAAATGGCCGAAGATTCTGCGAAGCTGCATTGAAGATTGAATTTACTGAAAGATGGTGCGATCAAACAATCAAGTTAAAGTAGGAGTTTGATTTAAAAATGTTTTCAATGAGAGTAACTTGAGACTATAAATTAAAACGTTTTTTGATCGAGTATTATTGTCTTCGCGAGAACAGAAAAATTATTATACATGAATAAACATTGTGAATTTGATGATACAACACAAACCAGAGACGGAGATTGGAAGAATCGGAAATATCGGATGTATGGAGATAATGATTTAGATTTCGGCTTCACTTTGACATATATCAACAATTGAGAGAGAGAGCAATGTGCATTGTTCATGCTTCCAAGTGAGCTAAAACTTTTAGAAACCAATCATAACAGCATGGAGTGTAAACCTCGTGGCTATTTGACCAGAAAGTCAAAAGATTCAAAACAACACAGAAGTACCTTTTTTAAGCATATGTCAATACCAAGCGATGTTTTGAAAGCATCCTACAAGGTGGCACGTAGAGTTCCAAAATTTATAACAAGCCTTATATCATAACTAAAAAAATCATATTCTGCCAGTTGTTGTAGATATGGTAAACAAAAGGTTCATATGAGTGAAACTGCCATTAAATATGTCTTTATCAAACAATGCTATTAGTTGCAGGAATTTAATGATCAATTAATGAGAAAAAATGAAAGGAAAGGAATTCAGGATACAGCTGGCCTAGGCTAGGGACAGCAATAATGATGCTAATTTGATTTGTTATGTACGTTTCATCATCATTATCAGTCTTTCAGTGTCCGTCGTTGGTCATAGACCTTCCCCAGGATCCACCACACTTCTGTATCATGGGCGTTGCAGAGCCAGTATTTTCTGAATTTATCAGTTGCGCATGTAATCTCGGGGGATCCATGTCGTGAGTTGTGATGTTCATCGATTGTCTGCCATTCTTGCAACATGGCCAGCCCACTGACATTTGAGATTTTTAATGGATTTTATGATGTCTCTGACTCTTGTCTTTTCCCGGATGTACTGTGCTGTCTTGTGATCTTTCCATGTGAGGCCCTGCATAATTCTTTCATGTGCACGTTGCATAGTTCTCAATTTGCAGATCTGTCTCTTGATTAAGTTCCATGTTTTAGCTCCATAAGTGACTATTGGGAGGATGCATTGGTTGTACACCCTTCTTTTTAGGATTAATGGGATTTTCTTATTTTTTAAGGTTGAGCTTGCTCTGCCAAATGCTTGCCATCCCAGTGTGATTCTTTGCTTGATTTCTTCTTCTTTTGAGGGTCTCATGGAGATTCGTTTCCCTAGGCAGATGTAATGATCTACTTTCTCAAGTTCTGTGTCCTCGATTTTTATCTCCGATGTGGTTGTTGCACATGATCTTCATCTTGCTGAAGTTCACAAGTAGGCCGACTTTCTTGCTCTGTTCATTTAACTCATCTATCATTAGAGGTCGTGTAGGTTCTCTGCGAAAAGGGCAATGTCGTTTGCAAATCTGAGGTCGCTCAGATACTCGCTGTCTATTCTAATTCTTTTACTCTCCCAGTCTATTCTTCTGAAGATCATCTTGAGGCAGGCTGTGAAGAGTTTAGATGAGCTGGTATCACCTTGTCTTACTCTTTTCTGGGGGTAAAAGGGGTCCGAGTCTTTATGTAGCCTGATAAAGGAGCTACTGTGATTGCATATGTTTCAGTACTTAGACAAATACTGGATCTATACCTCGTCGAGTGATGGCCTCCATGACCTTAGGGATTTCTACTGAGTCGAGCACCTTTTTGAAGTCGATAAATGCTACGGCCGAGTGGTAGTTTATATTTCAGCTGATTTATTGAATGCAGGTGGTCTATGGTCGAGTAGCTTCTTCTAAAGCCAGCTTACTCTCGTGGTTGGTTCTCATCAAGTATTTTTGTGATTTGGTTGGTTATGATTTTTCTGAAAAGTTTATATACGCAGCGGAGTAGGCTTATAGGCCTGTAGTTGTTGAGGTCTTTCGGGTTTCCTTTTTCACATAAAAGCATTATGATACCAGTGTTCCAATCATCTGGGACTTTACTATGTTTTAGACACAATATGAAAATGACTAGATACTAATGACATTGTTGTAGGACTTCATTTCATAAAAGCATCGCTGCAGGTATGAAAGGCTCAAAATTTGTTCGAGTTCTTTGACACATTAAAGATTGAAAATCATTCAGAGTGGACAGAGTGCGTTTCTATCTGTACAGATGGCAGCAGTTCAATGTCTGGGTGTTTTGGATGGTTGCAGCCACTTATTCGGGGTAAAGTTTCCGATGCACTGCGAACTCATTGGATAATTCACGGATTCGGCCATTGAAGGTGAGATTTTTTAGTAAGCTATGAAAAAAAGTATGGGAGCCAAACAATTTCGATTTACTTCTGTAGGTCTCGATGTCTGTCTTGTGGTACTGTACTGTCTCGTACATCCGAATAGTGACAGGGATTCTATGCATATCTTGAAAATGAAGGAAACGAGTCTGTAAAATACTTAGTGGATACAGAATTTTCATACAAATGAGCATATTTTTGTGATATCTTTGAAAAGTTGAACGTATTAAATATCTCCCTGCAGGGAAGAAACATGCACATTTTGAAATTAGTTGGGAGGTTTTAACCTTAAGAAAGAAATTTTCACAATGGAAAAGAAAAATATCGTTGGCGGAGAGCTTTTTTGATTGTTGCTGCAGTTCGTGACCTCTAATGAAGTTTATTTTCCCACGGTATAAAATCAGCTTTGAAAGAACAACTTTGAAGAGCAACTGGTCTAAGAAATATTTTCGTGAAGATCATATGGAGAGGTTCTCATAGATTCAAAACAGATTAGGGAATAATTTTCATCTGACAGCATCTGCAGAAAAAGAAAATCTTATTCAGTTGTCTTTCATACATTGGAATCAGAATTTGCAAACATGAAATCAACTGAAAAGATGAATATCATCAGCTAAGTTCTAAAACTCAGCGAATGCTATCACCATCTGCAATGACATCTTTGTGAAACTAAGTTTTCAGCGGTGGCTGTGATAAAAAGCAAGTATTGTGTAAAGGTCAACCTAGAACAGGTGACTGTCTCTAGTTTGATTCCAAGGTTTGAGAAACTTTGTGGTGAACGAAAGGCTCACCCATCCCACTAGTAATTATGATTATTTGAAAAATGAAACAAATATGTAACTTTTGTATCAAATTAACTAACTAATACATGTATGCAAATGCAATTGTTCAGTATTTTATAACTTAAGGCGCTGCGAAACAATACATATATATTAAGGGTGCGCTGATTCGGAAAGCTATCGGAACCACTACCGTAATTAATAAATAAACTCGTATACAGTTGCAAGCGTACCTTTGACGGGTGGTGGTATTCGAAACAAACGAAATAAAAGATTATTCAACTAAAAAACAAAAACAAAGAACCAACTGTAATGGTATCCACCGTTCTGGAAAATTATGCGTGTTAAGCATGGCCAGGAGCGTCTATGCGTACAAAAAATTCAGCAAATGTTTAATTTGATGTAGATTTAATAATAGTTCACCACAGCAAATACATAATAATGAAAGGAAAAGTTGGAGGGAATATAGGATGATTTTTAATGAATGACCTGAATGACGAAAACCTAAATTTGCGATTTTTTTACAGCGTTTATTCGGATATAACTTTTATAATGATTGTGATTTGACGATAACCCCACACAGATCCGAGTATGGAATAGAGAAAAAAGAGCAAAAATTAAAAATAATGCTGATTAAACAAGTTTATTTCTTCAGTTCCGAAACAGAGAAATTCCTCACATAAGAGCGGGTTTATATTAGTGTAACAATACGTAAATTGTAAATTAGAAGAGTGCTGGAGTACAATTTTGTTTTCGTGAACAAAAATTGACTATTGGATGTCGTCTTCCATTTAAAACTATTCATGTAGTTAAAGAATGAAAGTTCTGGCTTTTCCCTGTAGGCTTATATATCATTTTTATCAAATCAGTTTGAAATTGAAAATTGCAAAATATTGAATAATTGCCAAAACCAAGGGTTAATGCTATTTGTAGAAAATAAAAAGGGATTTGTGTTTTATTTTTGGATTTGAATTATGTGTAAGGCTAAGTGGACTTGGTGGTTTGATGATTGTCAGACGAGATGTGGAAGAGGCAATGAGAAGGGAAATGAATTCTAAAAACACGGACTGAGGGCGCCGTTCCTTCTGGTATTTTTTCTTTCATTTTTTTCTCTCTTGAAGTTAACAGCACTCATGGCACCACTTTTAAAGATCGGGTGATTCACATATGATTTCTACACACATACAGACACAGATATACAGACTCTGTGTATGTGCGTGTGCGTGTTGGATGTATAAGTGTTGGTTGGCTATGATTTATTGTTTGTATTTCGTGCGTCCAATATTTACATTTTAATCGACGACGCTAAAACCCTATGCATATCTCTTTCTCTTTTACAGGCGAATTGAGATACCTTTCTTTAGCTTATGAGACTCGTTTTTGTTTCCCCACAGTACAGAGTTTGAACATATCACAAATCAACGCTACAATGCATTCTATTCAATGTTTATTTCACTATACTTTTTATTACGCACTAGCACCATTACAGAATGAATGAAAAACGCATTCAAACACACACACACACACACACATAAATGCAAGCGCATGTGTACACATACATAAACACAAGTGCGTGCGCACACAATCATACACATAAGTGCGCATGTGTCGTATATATGTGAGAGCTTCGAGTACATTTGCACGTGTGTATGTGCATGTAAACTGATACGAGTAAGCAATAATGAGAGAGTGAAACTAGCGCACGCTTACAGAGCAGTGTAAATTATCATCTTGTATAGTGCAGGTAACAATTATTAGCACCCTTGAATTTTTTGTCAAACCTGTATAATATCTTCAGAAATAAATGGAAATTTATCAAATTTGTATCACCAGAATATTTTCATAGAATTTCTCAAGGATGCATGATGCAGTGATGCCATATCAACTGTACCATAGGAATCGTGAATTCTAAGGTTTACCAAGGGATTTTAGATTAAAATGTGTTTCACCCACTGTGAAAAAGCTACGTTTGGTTTGAAGAGCACTGTCAAGGAGTCATGGTTTCATACATCGTAGAAATCCTGCAAACATTCAAGAACTTGAACGGATTGCAAAGGAAGAGTGAGTAAAACTAACAGTCGATAGATGTAGAAAGTTTATAGATAACTTATAGAAACATTTGGAGGCAGGCATGATTGCTGCAAGGAAATAATGAGGAAGGGTGCTATTATTACAGTCCATGTCATTTTTTGCTATTTCTTCCTCAAAATTACGACGTGCCAGTGAAATCCTACAAAGATATTCCGATAATAAAAAACTTATAAACTTATAAATTCCCATTTATATCTAAAGATATTGTGGTGAGAGAAAAAGAATCAAAGATATCAATAATCGTGACCTACACTGTATTTAGTGTACTTGCTTTGATGCGATTGTGAATTCAGCTCTTATTAAAATTTCCCCAAGAAATCACTAATCTCAATTTCTACTTTAAGCTTCTTGCAGTGAGAGACTAAATGCGAAGGAGTTATTTTGCCAAATATTTAGCAAGACATTTACGGTGAGTAATTAACTAATTTGGACTAAATTCAAACAATAAATAAATTTACCCACCAATCGGCAAAATTGGAAATACAATTTGTGCTCGGTACGCAAGAAAGAAAGTACATAAGATCCATAAAACTAATACCAAACAAAACGAAAAGAAAAACATCACCAACACTACACACATCATATAACCACCAACACAACCACCATTATCCTCAGCAAGTTGGAAATAAACAACTCTACTAACACCTCAACAACCATCAAAGGTTTAATAAACAAACCAACTTACAAACCCCACCACCCAAAGCCGGCGTTAACGTAATACTGTACAAGGACTGCGACAAAATCTGCATCGAAGAGATAATCGAGACCTCTCAAGAAGAAATATACAAATATAAGAGCGCTCTCAAACTGGATGAAAAGACGAACGTCCAGGTCGAACATAAAAACACACACAACCGTAACTTCAAATTTCACCGAGCCTATCTCATCAAGAATATTCATGACTCTTTGACATGCAGATGCATCGAAGCAGTCTTTATATCCCAATGTACTACAATAACACAAAGGTATGGCGATTTTCAGATTGTAAACCCTCTAAATGCATTGATTTTTAAACAGAATCACATATATACACTACATTATAACACTGACGTACAAAGAATTGGCTAAGAGCTAACAGTCCATTTAAGAAATGGTACAAACATACACAAACCACTCTTTGAGAAAACAAAAAGAATTCTTACCCACCATCAACCAAAAAGATTAAATGTGAAATGACACCTTACTCTCACCCTGCTAGACATATGCTAACATCTAACCATTAAATGCTAGACACCAGCTCTCTCTTTCATAAAAAAATAAAACATTTTCCTGCAGACTGACCATTTTAGCCCCAATGCTCTTACTACCCTTCTTATCTAAGACAAACCAAACACTCAAAGGGACAGAAAGCAAACACGTTCTGACCCCACCTCTCACTGACCGTTCTCATTTCAAACCATATTTTCCTCTCACCTTCACAGTTACAAACATCTCCCTCCTGCTCCTACTAAACAACAAAACAGCACAAAAATACCCCCACTTCTTTTCTTAGACTCATATATGTAAACAGCAATTTTTTCAGTGAAAACTGCAAATATCATCCCTGAAAAAGATGACTGGCACTCGTTGAAACGCATAGAAAAATGCTCATGGAATAATGAAATTTTTTTAGATGTAACACTTGCTTTTCCTGAGTTTTTCCTTCACTTTTGAATTGTCATTTTTATCAGTATATATATATATATGTGGACAATAGGGAATGAGACAGACTCAGGAGTAAAAGTATATGCAGACATTATTTGTTAATTCTTCAGTTCATGAATAAATCAATTTGTATACTATATATGTTTTGGGAAGGGTTCCCATCTTCAGTAGCATGTGTATATCTTGTAGTGGATAAATATTTTGGAAAAAGTAGCAGCAGTCATGGATATTTTATTAGTTGTGCTGGTCAGAGGGAGTGGACATTCTTAAGCATCGGTTGGTCATAGGTACTTGGGAGTTGGATAGTAGTTTAGAGTTTGACCGCTTGGGTGCTTAGTAAGTTGGAGATGAAGCTATCTCTAGTGTTGATCAAGATAGTGGTATAAGGGGTCCTTATTATGTATAATCGAATATCCGCTGCGAAACGTATGTTCTGTATCCTCAATGATTATTGTGGATGCTCTGAAAAGTCCGATGGCCTTGAGTTGTACAAATGAAATACTATACATAGGTTTCTATAAGTAAGGGTATGTGTGACTGCGCCAAGTTCTCAACGTTGGATATACATAAAGGGGGTTGGTGCGAATTGGTTGAGGTGAGTTTGTGACATTAATTATATGTGGGTGGGAATCCAAGTTTTAAATGTGGGATTATTATGGGGAATGAGAGTATAAGAATATCAAGGGGGGTTGGGCCTGGGTATAAATATAGTCCTAAGAAAAGTGAGTTGGTGAGTATAGAGTAAATAGGAGTGAGAAGACTAGGGTGTTAGAAATCATTGTGGTTAGGGCTGTGTAGCTCAGTTTTGAGTCCGTTCCGAAGAGAGTTTTGAGTTTGTTAATCCACATATCTTTCTGCAGTTATAGAACTTTAGTCGTGTGGCGAGGTGTATTTGTTTCTATCTTTTCAATGATAGTGAATCTAGCGGCTGTATCGAAATTGTTGCCTGAGGTATGGAAATATTGTTCTACGGGGAGTAGGTTGGGATGATTCGGTGATTTCATCCAGTGCCTATAGTTTTTAATTTGAACGTTGAACTGCCACTCAGACTTACGCATATATTGCTATTTGACATGTATATTCCAAACAAAACAGATTTAAATATCTCAGGATTAGTAAATGGCTGCAGACAAGTCCTTTCATTTAGACGCTTGACGCTGTTTCGTTATTGTGCATTTGTCGCACCAAATCGGCGAAATTGTTATTCTGTGAAATAAGCATGCTGGCTGCGTGATTCACAAATTATTCATTTTAGCTATTGTTTATTTGAGTGATAACTGTATCAACATGGGTTAACTACTACTCTGCAATTCTGTTTTTAATGCTGGAAGAATTAAATGAGAAAATAGTCATATAAAGTGTCTAAAAATGTTCTTCCAATTCAAAAGTATAATTAATAACATATCCATCAGAATTTAACGATATGATGAAATCAGAGAATGTCTTTATTTTGACATCGTGAAAATAGAAGAGATCACAAAACGGTGTTAACATTATGTCACTCCTTGAGTTGAAATATCCTTTTTTTAACATTTCATTTGTATTTGTTGATAAAATGAGAAGGATTGAAGAAATCTTTACGTAATTTTGAAAAAAAGCTTTAGAAGAAATCCGATTTCAACTCAAGGGCGATATTATGTTTGATTCCGTTTTGCGATCTTCGTTTTTTTCAGTGTGAATCGAAATGAAGGCAGGTTTTTGATTTCATTATTGTAACTTTAATTCAGGTAGGTTTTGAAAAAAGCGACTAAAAAAATAGGCTAAAGGTAAAAAGTTGTTACAAAATTAATTAAAATATCGATATTTCACCACACATCTCGTTCTATATAATGTAATCCCATGAAAAGGCGAAAAAAAGGAGTAGGCGGACATTTTGAGCGTGGACTGTTCAGCCTAGACAGTTCAACCTGGACAGGTTGTCGGCGGATATTTTGGTTGCAAATTTTCCGACCTCAGACAATTTGGCCGCGTTTTGATTCAAACGGCGAAAATTACCTAGTAGATGGGGTTTAAAATAAGTTAATTCATGTTTGTTTGTTTTTTTTTTTTTTTCATAAATCTATCTTCAAACTTCCTGTAGCTAATTTTTTGTTCAATTCAGATGTATTTTCATTTTTGTTTCGCTCACGGGAATTTGTTAATTTTCATACGGCTGTTATTTAAGCTTTTCGATTTATTTAAAACGTTTTGCGTTTACGATATTATGGAGTCAAACATTTGATGGAAAAAGTTTAAAATAGAGTGCCCCACTAACTTTTTGACAACAATAAACCACGTGGGTGAGAGGGAATACTAACGATGGCCGAAATTGAGTGCAAATGCACAAAATGGGCAAAACGAACGCAGATAAGGAGCAGAATTGATCGCAAAATTGTCTTAGAATGAAAGAAATTATCGATTTAATTCAACATTCAATATTTGATATTATTTATTAACTCGATTTGATTTATTTATATTATTATTTATTTATCGACATTCAGTATTTATCATCATAATACATTGACAGAAAACAAACTTCGTAAAAAAACAAATAAAGAGAAGGCTTATATGATTTTATAAAACCATTTTCTGCACGAAAAGCTTTGTCTCACATCTCGGACTTTATTTTGTAATCCTCTCTTGTCATTGTCATTGTGCATCCGTAGTCAATGTCGACAATGGTTAAATTTTGAACTTCAACCAAAGAAAGTTTCGTTGCTCCCTCATTAATGAATACATCTTTAAATGCAAGTGATATTTTGATAGAAAAACCCATGGAAATAAATGACCTAATATCTATCTTTCTTGACATGGAAAACAAAAGTTTATAGCACGTACATTTTCCATAGAAAGTTTATTTCCGATTACATCTCATTTTTCCAGTATTTTAGAAGTAACTTAGAAGCGATTAGATTTAAGCTTTTTACAACCTTTTACTATGGTCGGAAATGATTAAAATACATTTTTTAAATAATTTCGGTAATGCATGGAGTAGTGAAACTCAAAAAATTATCTGTTAAGACTTAATTATATATATATATATATATATATATATATATATATATATATATATATATATATATATATATATATATATATATATATGCATAAATGAATATATTGCTTGAATTCAACCTTACTGACAGTCCAGTTCTGTGGAGCAGAGGTAGGATACCAGCGAAGGTTTCGATCCTACCTCGTAATGGATAGTCCATAGCTACACTGAAGAGTTGTAATGCAACGAAACAGCTGTCTGTGGATGACACATTAATATATATATACATATGTGTGTGTGTGTGTGTGTGTGTGTGTGTTTGTGTGTTACGCTGAATCTGTGAAATTACCTAATTGGAGAAATTGATTATTTTTTCTTTAATTTTACTTCAATTACATAAAATTTTCATCGTAAAAAACAGTTGCTTTGATTATATTAAATTAAAACTACGTATTCATTTCGTTATTGTATAGAAAGTCAAAACTATGTATTTACTCATTTTTTGTAAAAAGATTTGTTTGCAATTTAATTACATAAACTTTTCATTGTAAAAAAGATAATACTTGTTTTATATTCTCGTTTTAATTGAACAAACTTTGATCAAATTATAACTACATATTTATTCATTTTCTAGGTAAAAAGTTGAATATTTCGCCTATTCGGCAATTTCGCCGATTCAGCGTAACCGTCAATATTCAGTAAGTATTTCTAGACCTGAGCAAACTTTACCAAATTTTCTTTTGATTAGTAGAAACCAGCTGGAACCAATAAAAGAAATCTCTTAAAGAAGCAGAGTCATAATGGCCGATGAAACTTGAAACGTTCAAAACGTTGTGCATGCACCATTTCTCTCTCTTTAATTTATACATGATCCATACCACGCTCTTGAAACAAAAACGAAGGCCAAGCCTCTAACTCGTTCATCTCTCGTAGCTTGCTCTCTTTAAACGGGTGAAACCCAGTCAACTCCTTAATGCAACCATAGTAGATTCATCGGATAACCCGATCTGGGAGTACCATTCTTTTAATATTAGTTCGGAGTTTATCTTTCCAATGGTTCTTGCGTAAATCCGAATCTACTGGCTTGCTTAGTCCAACGAACACAACCGTATAAGCCTCATGAAACTGTAATGTCTTCTTTTAATTTTTCAGAATGGTGACTTGCGTAGTATATATACATGTGCGCATGTGTGTGTTTGAAAGGAAGATGCGTACCTGCAAAATGAGTTGATATAATTATAAAAATTTAAATTACTTTATACAAAGATATTTTAACAAAGGACAGACGAAAAATATAACTGAAGTCGCATGAAATTGCTATTTCTAGTGGTACATACCCATGTAAAACTTAGTAAAAAAAAGATTATTTAATTTTTCCATTGCTTTTATATTATTTGTCTTTTTTTTTTTACTGGTCTTGATTTCTTGAAGATTTTGTGATTTATTTCCTTTTTTAGAAATCATTAATTACTTACAGGTATACAATGAGCTTGTTATTTGAATTAAACACTGTCTTCCCTCTGCAGATTCTTGCACTCCACTTTCTTTAATTTCCTATACCACCCCTCCAGATTTTAACTAATTCAATTTCAAACTATGTATGTAAAAAATATCATAAACTCTATTTTGATATTTCCTTTGTTCGGTAATCATTCGGAATTTCGAATCAAACCTTCTATAGGAGTAGATTGTTCTCGCCCCGTAATCCATTTCTTATCAGTTATTCTTCCTAATCAATTTGACCTTGCGGTGTAGCTTGTCCGTCTTTTCCCCGTGATCCAGAGTTTATATATTTCAGGCATTGCACCAGCGACCGACCAAGATTTTATCAAAAGTGGTTGCGTTTTTATTAGAAAATTAAAATCGTCACTTCGTGTTCGATATGTACACATATAGTTTTTAGATACACACAGGTCAGCATTATAGTTATATCGTAATTTGAACACCCTCCTAAAACATAATGTAACAGTCAAAAAATGACCTGGACTTGTTATATTCTCCAAGTTAAAGCATTTGGCACTAAAAAAATGCTGCCTTTCATGTGCTGTTTCGCTGGGTTACGGTAACATACAAACATAGGCACATACAAACGGAAAGAAAACTACTACTACTATTATTATTATCATTATTATTATTATTATTATTATTATTATTATTATTATTATTATCATTATGATGATGGTGATGATGATGATGATGATGTGCCTACAGCACTCTCAGCAGTATCTTTGCAGCCAGGCATTACCATAACTGATGAAGTCTTATTGAGGCTAAGATTCGTCCTTTAGCCTCAAAAAATACCTTGCCCAGTCTCTGGGGGATCAGCCCCAAAGCAGCACTAAAAGAGCAGTGTCGTCCTGATGCCTTTGCAGTACCAGTTGCCGCTAATGGAAGTATTTTTTGAATTGCGTGCATGCGATACCCGAAGTTAAACAGGACCTTGTGTCGCATCTTATTCTCGTAGGGAGGCAGGGTAAATCAAATATACTCGCAGTTGGAATGATACTAAATTCCTTCAGTTTACTAATGGATTTTTGGTAAGGACGTAAAACTGTTGCTGATTATATTGATATCTTCTTAATCATCTCCCTTTGCTTAAATTTTAGGTAAAATAATTAAATTCCTAACGTAAGGACATGTAATCCAAACTAAGCAGAGGGCGTTTTATGTCCAGAGAAATGATCAGAAAGGAATCACACTGTTCATTATATATACTAACTGAATAACTCGTCCGTAGTGATTAACAGTAACTTATGATAGGTCTGAGTCGTATATTTTAAACCTATGCAAATGTTCGGTCAAAGATAGTCGAAACACAATCTTTCTCATCCCGCTACCCAACCCACTTCATTTGACGTATGCGAACGAGTTAAGTTTAGTTATTCAGAAATACCGTTCTTTTTTTAATCCCGAATTAATTTATTGAAGATATCAATCAAAATTACAATCAGAATCTAGTAAACACGTTTAGAGTTCTTCACTTGATATGAGAAAGTTGAGTCGATGGCTTTGATTTCGTAATAACTTTTGCAAAACTCAAACAATTTTAATGATATATCTGTCATCTTGTAGAGACCATTATTGTGAGAAACTTTACAATAAGATTAGGCAAAAATAATTGTGGTTTTCCACCATTAACTTTAAAGCTTGGAATAAAGTTATCACTGGAAATAAGAACCTTTGAAATCAACGTATTTTTACCAACTAGATACAAGTCCATTTATTCCAGAAGCATAGAATTCTGAGATTGTGCAGCAAATGAATTCTTCGAAGGCGTTTTGGGTTGCTACTTGGTGGTTGAAGACTTTCGCGCGCACAAAGAGGACAAAATGCTTGTGAGTCTGGTGAGTAAGCTGGATGAGGCAGAGTTTCCTAGCCTAGTACATTCAATTTCTGCAGGGTAATTTAAGCGATATGCGAGTTTCTTTTTGGTTTTAGGTTGTGTTTTTTTTTTTGCTTTTTATTCGGGGTTGTTCGCATGACGTGTCAGATTTGTTGCTTTTCCAATTTGGTACAAATGTCGAACAACTGTTTAATGGTCGATATTTAATTCCTTTGAAACCTTTCGAGTTTTGCGAAGGTCCGCTTTAATAAAAGACCTCAATTGGATGACTTCAATCATAGAAGGATATCCATATCTTCAAAACACTCATCTTCATTTCGATATGTTTGGCGCCAAGGTTGAGCAGTACATTCGTTGACGGTCCCCCAGTGAAATAGTTAGTTGACATTTCGATCAGTTTGCGCTGCTTTACGTCCCATGAAAAACTCCAAAGAGAAAATCGCACGAATTTGCTTTTTCCATCTTTTATAGGAAAAATAAACCAGAATAATGTGGAAAGAACACGTTCAGCTTAAATAGAGCCACATTCACACTGGTATGGTATATTCCATGAACATAGTTAAATGATACTTTATTCCAAAATAAGCATCACAGTTTTAAATTATAAAAACCTAAAAAAGATCTTTTTTTCTCGTAATTTGTAATGTTTATTTTGACATTTTTCCTATCACTGTATAGATGGCATGCACACACATACATACACACACACACACACACAAACACATACACACACACACACACATATATATATATATATATATATATATATATATATATATATACATTAATATATATTCATCGAATGTCCTCCTCTCCGTCTGTATTGACATAACTCAAGAACGCTCACAGCTATGGCCATGAAATTGTTGTGGTCACTAATGGTTACCAGATGCAGAATTGCAACTAATTTATAAGGTAAGTTTGCTCCAAATTTAGTCTGTTATTATGTACCCTGCAACGTTTACGTTTACCTAGATAAATTATAATTATTTCAATTCGTCAAACGTTCGTCAGTTTATAGCAGCTATTGGAGCACTAATTGGACCCAAGAAGCGGCTTACACGACACATTGAATCTCTAACCAAGTGGATCGAAAAATTGTCCTTGGGGTAATGCACACCACATCGACTTCATTTTCAGTGTAGGTATAATTTTCAATTTTCAATTATTCCCAGTCAACAGCCATGTCCGAAAGTTCGAAGGAAATTTTGCCATTTTCCTAGTTCGAGATTTTTTAGATATTGTTTTCGTCTATATTGACTATTGAACAATTTCTAGTTGTTTTCTTAGTGAAACTAACAGAAGCACTTGAAATCGGTTTTTGAAAGTATACGTAAATATACCGTAATAATAAATTCCATAAAGTGCCAGTTTAGATGGAAGGAAGTGAATGTTCTCGGACATTAAATTGACAACAGCGTTATCTGTCCATCATCAGGGAAGACTGTGGCGATGAGAACTTTTCTCAAACCGACAGCGTAGAAAAACTTAATACAGTTTTTTGGTGTGTTGAATTTCTATCGTGGTTTCATCTCGCAATGCACCGAGACTGTACGACCCTTCTACTGTTTTAAGAAAATAACGAAACATTTAGCCAACACTATTAATTTATCACAACTCGTCCCAGACGCAGACCTTTGTTTATAGGTCGATAAATCCAACCAGGTCATCCAGTGGCACTCTCCAACAAAATATCATCGATTCATGAAAACCCATTTCGTTTTGCTTGAACAATTTATCCAACACGAAGACACATAGCATTTTTGCACTAGAGTAGTCAGCCGTATATGTAACGATCTACCATTTTCAATACTTTCTGGAAGTGCTGACTGACCATAAACCTCTCATCAGTGTCCTTAAAGCAAAAACTGACAAATATTCATCTCGTGAGATATCTAGATTATATCACCCAATATGTAACTCGAATACGTTATATGAAAGGTGATTGTTTCATTTAAAGCCTGGTCAAGGAGTAGAAAAATATTTCTGATCAGTAGCAAAGTTTAATGCCAGGTTCAACTTCCTTGCAGCTGCAACAAATGAAAAAAATCCTGACTTTAATTCGACTCTTATGTGCGACATAACGACAAGTCGATTACGTCTCTTGTTCCCCAAATGTTCGATTCATTACATAGTCTTTTGCATCCTGGAATAAAAGAATCCACTAAACAATTTACTGAGAATTATGTTTGGCCAAACGTCAATACAGACACGCTTAAATGAATAAAGACATGCAGGACAATATACGCACCCAATTTACCATCGGCAATTTCTTTTACATGATAACTGCTTTTCACATCCATATTCCATGCCAGCATAATTGGTGCTTCGCTTCTATGTAATGGTCAACCATATATTCTGACACCATGATGGGCATTTCTGAACATTTACTTTTACTATGAACATTTTAAAAAGGTATTCGGCGGAACATTTTATAAAGAATACACACACACACATATATATATATATCACTCTGGTGGATGGGGAATCGTGCATAAGTAGATATATCGCTTAAATCGGTCCTACTGGCCGTCCAATTCCACGTAGGGCAAAGTAAAGTGCCAGCATCTTGGTCTGAAGCGAAAAGTTTTGATTCTACCTCGTGTTACAGGATGGTCTATTTATATACCGTCCCATCGCAGCAAAATGTGACACAAAGTCGAGTCTTTACGTGGGAAAATAGGAGCCCTCCATCCAAAGATGGCTGCAACCGACGCAGCTTTGGTTTTCTGAGCAACCAAAGCAACCTCCGCCACGAAAGCGTCACGACTAGCCTGACCTGTTCCATTAAGTGCAATAGAACAGTACTGCCCCGGGGTGTCATATTCCCCGCAGCTGGGCCGAATAATAGAAAGGGAACCGGAAGGTTCCCAATGCGCGTAACAATGCGCAGCCTCAGTATAACACCAGTGCACTCGGTCTTTGATGCTAACCACAATAGAATCTCCGGTCCATTCGACAGGCAAATGTCAGTACCGATGCGTAGTTTACAGCCACACTGAAGAGTTGTAATACGACGAAAATCATCATCATTGCAAATGGTGAATTGCAGGATGAAACAGCAGATTTGAGATTATGCTCAATTTGCCAGAATAATTCTTCAAGTTGAACCACTCTAATATCAACACGGAACTTTATCATTAGAATGAGGATATAGCGTCTGTGGATGGCACAATTATTAATTTTATATATATAAATATATATATGTGTGTGTGTGTGTGTGTTTTCCTTTACCAGGTTTTGTTTTTATTTTACTCTAGCTTTCTTACTTCAAACTTTCCCCCTTCACCACCCCGTTTTTCTCTTTTCTTCCTTTCTCGTCTACCACACTTTCCCAGTAACTTCCGCTTATTATTGTTTTGTAGGTAACCTAACTGATTAAAGCTCAGAGGGGACAGGGATTTGGTACACACTACACTCTGATCATTGGTTAAAAAAAGCTTAACGCTTGTACATAAACGATAAATGATAACACTTTTTTATAGCTGAATATATATAATTTTATAAAATTGAGAATGATCACGCATTTGCTTATAAAGCGTTGACAAACAGTTCACCTGATCTTTAAAAAATGAATGATCTTGATGATTAAAATATAGTCTTTACGTTATTGGGAACTGAAGGCACGTCAAAACACAACAATTCAAGACGTGGGAGGATCGGAGAGAAAGAGAGAGAGAGAGAGAGAGAGAGAGAGAGAGAGAGAGAGAGAGAGAGAGAGAGAATTCATATTCAAGACCTGTCGCACCCACCGAAAAATCGGTTAATCGTGACATGATCGTGTGTCGACGCTATATCCTCATTCTAATGATAAAGTTCCGTGTTGATATTAGAGTGGTTCAACTTGAAGAATTATTCTGGCAAATTGAGCATAATCTCAAATCTGCTGTTTCATCCTGCAATTCACCATTTGCAATGATGATGATTTTTATTTGGATGGTGATGATAAGAATAGATGACCGTTTTTTGCTGATCAGCTGTTGCTTCATGATAGGGAAAGATAATCGTTCGATGCTGTACATGACGTGGATCGTGACTTTGATTTAATGATGATGACGATGATGACATGAATTCCGAAGATGTGCGTATGATTGATATTCACTTTATGAGTATGATGATAAAAGTTCATGTATTTATCAATCTAAAAACCGACAGAGGTTTTCACACCAGTCACTATATTCTCATGGCATGGGGAAATCCAGAAGTTGGGCCGAGACATGGGAAATGGCTGTATAATATTTAATAGCAAAAAACTAATCATCCGAAAACTAGTGTTGAACCCATTCGGGAAGAGAAAAAGAGGTTTTACTCCGATTCCCAAAGTGAAAAATATCACCCTTATGGCTCTAATTAACAAAAGAAAATGACTGTAAACTTGCATGTGCATGCATGCGCGTGCGAGTGAAAGTATTTATATTCTTGGTACTAGCGACAGGTGTCCGATCCAAGCCCGAAGTCAGATTTTGAATTGACAGTAATTTCTCCATTTTACCTTTCTCAAATTTTCGATACTTACCAGATATCATTGTTTTCTTCATTTTATGTAAATATTTACAATAATAATTACTATACATCAAAGAATACTTGTTAGTAGGCAACAATAAGGGATTACCTTACAAATTCAAGTTAGTAATAATGATAGTAGACGTGATGATACCTCAATTGAAGTGGATTTCGAAAGGATTAACGGACAAAGTGCCCAAGTTTTATTGGTATGCTCTTATTAGAGATGATTTATCAGCACTCGTATGTACAGTTAAATTATTCGAGCATAGAACTGAAAGCCAGACGTCGGGGATTCTAGCTCTTATATCAAGAAAATATTAGCCTTTCCAAAAGTTTCGTACACAAGTAAATCGGTGATGCTGGTTAGGTGCAAATAACAGCTATTTCGCGAAAATATAAATCCATGGTTTCAACAAGGAATGAGGGAGTTAATGACACATTAATAGAAACATTCACTTAAAAGAAGATACTTTTCCAATGGCAGTCAGTCTAGATTCTGTGATTATTCTAATAAGGAAGGACCCACAAATGTAGAAGCGAGATCAATGGCAAGGCATTTTTGAGCACCGAATTCTAGATCTTATCGCTGGTGCTAATATTATTGGTTGCCAGAAGTTCAATGAATCAAGAGATTATTGAAAATTTCATTGGAGTAAGAAGCACAAAACCTTTCTCTCTGTGTGAGTTAACATTTGGAAAACCAACGACCCTGGGCATTACTACTGGCTCTCGGATTGGCCCAGTGGTTAGAGAACGAACCGAAGAGCAACATGTAAGTGAAGCAAGTTCCCTCCTCACAGCTTAACTGATAGCACTTGTTATTACGTGTTCACAAAGGAGGATGAAAATATCAACTTCAAGCCAAGGCCTCTTTTTTTTATAGCGACCAGATGAGTATTTTTTATGCATAATTTTTGATTCCTACAGCAAAGAAAAAGATTTATAAACAAACAAAATACTCATAACTCTAAATAATTGTAGTTCGCATTTTATAGTGACAATTTTCATGTACACCAAGAAGGTAAGATACAGTTCACGAAGCTGTATGAAACACTTTTTAAGGGATTTAAAAAATCGAACCCATACTGTCTTTCAGTGTACGCAACCTGTGTCGTAAAAAAGAAGGGAAAAGATCAATTTACATGAATGAAAATTTTAGGTCCATGAAATATTTCAGCCAAAACTTTCAATTGATGATTTTTTTAAATCAAAATCGGAATTTCCTCAAAATAATTGAATCGGAATTGGCTGAAATTTTCCAAAATAGGCGCTGACTTGCGAGTTTTATTAAATCTTCACTCAATTTTATTTTTGGCGTGTAAATAATGTTTTCACTTGAGCAAGGGTGTACATATTCACCCAAGGAAGCGTTCAGACACTCGTTCAAATATTCATGCCAGACGCTCATATACACACGTGTACAAAACTGTACTTACATGCATTCATCATACCACGCACCTGTTCGTATAGATTTGAATGCAAACACCCGCATCTGTAAGCGTACGTGTTTGTTTATTGTTGATAATTCGATCTGTTCCGCTGATGAGAGAAAAAAATAAAATTTTAACGCCTGCTGAATTTAACAAAAGAAACGAATAATGGACTTGAAAGTTCTAATGTAAACGTTATTTAGAGAAATTTTGAAGAGTAGTAACTGACAAATCTTCGATAAGATTTTTCTTCTGGTTGCATATCCGTCTACACCACACCCCGATACATGGGGACAATGAAGCGAGATTACAATTACAAAATTACACCTGGAAAGAAAGAGGAAATGAAAAAAAAAACAAAAAAACAATGAGCGTTTTAGAATTTTTGTTTTGCTTGTTGAATTACAAAAAAAAGTTGCAACATGAGATTTCCGAAAAAAAATAATATAATTTATAAATACTTCAAAGTGAAAATCTGAATCAATCATCACATTGTGTTCTGAGTGCTCTTCTCATTCAGTAAAACTAAGGTTTTTAGTCAAAAATGAAAAAAAAGATGTGTTCTCATCGTTACTTACAGATCTTTGGGTGGTAAATCCTTAGCCTCCCCTATTCGTACGTAAAGTATTGTGTGTCTTACAGCCATGGTAAAATGTTCTCCAAGAGTTCACAGTTCTGATTTATTTAGTCTATTGTTAGAGAAAGTATGGGAAAAAATGTTTGAAAAGTGGGAATTGTATTATTTTAAAATAATAGAGTGAAGTGCTTGAGTAGCAGTGTGTGATTAGTATTATGAAAAGGCACTGGAAAAGAAAGGGGGAAGTAAGAGTTACGTGATGATGGAGAGGCACAGAGTGAAAGTGAAGTGAGTGAGTACCCGATTAAAAAAAAGTATGAATGGAGTTAAAGAGAAAGGAAAACCGAATGTTGACGAAAAGTGGGAAGGGAGGCTACAACTTGGGAAATGAAAGGAAAATAAATAGCAGTAGAAGAGAAAAGAGGAGAAGAGAGAAGGAGGTAGAGAGAGTGAGAGAAAGACTTGCGAGTCGTCTTTTTCTCCTCTTCTTCTCTCTGCTATACTATAGCTACTTAGTCACAGCAGCGCGGCCAATGTCTTGTGTAAAAGTTCTGTGATGAGAAAAAGGGAATGAGACCCCGGTTATGGTACGTCCGTTCGCTTGAGCACCGACAAGAGAATAAGAAATCGAGAAGAGAGACCGGCTGAGAAAGGCAGGGCTAGGGAGTTAGGGAGCTAGGGAACCAGGGTTGTGCACATCCGCAAATATAGTCGTCGAAAAAAAGTTTTTACGAGACATCAGATGTTATTATTTTTTACGATTTATCAAGACGTCTTGAAATTTTGAAAGAAAAGGAAAATTAGACCGTTTTAGTCGTTAAGGCTCTATTCAATTTCGACAATGCTAAGTTAGCAGAAAATTCCTATGATTCGTGTGTGAGTTTGTGCGTGTATGTATGTGTGTGTGTGGTTGTGTGTTTCGCATTCCATAATGTTATGTACAGTTTGTTCGTGTGTGTGAGCACGCATATACAAATCTAACCCACATCAAATCGTCTGGTAAAATGTGCGAGGGGGGCACTCGTATACACACGAAGAAAACAGTGTACAGTACTGCTGCTACAATTGCTTAGTTTGTGTTACTGTTTGTGTGTAATGATATCAATGTTGACTTTTTTTTACGTCATGTATCATTTTTTATAAAAATTTATATTCATTCCCACTCATATTTCCCCGTCACTTCCCTCCCACTCTCTCTCTCTCTGTCTATGTCTGTCTATCTGTTTCTGTCTCTCTTTCTCTCTTTCTGTCTGTCTCTCTGTCTCTCTCCCCCCCACCGCTTGCCTGGTTTGATTCTGTATAAACAGAGAGAAGAGAGAAAAGAAATATAAGACGAATGAAAAGGGAAACATAAAAGTCACTCGTACGACCACAAAAAATAAAAATCGAGAAATAACAAATCATTATAGTACGCTCCCTTGACGCAAAAAATAGGGTGAAGTGTTACACGCCGGAAATGATAGCTTCGGTATATAAGAAAAATATTTTAAATGGATCCAACTAAATTAATCATTTTGTGGTCGTGGTGGCCATTTTCCAAGATGGCCGCCAACTGAATAATGTATGTTTTAAACGGGAAAACTACTTACGAACTCGAATTTGATATGAAAATAATATTTCTACCAACTGATTCAATCCGAAGATTCCGAGAATGACCATATATCCAAAATACTGTGAATCAACTGACCACTAAAGGTCATTAATAAGACATTTCACTACTTTAGTTTTACTTAGTATCGTCTGAAAATGAGATTTTATGTACTTTACTTTACGTCTTGAAACGCCGAACCTGAATAGAAATCTGTTCATAAATAGCTATGATACAGGGGAGATAACTGTTTTAGAAAGATTCTTGGTCAAACCAAATTACGTTTCTATTCGAAATTTGCACAGTATTTAAAGCTAACTCAGATACATGTTCTAACAAAATTGATACAAGCTAGGCATTTGAAGATTAATGTCCAGAATTAAAAGTGCGCAATCTTGCATCAATGAGTCTGTCATCACAACGATCCAGAATAGACAGAAGCAATTTTAAAAGAAGTCATTCTTCTCAAATGAGAAAGAATTGCACATGGAACAATTGTACAACAATGTCTACCATTGTTCAAAACACCAGAGCCCCCAAAAGACTGGGAAACAAATTGCATCATCGAAGTTTTTGTTGTAGCATCGGGCTCAAGGATGTTTATTCCAAAACAGTGAAGACGAGGAAACTTGGCTTTATTTTTCATTCATGAAGATTAATCACACCCAGCACCCATTTCTGATTTTGGACAACTTTAAACAGAAAGATAGTGAGAACTACTGAACTCTTTGAACCAATGAGTCAAATTGACAGCACACAATTCATCGGACAAGAAACACCTTCCAAGAATATGCAAATAAAATTGTATAACTCACCAAACAACAACTGAAGACCTCGGAAAGCCCACCATCAAAAGTGAAAACAGATGAGTGGGGAAAAGTATCAAAATATCAGGATCTATAACAATCCCTATGAAAACACTAATTCAAAGATTTGTTGAAAATCATCAAAAACCAAAAATAAACTTATCAGCAAGACAGAATTCCTTCCAGACTAAGAATTCAATCAACGTGAATTTGTAGAACAGAAAGGACCACGGTTTGAAATGCATTATCCACGACATGGAGAAGCTGGCTTGCCTATATTTGTACACATGAAGCAGATGCCCTGTTTCTACTTATTGAAAACGTTTTCAAACTTCTATGAAATATTTCGATGGAAGTTGTGGTTGATTTTGGAACTGGAAAGGATTTTGACGTGCATGTTGTGAGAGCAATCTGCACAAAACAGAAACAAGTCCACAGCGCTTTCCTTTTTTTTCCATAACTCCACTAGAACTGACATAACATCAGCATTCAGAGGAAAAAGGAAAAAAGACAGCATGGTCAACCTAAGGTTGTTTTGGTGAAGTGAAAGAAGATTTTCTATCATAGCCGAAAACCATTTCTGCAGACGACATCGCCCTTTTCGCAGAGAACCTACACGACCTCCAACAAATGATAGATGAACTAAATGAAGAGAACAAGAAAGTCGGCCTACACATGAATTTGGGCCAGACGAAGATCATGTGCAACATCCACATCGGAGATAAAAACACTAAGATCAAAATCGAGGACACAGAACTCGAGAAAGTAGACCACTACATCTACCTAGGACAACGAATCTCCATGAGACCCTCAAGAAGAAGAAATCAAGTGAAGAATCACACTAGGATGGCAAGCCTTTGGTAGAGCTAGCTCAACTTTCAAAAATAAGAAGATCCCATTAATCCTAAAAAGAAGGTTGTATAACCAATGCATCACTTATTGAGCTGAAACATGGAACCTAACCAAGAGACAGATCTGCAAATTGAGAAGCATGCAACGTGCACATGGAAGAATTACGCTGGAGAGACCACTAGTCAGCACAATAAATCCGGGAAAAGACAAAAGTCAGGGACATCAAAGAATCCATTAAAAATCTCAAATGGCGGTGGGCTGGCCATGTTGCAAGAATGGGGGAAAACCGATGGACATCACGTCTCACGATATGGATCCCCCGAGATTACATGCGGAACCGAGGCCGGCAGAATATTAGATGGAGAGACGAGCTAGATAAATTCAGAAAGTACTGGCTCCGGGACGCCCATGATAAAGGCGTGTGGCGAATCCTGGGGAACGTCTATGTCCAACTACGGACGTTAAAAGAATGATGATGATGATGATTGCTAACGCTGTTCACTTCAAAACTCCTGAATAGTTCTGCTGTATGAACGAAGGACAGATGCAGACAGTGTCAATAATGTACGACGATCACTGTTCCCGAAGATGAGTCGAGCATTTAAACATCTACTTCCAGCCCAGGTTACTATTGGAATTTCATTTCTGAATTTGAGATAATCCCTACCGTGCAAATTTGTTGAGCTAATTTGCGAAGTGTCTTCCACATATATGTTTCTTACTTCAATATAACATCGCAACATATGCATCATTACAGTCTCCTAGCCTTATTAAAGGCGATATATGTAATTTTTCTCGTAGGATGCACTCATACAGCATCTAAAGAGAATGGACAATAGATATGGCGTCTGGAAATCATGTATAAAGCCACAGTCGACAATTTCATCATCTATTGACTGTGGTCGGAGGAATGACAAAAGAGTTGGTGTCTGTAAATAACAATAGCAGAGCTTGGAATGACTTCCATTCTTACCGAATGTTCCAGTAAAGGAGTTTGCACTTGCTACTCCTGCTCCAAAACTGGACTTCAATGCATAGAACTAAGCACTTGCAGATGGAAACTGAAATTTTATCGAACCAGAACTTCATTTGTTTAGTTTTGTAAAACATGTTATGTCCAAAGTGCTCTCGAAACCCATATGTACAATGATTTTACAACGACTTTTGGAAATAAAGTAATATCCAATATGTTATTTTTAAGCATAAGACGTTAGTTTAAAGGTAAAATTGTATTATTATGGTAATTGTATCAAAGTTTCGATCGTGCTTCATTGTGTATGGAGCGATAATATTAACAGTTTTATAGCCGAAGTACATCATACGCAGCAGTTGGTAAAATATGTCCTTAAATTTCTATTGCATGTAATTTATTTTTAGAATTGAGATAGAACAGCCATTTTTGCGTGTTATGAAGCTGAATTTTTCATCAACTAAATGAAAAGCTGATCTTTGTTTTATCTCAACAAAAAAAAAGCTACGGGCAATTGAAGGGAGGTGAGTGACTGTCGCGACTTATGGGAGTCGGTAGTGAAAGGGTTATGGCATTGATATGACTTTTGGAGGTTACTTCGTTCATGTTAAGTTAAGAATAAGAATTGGGAGATGATGTTAGATTAATCAGAATTAACATTTCAATGTATTGTAGGATTCTTTTGGTGGCTATCTTGGAGGGGGTTGAAAATTTAAATCTTAGACTCAATAAAGGATGATGATGCTGTACAATTTTTTTATACAACTTTAACTTAATGTATTCATATGGATAGATGGAATAATTCTACGTTGGTAACAGGTACTAAGATGACCTACAGTAGAGAAGTCATCAGACCTGGGGCCGACGCTAGAGTTGAACGCTTTCCCTATGATCGTATTTATTCATTTAATCATTCATGGTCTACAGTTTGAAAAACCACAAACTCCGTAAATTTTGTTGAAAATTTGTACCACGACAGGTTTTGAAGGCAGAAGAAGAAAGATTTCGATTTTCTGTGAAACTTTTGAGTACGTTCAATTTATGTGATTGATTTATCTTGAGATAATGATTTTTCGTGTTTGTACAAGCTGAACTGGCTACGCATATCGTAAAATAAAAGGCAAGTGTGGCTCATAAATTCCCTTACGACTTCTTACCATCCTTTCCAGTCACCAGCTACTGTGAGCATTTTATCTCACTAAACTAGCTCGACCTGACGGCTTGTCGTCGGTCATGAGAATTTCCTTTGCAAATTGTTCCTTCTAGTTCCACAACAACAGAAGATATTTAACAAAGAGATGTTCCTGAAGAAAAAAATCTTATTTTGACTATTTTATTCCGTTTGATTTATTCTTTTTAGTATTTTGTGAGCAGTTTTGTGCATCATCATCATCATCATCATCATCATCATCATCATCATCATCATCATCCTTTAATCGTCCGTCGCCACAGCTCTCCTCGTGAGTGTTGCAGAGTCTGTACTTTCTGAATTTGTCTAATTCGTCTCCTCATTTTTTATTCTGCCGACTTTGGTTTCGCATGTGATCTTTAGGGATCCATGTTGTGAGTCGTGATGTCCATCTGTTGTCTTCCATTCTGGAAACATCACCAACACATTGCCATTTGAGTTTTCTTCCAGATATACTGTGCTGTCTTGTGATCTCCCCATGTTAGGTTGTGCTTGATTCTCTAGCGTGCACGTTGTATGCTTCTCGGTCTGTAGGCCTGCCTCTTGGTTAGGTTCCATGTTTCAGCTCCATGGGTGAGTATCAGGAGGATGTATTGGTTATATACTCTTATTTTTCAGATTAACGGGATATTCTTGTTTTTTAAGGTTGAGCTTGTTCTGTCGAAGGCTTGCTATTCTTGAGTGATTCTTTGCTTGATTTCTTCTTCTTTTGGGAGGCTTCATGGGGATTCGTTGTCTTTGGTAGATGCAGTGGACTACTTTCTCCATTTTTCACTCTTCGATTTTGATAGTTGTGTTCTTACTTCCTTACTACCAGGAAATTATTCATTTTTTCTTCCGCTTAAAGCTCTGTTCACCTAATCTTATCTTCTGCCTATATAGCTTTTATTACCTGAATTCTGTCATTCAGTTTCCGTTTTGTTTCTATGTCGGTTTGATCTGCACCTCCTGACAATAATTTTCTTTCCTTCTGCGATATAGCTTTCTTCATCTAATTTTCTCTTCTTGTATATAGCCTTCATTACCTAAATTTTGCCTTTCGATTTTTGGTCAGTTTTTCTTTTTAATGCTTGTTTGATTTACGCCCACTGACGATCATGGTCCTGTAGACATTAATTCTAATTTCGTGGCCCCATTCTTAACTCCAATTAATCCGGCAAACCTTATAATCCACCCCAATTTTTTTTTCTATAACTATATATTCTACATGTCATGTAGTTGTTTCCTTTTTTTTTTGAGACAGAAAGAACAAAGGAGGAAAAGAAACGATTTCTAGTGATTCTACTGCGATTAACTGGGCGACAGTTATAATATATTTGTGAAGGGAAACAAAACTAATTACATCTACGAAATGAACTATTAGATCTACAACAAACCCCAAAATAATAACATCAGCCCAAATTACAAAGAGAAACAACTACAAATCAACGATAAATAAGGAAAGCAAAACCATCACCGAAAGATTAAACTACAGCAATAGACATTCGGATAGAGGTGAAGATTTTGTGAATTTTGCTACTACAAAGAACTTCAAGATTATGAATACATTCTCCAAAAAGAATCCCAATAGCAAATGGACTTGGAAGAGCCCCAACCATGAAACCAAAAACGAAATAGACTATATCCTAACGGACAGAAGCGACACCATCAGACATTCAAATTCTAAACCAAGTAAACATAGGAAGCGACCATAGAATGGTAAGATGTAAGATGCAGGTAAATACCAATAAAGAACGTAGAAAATTGTTCCACACCAAACAATAACCACTGAACGTACCAGAGGAACTCACTCAACCCTTCAAACTAGAATCGAAGAACAGATTTAAAATACTTACCGATGAGAACGACACAAACATCAACGAACTCCACAACAAAATGACAACCTCTCCAATAGAAGCTACCTCTATGTTCAAACCAAGAAGCACTCAGACCCTTAGTAAAATCTCTAACGAAACCGAGAAACTCATTGAAAAATGCAAAAACCTCAAACCACCACCACCAACAACAAATGAAAAAATAGGAGACCGAACTAAACAAAACAATCAGAAAGAAACTAAGAGAAGAAAAAAGAAAATATACGACAGCAATCATCAAAAGCACTTTCGAAAAACGTCAGGGCTTTAAAGCAATAAACAAAGCTCTCAGTATGGGACAGAAACAGATAACGAGCATACCCGAAGAAAATGGAGACATAACAACAGACAGAGATAGAATCGTCGAACGTGCCCCGATATTCTACCAAGAACTTTACTATTTAAGACATGGGCAACTAAAAAAAACGACCAAGATACGCAAGACACAGACAATCAATTCGAGGACATCGCAGAAGTTACACCATGGGAGGTTAAATAAGCCATCAAACAAACAAGAAAAAAAAAAAAGGAAAAGCTCCTGGACCAGATAACATCACCATCGATCTTCTCAAAAAAGATCGTCGACAAAAAACTAGCTTTTCTATTCAACTTATGTCTAAAATAGAGTGAAGTCCCAAAAGACTAGAACACAGCAATCATTATGCTTCTACACAAAAATGGAAACCCCAAAGACCTCAACAACTACAGTACTATGAGCCTACTAAGCTCTGTCTATAAACTTTTCACGAAAATCATCACCAACCAGATCACTAAAATACTGGATAAAAACCAACCACGAGAACAGGCTGGATTTAGAAGGAACGACTCAACCATGGACCATCTCCATTCAATAAATTAGCTGAAAGAGAAAGCAGCTGAATACAAAATGCCACTCGCTGTTGCATTTATAGACTTCAAGAGGACTGGGAGAATAGAGGAATCAAAATAGCCGACGAGTATCTGAGTAACCTCAGATTTGCAGATGACATTGCTTTTTCGAAGAGAACTTACATGACCTTCAACTAATGCTAGATGAACTGAATGAAGGAAGCAAGACAGTTGGTCTAAACATGAACTTCAGTAAAACAAAAATCATGTGCTACGATCACATTGAGAATAAGGAGATTACTGTCAAAATCGAAGATGCAAAACTAGGAAAAGTGCACCACTACATTTACTTAGGGCAACAGATCTCTATGAAACCCACAAAACAGGAAGAGATCAAGCGAAGAATCACCTTCGAATGGTAAGCCTTCGGCAGAGCAAGCTCAACCCTCAAGAACAAGACAATCCCAATAATCCTAAAAAGAGGAGTATACAACCAATGCCTTCTCCTGATAGTCACTTATGGGGCTGAAACATGAAACGTAACCAAGAGAGTCTCTTTCCTATCTATTCTGTGATCCACAGGCACGGCCATGTCCATTATTTGGCAGGTTCTCCTTTTTTCGTCCAGGTCTGGTCTTTTCGCTTGAATGGGGTTGTCAGTTTGGATGTCAAAGTCCCTCCGGTTTGTGCTGGTACCACTTTTCTGCATGGTTGAATCCCATTCGTTTGCTCAGTTTCCAGTGTATTACTATTGCTAACTTATCGTGTCTGGTCTATACTCCTGGGTTAGTTTACTAAATTCACTTATTATGTACTTTAGGGTTTCATTACTTTTTCTGCAGGGGCTGTTTGTTTGTGTTCCGTCGATTTTTGCTTTGATATAGTTTGTCCTGATGCATTTGCTTTGGGTTGCCATGATGATCTATTCTCTCTTCAGGTTTCTTTTGCGTAGCCATGTCCATGATTTCTTGTCTGTTACATTCTGTGTGGTCATGGCATGCCTGTTCCGCCATGATAAACAAAAATGCGCAGCCGGAAATACCCTCCGTTTTCAAAGGGGCCGGGGGGAGAATCTTCCGACTCATAATACAGAAACAAAACAAAAGTTGTTGGATAGAGCACCTTTGGGGCTATATTTTGATATCACAGAAGGGTTTTTTATCATATTGGAACACATGGAACTTTTGGATTGAAGTTTTTAAATTGATTTTTCAGATATTTTGACAGTGTAAATTCCCTTGAATTGTATACGAAATCGAGGATTGATTTCTCTATTGACTCCAGATTTAATGGTTTAATGGCAATATTCAATGGGGGAGCACTCCCACCCCCAACATTATTTAGGGGTAATTCGTTGCGTGCAGAGTGAGTGTTGGCTGTTGTATAAACATTGGATTGAAAAAAAATCATTTTAGATCTACTGATGAAAAATACGACTTTCAGAATTGGACATATTTTATCATGGCATGCATTTGGGCCAGCCCCGCAACACGTGCACTCTTTTGCTAAACTACTGAGATTCTTTTTTCAAATTTTAGTTTTACTTTTGTTTTGTTAAAATGCTCATTGTGGTGGACAAATTGCAGTCAGAAGTCGAAGAGTATTATGAACATGTTGCAATCAATCGTATTGGAAACATATCCGATACTTGATATTAATGGACGTCAAAACATAACTGAATAACTTGAATGCATTTCCAGCAATCAAGAAGAGTCAATTTTTTAAATTTTCCTTGTGGCACCAAACATGGGAACTTTGTGCCCCTCCGCTTTTGAAACTGCATCGCGAACTCTGACACTACGGTATTACTCATCAGTATGGAGTTTGTTATACTTTCAAATAGAGCTAAAATAAAGTTCCTCGTCATTTTTCATCAGAGATACTGGGGTGATTGGGGTGCCTCAATTGTTTTCACATTTAATGCTCTGCAAACTTTTCACTAAAATCACCACCAACCGGATCACTAAAACACTAGATAAGAACCAACCACATGAGCAGGCTGGATTTAGAAGTAACGACTCGATCATGGACCATCTCCATTCAATAAATTAGCTGAAAGAAAAAGCAGCTGAATATAAAATGCCGCTTGCTGTAGCATTTATGGACTTCAAGAAGGTATTTGACTCTGGAGAAATCCCCATGGCCATAAAGGCTATCACTCTACAAAGTCTTGACCCTGTATACGTCAAAGTACTGCAACATAAAAACAATCACGGCAACTCCTTTATCAGGCTAGATAAAGACTGAACCCTCCCAACTCTGAAAAGGAGTAAGACAAGGCGATACTAGCTCACCCAAACTCTTCACAGCCTACATCGAGATGATCTTCCTGGACTGGGAAAATAGAGGAACTAAAATAGACGACGAGTATCTGAGTAACCTCAGATTTGCAGATGACATTGCTTTTTCGAAGAGAACTTACATAACCTTCAACTAATGCTAGATGAACTGAATGAAGGAAGCAAGACAGTTGGTCTAAACATGAACTTTAGTAAAACAAAAATTATGTACAACGATCACATTGAGGATAACGATATAACTGTCAAAATCGAAGATGTAAAACTGGGAAAAGTACACCACTACATTTACCTAGGGCAACAGATCTCTATGAAACCCACAAAACAGGAAGAGATCAAGCGAAGAATCACCTTCGAATGGCAAGCTTTTGGCAGAGCAAGAACAAGACAATCCCAATAATCCTAAAAAGAAGAGTATACAACCAATGCCTTCTCCTGATAGTCACTTATGGAGATGAAACATGAAATGTAACCAAGAGACAGGCCTGCATACCGAGAAGCATACAACGTGCACACTAGAAAATCATACTCAACCTGACAGAGCTCTCAAGACAGCACAGTATATCTGGGGGAAAACAGGAGTCTAAGACGTTATTGAATCCGAGGACGCAATGCGTGAAATATTTAACAAAGAAAACTGAAAATTTGCTATAGCAAACTTCCCCCCAAAATCATAAAAAGCATAACAATCCAGTAATAAGGAATAATAATATTAGAGAAAATATATAGAAAAACAGACTTATAGCAACAGATGCCCTTTTCAAAACAAATGTCTTGAATCGAATTTTGTATATCAAGCTAAAATATCAATCGTAGAAAAAAAACCTTAGAAATTAAATATTACATAGGAACATCAAAAACATCCTTTATGTCAAGACTAGCCAATCATTCATCCTCTTTTTCAAACGAAAAATTCAATAATAATACATCACTATCCACCCATTTCTGAGCCTGTAGAAATAGCAATCTTACACCCACAGTAAAATTGAAAATGTTAGAACAAGCACATACATGCCAGGATATTTGAACCCCATACAACCTATGGAATTAAGGAATTAGAAATTGTCACATTCATTAAAAAGACAAACTTACTAAATAGGAAAAAAATAAAATAGTGTTATAAACATACATTTTGCCTATTTTTTCGTATGTCTTCATTCGACACTGTGTTCAGTAAACCACCATCTTCATATTGTTACCATCTAATTTTACATATATGAAGGTGATCTGGGAAAAAAATTGATGTTTTGTTGAGGTTCCTTGTAGAGTTATGATTTTTCAATGCATACGAGTTGTGCTGCGTACACGAAACCGTTATTAATGATAGGAATGAGTGCTTCATCCAACATAATGTGGGCGTCATATGATGTTGGCTTGGAGGAAAACTGTTCAAGGCCTACTTTGGAGTGTGAGACCAGTATTTAGACCTCACCCACCATTTCTCGCGGCACCTGGGCCTACACTATATCAATCGACTTTATCCATACGTGGTCATGCTGTATGCGATGGACTCCTGTTGGAGCCCATCTGTTATCGTCCACGATGTGCCAACCTGACTGAAAACCTAATGGAATTTAAAGTTCTGCAGCTTCTTCAAGGAATTCTCTTGCCAACGAGCAGTTTATTCCAGACTGCTATTTCTCGATGAGGGTTTCTTCAACTGCCCCAAGAAGTTTAGCTCAAGACGATAGATCACTGCAGTAAGAAAGTCAAGTTCACATTTGTGCAGGCCAAACTGAATATTAACTCATCTAATTCATTAATTTAATTGCTATGGCATACTTCATATATTGCGTTGGAAAAAAAACTAAAAGTTGACATTGTAGTAATGCTTGAATCATTTCCTCTTATCCCACTGGAGCTGTCTATGTACCAGGAACAGAGTAGCCTCACTCTCCTAGATGCTGGATATGTCAATCAATCACGAAGAACTAATGCGCTAACAACGCTCACCTGTTCTAAATGCACTACCACCCACCACATGGCTGCTTTGCCAAGACAAACGAGACTGCCATCCTTCACTCTTTGCTCCAGGACAGGGATGAGAAGGGGACCTACCCCAAGAATGTACTCTTCATACAAAATGGCAACGCTCTTTTCCATATGATGACCAACCTCACACTAAACTGTCGGGGATCTGTATGCAGCTCTTGGAACAAGTCATTGCCAAATACATTTTATCTTCTCTGCGGATTGCTATCGTGGATTCTATCTACAATCAGGAGACATTCAAAGATGGCTCCACCGAGGAGTACATCATCAATTGTCCACACACCTACAATGCCTTCCTTTGCAGAACCTAAACAAGAATCATCGATGTGTCCTGCTTCGCAAGAAGGGGTGGTGAAGCAGGTTCTCGTTGCATCTAATAGGTGGAATTTTGAAAATCCTTTCCGACTTGCCATTGATTGAAATTATGAACTCATACGAAACACTGCTGGATAATCTGTTCGTTGACAAGATAAAGATGTATTCCTTGATAAAGTTCGAAAGAATTCCATAAAGCTTCCTGACAGATTGGCACATTATGGCTAGCGATAAATGAGCACCAACAGAAGATGGATTCTTCCACGTACGTTATGCATTAGGCTACACCCAGACAAAGTTGGCTGGTGTTGTACGGCAAAATATACTGAAAAAAATGGTGGGTGCAGACATGATACTTGAATCACACTCGAAAATAGACTTCACACGTCTTCCTCCCCAAAGTATGTAACATGCCCCATGCACTGAGAGCCAACTTCAGAGTCACCTGCATTTCGAGAGCAAGTCAATCAATATTCGATAGAACTAAACCCTGTGATTAGGGAGGTGGATGAAGTAGGGGTCATCTGGACACCTGGAACCCATCCCCTCCCACTCATGTTGAGGCATTGGCCTAGAAAACAAAGTTAAAGGGGTAAGAAGCTCTTGAGGATGAGGAAGCTGATTACGTAGACAAGAACTCAGGGACTGTGAATGATGATGATGAAGAGTAAGTGTAAGAAGGTGGAGAAGATTAACAAAATAGCCCATTGCTATTTGAGTTTCTAATGGATTGTATGACGTCTTGGACTCCTGTTTTATCCCTGATATACTGTGCTGTCTCGAGAGCTCTCTGTCAGGTTGAGCATGATTTTCTAGAGTGCACATAGTATGCTTCTCGGTCTACAGGCCTGTCTCTTGCAGTAATTAAGCGCACTGGCGATTTTAGTCAGTCGTTGAATTATTTTGCAAAGTTCATTCATGTTGCTATCGTCGTTGTTCTGTTTTAGTTCGAGCTAGGAGATTCGGATGAGCTCTTTTCCACGTCAAGTGGTTGCTGTTTCCTACGTTATTCTTTGGTGTTTATTTGAATAGTTTCATCGACTTCATACTTGCATGAATGAAATACCTTACAAGAGGTGACATTTTCTTCTCATCACATGAGTTTATATGCCATAAATGATGTATGTACTATGTAACATGTAACAACTAAAGCTGTGATTTGTCATCAATTGCAATTTTATGACTTATTCTGGGCGGTTGAAATCGCAGTAGCATTAAATATTCAAGGAGGAAAATATGTTCGTACTTATTTTAACACAGTAAAAGAGATTCGTACTTTCTTAACAAAAACACAGTATATTTAAGAAACAAATAACTCCTTCAATAGCTTCCATGACAATAACGATCGTATTGCAACAAGACCTATTGTGGATTTTTACAGACGCATCACATTTACTATTTTTCTTTAGAAAAAATCACATAAATAAAATTGGACGACATCCGGTACACATAGCCACAAGCTCCGTCTGAATTTCCGGTCGCTGTCACATTGCTCTGAGGAGTCACCAGAAATTAATTTCAAGTGCTAAGAATGGGAATAGGTTGCGATGAAAATGTCGAGAGGTGTTTTGTTAAAGGACTAATTGTTTGCAAACAGACTTCGAAGAAGATAAGGGAATGCATATTAGGAATTAGATTAAATGACTGACTCATCAAATTTTGTCCAATACTTTTATTTCAGTTATCCGCTCCTGCACGCAAATGTGGAAAAAAACTACCATCCCATATACGTACAAACACACATGCACATACATACATACATACAAACATATGTCTTATGAAATCAATCACGTTGGAATGTACATAAACAATTTCACTTCAGAAGCATTTTTATTTGTAGATCTAAATAATATTCGGGGTATGTCAGGAAAGTATTCAGCCATTTAATATGAACGATAAAATAGCCGAATGAGGTCAATGTCCCTCTCCAAATATTCCCTTTGGAACCTCCCTCATTCATCCTAGCATCCATGGCACTCAAGAAAACATTGAAAAGTCCTTTTTTTGAGATTGCCATCGGCTACCTCGTTGCATTTTCTTTGATCCCATCCAGTCTGAAATCTCTTTGGAGAAAAGCCAGAAATCACAGGGAGCCAAATCTGGACTGACTGGCTCGGGCGATGCAATAATTTCCCAAACACGCTGGAGACTTGGAGAATGGACTGACTCGGTCAGTGTAAATGTGACGGTTATACAGTACAGGATCTCACTGAATTATGTCTCGCTGCTGTCTGAGTAATCTGTTAGGGGAGTATCTGTCCATGAATGCATATTGGGGTCCTCTCTGATTGGTTGCAAAGTTTCAAAAAGACTGCACAACCAGTTCTCGAGTTATTTAAAAGTGACTTGATACTTTGTATATGTAAGATGTAAGAAGCTTCTGTGATCTGGATAACGCTGTATGTTCTTGCTTGTTTAAGTGAAATTATAGCTGAGGGTAATAAATTGAAAATTCTGGTGTGCAGAAATTGATCAAAGGATATGACGAGAGAATTAAGTTGGGACGTCGATCAGATGCTACAAAAAACTGCAAGTGATACAATTCTTATATTATTTATAATTGTTAGACCAATTCAAACCATTTCCCATCTCTCAGAGAGACAGACAATGGACAAATAACATGTTAGATGTTTGTTCTCCACGCGACCTCTGTGGTTTTAACATTGTGTGTGTATTTCCATTATTTCAGCTCTTACATTTCACATTTGTAGCTGACTTACCAAGAATTACCCATAGTAACGATGGCAACGCAACAGGTACTTGATTTGGGTAGAATTAACACATCAAGAGTTTGATTTGGTGGCATGCAAAAAACATTTTGATATGTTGCCGTGGCTCAGCATACATCTTTTCATTTTCTATCATAAATTTCTCACTTCCTATCATTTCTTATCAATTATTTTTACCAACATTATTATTCTTCCATTGCTTTGATTACACTTCTCTGTGTTCGTCTTTTAACTTGCAAGGATTGTATGCAAATGCAATTTTGTAAGCAGCAACGGAATTTTGCCAAGATTTATTTGATTTGGAGCTAACGTGTGAAAATACTAGCTGCCAGATATTTCATATCTTTTCAAAAATGTTTCACTTATAGTCCTGTGTTTGAGTAGGTTTCTGTAGGAAAGATTGAGTATGGAGAATGTTTTTCAGAAATGCATGGTAGATATCTAGTAAGTGTTTTGATTAGTCTTAGGATATCCAATCTATTTCAAGAAGTTGTGGACTTTATTCTTGTCAGAGATTCAACATTCACCACGAACTTCCTTGGACGCAAACCCACGGCTAAAATGATACTTTTTCATAGAGTAGCTTATTCGGATCATAGACTAGTCAGGGTCCGAATAAGCATAAGCAAGGCTAAACTTAGGATGACTGGTTATAGGAAATTCAAAACATTCTTACAGGGTGTGACATTTTTTTAGGACCACATCACTAAGATAATGCAGGAATTGACGAGTCTGTCCTTAGAGCGGGCGGTCTGTAGTAAGGATGCAGGTGAAGTAGCCATAGCTAGGGCAGAGCTTGCCCCCTTACTTAACAAGAAGGATCCAGCCTTAGTAGTTAAAGCTAAATTATAAAGAATGTCTCCTGAGACAATGAATATGGCAGCGGATCTGCGAGCAGAAGAAATTCAGAATGCTGGAAGCCGGATTATCGCTAATCACCGAATGGCCGACTAATGACCACAAACAAGGGCATCTGTTAGGTATTTTGGACTAATTTACTATTTACCAGAGTGACTGGTTTAAGCTCAGTTCAACACCTATTTGGCTGACTTCCCTTGCCTTGAGGCGACCTAAGCTGATAGGTGCGATCGGGCCCATAACAGAAGAGGAAATCCAAGAACCGCTTGAGAACGTTGGAACAAAGAAGACTGAGGATTGATGGCTTAGCCTACAAATTGTACTTGAGACTGCCGCCCACATTTGTTCACTTGCTATCGCTGATTTTCAACCACTGGTTCAAACAGGGGAATATTCGCTAATTAAACTGCTGCGCAAAAATAAAGATGGGGGAGATAAGATAGATAACTTCAGGCCCATAAGAAACGAACTTGAAGCTTTTGGCAAAATTCCTGTCAAACTGCTCCCAGACTGTGCTGGATAAGTCTGATTGGCCCTGTGCAGACCTATTCTATGAAGGGGAGGACTATCAATTTAACCCGCATTTGGTACGCACCGTTATTGAAAAAGTCACCGATGTAGCCGTGCTGATCAAATTAGATCGGTCAAAAACATTTGATAGGGTCAACCATCTTTTTTTTGCTGGAGGTACTTGACTGGGTTGAGGCAACAATTAATCTGTAGTCTCGAAGGGGTCTCCCCTTGAAAGAGAGAGTATTTCAAACATCTACCCCTCATCTTTTCAGTACTTTCACTCCCGTCTACTGATCAATTTCGGTTAGAGCATGACTCTTTTGAGATCACAGGCACCCTATGGTACGTTGTAAGGTCTGTCAGTGATTTAAAAGAGTCTATCGAGTATCCCTTCTTTTACTGCAGTGTCTTACACCCGTTAGGTATGTTGATTGAAGGTTACATAGTTGGCATCCTGCGCATACCTGTCTTGGCCTTCGATGCAAGTGCCGTAATAATGTGGTGCCGTCACTTCTGTGCATACTTGGTATTTTGAGAGTCTTAGTGTAAACGACACGTCAGATGGAATGTACAACTGATCGCTGACTTTAAGCGTCAGTATATATCAGATTGGGGAGGAAGATGCTCCCTTCGTTGAGATTTAGCCAAAGTGAGAATGGTGTGAATATTCTGCACGAATGGAGCTAACACAGAGGTATCTTGAAGATACAAAAATCTTGAGAAGAGGAAAAAACATCCCAGCCCAGCACAAGTTAACGTCGACTAGTGTTGTTTTCATGTGTTTAAATAGTTCAACTTGGCTAAGATGGAAATGAAAATGAGTGTCGGCCTCTTTTTTGAGCCCCCTCTCTTTATTTCTCACGCCCATGTCCACCGTAGATGACAGAAGGTCGAGTTCTCGGGGGGGGGGGGGGTTAGAATATTACGGAATTTTCCTTCTCTGTGTCTACTTCCACTTTGTTAACTTGCTTTTCTGCCATATTTAGACCATTGGGAAGCCCGTACTTACAATTTTATCTGTAAATACATCAATGGGGAATTTTTTGAATGTAGATATATATCATCTTTCTTTTGTCCTCTCGCAACATGGACCAGTAAATATTGGAATAAACTTTTCATTAAGAAACTATGGTATTTTGGTGAATGTAGAATGAGAGAAATATCCACTATAAATATTTTGTTACAGAGGAAAATACTGAGGTTTGATGGATCAGCAAATGAGTCAAGCTAAATTGATGATAAGAAGGAGAAGACCAACACATCCCCCAGTTTCCTTTTTGACTTTATGTCCCATTTCTCATCATCATCTGCTGAGAATAAATACAATTCTTGGAAAATCATCAGCAGATCAGGACGTCAGGAGGAAAGCCTGAGTAACAGAAGTAAACACTACAAATGAGACCATAACAATATATATACGTATATATATATATATGTGTGTGTGTGTGTGTGTATGTGTGTGTGTATGTGTAATATATATGTACATATATAAATATATATATACATATGCATATATATATATACATATACATACATTATAAACATAAATATACATAAGCATATTTAGGTTTATAATGTATGTATATGTAATTATATATACACGTGTAGATATGGATGTATATATTTGTATGTGAATATATATATATATATATATATATATATATATATATATATATATATATATATATATATATATGTTCATATATATGTATGTGTGTGTACATATATGTGTGTGTGTCTGTGTGCGTCTGTGTGTTGGGTGCGTTACTCCAAACTGAATGCGTGAATTACGGTCACGGAGCTTTCTATGGATATATTCTTTGTTCCATGCCGACCTGTTCACCCCCTGCTTCATGTAGGTGGAACAGGCAATCTCCCATATATATGTAGGTTGACTAGCAGGAGAAAGGAGACGCTTGAGAAATTATCAAGCAGATCAGGATGCCAGAAGGAATGCCCGACTAGCAGAGGTGAACACCACAAATCGACTATAAGCGAAACCAGAACGCTATGCATTCCTGTATAAATATTCCCCATACTCAAACTTTTCTGCAGATCTTTACCTAGGTACTGGACTAATACTGAAATGGGTTGAGTTTGATGTAAGATAATTCAGTGTTGGAGAAAATGTTCAAGTTAGAATCTCTATCGGTTCTGGGTGAACTCTTCTCTGACTTGGCTTCATGACGGTTACGTTGTTGCAAGAAGAAAGAAGTTGAGTAAAATTAGAAGGAAGTAATAGTATAAGTATGAATGCTTATTGTCCTCCAACATCATAAAACAGAGTATATAAACAGAAGTGATATAGGATGCAGGAAGGATTTAACACCGTTTGACCACAAAATGATAGTTGGGGGCAGAAAGACCGAGCACTTTATCTCCAAGTTGGCAACAGCTGTAGTCTTTTTTTCCACGGGCAACAGAAGCAAAGGTATACCAGGAATATGTAAATTACCGATATACATCAATGACACGAAGGGAGAGCAGTGCATGAAATCGTATCCCAATTAAATGCTGGTATCGCTCAGCCCATTTGTCAATGCACTGCACAGCTTACAACGTAATTCATGGAGTTCTGTTGTCGTCGGCTCACAAGAGTAGCTTTATTAACATCCCTACAACGGTTGCTGCACCTCATCTGAATCAGACAATGTTGACAGTGGACCGTTACCAGCACTTTCGCACAGAAACTGCAATAAGCCATAGCAGTAAGGTGTTGTGCAAGCTGCTAGTGGCTCTCTAATGGATGTTTTCCACAGGGGTCTACAAGGACTACTCGTGAAACTAGGGTCTCTCTTCATAGGTATGATATAGACATACACAAGAACTTTTGTACTCCTAGGACAAGGAAAATTCGGCTGACTTCCAAGCACCCTTCAGTCTCCAGCGCTCGACAGATTTAAACCTCATTGAGTATGTATGGGACATATTGCAGACTTCACTAAATTCCTTGCAGCTACAACCAACCTACACAACTCAGTTATGGACAGCTTTAGAACGTGTCTGAACAGATAAAACAACTTCGTCACCTCGTAGACTCCGTGCCACGTCACGTAGCCGTCGTTATTCATTCGAAAGAGGGAGCTATTTGTTATCTGGTAGTTGTTTTTAATCTTTTGGCATTTCAGTTCAGATTTGAGATTCTTGCACCGATAACCTATTTCTGATTATAAAGCCCCTACGAAATAGTATTTTCCCAGTGGTAGGGATTACGTTGGGTTGATTTACATCGACTGAAAAAAAATTATCTAGTTTTCTTTATCTAATTTTCTCCTCCAGTTATATAGCTTTCATTAATTAAATTCTATCATTCAGTTTCTGTTCTGTTTTTTTTTCTCATGCTGATCTGATTTATGCTGACCAACAATAATATTTTCCCTCTGCTTTATTGCTTTCTTCACTGAATTTTCTCCTCCCGCTATATGGCTTCCTTTCAGTTTTCGTTCTGTTTTTCACTGTCATCATTTTGGCAACAGCCACTGGTTGGTTTGGACACCAGGAAGTGGTCTGTTTTTTAATCCTTTAAGGCGTTCTTTAAAAAAACTGTGATATCCAGTTGCTCAGAGTATACCCTCAAACACACGTGCACAATTCGTCGCCCAGCACAGAGACAGAGAGAGATAGAGAGAGATAGAGAGTCAGAGAGAAATGATAGAAATGAACGAATGTATTCATTTCTACTCACTTTAGGATCACGTAGAAAACTGCTTCATTTTTTTCTTTTATATCATTCATTCGATGTATTCTCTCGTTTGGTTAGGTATTGCCACCAACATGCATATATCATGTATTCATGTTGATAATTTAATCCGCCCGCTAAGTCTCTGTTCTATACAGAGTAAAAGAGGGTATGAGTAGATTTAATGTTACCAAGTCCACTGTAGCAGTCAGTTTACTTATATATATATATATATATATATATATATATATATATATATATATATATATATATATATTTACATTCTCATAGCACCGTACATAGTCTTGGATAGTTTTAAATGCGGTTGCATTACCATGTTTACACTGCTCAATACAAATTAAGACCATTTTCCTTCATTTCCAATAAAATTCCACTTCCTCAGAAACTGGAAAAGACTCTAAGATGTTTAATTCAAAAGTAAATTCAGTTTATGCCCCCAGCAATGACAACGTCCGTGTTATCTAACCTTCCACCGACGATGACTAAACCTGAGCACCAATCAGAGGTTGCTTGCAAAAGGTTTTTTTTTGTTTCTTTTTATTTTTACTGCATGTTCATGGTATGTCACCCAGAACGCAGACGACTTCTTTTCAAGTCATAAGTCTAAAATAAAAACCATCTTCACTTAAAATTATAACAGATTTGGTTACTTACTCTGAAAATTAAAAAGTATGAACCACTGACGAATTACCTTTGACAGTCAACCGATTATATGATGGTGGCACAGTGACTCACGAAGAGTTATGAAGAATTGATCTTTCTTCTTTAAATTGCTTTCTTCGTTTAGTTCATCTAGCATTAGTTGGAGGTCGTGTAGGTTCTCTGCAAAAAGGACGATGTCGTCTGCAAATCTTAGGTTGCTCAAATATTGCCGTCTGTTTTGATTCCTTTATTTTCCCAGTCCTGGTTACAGAAGATCATCTCGTGGCAGGCTGTGAAGAGCTTGGGTGGGCTGGTATCGCCTTGTCTTACTCCTTTTCAGAGTTGGGAGGGTTCAGTCTTTATCTAGCCTGATAAAGGAGTTGCTGTGATTATATATATGTTGCAGTACTTTGACGTATACAAGGTCACAACACGTTGTAGAGTGATAGCCTTCATGATCATGGGAATTTTTACTGAGTCGAATGCCTTCTTGAAGTCTATAAATGCTACAGCGAGTGGCATTTTATATTCAGCTGCTTTTTCTTTCAGCTGGTTCACTGAACAGAGATGGTTCATGGTCGAGTAGCTTCTTGTAAATCCAGCCTGTTCTCGTGGTTGGTTTTTATCCAGTATTTTAGTGATCTGGTTGGTGATGATTTTTGTGAAAAGTTTGTAGTTGCAGTTGAGTAGACTTGTGGGCCTGTAGTTGTTGAGGTCTTTAGGGTTTCTTTTTTTTATGCAGAAGCATTAAGATGGCCACGTTTCAGTCTTCAGGGACTCTACTCTGTTTCAGACACGAGTTGAACAGATTAGCTCGTTTTTCATTGACGATCTTACCAGCTTCTTTGAGTAGATCGATGGTGATGTTATCTGGTCCAGGTGCTTTTCCCTTTTTTGTTTGTTTGATAGCTTGTTTTAACTCCTACGTTGTAACCTCTGGGAAGTCCTCGAACTGATTGTCAGCGTCTTGCGTATCCTGATCGTTGCTTAGTTGCCCATGTCTTGAAGAGTAGAGTTTTTCTCTAAGCTTCATAAATTCTTTAATTTGTCTCAGGTTCTTTTCTCGGGACCTTGCCACTCTAACCAAATATCGGAGGAAAGTATTGGTGGTTCAAGTATCAAAAATGTTTAAATTTCACATATAATGGTTGAAGCATTTAAAATTTATGTTTGAGCTCGGATGAAAAAAAACTTCAGGTCTGAACAAATCTTCTTTTTATTGTGAATGTATTCGTGGTAGAATAAAAGCAGTGAGCCTTTGTTAACTTTAAGCGCTTTTTGCTTGACCTTTCAAAACTGTAAACATTTTTCAAATCGGCCAGACACAATAGAGTACAATTATGCTTTTAGTCTGTCTCAGCTTAATAAATGTAAGCATAAAATATACGATCACAAGAAACATAATCACATCGGGGGCCTAGAAATATGAGTTTTCTCTTTTCCATTGTAACTCAATATTTTCCTTTATTTCATAAAAAAGGATGTTGTGGAATATTTCTAGGGAAATAAAAACTTGTGACAAGTGATTTGAAATTCAACAAGAGAATGTTTAAAAATTCACTTGGAATAGTCATAGAAAATAGGCATGTAATCGAACTCGTAAGAATTGAATTGTTCAAACTGTCAATATATTTGAAGAATTCCTACCACCATAATCTTAGTATACAGAAATTCTGCCTGCAAGTTTTTGATTGGTAGGATTCCAATCTACCTGTACATGACTGGGAATATTTGTGAATTGTGAGTTAGAGGAAAAAACATGTTTGTTGGATATTCACCAAACAACGAATTGGTAAATGACTTTAGACTTGAGTTTGAAACAGGATTGTGAATCATTGCGACGTAACGAAAGTTCTGAATAGAAAAAAAAAGTTTGCAATAAATTATCTACAGAAATTTCATAGTTTGCTAGTTGAATCCGAAAAGGAATCAAAAAGTTTCGCAAGATTTCAGGTAACACACTGTGAATGTAAAAAGATGTGTTGTAGGAAATTTCAAAAGAAAATTGATATCGTTGAAATATTTTACCGAGTGAAAAGAATAAAAAAACTGCGCTTCTTTTTTTCTCAAATAGGTGGAGCACATAAACATATGACCTCACGACCTGACTTTGATTTAGCAGTAAACATTTATTTTGTTCACAGAATTTTATAATAATCAAAGAGTTAATTGATAACTTTGAAATGGCAAGTCTACATAACAATACCTCATTTTCAAAGTTGGCAATGGGATACGGATCTCTTTGATAACGGCCAAGTCCTCCAGGGTTCCACTATACAGTCTAAAGATTTAATGAGATTTAATGTTTATCACAGAAAGTTGAGGAAGTGAAGAAATTTTAATTTGAAAAACCTTGAAAAAATATTTTTGCAAGGTGCTGGGCTTATTTTGAAGAATGCCCGTCACATCCTTTGTATCAAGGAGAACAGCTTGACCCGAAACAATGTGAATGAAGCAGAAGATGCATCGGCCTCAGTTTTTGCAGTAAAACCAGATCTTTTATTTGTCAGGAAGAAATGAAGTAACGGAGAAATAGTAGAGGAAGAAAAGGTTTTCAAAATTATGTGCTTCAGCGAGAAATCCAATGGTATGTTAAAAATCCATTGGAAATTATTGTAGTAGGTTGCTGTGGAAGTAAACGAATTTCTTCTAAGACTTTTACACTTCATGGAGATAGAAGTATTATTGTTGAGTTCTATCGGAGAGGAAAATAGTTTCTTCTGTAGGGTGATTTTTGTTGATCACAGAGTTGACAAATACCTCCTTCACATGATCTGAATAAATGTGGTGTTAGTGTTTTGAGTGCGCATGTAGTGTGAGTCCAGATTAAGACGGCTTCCACAATGAGCAGTGGAAGTTTGTCTATTGAAAAAGCAGGCGTGAGACAACTGCGCATGAAGATGATTATCACTCTTAGTGAGTGAAAATCCGATCTGGTGGAGTCTCAGTGAGCAGTGACTGGGAATGGCAGTATTTTATGGACTTTCACTCTCCCCAGCCAGGCAGCCTGCCTCGAGATGATCTTCCGAAACATGGACTGGGAAAATAGAGGAATCAAGATAGACGGCGAATATTTGAGTAACCTTAGATTTGCAGACGAAAATGAGGAAAGGAAAAAATTCGGCCAACATATGAACTGCAGTAAAACGAAAATCATGTGCAACAATCATGTTGAGAAAATGTGTTTAGTTGGTCTTAATTGACCAAAATAATAAGGGATAAATCGTCATACGACTGTTCCCCCACTACGTCTGTGCTTTGCCAGTCTCTGCTGATTTTTATTCTTTGTTTATTATAAGCAAGCTAATTTTTGCTTTTTTCCACTGAGGTTTGCTCAATTCACGAAAGCCTCAAACAAAGGACCATTAAAAAGACCCTACAGACAAGCTGCGAACCAATCATCAATGGGAGAGAGAATAATTCTAGCTGCAAAAACAATTTAATCAATAATTTTAAGTTTATTGTTCTATAGCTTTTAAAAATGCGAATAATGTTCATAGAAGTGCTTTGATAAAGAAGCGTGAAATACAAGGAGAAGTACAAATGTAAGATGTACGACAGTTTCAAATGACAAACAAAGCGATTTTCATTCTAATCAAATCTGAAGGCAACTTCGGTGGAGTGTTTATCTGAATGTCTCAAATTTGCAAAATGATGTGTGAGTTACTTTGAGTAGTCAACATTAATGCGTAGTCAAATTATTTTTTTTATCCTCTCTTGTTTTGTTTTTGCTCAGCATCCTATTTACTACTTTTATAACTCTATCCTATAATATTTTCCTATTTATTCTTTCCTGCAAATCGCTTTATTCGTTTTTTTTTTCAAATAGATAAAGAAAAATTGTTCTGATTCTATTTTTCTTGGTTCTTTTATTTTCTTCCCATTTTCTCTACTTATCCAGTTTCTTGAAAGTTAGGGTCAAACGCCGGGATAATCTAGTGATACTAAAAGTTACAGTTATTACATTAGCCATTTATTTAGCAAAGAATATATAACATTAAATCATGATAGGCTATCAATATCTAGATTTAAAAAAAACGTAGCTTTGGTTTTACGCTTTCATCTGACATTTTTGATTTTGTAAATGTGCTTTGTTTTTTTAATTGCTGCAAAACATGATTCTTAAAATACAAGGTCAATGTGTAAATATATAGATATGTGCAGGTATATTCTTGTCCATTCTCATAGCTTTCTTCCTTCTGTTCCCCCAAATTCTTATCCCACCCTATCTCCATCTGATTTTCACCTACTTGAATCTTGGTTGAAATTATAAGAAGCATTTCTTTGACTAGCATCACACTGCTTTTGATAAAATCGGTTAAAATAGTGCTTCGCCTGTTTGTGAAATGATTGGAAGATTTGAATAAATCTTGAAAAAGCATGAACATTTCACCAGTTCATTATGTGAACGTATAACAAATTTTGTCTTTACTTTTGACTTATTTTCTTGTTTGCTTTCATAGGAATGGAAACGAACTATGCTTGTTAGATCGTCTGCTAACCGTAAAAGCTCTCATAGCTCAATCAGTAGAGCAGTCGAATGGAATCTTGCCTGGAAGCTATTCTTTATTTCCAATCTGCACCGTTTACTCACTGCCGTAGACAAACAGTCTGAGTAGTTGTCATGAAAAGCAACAACATAAAAATGAAAGAAAATACTAGTCAACGAGGCAAACCTAAATCATTCACTTTAATATAATATGTAACCTGTCTTCAGGCCTTATTCTTCCTGCTACAAAAAATTCATTCAACTTTCAGATGCAGATTGCTATGCGTGTTCAATAATGCATTTTTAGATGTAATCAGAAAATCTTTTACATTAATTGTGTGCTTTCTAGAATAGTGACACATACATCAGTAAAGTTGAACGATCTTCTTCTAACCCAGTACCAAAGACAAACCCGATAGTCTCTAGCCCACAAAATTTGTTCTACCAAGTATTTTGTTATGAGTGCATACTTTTGATCAAACAGTTATGTCATTTGGAAGTGAAATGAGTTTATACATATGAGTATGAACATGTATTGGCTTATCGACGATTCTTACAGTAACAAATACAGAATGATAGTCTAGTATACGTTGAAATATTATCTCCTCCATCGGTATGTATTCAAACATTACTTTGTTTACATGCATATATAAAATGCAGCACTTGTAGCCACACTATTAACTAGTAACAATTTTGATTTCATACGTGTATGCTGAAAATAGATTGATTAATTGAAATTTCATACATTCAATTAACACTAACAACCTCCCTCCTAATGCCTACGCATATATATATATATATATATATATATATATATATATATATATATATATATATATATATATATATATATATATATATATATATATATATGTGTGTGTGTGTGTGTGTGTGTGTATCTGGAAATCATGCAGTTTTTCTACTCTTTTGATGCACTAAATATTTCATCCTCATAGAAACCTTTGTACGTTGGCGTGTACATGAAAAAGAATGGGGGATTTTTTCCGCAGTCGGGCAGAACATACTAACTACCCGGCGACTGTCTCAGACGCTGTCCCATTTTTTTCTCTTGTGGGATACGAGATAAGAGTAATGGACGAGAACAAGTATTTATAGGGACTTTAGAGCAGCATTTTCTACGAGGACCATGTGTCATTGCACTGGGAACAACTCATATGAGTAAAGAAAGGGATTCTGAGGTCTGTAGTTCTCAGCTTATGTATGTAACGTACTTTTCTCTCACTCCCGTTTTTACTGCGATCTTTTGTTTCTCATGGTGTCTTAGGAAAGAACACTCTTATTTCCGAGCGGAAAAGGAAAATGCTGATTATACAAAACGGTTTGCTGGAAAAGAGTCCCACGTCTATTGCAATTCGAAAAGGACAAGAAAAGAGGACAATTATATTTGATCCCTTGATGCAACTCTCAAGCTCGCACACAAATGGACACAAATGTAGACGCATTTTTTTTTCAAATTAAACCTTTCTGCATGTGTCTCTATTTATTTACTGTCCGACCAAAGCAAAATATGACACAAGGTCAGGCCTAACGTGGGGGAAATAGGAGATACCCTTCCCCAAATAGCTCCAGCCGACGTGACTTTGATTGCTAAGCGACCGTACAAGCTAAAACACCCTCCACCACGAAAGCGTCTACTTTGGGACCTGCTCCTTTAAGTGCAATGGAGCAGTGCTGCCACAGGGCAACAGATCCCCCTCAGCTGGGCCGAGTAATAATAGGAGAGCCAAAGGACGAGTCCAAAGGTTCCCCAATGCGCGTAGCAAAGTGCAGCCTCAGTAAAACCTCATTGGCTAACGCTTGCACAGATGCACTGGGTCTTTGTGCTCAACCACGGCACAAACTCCGGCCCATTCGGCAGGTAAATGTCAGTACTTGCGCCTCGGGCTCTGCCGTGGAACAGATACTACTCTGGGTGAGCTGGTATCGCCTTGTCTTACTTCTTTTTTGGAGTTGGAAGGGTTCAGAGTCTTTATATAGCCTGATAAAGGAGTTGCCGTGATTGTTTTTATGTTGCAGTACTTTGACGTATACAAGTAGAGTAATAGCCTTTATGACCATGGGGATTTCTACAGAGTCGAATGCCTTCTTGAAGTCGCACAAATAGTATGCATTCTTCCATTGCAGTATGATAACATCATGACGAGACCCCTCCCCTAAAAATCGTGCTTTTGAAAAATTACTTCTTATATGTAATAAAGATAAATAACCAAACGCATAGGTTCGTGTGAGAGACGAAAAAGGTCAAGTTCAGTAGTATAGTTGAATAGTAAAAAATCTTGGGTGAATGTTTTCTTAATGGAGTGAAAATAGATAACCGAAATACATTGAAGCCACGATTTCACACAGTGGCTCGAAAGAGAGGGTCCAGTTAAGCAGCATAGTTACATTGCAAATAGAATCCTCTACAACTGTCCCATAATCAGATTCTGGAAAAATTATTATCATGTAAAAAAAGAATTTACAAAAAATAGTGTCGTCAGAATCTGAAATCTGCAGCCCACTATTATCTATGGTGGATTTTTTGCTTATGGTGTGGAAAACAATTTGCTGAAAAAAGCTTTCGGAGTGCGTCAAGAAAGAGAGATTCTGTAGCTTTTCATGGACAAGAAAACCAATTGAGGTGAGGGGGTTGTCGTCAAAGGCGAAAGTTCGTTAAACCCGATTGTTGCCCAATGTTCGGTAAATAAGACGTATTTGGAAGTTCGTTGGCAACTCCGAGTAGAAGCCATGGCATAACAAGAAAAGCACAGAACAAAAAATGCGTAGAGGCAAACGAATGTTCATTGAGACTAGGCTTGGAATCTGTTAACATCTATGAGCGTATCAGAATTCTTTCACATTTACCTTTCCCATATCAGTCTCACCACAAGCTCGATCAGTGATTGGTTCTCGTCGTTTGATGAATAAAAGAAAGTTTGGTTCCTTATAGGAAGATGTGCCTGGTGATGAGAAAAATGAGTCACACTGATGCTAAAGGAAACGATTCGTTGCGACGAAAGCTTTTCCGTCCTATTCATATTCATTGCCGTTTTCATTTCAATTCTAATCTAAATTAACAATTCTCTAAATACTAAACGCACAATCAATTTATTAAAAAACAACAACAAAGCAAACGATGATATATTCTTATACAGAACAATATAATAATAGAAATACAGAACTCGATACGCGACTTTATTTATTTGTAGCTGTTTAGGACTTGAGGTTAAGGGTGACTAACTCTAATATCGACTGTTTTTCTCAGCTAAGAGTAGAAAGAATGGATGTATTCTGCTTGATGAAAAACGGTGCAATATTAATTAAAAGATACTAAGAGACAGGATGGCTTTCTATTTTAAAGAAAGTAGCTGAAAACAGTGAAGTCTATACGTTCTAAATAATTACAATAGCGCAAATCGTATAAAAACTGCCAAAAACGAGACAAAAAAAGTAATAACATCAAAATATATGTCTTTAAAAAAATAGTACTAAGATGGATGGCAGATGTTCGTCACCAGTGTTGCGCCGGAAGTTGCTTTCATTGAATTGCAATGGATAAATTCTCGACAGACACACGTGTGCAAGCGAAACAAGAAAAAAATTAAAAGGAGATTAACAAAGACTTATCTACAACCAGAGAACATAATATTGAGAAGTACAGGAAGAAAAAGTTAATAAGGAAAATAAACTTTCGGGAAAAATCTAACAAGAAGTATAAGAAATGGAAAATGAGGTTCGAGAAGTATATGAAAAATACTAAGTAATATGGAGAAACAGAAACTAAAAAGCTGTAAAATGAGAAGATTCAGTACGAAGAGAACAGAAAAGTGTAAAAAGGTGGGGCAAAAGTATTTACGTTTACATAGACAAAATAAACGAGGAAAATGGAGAATGATATTGTTGAAGGATATTGTTGAAGAGATGACAAAAAGACGGTGAAGAAATAGGGAACGCACAGAAAAAAGTAGGACAGTAATTTTGTTCACAGAAAGACTATTTGTTATGGCATTGCTTTTACTGTTGTTCCAATTATTTGAACGCTTCTCTTGTTGATAAACTGCAGATGATCAGTTCAAATCAGCCTCATATTATTCCCTCCACACTCGAACCGTCTGCCCGAAAGTGCTGGAAACTTGACTTGTTTGATCGAGAGACACTGCGCCAGTCTTCACGGTCCAATGGCATTGTTCTCTGTCCCAGGTGAGGCACGAGAATCGATGTCATGGTATCAATTATGGCACGAAAGCTGTTATCTGGATCTCTGCATTAACTGCAGCTGTTTGGCTCAATAGCAAGAGCATCGCTACGTTGAAACAGCTGCCGTGGCAGGTTCAATTCCTGCAGCAGACCCGTTTCTATATTTGTTTATTTCATCTTATTAGTTGTTTAAGATGAGTAATACAATAACCCTTTCAAATAAGTTTTTATAAGATATAACGCAATATATATATATATATATATATATATATATATATATATATATATATATATATATATATATATATATATATATATATATATATATATATATATATATATATATATATATATATATATATATATATATATATATATATATGTTAACTTCTGCAGTAACCAGACTAACTTTGCTCCTTTTTTTTGAATTGCGATTCACCATAATCCGTTATTGAAGTGACATTTCCTTAACTTTAGTTGTAGGAACAGGTAACCTGGTTGATGGAAGTGTCTTCTGTCAGGTTTGTTCCAACAATACCAACTAACGCCCTAGCAGGACGATACACGGCAAACACTTAACATTTCCTGAACAAACATTTTCCATTTACCATTATCGCAATGATTCTGATATCACGAAGTCTTCAAACTTAGAATAAAACACAAAAGAATCTATTTTTAGAAGACAAGAACACCATTTTTCTTCTGTCTATGTGAATTTCTTGTCTTACCCATACTCTCTTTTCTGTCCACATATTTCAAAATTTCTCTTTATCACACACACACATACGAGCTCGTACACGAAGAAATATGCAAAGTTATTCTCTCAGTTTTAACACATTTTTCTCATCTTTATTTATTAGGTCCGCTTTCATTGGAAAACAAAGTAATGAATGCATACATTTGAATCGAGAAGTAGCCATGTACTTTTCCCATCCATGTGACTAATTTTTTTTTAAAAGTTTGCAAAGTCTGCAATACCTTATTGTTACAGATATTAGTATATGCAATGTACAAGACTTTGGTATCACGGAACTTGAAGTACATGAGTAACCTCTTCAGAAAAAGACATTCCACTCTTTTATCAGACAAGTGTGTCGACTTGCCATTCACGCAGAACCAGAGATGGAATTTCAATCCTGCCGCACTTGGCTTTTCTATTCATTACATTATCTGCTGCTTTGTATCTTCATTTTCTGGTTGCAACATGATAGAGACACAGCGTGTAAATATTTTTTCAACCTAGTCTATACTCTCGTATTTGCTGCATGTTGGTTGCATTTTCATAACATTCATATCAAAATTATAAAAGAAAAATCTTATTTTTTTTTATCAGAAAATGTATTTCCAGAAATTTGAATTTACATTTCAACTCTCCTCCTTTAGAGCTAAATAATAAACTTTCCAGTTTGATTCAACTTTCACTTTATAAATTTTTAGACGCTTATTCTCTGAGAATAAGAATAGTGCATTTTAAGCGTATGCTGGTGTCTTAGATAGGAACTATGAAACAGATCAAGATTTGAATTCTAATGGATTCAATGAAGTCAATGTAACTTAGCCATTGCTGCTGTTAGATAATTTTCCAACTCGCTATCATACTAACACGTCTTTAGTCGACAGAGGAATGCCAAGGAACTTAGGTCCACTGGTTATATATTTTATTCTTATTTTCAGAGATAAGGTTTCGTAAACGTTCAGTTTTAAACTCGGAAAAAGTGCAGAAAACGATTCCCTTCTGTTTCAGTTTTGTTTTAGATAACAAAAAATATTTTCTTCATAAACGAATGACCGTGCCAGATCGCCCTCTGCTTAGTTCTTGAGAAGAATATAATTTAGTCAAACTGTTTTAACAGAAGTTTCGTAAATTCTGTTAACGGTCTAGTTATGACAACACCGGTCATAAAAAGGGTTGATGTTTCTTACTGAGGCTCAGAATTTATTTATCAAGCACAACATGGAAACTGCAATACAAGCACTTAGACTATGAATTAACAAAGGAAACAAACAGATATGTACACTAACAAAACTTCAAAATAACGCACGTAGCGCAAAAAAAATGAGAACAACAAAGGCGAAATACGAAATAACGAAGATACGAAATAAATAGAGAAATAAATGCACCATGTAGTTTGAACACAATCGTAAAAATTATGAAATATTGTGTACAGACTTGAATGCAAGCTACAAATAACGAGGGCCGGGGGATAGGTACTTCAGTGTCTCATGTTTCCCTACAAATAATTGTCCGACGGAATACAGTTCTTATTCACCGTGTTCACCTGTTGACCAATGTGAAATTTGGGAATGTGAAAAATATTCATCCTCACTGCCAAAATTTTACAGTCTCTCTCTGAGTTACTTCAACTGTTACGGTTTTGATCTATGCAACGTAAAATTCGCTCATTCACTTCCAGATTCGCCCTGGTAACATAAATTAGCAGAATTTCCAAGTGTTTGGCGAAGTTGTAGGCATAGATGATTTTAAAGCTGACTTATCATTTTTTATTTTAAAACATTGATTTTGTGAAATCAAATTGTAGAGCATTATCAATGGATAAAAATATCCAAAGATATCTAAAGAACAAAGCTTCTGTGATGCACTAGAGGAGTCAGCAAGTATACTAATAATACTCAAGCAAATGGCGATGCAGAATCGTTGGCCAGTCAAATGAGAGAAAGTTTTTGGTCTCACTAGTTTCCTGGTACTCATCAGTTATATATGAAATATTAAAACGGAAAAAAATCTCAAAATCAAAAACGAATTCCTGGTTCAAGAACCAAAATTAATCGCTTCTTCCTTACCCTGTGCTGCGCCTTTCCACGATTTTCAGAGATATAGTGTAGATAGATAGGAGTGAATTTGCAGAAACCTTTTTCAACCATATTCGGGCAAAGGGATTTATGACGATATTTACGTCTGGTCTGTAAAACATATAAATACATTTTCCTGTTCCCGTGTCGCCTGAATATTCCATAAAGGTTTAACAATTCCTTCTACTAAAATATTGAGCGGTATTGCAAATCAGCCCTCGCTAACTCTCCCGGCGATTGAGGACGTGACTTATTAAGTCATTACTGGTGTTACCAACGACTTACTAGAAGTCTATCCTCACCTTTTTTGTTTTGCAACACGGTTTAGTTCATGAATATAAAGAGAATCCCAGGGCCTATTGTATGCACATAGGGACAACTCATCATCAGTCTTTTAACGTCCGTCATTGGACATAGACTTTCCTCAAGATCCACCATATTTATCTATCATGGGCGTCGCAGAGCCAGTATTTTCTGAATTTGTCTACTTCATCTCTCCATCTTGTATTTTGTCGGACTCAGTTTCACATGTGGTCTCTGGGGATCCATGTTATGAGTTGTGATGTCCATCGGTTGTCTTTCATTCTCGCAGCATGACCAGCTCATTGCCATTTGAGTTTTCTGATGGATTATATGATGTCTCAGACCCCCATTTTCTACCTGATATATTCTGCTGTCTTGTGACCTCTCCCTGCGAGGTTAAGCATGATTCTCTCGTGTGCACACTGCATGCTTCTCTGCGGGTTTGTCTCTTGATTAGGTTCCATTTTTCAGCTCCATAAATGACTATCGAGAGGATGCATTGATTGTACCTATGCATTATTGCAAGTACAAAAATTAATTTGATATTCTACCAAAAACGGAATGTAAACGAAGTCAGCCTTACAGTAAGACAGACAGAAATAAACAGTACAGTTGCACAGTACCCCTTCTCCCTTTGGGAAACGTAAGAGATTGAACATCTAAAAACTATCTAATTTCTGTGGATAAAAACTGGTCTTCGTAGTATATAGAAGCACTCACTCACACTGCAAAAGCATTTACCCATTAAACTCGATAGGCGATATATACTCCAATCTACTGATAGCACTGTTGTCTATCCGTCCCTGCTTCAGTTTTCGGCTTCACTCTCCTCATCTCTTCTCACAACTGTGCCACAATTGAGTCTCTTGGTCTCTATTTTCGAATGACATTCTTTGAGCCACCCTTTCTCTGTCACTTGGGCGTAGAGGAGCTGATATCATCTGAACCTGCCTAAATTGTCATACCACCTTATTTTCCGTCGGTCACATGAGAACTACAGTTAGCAGTTATCTCACATTCTTGCAACATTACCATTGACTTTTTTTTAATGGATTCTATAGATCCTTCCCTATAAGACACTATTCGGTCGGTCGGTCGGTCGGTCTCTAATATAATGAATAACAGAGAGGGGGGGATTAATGAAATTTATGTATGAGCTCCTAAGATTAGCAGAAAGGAATTGTGATGTCATTTAAAGAACATTTATTCTTACCATAATTTGAAAATCTCTGTCTGTATATCTAAGTGTGTGTTATGCAACTCGACAACTGGCCATTGTACAAAGTTAATATTCTCCAGATCTGTTGGGCTGTGCACCAGATATTACAGTGTTAAGTTTGAAGTCGTTTGGATTTACGATTCTTGATACACACTGAAAAAATATATTTTGTGCTACTTTAAATGACAAGTTCGTGACGCAATTTGCATCTCTAATTATTTCGTTGTGGTTTCGGAAGAGAGAGAGAGAGTGTTTATCTTTTTATTAGAGAGTGAAAGGAAGGTAATGATAATCTTTTCACGGGAAAGAGAAAGAGAAAAAGAACGCTTATCGTTTTACAAGAGAGTGAATAAAAAGAGAAAGGGAATTTACCTTTTTCGGAAGTGAAAGAAAGAGAAAGGGAGAGAGAAATGTTATTTTCTCACGATAGAGAGGGGAGAGAGAGAACATTTCTCTTATGATTGAGTAGGGGATAGACAGAGGATGTTTCTTTTATGACAGAGAGAAAGGGTAGAAGAAATTAGTGTTTACCCCTCCCTATTTTACCTCACATCTCCCCCCAAAATTCCCCTCCATACACTCTATTTTTTCTTCCATCCACCCAAATATTTTTCCATAGTCTAAAGAAAGATTAATTCCTCTTTTGACAGCAATTTGTAAACACCGATTGAATTTTTTAAAAACTATAACTTCAATTATAATTTGAAAATTTAACAAAACTTTTAACACATTTAAAATGTTCACATAACAGAACTAAAGCAATCATACAACCACAACGTCTATGAACCCATTTCGAAGTAATTTTAACACAAACCAACACATACTGCATATATAAAAAACAAACAAACAAAGAACCTTTATTCCGAGAAAAATTTACAATACAAGACTGTACTTGATATGTCTCGTTTATATTCATTTCTCAAGATGTTTTATATTTTAAAAGGACAAGTCTGAGTGTAAAATCATTTTATTTTAATAAATAAAGTTCAAAATTGGAATAAAAATCTGAAAATAACTGCTTGATTTCTTTTGTGAGGGACGTAAATTTAACAATTTTCAAAGGGTCACAGTCGGACTTGGTGCCACTACTGATATACCTGTGTGCACGTGGAAGATTTACCAAGTAATATATATTATATATATATATATATATATATATATATATATATATATATATATATATATATATATATATATATATATATATATATGTATATATGTATATATATATATATATATATATATATATATATATATATATATATATATATGTATGTATATGCGTATTTTAAAATGCAAATGAACACAAACACATAGAGAAGTATTTACATTACACAGGTTATCGAACTGATTTCGAAATTTACAAAAAGTGGGTCAGGTGCTTACTAAGTGCCACTCACATTATTACAGGCACGTCTAAAGACAGATCTTATGCACGCTCACATAAGGAAGGGTGAGGGGTATTTTCTGATGCGTACACTAAAATAATTACAGAAGAACACACGGTCGGGCACGAAAATAAATCATATACCTTATTATGATAGATCATTTGGTCATCAGGTCTGGATTTCGGGATTAACTAATAATGGAATCTTGCATTACAAAAAGGACTCTTTGTTTTTTTTGTACATGTTTAAGGTAATGCAAACAAGCTTTCGTGGGTGTACATACAAATACGATTGAATGTTCTGAGTACTGATACATTCACTTGCAAGTCTGTAAACAGATAAATTGATTGAGAGTGCGTGTGATTGAATTTCTGGTGTCTAATGGACGAGAATGCAAAGTAAATAGGGTAATGAAAAATAGATAAAAAAGGACTAATGGCAGGGACAGGAAATTTTACTGTGACCGATAAAAATACGAGTGAAAATGTTTAAACGCAAGATTGTCAAATACATCACTTTTGTAAGTCTTACATTCGAACGCATTTCATTGTAAATGGTTCCTTTTTCCGTTTGCTGGAAGAGCAGGAAATTATGTCGTTGACGGGGAAATTTGAAGAACAGAGACAGCAGCATCAACATTTCAATTACATAACCTCAAGAATGCTGAAAATTTCTTCTGTTATACTTAGCAAGTTTGGGAAAGTAATAGAAAAACACAAGGAGTTGGAAAGAATAAAATTTACTTTCTGGACAAATATTTTGTAAAAAAAAAAAACATTACTTGAAATAACAAAACTAAACATTCATTTTTAACTGTGAAAAAGTAACATTAATGGTATTCATATCTTATTAGGTTGGATTTTATGAACTAAGCTAACGATACGTAACTATTAGAATGTTTTCATTTCTTTTGTTATAGACTTTGCATTTGGCAAAACGTTCTTTTTTTGGTAAGAGTCTATTCTGCTTTTTCTTCAAAATATATATTTTACTTGCTTACACAATTAATTTAAATAAATTATTTATGCCCTTGCCATACTGAACTTTAGTTAGATCCACTCTATTATTAGAGTGTCATTGTTTGAAAAGCATAGAAAAGTTTCATTTTCGGGTCAAAAGATGGAGCTAAAGTTCAAGATTCTGACGAGTGAGTATATAAGAAGAACAAAACTTGGATTGCTTTCGATAAAACATTATTTCAGATAATACAACAAACGTAAATCAGTGAAAGCCAAGTATTTCAGACGAGTTTACCATACCATTCAATAAACCTTACAATATTCGTGCTTTATGAACTGGTAAAACTGAAGAAAATAGATCACTACAACTACCTAGGAAAATAGGTATCAATGGAATCCTCAAAAGAAGTAGAAATCAAGTGAAAAATCACTCTAGGATGGCAAGTATTCGGCAGTGCAAGCTCAATCTTAAAGAGCAAGAAAATCTCATTAGTCCTAAAAAGAAGATAATACAACCAATGCACCCACCTAATAATCACCACATGAAGCTGAAACGTTGAACCTAACCGAGAGACTGATTAGCAAAATGAGAAGCATGTTACGTGTACATGGGAAAATCATACTCAGCATCACATGGAGAGATCACAACACAATTAAAGAAAAGCTGGAGCCTGGGACATCATAGAATCCATCAAGAAGCTCAACTGACAACGGACTGGTCATGATGCAAGAATGACTGACAACTAATGGACACCATGACTCACAACATGGATCCCCAGAGTCCACATGCGAAAGAAGAGCAGGCAGAATACAAGATGGAGAGCCGGACTAGACAAGTTCAGAAGTATAGGCTCCGCAACACCCATGATAAAGAGATGTGACGAATCTTGGGGAAGGTGTATATCCAACGACGGACGAAAAAAGACTGATGATAATGATGAAAGTTTCGAATACGGAAGTTCGTGACAAGCATAACTTCTCCATCAGTAAACAATATTGGTGCTACTAATTCTTCCAGAAAAACTTGACTCTATAATGCTTTCTCTAAGATTTAAAAAAAATGAAGAAAAATATTTTCAAGTACGTCAAGATATTTCGATTTCTCGGGTCTCCACTATTTCAGTGTCATTTAGGGTGTTGGAAAATGCAATAGTGCAGAAAGTAAAAGTTTTGAAAATTTGTAAAATTCTTCAATGTGATACATGCATGTATAACCGAAATATCGGTAATGTACGTATCATAAATGTATTCTAAAAATAGCAAATGAATGAGCGTACAACATTGTAAAATATTTCTTAACTTTTATCATGAAGAAAGTCAACAAATTTCAGTTGTAGATGTGTTGGATCATACTTTTAGACAATTAAATTTTTGATACATGTCTAAAATACTTAATATGAAATAAGTGTCCTTTTTCTTGGTGGACGCAAAAATGCATGAACACGTGCATATCATTAACATTGACAACTCTACAATCAGAGATATGAACAATAAGTTTACAAGATGCAAAAAACGTGCTTGAATGGAGGACAGCGTACAGAACATTGCATTCCGAATTTTCTTCTCACTCTTTGTCTTCTTCAACTTCTGCTCCAAAAGAAATACCTCCACGTGTTTTACATGTGTCAGATCAGGAGTTGTCAAAAAGATGGAGGAGGAGGAGGAGGAGGAGGAGGAGGAGGTTTTTGACACCATCTTAGTTTGATCTTGATCTAAAGGTTGCAAAAGGCTGGATCACAAAACTAGCTTGATGACTAGTTCGATGATCCACGTGTTCGTCGCATTTATCAAACTTCATTCGGTAAATAAACAGAGGTTTTGTTGTAGTCCATGTCATTGTTAAAGCTGAAGTTCGTTATATCGAGGTTTGTTATTGTGAGGGTTCGTTGCATATGTACCTAAAAAACTTAGTACATTTAAAGAAACAAAGGCATTCACTGATTTATAATTTTTCGAAAAAGAAAAACATTAAATCAAAAACTGATTGTTGCTAATCATTCAATGTTCATATGTCCCTAGAAACCAACAATCGCATTTCTCCATATTCTGTTGCAACTGCAGTCTTTGTATCTTTTTAGGTACGTAGAAAACTTGTCTATATAAGATTATAACTTCAGATCTGTACAAACAGAAAACTTCTTTGATTTTCAACACATTTAGTGTCAATAAGACAAATAACGAAGTGCAATGCAAAGCAAAAGGAATAGGGCTCAAGGAGAAATAGTTTTGAATTTTAGGAATGAATATATCTGTCTTTCTAGGGACATGTTGGACAAAAAACCTCAACTATAGGTTGGGACATACGAGAAAAATATAAAGATTCTATCTTATGGAAAAAAATACGTATTTTTCTTCTGAAAAATCCGTTACCACTATGTAGGCAGTTTCAATGCAGAAAAATCTTTCAAGCGTCCCCAAAATATATTTTTGTATGACCAAAGGATGAAATTACTTTTGTAAAAGATGCAATTAGGTAATTTGATAAAGTATTTTTAAAAAATTGAATGAATAAAACTTTTATCGTGATTTTATTAAATTTCTTGATTGGAACAAATTAAGTTAAAATATTCGTACTACAGTGCTGTCCTTTTAACAGGTACTTTTTTCTGACCGAATGCAATCGTTGCTTGCAGTAGTATTGTACTACACTGTTATCCCTTTGACAAACGACTTTTGTCTTGATGTCTCAAGAGCGGCCATTTTCTGTCCTTAATAACATATACCTCAAGTCGGGTACTCATCATCATCATTAGCATCAGTCTTTTAATCTCCGTTGTTGGACATAGACCCTCCCAAGGATTTGCCAGACCTCTCCATTGAGGGCGTCACGGAGCCAATACATCCTGAACCTGTCCAGTTCGTCACGCCATCTCATATTCTGCTGGCCTCAGTTCTGCATTTGATCTCTGGTGATTCAAATTGTGAGTTGTGTCCGTTGGTTGTCTGCCATCCTTGACCAGTCCATCGCCATTCGAGGTTTCTAATGGAATTATATATCTTGGAATCCCGTTTTTCTCCCTAATATACTGAACAACCTTGTGACTTCTCCATGTGCTGATTCTCTCATGTGCACGTTGTATGTTTCTCAGTTTCTGCTCCATAGGCGACAATTGGGAGGATGCATTGGTTGTATATCCCTCATTTTAGAACCGTATGTCCAGAATAAGGTTCTCTGTGATTAGACCCCTAGAGAATCGCTGCCGATTTACATGTGCTCTATGTAATTGTTTTGGGTTTCGTCTAGACGTCAGAAATTGATATTCGATCCTCAATCTCTTAACGTCCATCGTTGGAGGTAGACCTTCCCCAAGATTCGCCACATCTCTCAATCGTGGGCGTTGCGGAGCCAGCACTTTCTGAATTTGTCTAGCTCGTCTCTCCATCTAATACTGCGTCGGCTTTGGTTGTGCATGTGATCCCTGGGGATCTGTGTCGTGAGACATGATGTCCATCGGTCGCCAATCATTCTTACAACATGACCAGCCCATTGCCATTTGAGTTTTCTGATGGATTATATGATGTCCTCGACTCTTGTTTTCTCCCGGGTGTATTGCACTGTCTTGTCTCTCCATGTGAGGCCCAGCTTAATTCTTTCATGTGCACGTTGCATGGTTCCCAATTTGCAGGTCTGTCTCTTGGTTAGGTTCCATGTTTCAGCTCCATTACGCATTAGTAGTATACCATTCTTTTTAGGATTAATGGGATCTTCTTGATTTCGAAGGTTGAACTTACTCTACCAGAGGCTTGTCATCCTAAGGTGATCCTTCGCATGATTTCTCCTTCTTTTGAGAATGTCATGGAGATTCGTTGTCCTAGGTAAGTGTAGTGGTCTACTTTCTCCAGTTTTGTGTCCTCAATTTCGATGTAAGTGTTCTTATTTCCGACATGGTTGCTGGGAATGATCTTTATCTTGCTGAGTTTGTTCAGATATTCGCCATCTATTTTGATTCCTTTATTTTTCCAGACTAATCTTTTGAGGATCCTATCTTGTTTAATTAAATGAAGTATCTACTGCGTACCGAAGCGGCTTCACTTTGCTAGTTCACAAAATATCTTAGTTTGGAGAACTTTCATTCAATTTTCAAGTAATTCAATATATTTTCATACGTCGATCATTCAAGAAACCAACTTGACTACTAAATATTCACTTTGTTGACATGTTTGAATTAAAAAAAATTCTACCTGTCGAGTTTATTTCCTTTCCCCGCCTCATCTTCAGCAGCAACAATTTTGCGACGATATATTACTACTACTATCACAGTTGACTTGTGGCATGTTTTTTGATAGATGTGAAATTAAGTCAGTTATTAATTTTTACCACTTAGACTAACCATACAGTCACAAGATTTATTTGAAGAGGTATTCTCTTCATTTTTTACGCTTTACATTTTTGAAGGATATTTTTTCGAATGATATTTTGAATAAACAAGTTGCAGAGGAGCATGAAAGTTCTAAAAATAACAGGAAACTCGAGTAACTGCTTTCATTTCCCAATTAGAAAGTCAACATAAGAGAAATGTTTATAAATTTGGTAATTTTTTCACTTTAGTTACGCGACTGATGTATGCATTTTTAAAGGTCGAATTTCTATTCTACACCCCATTGATTATAAAACAATGGAATTTCTGCTAGCTCTGGCAACAAATGCGTAGTATAATCTATATGAATTATTTACATACCACTACTAACGCTGAATTGCTTCTGACGGACACTGCTGGTCTTAACACTTGAGGTAAGGATCATGAGCTGTGTTGCTCAGTTTTGATTGAAATTTTCGTTGTATGTATCTGTTAAAACTTTTTTTTTAATAAGACCAAACAATATAATCCTAACCCCTCAAGAATAATTCAAAACATTTCTGAATGAAAGAATTATTCAAAAGTTTTTTAAAATTATCTAAAAAATTACCAGCCAATGGTTCTTACCACAAGCTTAAGGACCAGCAATGACTTTTAGCGTCTTTCTGCCGCTACATTTGTATTGTAGTGATAATTAATGATAAATTATATAAACCATATAAAATAAACTACTTGCTAATAAACAGAGCAGGCTGAGATTCTCTCGTTTTATGACTAGTAGAGCACACAAAAAAATTCGACCCTTAGGAATGCGTATTTCGGTTGCGTGACTGAGGTGAAAAATTACCATAATCTTAACGAAAAATGCCCGCACTGAAAAAAAAAAAAGAAAAAAAGTAAAAACAATTTTGTAAATTGTTAGATTTGGAGCTAGAAATAAGATTCGGAATTCGGGAGCTATACAAAAAATGAAGCTAAAACTTGATCCAAAAGGGCTAAATTGGCAACACAGCTGAAAACGTATGTTCTGCTGAACTATACCTGTTCGACTGATTAACCATAGAAACGTTTGCCATGGAAACATGGGTCTTACGGAAATATAAGCATCAAATATTAATTCCCCATAGTGATTTACCTAATTCACAGAAAGTCGGAAAAATTTTCAGTAAAGAGATTTTTTCTTTTGTAAAATCATTCTCATTTGGAAAGGCTAGATACCATTACTTCAATTTAAAATTTTCTTGCAAAAAATGCAAACTTATAAAATTTTTGATCTAATGAGCAAATTTTAGTCTAATGAAATACTATATGTCCAGGGAGATCCCTTTACCTTTTACAATAACACACCTCACGCAACTGAAATTCACATGACCTCCCGACTTTCTATTGGAAACATTAACCATACCTAACTAATAGTGATTTGAAATTGTAGAAATCAATATTATTCCCAATGTGTTTGGTCTATTTTATAAACAACGAACGTCCTGGTGTTATTTTAAAATTTGTATGATTGGAATTCTTCGCAAAATATAAGAATTATTTTTTGGATTAATGCACTGGCCCGAATTGAACAAATGAGATGAAAACAAAGAATACTGCAACAGTCTTAGATTTTCTAGATATCCTAAACTTTTATTAACAGAGCAGATCGGAACGAAGAATACAGAAGAAAAGAAAAAGTTATGATTCTAAAAGAGGACGTGATATCAAGTGTTCTTTTTCAAAGAATTTGTTGCAAGATTTTTGAGTTCGTAGCGATAGAAATATTTCTGTTGAGTTCTTTCGGAGAGGAGAATGTTTTCTGATTGAGTTTTGTCGGAGAGAAGAATGTTTTCTTGTTGAGTATTGCATAATGAGTTCCATAGGAGGTTGCAGTATTGAGTAGAGTTCTCGTAAGGCCGATTTTCATCAATGTGAGTTTTGTTGCTGTCACCATGTGTTTGGAAAATGATAGAATTTTCTTTCAAGTATGGGCTCATTGCACTCCATAGTAACAAAGGGAGGGTTTGTACGCTTTGCCCAGCTCAGCTCTGAAAAGGCGGGTAACACATTGCCTGTTGCTGACAAAAGCTGAAATGCTTGGTGAAAAAAGTCCCAAGCCGTCTATTCTGTTCAGTTTCCGTTCAGTGAAAAGATGTGAAGATTGGAGGGGAGAAAAAAAAGGATACACGAGGTGCTGCCATATGCCTGCCCAAGGCCCCAAATGATCTGTATCCTTTGAAGATATGGTGAAATTGGGAAAGTGAATGTCCCCGGAATAATTTGAAAGACGGGTTAAATGAAACTTAATGAACAAAATATACAATTGACTTATATATTTCAACATATTTGGATCTGTATTATCTACTCTTTCTCACGAGATAATACTCATTTCATTAAATTGACAAAATCCCCGGATACTAAACATATTCTATAAAGAGAAAAAACAAATGTGCTCCACAGAACATGAAGTTCGAAGTTGATCTGCTTATATCTCCTTGTTTCCGTTCAATAGGAATGGTTAGAAATTGAATACAGTTAATATTTTGGGGATACGTGTACAACTTTACCCATATTTTGGCATTTTGTGTACTCTATTGTTTCAATCATTATTATCAGTTCGTGTGACTATGATGGAGAATTGATACCTCAAATTTTCATTAGTACACCAAACTGCACTCCTATACCGAACACGTTTCAGGTCCTAAGTAAACGAAAAAAACTGCTCTATACTAATTTCATATTTGCTATTATTTTACCCTTCTGGTCTTTACATAATCTTGTTCACCCTAGATTCTTTTACGACCCCTGCGTATTTGCCCGCATTTTCCCTATCCCACATAATACAGCATTTACTATCCACCATTCTTTTTCTGTTAGGCACTTGGGCGTCTCGCCTCCTCCAACAACATCTAAGTATCAACTTTCAAGACAAGACAAGACAATGAACTCTTTACGCATCTCTTACCAATTTTGACTCCATTACCTTTTCATTCCCTTTTAAGCCTCCTTGCCTTTCTTTGCTCCTCATGGCAAGAGAGAAAGTTTGTGCACACAAACACACTCACATCATGGAATATATTTATATCCGTCTTTATTCTCTTGCTTCAACCTCATTGTTCTTGCTTCAATATTTCTTTCCCTTTGTTCTTTATTTTCTGATCAATGTCCATTCTTGTCGTCTTTTTAGTATACATTTTTTTACTTTTCAGTGTTTCGCTTTTTGGTATCTCCTGAAAAAGATAGAAAAATTAATTCAACTAAGAGAGGAACAATAAGTAAAACAAAAAGCTCAGACAGAATAATGGAAGTTTTTTTTATTTAAGTTCGATAAAAAAAAAGTTCAAGTTCAGCATTTCTTTCACAACCGATCTGCATTTGCAAACATAGAAAAACTACCTAACGTGGGAATAACTTTCAAGCATGTTAGGCAACAAAAAATAAGTCATATGTTGCCCAGCACAGTGTCATCTACACAAAAATTGAAACGTCAATATATATTGATACGCGTAAAACTTTTCGATGATGATGAATGAGACCATATCGTTCGATATGGATTATGAAATTATCAAAGTTTTCCAAGCCAATCAACTCGTAAAATAATTATTCCTGATTATGAAAACAATGCCATTAATTATTAAAGAAACTGTGAGGTTAACTACATCTGTGCTTTTTAGAACTTTTTGAATCGATGCAGAATCGATTTTCAAGTGCAATCAGATATAATTGTTATATTGGACTTCGTGTCTATCTGAAGTTTTATCAAAATATTGTTGATGAATACGTTAACCAATTTTCTCACAACATGCATATGCATTTTTTTAAATCTTAGAGAAAGCATTATAGAGTCAAGTTTTTTCTGGAAGAATTAGTAGCACCAATATTGTTTACTGATGGAGAAGTTATGCTTGTCACGAACTTCCGTATTCGAAACTTTCATCATTATCATCAGTCTTTTTTCGTCCGTCGTTGGATATACACCTTCCCCAAGATTCGTCACATCTCTTTATCATGGGTGTTGCGGAGCCTATACTTCTGAACTTGTCTAGTCCGGCTCTCCATCTTGTATTCTGCCTGCTCTTCTTTCGCATGTGGACTCTGGGGATCCATGTTGTGAGTCATGGTGTCCATTAGTTGTCAGTCATTCTTGCATCATGACCAGTCCGTTGTCAGTTGAGCTTCTTGATGGATTCTATGATGTCCCAGGCTCCAGCTTTTCTTTAATTGTGTTGTGATCTCTACATATGATGTTGAGTATGATTTTCCCATGTACACGTTGGATGGTTCTCAGTTTGCAGGTCTGTCTCTTGGTAAGGATCCATGTTTCAGCTCCATGTGGTGACTATTAGGTGGGTGCATTGGTTGTATAATCTTCTTTCTTGGATTAATGGGGTTCTCTTGTTCTTGGAGGTTGAGCTTACTCTGCCGAATACTTACCACCCTAGAATAGTTCTTCACTTGATTTCCACTCCTTTTGAGGATTTCATAAAGATTTGTTGTCCTAAGTATATGCAGTGATCTACTTACTCCAGATCTGCGTTTCTGATTTTTATATATGTGTGTTAGTTTTCGACATGTTTGTTGTACATGACCTTTGTTTTGTTGAAATTCATGTACAGGCCCAATTTTTTGCTTTCTTCGTTTAGTTCGTACAGTATCTGTTCGAAATAATGGAGGTTCTTTTAAAAAATGACGATGTTGTCAGTAAATCTTGGGTTGTATAGGCATCCGCTGTCTAATCTGATTCCTTTTTTTTTTTTTTTTTTGTCTATATCTCGGAAAATCATCTGGAGGCAGGCTGCAAATAGTTTGGGTGAGCTGTTATTACCTTGTCTTATCCCATTTTTGAGCTGAAAGGGTCCCCAGTCTTTATATAGCCAGATAAAAGAGAAACTATGATGGTATATATTTTGTAATACTTTGACTTGTAGGGGGTCAACAACTTTCAATTTGATAACATCAATGACCTTAGGAATTGAAGGTCTTCTTGAAGTAAATACATACTACAGTTAGTGGCATTTCATATTCTGTTGCATCCTCTTTCAGTTGATTTATCGGATGGAGATGACCAATGGTCGAGTGGCTTCTTCTAAAGCCATCTTGTTCCCGTGGTTGGTTTTCATCAAGCGTTTTGATGTTTCGTTTGGTCATAACTTCGCTGTAGATGTAGTTGGGTAAACCTCTTGCTCTGTAGTTGTTGAGGACTTCCAAGTTTTTTTTATGTCTATATATATATATATATATATATATATATATATATATATATATATATATATATGTACACAATGGCCTGAACCTCCAAATTCTGAACTCTCCGGCTCATAACGAAGTGTTCAAGCAGCGTTGGATCTAGTGACACAGTAAGTAGCGTCAGTTCGTTGAGGAAACCTTCAGAATCATTGAACAGCAGCAAGGATAGATATAGACACGTAACTGCAGGGTATCATCATCATCATCATCATCATGTCTTTTAACGTCCATTGTTGGACATAGAATTTCCCCAGGACTCTCCACATTTCTGTGCGTCGCAGAGCCTTTATTTCCTAAATTTTCTAGTTCATCTCTCTGTGATTTTATAATGTCTCGTACTCCTGATTTCTTCCTAATTTTTTGTGCTGTGTTGTGATCTCTCCATGTGAGGTTGAGCATCTCTTTATTTACTCTCCCACCAGAGCAAAATGCGACACAAGGTCAGGGATTTACGTGGAGAAGAAGGAGGAACCCATCAAAAATAGCTTCAACCGGTGCAATTTTGGTTGCTTAGCAACCATGGTTGCTAAACAACCGCAGTCACGAAAGCGTCAGGACGAGCCCGACCTGTCCCTTTAAGTGCAATGGGACAGTGCTGCTCCAGGGTAACAGATCCCCTGCAGCTGGACCGATTGAGAGTGGGAGAGCCCGAGGTCGAGTCCAAAGGCTCCCAATGCGCGTAACAATGCGCAGCCTCAGCATAACCTCATAGTCCAACACATTGCACCAGTGCACCCAGTCTTTGATTTTCACCAACACACAATCGCCGGCCCATTCGGCAAGTTAGTGTCAGGACCGGCGCCTCGGGCTCCGTATCGAACAGATACCACAGAAAGGCCAGAAAAAGGAAGATTGAGAATGATTCTCCCATGCATGCTTAGCAGGTCTATCTTTTGGTTAGGTTCCGCTCTAAAAGTGACTATCGGGAGGATATATTCTCTTCTTTTTTTGGATCATTGGGATTGTCTTGTTTTTGAAGGTTAAGCTTGCTCTGCCGAAGGCTTGCCACCCTAGGGGGGATTTTTCGCTTGATTTCTTCTTCTTTTGTGGGTTTCATAGAGATGTTATCCTAGGCAGTTGTAGTGATCTACTTTCCCCATCTTCTATCTTGACAGTTATGTTTTTATTCTCAACATGATTGCTGCACATGATTCTCGTTTTATTGAAGTTCATGCGTAGGCCAACTTTTCTGCTTTCTTTGTGTAGATCATCTAGCATTAGTTGGAGGTCGTGTAGGTTCTCTACGAAAAGGATGGTGTCGTCTGCAAATCTGAGGTTGCTGAGATATTGGCCGTCTATTTTGATTCCTCTATTTTCCCAGTCCAGGTTTCGGAAGATCATCTCGAAGCAGGCCGTGGAGAATTTGGATGAGCTGGTATCGCCTTGTCTTACTCCTTTTCGTCGTTGGAGGGGTTCACAGTCCTTATGTAGTCTGATAAAGGAGTTGCCGTGATTGCAGTACTTTGACGTATACAGGGTCTACACCTTGTAAAGTGATAGCCTTCAGAGTTGAATCCGTTCTTGAAGTCTATAAACTATACTACAGTAAGTGTCATTTTATAATCTGCTGCTTTCTCTTTCAGCTGGTCTATTGAATGAGGATAGTCCATGGTCGAATAGCTTCATCTAAATCCAGCCTGTTCCCGTGGTTGGTTATAGCTACCATTATTGTCTGTTTCGAGGCGGAGAGTTTCAGAGCAGGAGACCATCAGATCTAATTGTTATTGATTGTAATTTCCAAAGCATTACGTAATTTTTTACGCAAAAATGCATTTTTAAAACTACATAAAAGTAACGTTTAAAATTTTAGGTATGTAAAACTAAAACGACTAAATCACTATCGTTTTCTGTTTACATGACTGAAAATCAAGCAAGTCAACATTATTTTTCATTTTTGTTTCACATTTACTGCATTTATGCCGATAAATACATCCCTCCCAGCTATACGGGGCCTACGACCGTAAGACCTCGAGTTTAATGATGATTTAATGTTTTACGACCGTACTCTCCATATAACTCGGAATCACAGCCCGGAAGGCTAGTATTTTCAACCAGTTAAATTATGAATGAACCATAGTGGGAAAAATAAGCAAACTGACGTCAATTTCCAATGTTGAACTTCATGAAAGCACAGCATTTTCCATAAGATGATGGTTCATTAAACTCTTTATTGAATCTTACTGCTTCCACAAATGATTTTGCAGCCTTAACAACGAGCGTACCGTGCCACCTATAACTCTGTGTACAAAATATTCCTTACAAGACCGTTTTTTCTATGATTATTTAATTACACACACACACATGTGTACATATATTATTAAGAAATGGATACGAAATCCGATGGAATAAATATGAATGTGTTATATTATTTGAAACTCTACTTGAAATGACCACCCGTAATTACATGGATAATCTACCGAAACAGCGTAAATAGAATAAACAGTTAAAGAAAATTGGGCCTGCAACTAATAAGGTAGCGGCTTCAACGTAGCAATGCTCTTCGGATAAAGCTAAACAGTTTGGTAGGAAAGCGAATGCCCAAATAACTGATAAATTATCATGTTCTTATCGTGTTCACTCACTGTTCATGTCCACTGTTTCCCAACACGGACAATTATATCATCAGGAAATTGATGTATAATAAGACATTTCTCCGTAAAGGATGTTGTGAATGAGGATATATGTGCAGTGGTTCCGATGCAAAATCAGTCACCTTTAGAGTTTAACTGACTTCCTTCTCCTGCAATTATTTTATGTTATTTTTTATATTATTCTTTTAGAACCTTTCGATTATTTTTCTGGATTCTTCAGACATATTACACCTAAGAGCTCTGGTGCCCCCCCACGCACATCCTCTGCAGGCCCCACGCACTGCTTTTGAACAAGTTGAAAAAGGCATACACCTGCACACACACACAGGCGTATGTAAGTGTGTGTATGTCTACACGCATATTACTTCAGCTCTCATTTGCTCCCTCTGGCATCCTCGTTCATTAATCTATCAATAACAAAGAGCAATTATGCGAAGAATAATTGAAATGAAGCAATTATCAAATGTAATGGAGAAAAAGCAAATAATAATTTTTTTTTAAAGTGGTACTTCACATGTACCACCGGACATATTAGTTAATTTTGAATACCCGCATACAAAAGAAACAATGCGTACAGAAAACCACACACACACACACACACACACACACACACATATATATATGTATGTATATGTATACATAGTGTACTACGAAACTCTTAGTACAGGCGAAACATCCTTTAAATTATTGTTCTGATCTTTTGGTATATCATACGAGCATTTAGCCCGATCATAAGTTATGTACATAGTTACCTTTACAAAATTGTTTGGAAAAAAAATGAAGATTAAGTATTTGAATCAGATATATGAATGTGCGTTGTTTGTGGATCATTTCCAGACCTGGATTCCTAATCCAACATTTGATCAAGTCTTACAAATTCCTGTCTGCGTAATTTGCGGATCATTTTCAGACCTGGACGCTACGACCTGTGCCTGAAAATTGCCTTCTTAATTGCTCATCTGATGGTCTTTTTATAAACCTGCACCCCTGTTTCTGCCATGGATTGATTTGAGTTTTGCTGCAGTGTTCTGAAAACTGCCCTCTCATTACGATAGGATATCTCATTGCATATAACACCCCTGTTCTTGGCGCCATAATTTCCTGAATCACACAAAAACATTTTCACAACTGACTTCAATTAATTTGCTCAGCTATTGTACAGTGACTCCATTTTTAACGACAACAGTGACTGATATATTGAACTTTGAAATCTTTATTCATATCTATTATCAACGATTTAAATTCCGTTAAAACTCTCAAATCATGATTACTGTTCGACTCATCAATGTGTTTATAAAAATTACCTTAATGAAATTACCAGTAACTAAAGGGTAAGGAATTTATCTCAGATGAGTGATGGAATTATTCAAAATTTTCTTGGATATATATATATATATATATATATATATATATATATAAATTGCATTTTTCAATTTGTCAAATTTGGCGTATTTTTGTGTATTGATTATAACTTAGAAGATGAAAAAGTGAACATTTTCGGCATATTATTACCTAATCTGTGATGGTTTGGGGTTGTATGTCTGCCACCTTTGTCGGAAAGACCTGTTTCTTGGAAAAGTTGGTTAATGCTGCTGTCAGAATGTCCTAGATTACTTCCTTATTATTGAGGACAAGTCTGGGGATGATGTATGCATCTTCCAGCATGACCTTGCCCCATCATACGCGGCGAAACCTACAGATGATCAGTTGAGGGAAAAGAGGATACCTGTTTTTGATTGGCCTGCAAATAGCCCAGATGCAAATCCAGTTTGTTGGTAATAATCAAGAGGAGATCCGTGCCAGAAGAGATTACCACACGAGAAATAAAGAAGCAAATCAACTAAACGAAAGAAAGAAAATAGACATGCGACTTTATGCATTGTGACAGTGATGTTTTTGCTTTCTTTTTACGTCATGAATGGACCCCTCTTCATTTTGCTGTCCTCATCTCCCCCTTCCCCTTGCTAGCTAGTTTTCTAAATATCCGCTCTGAGGTTTCAATGATAACAAATGTCTCTGTAACAGTCGAATGGTTAGTTTTTAATGCTGACGGCAAAATAGGTTTGGGATAAAATCTGATCTCATTTGTAGTTTTAATATATTCCAGTTGGTATACAGGTAAGTATGTACAAAAGATTTATCCATGTTAATCTTAGAATTGATGTGTACGTACGTGCACGCGAGGATATTTGTCACGGTGTGGAGACAGAGGGGTAGGAAACTACCATAGATTTCCCGCGCTATCAGAATAATGTATGTTGCAATTAACGGTTTTAAAATATTTCATACAGAATATTGCAACATGTACTTTATTCACTTCTATAGATTAAATAGGACCGAAGACCACCTGTTTCCAATTTTTTCAGGATAGACAAGCTCTGGATCCAAGATGGCAGCCGTGTAACTTTTTCATCACTGTTTTGATTACTGAATTCGTTGAATGACTTATGTAATAAATACGATCAAGGATAACATGGATACTCATGATAATCAATTAATGTTTGGCACCATATCGAATGGCACATCCAGAAATAAACGATGAACAAATATTTACGGTTTCATTCACATACACTATACTAATAATCCTTACTAGCAGGACCCTAGAAAATTCCCCAGATGTTGACAACTAAATTTTCGTCGTCTGTCCATGATTTTTTCTGAATGTTATACAAACTGGGATTACTTTCATATGCAATAATTTACATTTCTGTCAATAAACAACAGAACTCTTTTTACCAGCCCTTTCCTCTCCTCCGTTCGCATTAAACTACGGAACATTTTTTCTGCTTCTTCCTTTCCTACCATCTCAATTAACTGACTGACTTTACTCTCATCCTCTTCCCACCTACTCAGGCTCTACGAAATCTTTCTTCCCGTCTCTTCCAATCCTCAAATTAGAAAAAAATCTAAGCTTCTGTTCCTCCTCTCTCACTTCTCTCAAACTTATCAATTCGATTTTATACCCCGCTTCTTTATATCCCCTCCGTAAACTAATTACTTGTTTCACCGTCTTTTCTTACTCGCGTACTAAACTACCTTATTCCCCCTTCTCCCTCTCCTTCTACTGGTCCAGTAAACTACCTAATAACCCTTCCTTCCCTCTGTCTATTCTTTTATCAAACTACCTATCTCAAGTTTATAGTGAAAAATACGTTATATTTTCATTTGTTCTATGTGTTCCTATTTTATCTAATTGAATATTTACCCGGATTTAAAAAAAATAAATTTGTAATTTCGAATATGAAGAAATGAACTTAACTCCTGTACCGTATCAATTTAATTCCAACCCTATGCATATTTTTGGTCCAGAGAGTGGGACTAATTTGGAATGAGGCATATATTAAGGAGGGTGTAATTCCAATTTCCCCAGATGTATTGGGCAGGGGCGGTGTCTAATTCAAACCTCATACATATTCTATCCCTTTTCACCCTGGCCTCTATCTTGAAATCATCTTTTTTTAACCTGATCCTGAACCGTGCCTATATATTGGATTAGGTATTGAAATAAGACTTGGGTTAAAAGATTTTACTGTCAAATCACCTGTGAAAACCAGGCTTGCCAGATGTCTTTTGCTGCACAAGACAAAATGTGTATGTTCTTGGATCCAAATTAAGTAGTTTCAGGACCAAAATAATCAAGTAACTTAAAACCTGTCATTAGACTATGCTTGCAGGGAAAATTGTTTAAAATACAAACAAAGCAATTCATCTATTTCTCTTATTAGATGAAGTATCATAAATCATTATATATAATTTGCTGCTATTTACTACCACCTCAATTTTGCTGCTAATTTTGCTCTAAATTAAGGCCCACTTCCCTTTGGCAGTGAATGTAAAAATTAACAGCGTAGATCGCAATAAAAAAATAAGTTAAATAATCACAACCCTCTATGCCAGAAGTTGGCTTTGTTAACACCCAATCACTTTTACCACCGTGCTACAGAGATCTGTGGTAACCCCGAGTTCAAATCAAGTATTTAAACTCTTATTCTGATCTTTTCTGCGCCATATTTCTTATTCATTCAATTCATTAGTTGAAGTATTTTCAATTATTATCAGTATCTTTTTTGCAACCATTTAACTTCATCTCAATTTTTGTTGCTATTTATTGCAACTAAACCCAGGCTGATTTCTCTTCGGTGCTGATCGAATAAAAGCACTGCGCGGATTGCTATAAAGATCGATTTCTTCAAGAATCAAACTCACGATTCTGTATGTTGGGGGATGGCTCGATCAACATCTGATAGCTCATACTTCTAGCTTACAGGTATCAACAGCAAGTGGGAGTCCATATTTAACATTGAAACTCATCTCCTATCTCGATTAATTATGTGTCGTGTTTCTCATTAACTGGTAGTCTAGTAATCCAATCTATTCATCTATTTTTTTTCCATCCGATGACATACTGTAAATCAATTTTTTGCAACTGTTTACTTTAATCTCGAATTTTGTTGCATTTTATTGCAACTAGACTCTGTCCAGCTTCCCTTTGGCAGTGAGTGGATGAATTTTCATCATTGATATCTACATGAAGAATGATTTCCGTTTGAGAATCGAACCCAGAACACTCCGGTGGAGGATGGTTTGATTAAAGCCCGACTGATTAAAAAACAGGAACTGATACCAGCTGCTCATTAGCAAGGGCAAGTCCAAGAAATATTAACTCATCCCTTATCCTGACTTCTACTGCGCCATGTTTCATTTTAACTGATAGTCCAGTATCACTAACCAAATCTATCTATTCAATTCATTAAAAGTATTTTCAATTATTATTAATGGTTATTCGCAACAATTCAATTTAATCCCAATTCTTATTACTTTTTATCGCAACTAAGGCCAGTTTCTCTTTGGTAATGATTGAATAAAGTCAGAGCGTGGACTGTAAGAAAGAATTGTTTCCAGGAGACAATCGAAATCACAACCCTCCACGCAACTGTGCTACAAGTATAACCAGCCAGTGCAAGTCAAACACTTAAATTCCAATCACGATCTTTGTTGCACCATCTTCCTTATTTACAGCTAGTTCAGTATCACTTATCCTTTTCATTTATATATTCATACTATTTGATAAAGAATTGTAAATCATTATCATTTTTTGCTACTCTTCACCTTCATCTCAGTCTTTGTGGCTTTTTATCGCAACTCAACTCACTCAGGTTTCCCTTCGGCACTGAGTGAATAAATTTCCATCGCAGATCAGAACGAAGAATAAATTCCACGTAAATGAAGTCACAACACTATGTTGGAGGTTGATCGAGGTGAAGCCCGGCCGATCATGCCACTGAGCTCGAGGAATCAATGGTAAGTGTCCAAGTCAACCATTGAAACTTTTCCCCGATCTCCATCCTTCTGCGCAATGTCCCATATTAACTAGTACTTCGGTGGGGGAGATCTAATTTCCTTATTCATTCATTTATTAAATGTATTTTGTTCGTTATTGCAACTAAACTCAGTTTACTTTCGGTGCAGATTGCAAAGAAAAATAATTTCTTTGTAGGAATCAAACTCATGACTTCCAATGCTGGTTGGTGGATAGATTAATGTCCAACCACTCTTGCCACCGAGAAACCTGCATCAGTAGCTAGCGCAAGTCTGAATCAAAAATATAAATTAATCCCGTTCTCTTGTGCACCATGTTTGCTCTTGACTGTTCGTTCAGTATTGGTCATCCAATTTATTCATTTATTTATTGTATTTGATAAAATATTTCCGGTTATTATCATTACTAATTTTACAGTTCTAATTACCTTTACCCCATTTTTTATTGCTGTCTATCACAATCTCTCTCTGCTTCCACCGACTAAAACACTAGGAAGCTTTCTTTCTTTCCCTCTCAGTCAAATCTTTTAATAAATTTCGTTTGTACCCTAGTATTATCTACTCTCTTATTCCTCCCCTGTCACTTCTCCCCATCATACTAACTTACTTTATCTTGTACCCCAGTTTTCTTTTCATTACCCCAGAAACTATCTAACATTCTTTTCCTCCTCTTTTCATACCCTCTTACTAAATTACCCAACTCGCCTTTCTCCCATTCTCTTCCAGCTCCTTCAGTGAAGTTCCTAATATCCTTCTCTCTCGGAATGAATTATTAGTTCCGGTTGAAAATCGAAATCATTAATAGATAAATTTATCTACAGCCAGCCTAGAAAGCAGTTTTCAGAAAACTTTCTGGAAGGGAATGGGAATAAACATAGACGGAGAATATCTAAACCACTTGAGATTGACCGTTGATATTTCCATGGCACCAGAAGCGGAGTTTACAATTGCAAAACATGTTGACCTAAATAGGGAAAGTAAAATGGTAGGTTCAAAGATCAACAGAACACAGACAAAAGTTATGTTCAACGGTAGAGTTCCCCCAAAAGACCATAACAATAGAGAACCAGGCTTTACAAGATTGATTAATTTACCAAGTCCGGTTAATAAACTTAGAGAAAGACTGGTCGGCTGGAAATCACTTGATATAAATAGAGACATATAGATGAGCAACTTGCCAATGTGTGTGAAGTATACAATGAATGCATAATACCAGCTATACTGAGGATCAACTCAGAATTGCAAAGAGAGCCACGGAAAGATCAATGCTTGGGATAACTCCAAGAGATAGGGAAAGATCAACGTATATCAGAGGTAGGACTACCGTCAAGGATATTTCACAGATAATTGAGCAACAAAAATGAAAATGGGCTGGACACTTAGCAAGAAGAGATAACAGATGTAGCAAAGGAATAACCGATTAGTGCCCATGGAACTGTAAACACAGTCGGAAAAGACCAAACACAGGATAGGGAGATGTGATAAAGAGGTGTAACCGTAAGACATAATAAGGTTAGCACAATCACGGTGGTCATTGTTGGAGATGAGAAAGGCCTTCACCCAGCAGAGAACTTATAGTAGCTAATGATGAAGATGATAGAAATCTAAAACGTGAATGATAGTCACGTACTTTCTATTGATGGTAATAAATGAAATTCATTGTTGTGGTAAATTGAAAGAAAATTTCCAATTGAATTAAAATTCATGAAGGAAACAATTAAAATACAATCATGATAACATTTAAAATTGCAAACGGAGAGTCACTGCTGTGTTTTATTTATGTGGGGAGAACAGATATTACACTTGATCTTGAAGTCAGGCTGCAAAAGGTACATTTCAGTCGGGACCCCACTGCACTGATCATTACTATCAGCATCAGCTTTTTAGCGTCCTTCGTGGGACATTCCCCAAATACTTGAATCAGAGTTCGAAAAATAAGTTTTATCGAGGCATACACTAATTTTTATTATTTGAATAAATCAGTTAAAAAATTATAGATGGAATTTCAAATCAAAATTGCATTTTTTGCGAATAATTCATCTTACAAAAAAGTGATTGATTGATGTAGTTTTTATTTTAAGTTTTATTTTTAGAAAAAACGCCAATATGTCATATTTTGAGTACGGATTGTATCAATCATATCTTAATGAAAAAAGAACAGAACTTGAACGAATCGGAGCTTTGACTTTATTGTTTTCTTTTTGTTTTTAATGGCATCAATAATTTTTTGTGCATCAATAAATACCCCCAAGAATGGTTTAGTTTAGATTTGAATATGCCAACTTATATTCACCAAGAACCCTCTTGAAAACTCATATATATAAATAAGAGTACCTAGCAAATATTTCATTGAACTTTACAAATTTCGAGAAAATAAAACAAAATTTGTCGAATTTTCTCTTGCAGGAATAATGAGATAATAGGAAAAATCAGTCAGGCGTTCATTTTTTTTCCTTCTCTCGCTATCACCACTTTTACTCCACCCCCTTCTTCTTTCCTTGCTTTCTTCACTCACATCTTCCCTTATTTCTCCCTTTCCTTTCCTTTTTAACACAGGCGATAACGCCCACGTATCTTACCCTCTATTTTCCATCATTTTATGTCCCTTTCTTTCTCTTTCTCTCTCCTCCTCATATACAGCTTCTGTGACATCAGCATCCCTCCTTCTCTCTTTCAAAATTCCTCCCATGTAATTAATATTCCTGTCTACCTCTATCATCATCATTTTTCTTTTGTCATCCGTCGTTGGACATCGACCTTCCCCAGTATTCGCTACACCTCTCTATCGTGGGTGTCGTGGAGACGATATTTTCTGAACCTATCCAGTTCATCTCGACATCTCATATTCTGCTGGCTTCGGTTTCGCATTTGACCTATTCATGTTTTGATGTCCATTCTTGCAACACGACCAGCCCAATGCCATGTGAGTTCCATTCTGGTTTATATGATGTCTCAGACTCCTATTTTCCTCAATATATTTTGCACATTGCATGGTTCTCGGTTTGCAGGTCAGTCTCTTGGTCAGATTCCATGTTTCAGATGCATTGGTTGTACACTCTTCTTTCAGGAATAATGTGATATAATTGTTCTTTTTTCGTCACAATAATTCAATCCCAATAGTCATTAATCAGCTTGTAAAGTGTCCATTTCGAATCATGCATTTCAAAAAGTTGTGCTTACTAGACTAAATACCCGACCCGGTAGAAATTGTGGTCTAAAAAAGAAATAGAAAGATAGATGAATGGAAATCAGATAGCGTTTGATTTGATCTGTTTTAAAAATCGATTTAATACCACTCCTTACACTGTTAGAAAAAAGGTGGCGAATGTTAGAAAAAGTTGGGCTCTAATGTAAAAAAGGATTTTCGGCTGTTGTAAGGAAAAGAATAAAAAGAGTAAAAAAAGAGTAGGGGCTTATATAAAAAGGGGTTAATATAAAAAGGGGTTAATATATTTTTGAAAAGGGAAGTAATCGGGGTCCAAGTTAAAAAAGAACGCTAGTGTTATAGAAAAAAATGCTTATTTCCAAGAAGTGTGTGTTGGGCTAATGTAAAGAGGGGCCTGATGCTAAAACAGGTGGCATGATGTTAAGGAGAACGTGACAAATGCCAGGAAAAGGGTAATGTTCAAAAGGGGATTAATAGTAAAAAAAGAGCTGTTCGGCGGTCGATGATGCTGAAAAGGAGTGGGGTTTAACTTCAAAAAGGGGTAGGCATTCCCCCTCAATTTCGATCGATTTAGATAGTTTACCCTTCGATTTTGACCCCAGAAAAAATGAGTTCCATTCAATAGTTGGGAAGTAGAGGTAATGTTAAAGGGGGTGGGGCTTGATGTTGAAAAGGGAAAAAAGTTCCCACTCGACTTTGACCAATCAAAGAGAAAGAAGTCCATCCACGATTTTAAACTCTTAAAATGAAAAAAAAAAATACATATTCACTCTCGATTTTGACCTTTATAGTGGAATAAATGTTTCGATGACAACCCCTGAAATTGTTCCCACTTTATTTTAACACTTAAGAATGAAAGCAAACGTTCCTCCTCGATTTTAACCCATAAAAGTAAAGAAAAACATCCCTTTGGGGTTTGACCCCTAAAACTGAAAAGCGAAAAACTGTCGCATGATCCCAAATCGCCAGATTCAGTGTTTCGATCGACAATTGAAACTCCAATCACACTCGGCATCTAACTGTACTGCAACCAGAAATGGAGAAGCGAAAAACGGTCAAAGTTACTTTCACACACCGCTTTGAGAGTTCTACAACAATGAGTGAAGCAGAGTGTCATTCTAATTTCGGACAGGGTACTTATGAGCACGGCGAATAACGATGGAATCTGCCACTCAGTTTATCATTTTATTGACGAATCTGTGTGAAAATATCTGATTGTATTTCTATTTTATTTTATAAAACTATTAAAACAATAATATACATGCGAAACAATGATCTATTTACAAATACAAAACTAACGATAATTTATTTTGATATAGATTGAATAATTAATGAGTTAAAATGTGTCCAAAACAGTTATGAAGAGTTATAATGATTAGATATCTTTTTGACCTTTTTTTCACATGAATGAGATAAACTTTGAAATTCAAGCAAGAATGCTGTCATATTGAATTCTGTGACCAAAATAGATTAGATTCATTACAACTTTTGGTTTTGTCAATTGAAAACATATTCGAAAAAAATAGGAATTCACGAAGAGAATAATTGAAACGCAGCCATAATAACATTTAAGTTTGAAAACGGGAAGCTAATGTTGTTTCGTTAACGTGAAATGGAATAGATACTACTCTTTGATCCATATTTACTAGCTTCCCCACAAGAGCAAAATATGACACATGGTCATTTTTAATATGGGGTTCCAGTTATGGGGAAGCTGTAAAAATTGCTCAAGTCCCTGCAATTAGTGATACGAGGGCATCAGGGCAAGCACGACTCGACTCATCCCTTTTAGTGTAATGGGACTGTGTTGCCCTGGGGCGTACAGCTCTAGGGCTGACTGAATTTTTGAGGCCAAAGAACGAACCATAGGCCTCTTGCACTTAATTATACCGATCTTCAGTTGGCCATCATCAGTCACGTCATTGCACCAGTGCAAAGCTACCAAAGTGTGTACTGCGAACAAATACTACTCTTTGATCCCTACTCACTTCCTTACAAAGACAGGATGTAATACTAAATCGTTTTTAATGTGGGGTTACTGTTACGGGAGAGCTGCAAAAATTGCTTCAGGCCCTGCAACTAGTGTCGCCCTATCCATCCCTTTTAGTGCAATGGAACGGTGCTGCCCCGGGGTGTATTGCAAGCATAGGGCGAATCTTGAGCCTCTAGCGCTTAGCAAACCGAGCCTCAGTAAGCCATCAACGACCATTGCACCGACGTAAAGCCAAAGCATGTTCTACGAACAGATGCCAACTTTGATTTGAACCTAAAGGTCGCAAAAGGCTGGATCATGAAACTGGCATAATGACAAGTTCGATGGTCCACATGTTCTCTGCATTAATCAAACTTGGTTCAGTTGATGAAAAGTTCGTTATGGTCGTCATGGTGTTTGTTGAAATCCAAATTCGTTGTATCGAGGTTCGTTATAGCGAGGATTCATTGTATGTATCTCAGAGAATATGGTACCTCAAAAGATTCAAAAATACTTATTGCTCTATGATTTTTTCAAAACTTGCATTAAATTCAAAACTGATTGTTATTTCTAATTACAATGTTTTTCTATCTTTGGAAAAATTGATAATTGCATATCTTCATATTCTATTGCAACTGGGGAATAATGATTTTTGGTGGGCGGTAAGAATAGAACTTTCCACGTAACTGCTCCCCACATTTGTGGACAAGGATTTAAATTCATAAGTATATTGTTTTATAAGAGGTAAATATCTCATCATTGGCACTTTAAACAGAAAAATAGTAATTCACTGGTAAACAGGTGCCAAAAAGGTGCTCACATCGTATCTTTTGGAGTATGCAACACAGTTGTATATATAAGAATATATCTTTCAATACCCTTTTAACATCAACCGAAAACCTTTTTGATTTTAACATATTTAGTGTTAGTAAGACAATTTACGTAGTACAATGGAAAAAATGATTCTCCAAGTCTAGTAATGATAGTTTTGAAATTTAGGAATGAATATGCCTAGGTTTTTTCAGTAACGTATTGAAGAGAAAGAACATTGAATCACTAGTGAAAGAATAATTTTTTCTCTGATAACATTCAAAAATCCGAAAAAGAAATTTTACGAGGTAAGAGCGTACATCTAATACTTAGTGTATTTTTGCTTCTGTGTGTGCTAAGCTAAAATATATAACAGAACGTGGTTTTAAATCCTGATCGGTCTTTGTGTCCTCTCCTTAATTCATTTGTAAAGACGTATCAATGACAGAGGCCAGGCCAAATCACAGAAAAGCTGGCCTCTCTGAAAATGAATGTGCACTAGGTAGGCGAATGGAATATGTATTTACAAATGCACACTCACGTGCATATTTAGAAGGAAGCACTATTTATTTGTATGTATTCGCGAATGTCTTTAGCCAAATATAAATCTGAATATTCATGTTTATCTCTGTGTATATCTATATATGCATTCACACGTATATATCCATGTAAATGTATTTATATGTATGAACATAAATTGTACCAAGCTTCCACAAAAAATTACGCACATATCAAAGACAGATTTACACATATTTCTGTAGGTTATATTAAAGTAAATATATTCGCTCATAAACGTATATAGTCCAGTAGGGAACCCAGACAAAACTATAGCCGAGTCTAATTGTGTACGATTGACAGAGTCAATAACCAACTGTAATGCATTCAAAATCCCCAAAAATCTGATCTCAGAAAAGAAGTTATCTAGTGAAAAATAGCTCCATTTACAAACATATTACTCAGATTTTTTTACTTGAAAACTAAGATGCACAGTTAAAAGTATTAGAATACCAAGCAGTCCAAGGAAAACACATGTTAATACAAGAATTGATAATGTTAAATTATAACTTTCAGGTATCATGTAGTGTTAAATTGAATCCAAAGAAGTAACATTTAACAAAGAGGTATATAGTTCATGAATATTTATAGATGAGAGTATGGATACCCATACAAACATTGTCTGCAAAAAGAGAGACACAGCTGAAAGAATAAGTAGTGTTTAATGAGTATTTGCTTTACAGCTGTCGCATGAAGAAATAAGAGAAAGACATTTCGGGATGAAGAACACACATAGATAGATACTCAAACACACTTAAAAGACATGCTGATGGAATAAGAATGGAAATATACACTGCACATGTATTTAACATGCTTTCTATAATACTAGAAATTTTGCACGGAAGTTGGTTCACTTGTTGAATTTGCACCGGATATTTGTTCCGGAAGTTAGAATGGATTTTTGAAATTCCACATCTAACACGTATATATATATATATATATATATATATATATATATATATATATATATATATAATCATACATATGTGTGTGTGTGTGCACGCGCGCGTGTGTATGCAAGTTTGTATGCGTGGTAATGTTTTGCTGACATACTTAAAAAGGCATGTGCAAACGAATAGTGAAGAAATCATAATGAATGCGAGAGATAGTGCAACAAACAACAAAGTAGAAAACAATGGAACAGCACAGCAAACAAGAAAAGAAAGATGGGAAGAGAAAAAATTGTATGGCGAGTTCAAAAGGCAGATACAAGATGTAGCGGACGAGAAATCATGGACGTGGTTACGAAAAGGAAACCTTAAGAGAGAAACGGAATCGCTCATCATGGCAGCCCAAAACAAAAGCATAAGGACAAACTACATAAAAACAAAAATCGACAGAACACAGACAAACAGCAAATGCCGCATGTGCGGTGAAAGAGATGAGAAAGTAAACCACATAACTAGTGAATATAGTCAACTCGCCCAGAAGGAGTATAAGCATAGACACGATAGAGTAGCAACGATGATACACTGGGAACTGAGTAAACAAATGGGATTCAGCCATGTGGAAAAGTGGTATCAGCACAAGCCAGAGGCAGTTTTGGAGAATGACAACCACAAACTACTATAAACTGACCACCTCATCCAGGCAAGAAGACTGGACTTAGTAATAGTAGACAAAAAAAGGAAGGCCTACCAAATAGTAGACGTTGCTGTGCCTGCAGACCATAGAGTAAAAAAGAAGGGGGGTGAAAAAAGGGAAAAATACCAGGACCTAGCAAGAGAGTTAAAGAAGATGTGGAACATGAAAACCAGGGTAGTACCGGTCATAGTGGGCGCACTAGGAACAGTCCCCAAAACGCTGAGGGTGAGACTGGAGGAGATTGGGATTAGGGGAAGGATTGAGACCATACAGACCACAGCACTACTGGGAACTGCACGGATACTGAGGAAGATGCTAGAGATATAAGTACTGCAACGAATTGTAGCCCTGACATGATTGGTGAAAGAGAGAGGAGACGTTAGCTGAAGACCTGAGGAGACTTATTGTCACTCAGCCTTCAGCGATAACCACTGGGCAACCGGTGTGAAACTGTAAATTGCAGAATTACTGCGACCTATGAGTACTAGGAGAGGAGGGCTGGAGACTTGAGGAGACTTGCTGTCACTCAAACTCCAGCAGTTACCACCAGGCAACTGGTGTGAGATTCCAAATAATAATAATAATAATAATAATAATAATAATAATAATAATAATAATAATAATAATAATAATAATACACGATAGAGTTGCAATAGTGATACACCGGGAACTGAGTAAACTAATGGGATTCAACCACACGGATAAGTGGTACCAGCACAAACCGGAGACAGCCCTGGAGAATGGAAACCACAAATTACTTTGGAACTTTGACATCCAAATAGACCTCCTAATCCAAGTGGGAATACCTGAACTGGTAATCGTAGACAAGAACAGGAAAACCTGCCAAATAATAGACGTGTCTGCAGACAATAGAGTCAAGGGGGAAAGAGAGTGAAAAACTGGAAAAATACCAAGATCTGGCAAGAGAACTGAAAAAGTTGTGGAATGTGAAAATCAGGATAGCACCAGTAATAATAGGCACCCTCAGAACTGTCCCAAAGACACAGAAGGCGAGATTGGAGGGGCTTCAGTTCACAAGAAAGTTGCAATTAATCGCCGAAGGAAAAAAAACACTGCTAGGAACTGTACGGATACCAAGGAAAGTACTAGAAATATAAGGTCTACGACCCCAAATGTTGACAGTGGCCTAACAGAGGAGGAAAAAACCCACCCAAATGGTAGTGGGGGTATGCACCACAGAACTGGTGTGATAGGTGAGGGAGAGATGAGATGTGGACTGAAGATCTGAGAGTTAATGTCACTCAGTCTTCAGCGATGGCCACCGGGCAACTGGTGTGGAACTATCACAGTGTTGCTGCGGACTATGAGAGTGTGGAGAGGAGGGCTGGAGACTTGAGGAGACTTGCTGTCACTCAACTTCCAGTGGTAACGACCTTGCAACTGATGTGAAATTGCCGACATAATGATAATGATCCCGACATAGTCCAGTGAAATTATAACTTGATCTCTCATAAATTGCAACAAAAAAATCAACGGATTCTGTCTCTTCAATATAATCTGACAGAGGGAAAAACATCCACAAAATTTGCTTGAAGGAAAATCCTGACATTCAAAATGGCCACCAATCGCCTTAATGAAAATGCTCTACCACCAAGATCGTTGGGTGTATTGCCAAAGGTCGAAAAAAAGTGAAGTGTCAAATTTGAATTTATTTGGGTCAACAGTTCACAAGAAAGTTGCAATTAATCACCGAAGGAAAAAGTCCAATCTGCAGTCTCAAATGACTATTCAAATGAAAATCTGTTGACAGTCTACTTTTGATTTTGGATTAACTATGCCAGTCAACCATTTGAGAGTAAAGTTTGTCATGGGTACTGATTCCAAATATGCTGTTTGACATTCACTACTTCAGCTGTTATTACAGGTGAGCTCATTCAAAATTAAAGTTAGAATTGCAATTGCTAAATTGCATGCCAGTGGTTCTGAATATGACAAACAAATCCATATGAAATTTTATGTAGGAACGTATCGAGGGGACGTTATTAATAGAAAATTCTCAAAATAAATGTCAATTATAATTGTTCGGCGTCAGGGTCTGCGCTCCTCACACCGATGTAGATCCATAGAGCTTTGAGCCAAAGGATTAAAAATTCAAATAAACTGACATGACATAGTTGGAAGAAAAATCTCCGAATAGTGTATTTAAGAGTTTTGTATCATTTGTGCATGAAAGTTTACAGCTTGGAAACGTGGAAGTTGGTATTTATCATCTTACAAGGAATTTTCAGTATCTGTGTACTCCTTTGTGGACATTCTATGGTTCATAGATTTATCTCTACGGTGAGATATGTACGCATTCAATTTACTCTTATTACTTTCCGCCGTACATGCATTGCCTTGTACTCCGTTTTGGTAAAAAGTAAATCTGGATCCACCGGTTCTTTACAACGTATAATCTTAAACAAATATCAAGTCTCCCCGATCCTTCCTTTTTTTTCTAACGATAAACTCCCTTAATTCTTCATAACTCATATATTTAAATCTGGTACTAACTTAGTTGCTCGTCTTTGGACTTTTTCAAATATGATTTCATTTTTCTCCAAGTACAATGTTCAGGCTAGAACACAATATCCATTATGTTACATACCTTTGCAATTTTGGTGGTAACTCCTGATTTACAAGCGATACAATCTTGCAATATATACTATTGCAAAGTTTATGAGATTTTCTTTCTAAAGATATTTATTTTTATATACTTCCATCATGAATTATTTCCAAAATTCGAAGAAATAGGACTGTATACTACAAACTTGCTTGCAAAGGGTTTCATACGTATCTTAACAATTTAGGCTGTATCATCTAGAACATTAGAGTTATACTGTTGAAAAAATGATAGAATTTTCTTTCCAACGCTATCCACATATATCTGCCTCCAATAAAAAAAATAGGACTGCGTACTTGAAATTTTCTTGAAAAATGCTGTATAACCATCTTCACGATTTCGCAGGTAATTCCTATATACCATCTCACAACGCACACCTTTGGAAAACTGCTGGGATTCTCTTTCTAACAATACCCATCTATATATACTTGCATTGAGAATTAATCCAACAGTTCGAAGAAATAGGACTGTACTTAGAATTTTCCTGGAAAATGCTGCACAACTAGCTTCAAGTTTTTCGTTGTAAGCTTTCATGCCCAACAGATACCAAATTAAAGTTACTTTTAGGGTAAAATTAAGTGAATCTTTGCACCCTTCGAGTCCCAAAATGAGATGAAAATCCTAATTTAGCCTTTAAAAGTACTCAGATATATCAATTGTGAGATGAGATATGAAATTCTGGATTTTTGAGCGGCGGTATTTTGATTTATGAAAATGAGATAATTTTCTGACAATTTTTCGGAGGTGGGGGCACTCCAAGGAACATTTTGGCACCCTATTTATAAAATATTAGGGTGGTGGGTGCATAGGGTGTCCTGTTTAACCTTCGGACTATTTTACCAAATAGTATGATATTCCTTGGATAAATCCGTAACCTCACTAAATGCACCCGCAGATCCCTGTTTACCATTGCATTTCCAGCCTGCCAGACCCACTTAAAAACTGAAGAAATTTATGTTGACAGTTCTGTTTGAGGGGTTTTGCATTATTAAATCTGTTGATTATATTGAGGAAAATACAGAAGATTTAAGGAGACTTGCTGTCATTTGCTCCCAACATTGACCATTAGAATTCTCTGGCGTAAAAAAATTACAATGATTAATATCAGGCCCAAGAATTTCTCCACGGAGAGTAATGTCACGCCACTCCACCCATTGCTTAAATACAAATATCTTCATATAAAATCCATGACATTCCCATAACAATGTATTCATCAATGGATAAATACCAAACATTCAATTGAAATCTAATCATTACTTAAATTTTGATAGAATTTTCGAATCTGGGTGTGTTTTCTCATATGCAAATTATTACGTTACACCGATATGTGCAGTTTTGTATTGCTCACACAAATAATCCTTTAATGGTTTTTGTGCAATCATCCGTTTTCGAAATTTCGTGGCTTACTCTTTTGCGATGCTAAAATGGATTGTTCTGTGCTAATAACAAAAATACAGAATGTTATACAGCAGATTATCATAATTATATTATGTTAAGTGTAAAAAGAATCCTACTCCAAAATGCCTTGCACTATTTCCAGAAAGGCTAATTGTTTTTTATTGTTTTTTTTTGTTGTTTTTTTTTGTATCAGACGATGACAACCCCCCATAAAATAAGGAAAATACCTTATGACTCTAACTCTCCATGCTTACATTTCCTTACAAAATGTCAAATACCCAGCTATGCGTTCTTGCCTTTAACTTTAATACAAATTTCCCAGATACACTGTTAGAATACCGATAAAATTCTCGTTATGTAACGTAAACATCTACATTCCATAGAATGTCGACTAGGAAATACACAGATACTGACATGTTTGTAAAATACTAAATACCCAATTTCACATTTTGTGCTTCGGTTTTTCATACACAACAGGTAAAAAACTCCTTGATAAGTTTGTTGGGCAGTCAATGAAATTCCTTTTTCAACATTATTTCCTGTTAATTTATCTACATTTGTTTACCCTATTTCACTCATATATCTACAAAACTATCACGGTGTGAGTGCGAACAATCATCTCTATTCAAATATTAGCAGTCAGTGGGACACATAAGTAAACACAGAAAATTACAAGTGGATAAGTTGAGTGGATGTATTTTCATTTGGATAGTGATTTGTCGGGGATAGCACATTGGACATCTTCCTTTACCGATTAATTGTAGGTTTTTCGAGAACCGTTAATCCAAACAACTTCAAGCTCAACTATGCACCTCCTTCGGCATAGATTAATACACCTAGCAAAATTCAACTTAATACAGTGTCCTTCCTAAAGATACAGTATTTTCATTAGAGAGGATGGAGGTTTTTTTTAAATCTCAGGATTTTCCTTTCATGCAATTGTTGTAACCGTAACCCAGCAAAAACAGCAATTTGTACGGAGAATATTTTAGCCCCGAATCTTCGAGAATGAAATAAATCCGAGTGTTTTTCACTCGTTACATCATGTTTTAGTACTGGGATTAGATTTACTGTACAACTGCAATGCAGAACTGGACTCTCACTCTTCACATTACATCTCTAGTATTTTTGAATGAATTTTGATGAAATTGTGTTGAAGGGTGGGCCATGGACCAAGGAAGAAGGATTTACATTTTGAAGCGAATCTAAGAATCCTCCACGGCCAGCTCTCTTGAATCATACTTATATGTAACCAGCACCATATCTGAAAAGGTTTTCATGGGCCAAGCCAAAAGTATTTAAATTTTTGGACGGATCCAAGAAATTTTCACGATCCCTTCCCCTGCATCGTAGCTATATGTACACATCAAAATATTCGAAATGAATTTGGATGGAATTTTTGTGATAGTGGTCAATACATTTTGAGGCGAATCCTGGACTCTTTACTGTCACCTCCCTGCATCGTAGCTACACAGTACACTTCACCTAAAGTTCTCAATTATTTTAGTGAATTTTTGTGGATGGTTGGGCTATGGGTCGAAGTAGCTGTGATTCAATATTGGAATGGATCTTGAAATGTCTTACAAACACCACCCGTGACTTTATGTGCACAGCAGAACATCTCCAAAAGTCCTCAATCAAATTAAATTCCATTTTGTTGGAGAATGGGCAATGGACTGAGGAATAAGTGTTTGCATTTTGTTTACTCACCCGTATTTTTAATTGCCACTTCATCTGGATCGTATATATGTGTACACAGCACAATGTTCCCATGGGTTCTCAATGATTTTCAATGAGATTTTGTGGAAGGGCAGGCAATGGGCTGAGAAAGCAGTCGTTAAATGTCATGCTGGTTTCAGGAATTTTCAATCATCTCCCAGCATCGTAGCTATATATATACAGCACAATATCTCCAAAGGTTTTCAATAAATTTCAATTGAATTTTGTTGAGGTGTTGTCAATACAATTTTGGGTGCATCCTGGAATCTTTCATTATCACTTCCACTGCATCGTAGCTACACGCAGAAAACATGATATCTCTAAAACTTTTCAATTGATTTTAATGAAGTTTCCTTGATGATATGGGCTAAGGAAGCGATATTCAAATTTTGGGTCGGATCCAGGAATTTTCTCGTCACTTTCCTTGTATCATATGTATATGTACACAGCACAATATCTCCAAAAATTCTCGATGAATTTCGATGAAATTCTCTTGAATGGTCATCAGTACAGTTTTGCACTGATCCAGCAATTGTCCACACTTGACATCCCTTCATTTTTGAGTGACTAAGACTCGAAACATGTTTCGTGAACGAATTTATTATTAAGATATTCGAGTTTCCAAAATAATCTGCCAAATTCCCTGTTATGTCGGATTAACCTTATGCTATAATCGATTACATTGTCGGTATGTGAACAACAAAAATGAAGCAAAGATTCAAAATCTTCTATCATCAGCCCACTCTCAAAGGAATTGCGAAATCTTCAGTCTAAATTGTATCGAGGAGAAAGTCGTCCTGAAGAGCATCCACTGGATTTTGAAAACATACTATTATATATTTCATAGATATGCCAAGGAATACTTAAAATACACAGTTGATGAACTCAATCAATAACAAATATTCACATGCATAAACAATCAACAGAAGTGAGCAAAAAACGAGTCATATCCGTTGTTATATTCTCTGATCCCTAATCTACGTAAGTAAGCCCTTTTTTTTAAAAAAATACATAAATAAACGATATGTAGTATAAAATAACATCAATACCTTATAATAATGCAATATATAAAACAACATTATCATTACAAAGCCCTAAAAATAATAAAACAAAGATAAATATTAAAATCATAACTTAAGGGGGATAGGGACACTGCTGATGAGCCATGTTAGTATAACTGTTTTGTTTGTAAATTCCCGAATAACTATTGATCCCGGAAAAAAATTCACACCAAGTACTATAATATATAATTCTATGTTAAATATAAAACTGTTTGAAACAATTGCATAAATTTTACCAACGGATATTTAAAAATAATTGATTGTGATGACATAAATTTTGAAAAAATTCTCCTACGGTTCTAGGGTTTAAATCTGTAAAGCTTTTTAGAACATACATGCATCCAGGCATATTCACAATCATCTCCCCTTCATCATGGCTACGCAGCACTGTATTTTGAAAAGTTTTTAATGAATTTTGAGAAATTGTTGATAGCTAGGCAATAGGCTAAGGGTACGGTGTTTGAATTTTATGTGGGATAATCCGAGGATTGTCCATGGTTTCCTCCATACATCGTAGCTATATGTACTTAGCACAACACACCCCTGCATCACAGCTATATGTATACAGCGCAATATCTCCGAATTAAAATTTGGGGGTGGATCTAGATATTTTCTATGGTCAACGCCCTGGCATCGTAGCCCAGCATGATATCTCCTAAGGTCCCCAATCAATTTCAATTTAATTTTGCTAAAGAGTAGTCAATATATTCTAGCTCAGATCCAGTAATTGTATATTTGCTCTGTGTACGCTGCACAATATCTGCAAAAGTTATCAATTAATGTCAATGAAACATTGTAGAAGGCTCAGCAATGGGCCAATACACTCAGGGAAGTTATGAGAAAGGCTAGGCAATGGGTGGAGCAAACGGTATTCAATTTTTTAAACTATTCCTAGAATTTCCCATGGTCACCCCTACCTTGTATTTACGTATAAGCAGAACAACATCTCCAAAATTTAACACCGAATTCAAGCAAATTTGATGGAATGAGCTGAGGAAGATGTGTTTACATTCTGGGGTGGATCCAGGAATTTTCTACGGTCATCTCCCTCACATCGGTGTTATATGTCCACAACACGACATCTCCAAAGGTTTTCAAAGGAATTTTGTTGAATGGTGGTCAATACAATATATATGGAATTTTTCATGATCACTTACGACACTTACGACACACAATGAATTTCAGTGATAAGTTATGGAAAAGTAGACAATCATCTGAGGATCTAACAAGTGTTTACATTTTGGGGTCGGTTGAAGAATCTTCCACAGTCATCTCCCCTGCATCGTTGCTATGTCTCAAAAAATTCTCAATAGATTTCAGTGAAATTTTGTAGAACAGTGGGCAATGGGCTAAGGAAGGGATAGAAATTTTATAAAGCCACCTCCCATGCACCGTAGCTATATGTACAGTGGAATATATATATGGAACTGTGGGCAATGGTTTAAAGAAGAAGTGATAACATCTTTGGGCAGATCCAGAAATTTTCCAATGTCAGCTTCACTGTATCGTAGTTATATCTATACATAGCAATATCTCCAAACGTTCTGAATGAATTTCAATGAAATTTTGTTTTAGAGTAGAGAATAGATTCTGGGCTGGATCCTGGAATTTTTTCACAGTCATCTCCCCTGCATCGTTGCTCTATTTACACAGCGCACTATCAAGGTTTCTCAATTGAATTTATCGTGGTGCAGATATTAATGCAACTGATTACTTGGTCAGGGGGAAATTCCGTCTCGAGCTATCATCCCTGATAAATATAGAGGACGATGTATCCCTGACTTAGGTGCTTTATGCTCAGGTGAAAAAGTTTATGAATACCGGCTATTCCTCGGTAACTTCCCCTCAGTTCACAAAGATCATGAAAATTATATCAATAATGACAGGGACTATTTCAATTATACAAATATACTTGGTAAATGTCCGCCTAAGAAACGGGATCAGTGACTATCAGCTCACACTGAATCTTTGAAGAAAGAAATTGTGTAAAAAAACTCCATCCCCCTTTTGTCATTCGGGAAATTTGAAAAAAAAAAATAAAAGAATAAGCAAACTAATCAGGAATAAAAATACTAGGAAAGAGTTACAGAAAGCTGCGAAGACTGTGAATCTGCGCAAACATTTAGAAAAATATAAGGACCTCAAGTAAAAAGACAGTCAAACCCAATTCTGCAGTCTGTGACAAATCAGGTAAATTGGTCTTCACAAATAACACGTTGTAAAAGCATTTTCAAAAGCTATTGAACCCTTTAACCGGCCTATTATTCTATCCCAATCAGCAAACAATATTCACTTTCCAGATCTTTGTGTGTATCCTACCTCAGCTCTTGCAAAACTAAAAAATCATAAAGCCCTGAGCTATGATTAGATCAGCAATGAGGAACCTAGATATGTTGGTGGTTCACTTGCATCACTGTTTTTAACCACATTCAGTAAAGTCTGGATCTCTGAGAAGACACAATAGTTAAGTTGAGTACTTACAGTTGTTGGAAAGAAGGGTGATTCTACGTATCGTAATAACAACAGGATGATAAACCTCTGATCAGTAGCAACCAAACTGTTTCAAGTTATAACGCTGAGCAGACTCTCAGACGGAATTGAATCACTCCTTCGAGAAAACCAATGCAGTAAAGAAAAAAAAAATGATGTTTTTGCAATGAGTAGCTTTTCACATTTTGAGTCATCATTGATAAACAACTGGAATACAACCTTCCACTTACAATCGATTTTATTGATTTTCCAAGCAGCATTTGATAACGTAATTCGTGATTATATGTGGATTGCTTTTCAGCGCTACGGTCCTCAAACAATGTATATCAACATTTTCAAGACATTTTACCCTTGAATAAAAAGTGCTGTTCGTGTTAATAACAGTTTTACTGAATGGTTTGTAGTGACGTATGGTACAGGACAAGGTGATATCCATGGTCCTCCTCTTTTCCGTGTGCCGAATCGGGTACTTGAGAGAGCTATCAATTAAAAGAGAATAACACGCGGCTTTACCCCAAAGAAACGTTCAATCTCACGACAAAGACCCTAACTGATGTTGACTATGCTGATGGCATAGCTTCTATTGACAATGATCATGCTGATCTCCAGGAAACTACTGATCTCATTGCACAATCAGTGAGTGATGCTAATTTAGACATCGGAATCTCAAAGACAAAAGTGATGTTCTTCAACAAACACCATGTACAACAGCCTTATCCACTCGGTTCAGTCTTGGATGTCTATATACACGGCCAGAGAGCGTAAATATAACAAAGAAAAATGTGGCTGCTGCAGGAATTCCAATAACAACCGATAACGTCGCTCTTAACCATTGAGATAAACAGGCCAAAGGGAATGCGATGGTTCAGATAAGTGCTTTGCCCATATTCTTCCTATTCGTAAATATTCTGTGAGGTTATATATCCATTTCTTGATAATATAATGATCCTCTTTTGAAACAACTGCAAACACGAACAATGAATGAACAAAGAGAATAATGGTGTTTTCTATTTGTGCATGTTTTGATGTAGCACGCTTAAGAAACATTTTTCGTAGATACGAAATTTGGGGATCAGAGGTTATGTCGATCACCTGAAGGGAACACTTATTTTTCACTTTCCGGGGTCGACATCAATAAGGAGCTTTCATTTTTAACTTTTAGTGGGCAGAATCTGGGGGAAAATTCTTCATTTTTTTCCTCTTCTAGGGTTAGAAATCACATTATATTTCTCTCGTCATCAATAATTCAACAGGTATCGCTAATAATGATACACATGAATCAATTATTATTTTCGATGCTGAGTTTATTCCGAGAAAGTATTATTTCACTCATAATACATTTTACTAAATAATTTTTACAATCACTATTTTCCACCTATATCGGTCAACATCAAGAGAAAATTTTTTTTCCACTTGAATGGTTCAAAATGGAAAGGAATTACTTCTTTCCACTTTCAGAGGTCCAAGTCGAGGGGGAAGATTTCTTTTTCACACTTGGGGGGTCAGAATCATTGGGATTTTTCTGTTGTTGCTGGGAGTCGAAATCGAGGGGTATTTTTCTTTCTCTTATGTCTATGGTGGGATACATTCGAGGGTAAGATCTTTTTTAACTTGTGAGGCTCAAATCGTTTTTATTTTTTTTAATTTTTTGTTTTACTCATTGAGGTCGGAGTATAAGAACTTTTTATTATCGGGCAGAAAAGATCAAGAGGAAGATCTCTTTTCACTTTTATGGCTCAACTTTTTGGGTTTTTTTTTCTTTGTTTTGTTTTACTTATAGAGGTCAAAATGCAGGGACTTTTTTCTTTGGAGCGGAAAAATGGAGAGGAAGATTTTTCTTCACTCTTGGGTGACATAATCTGAGATATCTTTTACGTTAGGGCTGAAAATAAAGGAGGATAATTTTTTTTACTTTCAGGGATCAAAATCAAGGATTGTGACGATCAAGAGGGAACGTTTATTTTCATCTATAGATATCAAAATGAATAGAAAAATAATAAATCAGAGGATGAATTTCCTTTTCTCTTTTTCAACATCGAGAAGGAACGTATCCTTTTATATCATGGACTCAAAACAAAGTGGAAGCCTCCATTTAATAACATTAAATCCCTCGTTTTTAACATCAACTCCCAGTGCCCTTATTTACTATTTTCCCAATTTTTTAACATCAAATCCCTCGTTTTTAACATCAACTCCCAATGCCCTTATTTACTATTTTCCCAATTTTTTAACATTAAATCCCTCGTTCCTGACATCAACTCCCAGTGCCCTTATTTACTATTTTCCCAATTGTTCAACTTTAAACCCCTCGTTTTTAACATCAACTCCCAATGCCCTTATTTACTATTTTCCCAATTTTTTAACATCAAATCCCTCGTTTTGAACATCAACTCCCAGTGCCCTTATTTACTACTTTCCCAATTTTTCAACATTAAATCCCTCGTTTTTAACATCAACTCCCAATGCCCTTATTTACTTTTTTCTCAATTTTTTAACATTGAATCCCTCAGTTTTGACATCAACTCCCAATGCCCTAATTTACTATTTTCCCAATTTTTCAAGATTAAATCCCTCATTTTTGACATCAACTCCCAATGCCTTTACTTCATCATTATCATCATCAATCTTTTAGTGTCCGTCATTGGACATAAACTTTCCCCAGTATTTGCCACACTTCTCTATCATGGGCGTCACGGGGCCAGTACTTCCTGAACCTGTCTAGCTCGTCTGTCCATCTAACATTTTGTCGGCCTCGGTTGCGCATGTGGTCTCGGCGAATCCACGTTGTGAGTCGTGATGTCCATCAATAGTCTGCCATTCTTGCAACATGGCCAGCCCACCGCCATTTAAATTTTTTTATGGATTCTATGATGTCTCTAACTCTTGTCTTTTCCCGATGTACTGTGCTGTTTTGTGTTCTCTCCATTCTTGCAACATGGCCAGCCCACCGCCATTTAAATTTTTTTATGGATTCTATGATGTCTCTAACTCTTGTCTTTTCCCCGATGTACTGTACTGTTTTGTGTTCTCTCCATGTGAGGCCTGACATTAAATCCCTCGTTCCTGACATCAACTCCCAGTGCCCTTATTTACTATTTTCCCCATTTTTTAACATTGAATTCATCGTTTTTTACATGAACTCCCAGTGCCCTTATTTACTATTTTCCCAATTTTTTAACATTAAACTATCCTTTTTTGACATCAACTCCCAATGCCCTAATTTACTGATTTCCCAATTTTTTAACATTAAGTCCCCCGTTTTTGACATCAACTCCCAATGCCTTTATTTACAATCATCCCAATTTATCAACATTAAACCCCTCGTTTTTAACATCAACTCCCTGTTGCCTTATTTACTATTTTTACCATTTTTTTTAACATTAAAACATTCGTTTTTGACATCAACTCCCAATGCCCTTATTTACTATTTTCCATATTTTTTAACATTAAATCCCTTGTTTTTGACATCAATTCCCAGTGCCCTTTTTTACTATTTTCCTAATTTTTTAACATTAAATCCTTTTTTTCAACATCCACTCCCAGTGCCCTTATTTACTATTTTCCCAATTTTTTAACATTGAAACGTTCGTTTTTGACATCAACTCCCAATGCCCTTATTTACTATTTTCCCAATTTCTTAACATTAAATCTTTCGTTTTTAACATCAACTCCCAATGCCCTTATTTACAATTTCCCCAATGTTTTACCATTAAATCCCTCGTTTTTAACATCAACTCCCAGTGCCCTTATTCACTACTTTCCCAATTTTTAACTGCAAACCCCATTTCTAATATTACCTCTTTTCCGTAACATCACTTCCAGTTTTTTTGATACCCCACCTTTCAATATTATACCCCTCCTTTCTAACTTCCTGCCATTTTTTTAACGTCAAAAAATCTTTTTTTCACATCATTCCCCCACTCATTTGAGAAATTATCCACACTTCATTCTGGCAGTAACTCCTGTTTTTTATTTATTTGCTACGATGCCCCCAACTTTTTTCACATCATCTGATACATTCTGAATGGCAGTTCAAGTCGATGTCCTGATATCACGACTGCAATTGGTGGACTTGGAGTCCTCGGAAGTGACGTAACTCATCGATGAGTTACTCCATTGTGGCCAAAATCTAACGCTCAAGCAGAGGGTTTTGCTTAAGCCGAGGATGAAAGCTATATTCAGCAGCGATATTGGAAACAAGAACTATATAAATTTTGTCATATGTACCGTTCCAATCTGCATTGAAAATTCACTTCACGCCATATTTTCCCTGTGTGGTCGCTGAGACTCGTGCAAGAGCTTCGTGCAAGAGGCCAGGGATCATCGTCCCTCGATGAACGAAGAAAAAGAAAAGATGGAAGAAAAATGTATTTTTTCCGTAGAGGACGAAATTCGCTTGGTACGGTATTTTATTTTAATTATTTTCACTGCTTTTGTTGATGATACTTTTCTTATTTCTCTCATTCTATCTGAACATCAAAAAGTACGATGTAGATTGATGATGGCATAGTACAACAACATTCACGGCTAAAATAGCTGCATTGAAGCGGTCACAAGAATAGTTTCTTCCGACTTGTGCACCAACCCACACGTTTTGCAATGCATAAGTAATGTGCACATAGAAGGTAAGTTATCTAAATTAATGCAGTATTTAATGATTTGATTGAATTGCTACTAGTCTTGCTTGAGTTTACAATTAATGAATGAATACCAAAGGCAAGCGAGATCAAGCTCACTGAATGACCTAAATATGTACGTTATTCTGCCGTTCATCTGTGTAGTTTGGGGTCAACAATTTTGTGATCCCACATAAACTATGCTGCGTGTACAGATTTTGACATTAAGTATCTGAATAGTTTGTCAAATAGCTTTGTAATTGAGTTTTGATTTAATCATTTCTTGAAAATTGAGTCGTAATAAACTCAGAATGTATGTATATTATTGAAATTAGTTTATATCATATGAAAATACGCATTGTAGTTTTAACCAATGGAACAACAGACTAAACACAATAGTTCAAAGTAGAGAATAAAATATGGATTAAATTAGTTACTTTGCTGGATGCAATCACATTTATATTACATGAAGACATGCCAATGCAGATATATTAGCCATTAGAAATAGACTGTGTCAAAATTATCTTGGAACAATATCAAGTTTATATTTTCACAAACATTCATTTCGTGCATACATCTATCACAGAAAAAAATTGCACCACATGAGATTTTTGTACACACTGACTGCTGAAGAATTAGGGACCATTAGCTGCAAGTATACCAAATTTTAGCGAAAGAAGAAGGCGCCTTATCGAAGCAACATTGGCAAGGGGCTCCAAAAGAGTAGCAGTAGATCCCAAAATTACCTGAAGCCTTCCACTAACGCTGAGGAACGTATGAGGGTTATCGTTCTTAGAAATACATCGAAGAAGTGGAATGCCCTTTCCAACATGAGCAGGGAAGTAGTAAAACAGATAGAACGGGCATTTTTTAAATTCACGTAATTAGATATCCAGGGAGGCAAAGATGCTAATTACTCAGGACTCGCCAAAATAAATGAATGTGAAGCATTTGAGAGTAAGAAATGTAGTTCTTCGAGAAAGAGCATTATCTTCATTCCCTTGTCAGATGATAATAACAAATTCCCTATTCACAGAAATGTGCTTGGCGCCCAATTATAGTTAACTTGGCTAGAGATGCTTTCAAGACAAAGTCATCTGAACTAAACTGATTTCGTCATATCGTGTCTGACTGTCGAAATGCGAACATCGTTTCAAATCTTTTCAGTGATATTCTGTCAACTAATTGTATCTCCAATAGAAATATAATTATTAACTTTTCATGAGCATACCTCCTGATACATAATTTAATTCTAGTATTTTAAAATACTATCCTATAATCTATCGATACCTTCAATGATGTAAAAAGGATATTATTATTTGCTGATGATTTATTAAAAAAAAAGAAAATATCAAAACATTTCTGTGAAGTAATGTTTTCAAAAAAATGAAAAAAAAAACAAACCCCAAAACCCCATTGTTATAGCGCTATCTTGAATGCTGACTGATCTGATCTAAGGGACATAATTGACTATGTCTCCTACATAAGAAATTAAATCTGGACTTCTGCATGAGTTATGTCCCTTCCTTGCTTACAAATGCTGTATGAGGCGATGAAAATGGTTACCGCCTTTTAAATATATATATATATATATATATATATATATATATATATATATATATATATATATATATATATATATATATATATATATATATATATATATATATATATATATATATATATATATATATATATATATATATATATATATATATATATATATATATATATATATATATATATATATATATATATATTCAAAGAAGTTTTCCAACTCAAGCTTGGAACTAAACATTAAAAAACTTTGTTAAAAGATTTTTGTGTCACTTCAGTCACCTGTTTCCAAATATCTGTCAATGCAATTCATGTTTTGCTATTATGGTACAATGTATGAATAATCTCTTGTTGGGATCATCAGGTGTTTACCATATAACTCTTCCACGCATTTCAAGATATATATATATATATATATATATATATATATATATATATATATATATATATAGTCTAGAAAGCTTTTCAGCTTAGGAAACTAAATATCAAAAAACTTTTTAAAAAAATTTGTCACTTATTTCCCAATATCTGTCTATGCAATTCATGTAATTTTCTCCGGTGTTTTTTTTTCCTGAAGGTATATATTTATACAAATAAACCCAATAAATGATAAAAAGAAAAAAAAAAAGAAAATTAATTCTTTCACTGATATATTCTGCACACACACACACACACACACACACACACACACGCATATACTGGCATGAAACGAAGAATATTTGTTTCTTACTGTTTCCATTTACTCCAAAATGGTTGCACCCTACAAGCTATAAATCTAAATAGATAGGGTTGTTTTTTTTTACTGATCAGTTTCACGCAGACATCGACGGACAATTTTTTTCCATTCACTTTGTGTGTTTATAAACAGCTAGTGGTGTTATTGTGACGTGTTTCTTCTTGTATTTTTTCCTCAGTTTATTATTATTGTTTTCTGTTCCTGTGTATGTGTGCTGGGCAAAAGTGTCAGTGTTTATGATGGATTACAATTTCTGTTTGCTGCCTGTTTGGTATGTTATTCTGGGGGAAAGTTGGGGAAGATGGAGTTGTATTTGGGTTTTCAAGGTTGGTGTCCCGGCATGAAATGTCGGTAGATTTATGGATAAAGTAAGTTTAAAGTTGAGATTGATATAAAAAATGAGTGACAGCAAGTCTCCTCAAGTCTCCAGCCCTTCTTTCCTTGTACTCATAGGTCGCAGTAATACTGCGAATTACAGTTTCACACCGGTTGCCCAGTGGTTATCGCTGAAGGCAGAGTGACAATAAGTCTCCTCAGGTCTTCAGCTAACGTCTCCTCTCTCTTTCGCATATCATGACAGAGCTACAATTCGTTGCAGTCCTTATATTTCTAGCACTATCCTCAGTATCCGCGCAGTTCCCAGTAGTGCTGTGGTCTGTACTGTCTCAATCTTTACCCTCCAGTCTCACCTTCAGCGTTTTTGGGACAGTTCCTAGTGCACCCACTATGACTGGTACTACCCTGGTTTTCATGTTCCACATCTTCTTTAACTCTCTTGCTAGGTCCTGGTATTTTTCCAGTTTTTCACTCCCCTTCTTTTTTACTCTATGGTCTGCAGGTACAGCAACGTCTACTATTTGGCAGGCCTTCCTTTTTTTGTCTACTATTACTGTCCAGTCTTCTTGCCTGGATGAGGTGGTCAGTTTGTAGTAGTTTGTGGTTGTCATTTTCCAAAACTGCCTCTGGCTTGTGCTGATACCACTTTTCCACATGGCTGAATCCCATTTGTTTGCTTAGTTCCCAGTGTATCATCGTTGCTACTCTATCGTGTCTATGCTTTTACTCCTTCTGGGCGAGTTGACTACATTCACTAGTTATGTGGTTTACTGTCTCATCTCTTTCACCGCACATGCGGCATTTGCTGTTTGTCTGTGTTCTGTCGATTTTTGTTTTTATGTAATTTGTCCTGATGCTTTTGTTTTGAGCTGCCATAATGAGTGATTCCGTTTCTCTCTTAAGGTTTCCTTTTCGTAACCACGTCCATGATTTCTCGTCCGCTACATCTTGTATCTGCCTTTTAAACTCGCCATACAATTTTTTCTCTTCCCATCTTTTTTTTCTTGTTTGCTGTACTGTTCCATTGTTTTCTACTTTGTTGTTTGTTGCACTATCTCTCGCACTCATTATGATTTCTTCACTATTCGTTTGCACATAACTTTCTAGGACTGCTTTAGCTCTCTGGACACAGTCTTCCATGCTGATGAGCCCCCTGCCACCTTCTTTTCTCTTAACGTATAGTCTATCTGTGTCATTTCTTGGGTGTAATGCTTTATGCATTGTCATAAGTTTCCTTGTTCGCCTATCCATTGATTGGAGCTCTTCCTTTGTCCATCCTAGGAATGGTCCTGTATACGTAACTACTGACAGCCTAGGTGTTCATTCCTTTTATTAGATTTATGCTGTTTAATTTGGTCTCTAATATTTTCCTTATCTTTCTAAGGTATTCTCTCTTTATTTTCTCCTTCATCTCTTCCCGTTTTATTGTGTCACATTCAAGGACGCCTAGGTATTTGTATCGGTCTTGTGCTGTCAATGCTCTAATCTTGCTGTTGTCCGGGAGTTCGATTCCTTCAGTCATTGTAAGCCTTCCTTTGTGCATTACCATGATTGCACATTTTTCTATCTCAAATTCTATTCCGATGTCCTCACTGTATTTTTCTTCGTTGAACAGAGTCTCAAGCTCTCCCCTGTTTTTTGCAAAGAATTTTATATCATCCATGTACATTAAGTGGTTGACTTTTCCTTTTGTTTTAGAGAAATGGTATCCTTTGCTGTTCTTCAGGATTCTGTTGAGCGGTATGATTGTTGGAACAAATAATATTATTATCATTATTATTATTAGCCATTTTACACCAGTTGCCAGGTGGTTACCGCAGGAGGTTGAGTGACAGCAAGTTTTCTCAAGTCTCCAGCCCTTCTCTCCTAGTTCTCATAGGCCACAGTAATACTGTGGTTTACTATTTCACACCAGTTGCTTGCAGGTCATCGCTGAAGGCTGAGTGACAATAAGTCCCCTCAGGTCTTCAGCCCTGATCTCATCTAATCTCTCCCTCACCTATCACACCAGTGCTGTGTTTCGTACTTCCATTACCATTTTGGTGTTTTTTCCCCTCTTTCTCTGTTAGGCCACTGTTAATAGCTGGGGTCGTAGATCTTATATTTCTAGCACTTTCCCCGGTATCCTTGCAGTTCCCTGCAGTGCTGTGGTTTTTCCTTTTTTTGCCTCTTCTCATATCTCCTGCACCTATCACAGTAGCACTATGGTTTGTACCTTCATCACCATTCGTGGCGTTTTTATTGTTGTTGTTTTGTTTTGTTTTTGTTTTGATTTGTTTTGTTTTTGGCTTAGGTTACTGCTAACAGCTGGGGGTCATAGATCTCATATTTCTTGCACTTTCCTTGGTATTTGCGTAGTCCCCAGCAGTGCTGTGATATATATCGATCCTTCCTTTTATCCCCTGTTATTCAAATCTCGCTATCTATGTCTTTGGTACACTTCCGAGTGCACCTACTAATACTGGTACTCCCCCGACTTTCATGTTCCATACTTTCTTCAGTTCACTTACCAGGTCCTGGTATTTTCACAGCTTTTCACTCTCTTTTCTATTTGCTCTGTGATCTGCAAGCACGGTCACGTCTATCATTTTGTTGGTTCTCCTCTTCTTGTCCACGATTACTAGGTTCAGTCTCTTTGTTTGGATGAGGTGGTCAATTTGGATGTAGAAGTCCCAGAGTAAATTGTGTTTTCCAATCTCCAGGACTGTCTGCGGTTTGTGCTGGTACCACTCCCCTGCATGGTCGAATCCCATTTGTTTGCTCTGTTCCGAATGTTGTACTGTTCATATCGTGTCTGTATTTATACTCCATTTGGGCTAGTTGATTACATTCATTAATAATGCGGTTTACAGTCTCATCTCTTTCCCCACAGAGGCGGAATCTGCTTTTTCGTTTCGATATAGTTTTTCTTGGATCATTTGTTTTGGGGCTGCCATCATGAGCAATTCTATTTCTCTCTTCAGGTTTCCTTTTTTTTGTTGCCACGTCCAAGATTTCTCGTCTGCAACATCCTGTATTAGTTTTTTTTAAATTCTCCGTATAGTTTTTTCTGTTCTCATTTTCTTTCCTTGGTTGTTGTACTGTTCCATCGTGTTCTATTTCTTTGTTGTTCGTTGCACTACTGCGGGTGCTCTTTAGTTTTGGCACTCTGAACACAGTCATCTACACGGATGAGTCCTCAGCAACTTTCTTTTTTCCTCACGTACAGTGTACCTGTGTTGTATCTGGGGTGTAAGGCCTTGTGCATTGTCATATGCTCTCTTGTTCGACAGTCCGTTGACTGGAGCTCTTTCTTTTTCTATCCAAGCAATGGCCCTGCGTATCTCACTACTGATATAGTCCATGAGTTCATTGCTTTTATTAGGTCCCCGCCTTTTAGTTTGGTCTCCAATATTTCCCTTGTCCTCCTAAAGAATTCTCTTCTTATTTTCCCCTTCATTTCTTCCCGTTTTATCGCGTCACATTCAAGAACTCCCAGGTATTCCTATGGTGAATGCTTCAATCTTTTGGCTGTGCGGGAGTTCGATTCCTTCTGCAGCTGCAAGCCTTCCTTTAGGCATTACCATAAGTATACATTTTTCTATTCTGAACTCCATCCCAGTGTCATCGCTGTATTCCTTCACTTTGTTGAACAACGTTTCGAGTCCCTCCCTGTTCTTAGCAAATTGTTTTATGTCGTCCATATACATTAGTTGGTTGACTTTTCCCTTTGCATTGGATCAACATCATCATCACCTGTATATTTATAGCTGTAACTGCGTCTATCTATGGGCTTACAATCTATCGAACGTAAACAAAGAGAAATAGAAAAAGACCATGTACGGATTTTAACACAACATGAATAGAGGAAGATCGGAAGAATAATTACATAAAAGAAATGTGGAAAGCAAAAAGGAGCGCTGGGTACGTTCGTTTTCATTTGCTTCTGCGATATGGGAAAAAAAGAACGAAAGAAAGTAAGGAAGGAAGGGAGAAGATAGGAAAGTAAGGCAGGAATAAAGAAAGAAAAAAAATGATGCCTTATCGGCCGTAGAAAGAAAGAAAGGGGTGGGTGAATATAAGAAAGAAAGGAAGATAGAAAGGAAGAAAAAAGAAAGGAGTGGATGAAAATAGGAAAGTAAGAAAGAAAGGTTTGGGTGGAGATAAGAAAGAAACAAAGAAAGAAAGAAAGAAAGAAAGAAAGAAAGAGAGAAAGAAAGAGGATTGGGTGAAGATAAGAAAGAGGGAAAGGAAGAAAAGAGTTGGTGAAGATAGCAAAGAAAGAAAGAAAGCCAAGAAAGAAAGAAAGCCAAGAAAGAAAGAAAGAAAGAAAGCCAAGAAAGAAAGAAAGAAAGAAAGAAAGGAGTGGGTGAAGATAAGAAAGAAAAAAGAAAGAATCCTAAAATGCCGATCTGTCTTTCCCTAATTTTATTTCCTGTTTTCGGAAAATTATTCATCAATTTCTTGTGGAGACTCACCTTCTATCTTGAAGGAATTTTCTGGATTTTGTCGTTAAACATTACTTTTGTTTTTGTCCTGTTCTTCTTTAAACCTACTTTTTTATTTCCCCTCTTTAGATCGGCAAGTTGGCAAAGTTATTTAAATATTCTCGTCTATGTCTTCTGAAAGCTGCTTTCGTGGCTCGCTGTAAATAGATTTATTCATTCGTAAATTTGATTCTCAACTGGAACATATTCTTTATCCTGATCCATGCTATTGATTTATTCACTAACTGCAAACGGGGACTTGGCCTAAGTGTTGTTGTGATAGAAAGCAACAGAAATTGGGATGAATATAAATAATGGCAAAAAAGTATTGATGATAATTGACAATGACAATACTTCATCTATTAAAATACATAAATCAATTGGATTATCAATACTGGGGTGCCAGTTAATTACAATCATGACATAGAAAAGATCGTTGTAGAGAAAGATTTTAGGTTTTTGATTTGAACTTGTGCTTGCCAATGATTCCTGTAGCTCAGTGGCAAGAGTGGTCAAGTGTCAACTAACCCACCCACTTCCAAAGTGTTATGAGTTTGATTCTCACCTGGAAATTATTCTTATTCTGATTTGTGATGATAATTAAATCACTCACTGTTGGAGAGTAACGGGACTGGTTTAGTTGTGATAAAAAGCAACAGAAATTGAGAAAGAAGGTAAATAGTAGCCATAAATTGTTAAAGTGATTGGGAGGGAATGAGTTAAATTTTTTTATTTGAATTCGTCCTTGCTACTGATATGTATAGTAAGAGGGGTCAGGTATTAATCTAGCCACACTCCAGCATAGAGTGTTGTAAGTTTGATTCTCTCCTAGAAATTATTCTCATTCTGATTTGTGAAACCAGACTGAGTTTAGTTGCGACAAAAAGCGAGATTTGGAATGAAAGTAAATAGTTGCAATGCATGGAGATGATTTGTAATACTTCATTCAATTTAATAATTTTTAAAAGATGTTTTCTTCTTTAATCTATTTTCCACGATGTCTTGGTCCAATGATGAATTTTAAGTTACTTGATTATTTGGGTATTGAAGCTACTAAATTTGAACTCGAGAACATACAAATTTGGTTTTGTGCAACAAAAGACATCTGGCGATACTGGTTGTGGGTTCAATGGATAGTCTCCACCGATGACAATTTGAATTGACTGTAAAATCTTTTAACTCAATCCTTATTCCATGTATAGTATCAAAATTAGATACTCTACCCCCATACACCAATAGAATCGAAATTAGGACCCCTAATGTATGCATGATTTGAATTAAGTTCTTTCCCAACCCCAAAATATGCTGCTAATTCACTGTCAACAAAGAAAGAGATAGACAACTTCCACAAAGACTTGAACTCCATACTCCACAAAACCCTGAAAATATTTCAACATCATTATGGGAGACGCTCAGGTAGGACAAGAAAATGAAAGTTGCGTTGGCAAGTTCGGATACAAAATACAGAACGAAAAAGGTGAAGATCTTATAAATATCGCAGCAGCAAACTAATTCCAAATCATGAACGCTTTCTTTAAAAAAGAATAGGAAATGTACTTGGAGGAGTCCATGTCACGAAACCAACTGGAAACAGGTATGAACTTTTCATCGAACCAGAAGAAAACGACGGCACCAATGAGTTCAACAACAAAATAATAACCTCTCTAATAGGTGTCGCTAGTATGTTGAACCCAACGAGCAAACAAATCACCAACGAATTATCAGAAGAGAGCAAGAATCTCACAAGAGAAGTTGAGGTAATTGATCTAGTAGCAGTTATCCGTAAAACACGTGCGTCTTGACGTTCCCTATTTAATACATGATAATGCATCGCTGAGCTGATGGCACTTAATCCATCAGCACTATACATTCACGCATAACCATGTAAACATTACAAATAGTCGTCATTCAAATGATTTTGTGCGTAAATTTGTTACGTTAACGATTATTTCATTGAATTTTGAAAAAAGAAGAAGATAATAATTACTTTTTACTTAACAAAGTTTCATGATTGCTCCCTAATAAAGGTTTTTAAAATGTTTAAAAACATTCGTTTATAAAAAAAAAAAGGTTTTAAAGAAATTGTTTTTTGAAAAATCTCCTTATCAGCGTCTATTTTTTGCACAAGCTTAATGTTTACATTATGTTATGTTTTAAAAAAAGGCAATGTAGTTCTGCTAAAATGAAATCCCCAGACTAACTAAAATTGCCGCAAATTTAGATGAGTATATAATTTTCTTGATTTATTCATTCATTTCCTGATTGTTTTGTGATAATCTTTAATGCCTGCCTATTCATCCAACTCTGTATTACATGCTTGTAAATGTCATTTACGTCGAATCGTTGGTCAAATAGCAAAAAAGAAAAAAAAAATCCCTGAATGTGCACCGATTCCGTATATTCCAATGAACCCTAACCCCCCCCCCCGGAATTAACCATAAATCTACAAGGAAAAAAAGAAAAAAAAAGAAAAAAAAGAAAGAAAGAACCCTCCCCCAAATGCCGAAATCTAAATATCTGAAAGCTAAACTGACCCCATACTCCCCCCCCACTACTTCGACCTAACTTTGACTTGCCATAAAAAACAAACGAATCTAGTGTTGGATATGTCCAGGCTGTGTCTATTGTCAGTAGTAAATTCTTGCTGGGAGACGGGCACGAATTATTTTGCAAGGTACGATGAAAAATTGAAACTTTTTCAACTGCTAAAATGAAGTCCCCAGACTAACTATGCTGTTGCAACTGTGTTTATAAACTTAAACCTCTGTGGACTTTATCTAAGTTAAAAACTTAATATATGAGGGAGAGGTATCCTCCAAGTTGTCCCCACCGGAATTTGCATCCAACTTACTTCGAAAATTGATCAGATTTTTTTTTTTTTTTTTTTTTTCAAACCTTGGTGCTCCGAACATCCACTCTCGTTTCACAAGAGCCGGTGGAGCTCTTTTGCCACTGACCCGCAGTGGACAATCCACCAGACCCCCTGCCAACACGTCCTGGGCCAGCGTGGCAGGGCATGGCCCATTACTCCCCATGATTTGCACACCAAATATTATATCGGCCGTTCCTGCTGGGACCTCGGTACCAAAAGGCCCAGCCATATCACTTGCTTTGGGTGGGGGTGATATGCTCCAAGGGCGACTACCCAAAAACTACACCAAGAGTACGTCAGTTCCTGCTGGGTCATCGGCCCCAAAAGACTCAGCCACATCACTTACTTTGGGTAGGGGTGATGTGCTCCGAAAGCGACTACCCAAATCCTTCAAATCCTTCACCAAAGGACCATCTGTCCCTACTGAGTCACCGCTCAAACAACGACCATTTCAACAGAACTCTAAGACTGTCAACAAGAAGACAAATTTATACATAGGCACATACAACGTCAGAACATTGTCAACTGACCTGCACCTAACTGATCTAGAAAGTGAAATCAGAAATGTCAAATGGGACATCATAGGCATTAGTGAGGTAAGAAGACCCGGAGAAGAACTAATCGAACTGAGAAGCAAGCATCTTCTTTACAGCTACGGTAAAGAGAAAGCAAAACAAAGTGGAGTTGGCTTTCTCATCAATAAGAACCTGAAAGACAATGTAACTGGCTTCAAAGCCGTCTCTGGCCGAGTAGCTAGCGTCACCATACAACTTTCAAAACGATACAAACTCAATATAATCCAAGTCTACGCTCCCACTTCGCAATCAACCCAACAAAAAATAGACAACTTCTATGATGACTTGAACTCCCTACTCCAAGGCACCAGAAAACACTTCAATGTTATCATGGGAGACTTCAATGCACAAGTAGGACAAGGAAATGAAAATTGCGTCGGCAAATTTGGATACAAAATACGCAACGAGAGAGAAGATCTTGTAAACTTCGCAACGGCTAATGGATTCAAAATCATGAACACCTTCTTCAAGAAGGGATCCAGTAGGAAATGGACTTGGAAGAGCCCCAATCACGAAACAAGAAACGAAATAGACTACATCCTAACGGACAAAAACGATATCGTCAAGGACATCCAAGTCCTAAATCAAGTCAATGTAGGCAGCGACCACAGGATGGTACGATGTAAAGTACAAATAAACACCAATAAAGAACGCAGGAAAATGTTCCATACAAAACCGCAGCCTCTAAACATACCAAAAGAGCACGTTCAATCTTTCAAGCTCGAATTGAGGAACAGATTCAGAATTCTTACTGAACAAGACAGCACCAACATCAACGAACTAAGCAGCAAAATGACAACATCAATAATTGAAGTAGCCTCTACATTCAAGCCAATGAGCAAACAACCCATTAGCAAAATCTCGGATGAGACTAAAAATCTCATGGAGAAACGCAGAAACCTCAAGCCACCGACAACAACGAGAGAGAAAATTGAAGAGGCTGAACTAAACAAATTAATCAAGAAGAAACGAAGAGAAGACAGAAGGAGATACACAACGGCAGTCATTGAATCAACTCTGGAAAAAGGTCGGGGCTTCAAAGCTATAAACAAACTCCTCAACTCGGGACGAATGCAAATAACTAGCATACTCGAGGAAAATGGAAACCTAACAACAGACAGAGACAGGATTGTCGAACGTGCCAAAGAATTCTACCAAAACTTTATTCGTCCAAACAAGGACTGCAAAACAATGAGCAAGATACGCAAGACACGGGCAAACAACTGGAGGACTTCCCAAAAGTAACCCCGTGGGAGGCGAAGGAAGCCGTTAAACAGACGAAGAAAGGAACTGCCCCTGGACCAGACAACATCACCATCGACCTACTCTGAAAAGCAGGTAAAATCATCAATAGGAAACTGGCCGTCCTCTTCAACCTGTGTCTAAAACACAGTAAAGTCCCAGACGATTGGAATACTGCTATCATAATGCTTGTATATAAAAAAGGAAACCCGGAAGACCTCAACAACTACAGGCCTATAAGCCTATTCACCTGTGTATATAAACTTTTCACAAAGATCATCACCAACCGAATCACAAAAACACTCGATGAAAACCAGCCACGTGAACAGGCTGGCTTTAGAAGAAGCTACTCGGCCTTGGACCACCTGCACTTGATAAATCAACTGAAACAAAAAGCAGCAGAGTATAAACTACCACTTGCCGTAGCATTTATCGACTTCAAAAAGGCGTTCGACTCAGTAGAAATCCCTAAGGTCATGGAGGCCATCAGTCGGCAAGGTATAGATCCAGTATATGTTGAAGTGTTGAAACATATATACAATCACGGCAGCTCATTTATCAGGCTACATAAAGACTCGGACCCCTTCCAGCTCCAGAAAGGAGTAAGACAAGGTGATACCAGCTCACCTAAACTCTTCACAGCCTGCCTCGAGATGATCTTCAGAAGGCTAGACTGGGAGAGTAAAGGAATTAAAATAGACGGCGAGTATATGAGCAACTTCAGATTCGCAGACGACATAGCCCTTTTCGCAGAGAACCTACACGACCTCCAACTAATGATAGATAAACTAAATAAAGAGAGCAAGAAAGTCGGCCTACACATGAACTTCAGCAAGACGAAGATCATGTGCAACAACCACATTGGAGATAAGAACACTAAGATCGAAATCGAGGACACAGAACTCGAGAAAGTAGACCACTACATCTACCTAGGGCAACGAATCTCCATGAGACCCTCAAAAGAAGAAGAAATCAAGCGAAGAATCACACTAGGATGGCAAGCCTTTGGCAGAGCTAGCTCAACCTTCAAAAATAATAAGATCCCATTAATCCTAAAGAGAAGGGTGTACAACCAATGCATCCTCCCAATAGTCACTTATGGAGCTGAAACATGGAACTTAACCGAGAAACAGACCTGTAAGCTGAGAACCATGCAACGTGCACATGAAAGAACAATGCTGGGCCTCACATGGAGAGACCACAAAACAGCACAGCACATCCGGGAAAAGACAAGAGTTAGAGACATCATAGAATCCATAAAAAATCTCAAATGGCGGTGGGCTGGCCATGTTGCAAGAATGACTGACAATCGCTGGACATCACGACTCACAACATGGATTCCCCGAGACCATATGCGCAACCGAGGCCGGCAAAATGTTAGATGGAGAGACGAGCTAGACAAGTTCAGGAAGTACTGGCTCCGTGACGCCCATGATAGAGAATTGTGGCAAATCCTGGGGAAGGTCTATGTCCAACGACGGACGCTAAAAGACTGATGATGATGATGATGATGAATGTAGTTCTGTTGCATTTTACTTTCCTAATTCAAGTCACAATTTCTATATCTTAAAAGGTTTCTAATATGATTTTAACTGATCTGATTTCTCTGATGACTTATCTTTATAGTTTGCAAAAATGTTTTTATCATTCACTCTACATATTTCATAAAGATTTCATGAAATTTTTTAAAAAAGGGGGTAGACTAACATTTTCATTAATGGTTATTCTTTTTTCTTTCTTTCGAAAACGAACAAGATCCACAACTTTTGTAAAAATCCGATTATCATTCAATTTATATTAGAATCTGGGTGCATTTCATGAAACGATTTTCCATGTACAAATTTATCAAGTACAATTGTTTACACAGTGTAAACAACTTTTTAAGAGACAAAAATTCTCCGAATTTTGAAATTGAAAACAAATAACTTTTATATCATAATATCCTCCAACGGTTCTTCTCACAAATGGGACAAAAATGTCTTACATCATCAATGATTTTTTTTTACAAATTCTGGGCGTTTTTTCGTCACACATCGCTTTTTGTCAAAAGTGCAGGTGGTAGCTGCTTTTAACATTCAAGTCAAAACTTACTCATTCGGGAATTGACAGCCTAATAAAAAACACATCTCGTTCAATTATAAAGTAAGTTCCCGAATTAAGAACGTCCGACTTACGACTACTTACGAATGGAGTGCCATTAAAAGAATTGTTTAAAAAATTCGAGTAAAATACATGCATGATTTTTCCTGTTATTCACTCTTGTAAACATGTGTCCAAAGCGTTAATTTGATGAAAGTGCCGATGATGCTTTGAAAAGTATAAAAATTATCGATTAAATACAACTGAATTCGTATTTTATCATAATGAATCAATGACCTCTTATGTATTCATTGAAATTGTTACCCTTTAATATGATAAGAAAGACACCATTTTTGCTTTCTCCTTCGAAGTCTTAAATCACGTGACTTGACCGACTAATGGCGTCACCCAATGAAAATCTGGTTGTTTGAATTTAACCAATTGGATACCGATACGGCGATTTTTGGATTTCGCATAACAGAAAAAATCAGTCGGGGAAATGAAAAACTGATGAAAAACTATGTCGTCTTTCAAGTTGTAGTACCATAGCGTATCTTCATACATGACCTGCATGGTCGCAAGCACGTTTTATATGCTCAACTAGGGTTGTCTTAGTAGATGGCAGGGATTTCACACTGTTTTCCCCTTTCTTGTTGATGGGACTTTTCAACAAATATTGATGCCAGATGCAACACTTGTTCTGTTATATGAGAGGAAGAAAGCCCCAGAAAAATGCCAGTACATGCTGATATTTCTTTTAATGCTGCTGTTGCCTCGAGGAAGACTTTCTGTATGTAGTGGAAAGCCTTGCCTGAGCGAAAAGCAGCCCATACCTTATTGATCCCAAGACAATTAAAATATGCAACAACATCAGTATCAACTGTTCTGTTGTCCTTACTTACTACATCATCTACATGGTCGATGATATTTGCGCCAGCTTCTTCATGCAGGCCGGGAGACACGTAATTCACCCCTGACGCTGCTGGGTGGCATAATACATTCATCATGAACAGCCTGTACAACTTCAGTAGGAAGAAAATAACTCTTTCTCGTTATAGTTATCTCGCAGTACCTGGAACTGGTTTTGTGGAATTTTGTTTTTTCCACTGACCAGACGTCTAACGGCGTATCCCTGCCTCTGACCGAGTATATGCTTTTAAACAGTCTACAAGATAGATATCGCGAATTAGATCAACACAATGAGCACTCTGATGCTGCTTCCTGGCGTATGGGACAAATATATCTGTATCATAGTCATTAAAAGATGTCTCGCTACCTTTAGACAGTAAAAAGTGAACTGCCGCAGACCCATCAAGTATTGCAGCGTCTGCTGGTGGTGAGTCTAAAACAGGGCATGCATAACATGTGAGAAGGTCAGACTTATTGTTAAACCACCGGTTACCATAATCTGACATGGAGATGAAAGACATGAATCATTCTCAGGTATGAAGTAGTCATTTGGGTTAATGGATCTGGATTGACAGGGCACATACAAACGTGCTAACTGTTTACAATCAATAGAAGTGCAACAAACTGTAGTTGAAATTTTGATTTCGATTTTTTTTCTAAAGCAACTGAATAGTACAATATTGTTCTGAGATATTACATCTGTCACTGTCTTTGATTGGTCAATGAACTAAAACTCTTGGTATGCTACTCTCGTCAGATGGATAACCCATATTTTTTTCGGTTGGCACCAAAGATGAGATCTGGTTGTAGAAAGTCACTTGTACTCACGGCGTTCTTTTTTTTTTACATGCTTGATCATCTTCAAAACTAACTTCAAATTCTTCAACAATGCACACCACTTCCGGAGCACCAACTTGCCAGCGACTGAATGGAAATATGTTTTCTTCCGGACCGATGGCTCCTGCCTTTGATCCATAGCTATACTATATGATACATCTTACAAGATTATCAGGTATTTATTTCCTCTGTGCTCTTGGGGCCAGTACCATTGAACTAGCTTGACTGGTGACTGGTGCACAGCCATCACAGGTACTTTCCCAGGATTCAGATATTCTATTGCCTTCTTGATGGCGATAGTATCTAAATCTTCTGGAAATGGTGGTAGAATGACATTCAATCTGTCAGTTTGAGAGGTCTGCAGCTGTTTCGAGGTCTGCAGCTGATATGCTGCTCATGATTTAAAGGTGCACATACTTAAACATTTGCCAACTACTCAGCTTCTCTCGAATATGCTCTTGGTAGCAGTCCAAATGGTGGTTTACAGGGCCTTAGAGGGGTGAAGAATATGGTGACTATTTCCGATGTTGTTATTGGAACCCCAGTGTAAGTGGTTGGAAGAGAGACCAACACCATGTTTTCTACAGTACTTTGGCCAAGGTTAGATTAGGCCTGTTCCAGGATTCATTTCACTGGGGAATTAGGAGGCATATAAGAATTTTCGTGGAGCTGTATACGAGGTTGGATTATGATAGAAGATTGATAGTGCATGGATCGCAGTAGATTTTAAGGACTTTTTCCTTATCTCATTGCCCACGCTTCCATAAGATGTCATTGAACTTTTTGAGAACCTCTGGATGTATCATGTGGACAGCCAGGAAATTTGAGCGATATTATGTGGTGCAGGCATATGGGTTCGACGTAGGGAAGGTTATTGAGCATGGATTCATCCCCCGAAATTTCATCACTCCCTTCCTTACACTTTTCCACACTTCTGAGGAATATCATAGAAATTCATTGAGAACTTTGGGGATATCGTGTGGGCAGATATGAAATTTTGGCGATATCGTATGGTTCGGACGTATAACTACGACATAGGAGATTCAATTGTGTAAGGATCAGCCCTAAAATTGAATCCCTTCTTCTGCAGCTAAATGTCCACGCTTTCTCGAAATCTTATTGAAATTCATTTTTGAGATGTCGTGTTGATTGATGTAAGCATATACGTAAATGTACTGAAAAAAAGGGAAATATCTGTCAATCGAGAGAATCTCTCAGGATCCCCCAAATTAACCAACTGTTCCGTACTCTAGTGCCCATCCTTCAACAAAATTTCATTGAAATCCAGTCATTTCTTATATATCGAGTGGAAATATGGAAAGACAGACGGGAAGACGAGACCATATATATTTGATTCTCCAACTTTGTTGTCAGGGATTATAAATCATATCCACATTTATCTTCAAGCAGAATAGAAATATACAGATCAGAACCGTGACCATTTTAGATAAGTCTATTGTGCCATCCGAGTGTTGAACATGTATGTAGTGCAAAATGGTCTTTTTCTTATTGATTAACAAAACTAACAGTCGGTCAGCATAAGAACAATTTTACAGCAAAAGGCAAAAAATGTGAAAGCTACAATTATAATTAAGCAAAGCAGTAGTTTAATTATTGAAATAGAAAAGACTGTTGGTATTTTGTCAGACGATCAATTCAGCGTGCTCATAGCCTTTCCATTCACTTCAGTAGTTTAAGGTGATTGCAATGAAGAATTTATTGGTGTGATTGAAAACAGAGACTCCACAATGTTATTATCAATTTGCAAATCACTTGGATTTTTCTGCATCCTTTAAGTTTGCTCATTTAGGGGTATTTTAATTCGATTTCGTGTATCAGTAAAATATATTTTCAACAAAGCAAAGAGAAGTGACCAAAACTGAAGTTTCGCACGGCGGTCTCATAGTGAGAGTGCAGTTCAGCATTATATTTACATTGTAAATACACCCCACCATCCCAAAATATCTTTTGGAGGAATGATTTCTCAAGATAAGTAATTGAAATACCTCGCAGCCGTAGTACCATGGACGAAAACTAAAGGCTCGGTTCAGCATTATAGTAACATCTTGAAAAGAATCCACTTCCCAAATATAATGTAACAGTTGCACATTATCCGGATCTTTCGCATTCTTTGAGCTCGTGCATTTTAAGGCTACCTTGATCCAATGCCACTGGCTACAGTGCACCGTTTTGCTACTTATAGGGCAAAGACAAACAGAATCATACATCATTATACAAGATCGGTGGACACAATAATGATCTAGTTAACCATTATGTGCAACCCTGTGACCTATTGTTCTGGTAAAAACATGATCATGATTGTCGTTTTAATATATAAGATCAGGCAAAGAACATTTTTTAATGTCTGGTTTTGCAAAAAAAATTCAAAATTGGTCAAGATTTGAGGTCAGGTAGAGCTTTAAAAAATCAATTTTCAAAAATAAAGTATTTAAAAAAAGTGAAATTAACGAAAGTATGGGAGCGAAAATTCGGGAGACTTGATTGCGATTTTCTCAGCTTTAAAAATGGCTTATTGGGGACCTGATTTATTCCTCCAGTATATGTAAGATAGATTTTTTTATGTAAGTGTGAATACTGCTAGACACGAACTAATAGGCTACTTTAGCATTTATTATATAAATCGAATCAGCAATATCTGGAGATATTAACAATGGTTTATTTCGGTAAGGTGTAATGTGTAGACCTTCAGGTTCATGTGAAGCCCTCTAGGTTCATATGTAGCTTGCACTTGCTCGATATAGCGTGTTTTTTTTTTACAACCGGCAAGTCAATACCATCAAGCATTCCAGTATCACTGATTTCTTCTGATACCAGATCACCACGATTTAAAAAATCTTCATCACATAATTTATATGCAATGTCAACAGTGTCATGAAATGTGTTCTTGCCGCTTGAAGTTTCAATTAATTTGTCATTATTATCCAAAGCAACACCTTTGGCTACATCTGGATTTTGGCTCAGTCCATACAGCGTCATTTGAGCTTCACCTGGAGCCTTGAATAATGATTATGTTTCGAGCTTTTCTATTTAGTTATTGTTCACACACTACTTAGACCTGTCCGAAATTTCAACCATTTTTCTGCTTCCAGTCATGCATTTTACTGCTAAGTTTAAGGTGCTTTGCAGGCTTTTTAAAAAGATTTTCTGGTCATCTTTTTCGGGAGCCTAGATAATGACGGTTCGCAACATAAAGAATCCACCTCTTACAACGAATTTCGCTCTCTTCAACAGCATCATTACTGAACGTTTCAGATATACTTGTAGGAGCACAGTAAACGGTGCTTCCTTGCTTGGAACTTACTTGCTTAATTTTTACTTTTTCTATCTGATCCAAGTTAAGAAACACATTTTATGATAGATTTACTAAGAAAACCAAATGTGGTTGATGAATGTTGAAATTGGTGCAGAAAAGTATTTGTCAGGAGTGTCTTCATTTTATCTCGCAAATTTGAAATCGTATATCATACCCCCTCCCACCATCTTAGCTACACAACATTATTGATTGAAAATATTTTAAAAGTTAAGGGTAATTAGTTCCATTGCAGATAAACCTAGGAGCCAGTATAGGAGCATCTGGCCTGGTATCAGGGCCAGGCGGCTTTGAGGATATTTTTTTTCGGATCCTTGACTGTCAGAGACAAGTCGCTGATAAAGTGGTTAGTTCTTTTGGGGGACTGCTATCGAGCCTAAAAATGAATTTCGGTACTGGTACCTTATGAAGGGCAAATCAGCTGTATAAAACCTTTTAATGGGTCTCTAATTTGGCCCCGCTTCGGGTCTGACCACTCAATGTCGGCTCTCTTTACTTAACTTGACAAGTTAGAATCATTTCTAGCTTGGTACTATATGAGGGGGAAAAGACGCCATGAGCTCTCAATATATATATATATATATATATATATATATATATATATATATATATATATATATATATGGACATTGCAGTGACCTTGGAGAATTGCGTTCTGTTGAATACAAATGGATTTTGTTAGAAACCGTCAATCTGAACTATCAACTAAACTGTCAACAAAGGTTTCTTTAGTTTTTAAACAGTCTGGCTGGCTGACTGTTTAAGTACTGCCTATACAGTTCGCATTAATAAAGCTGGAGGGCTGAAAATTTAAAAATTTACTCTTTATCATGTCTAGGAAAATTCAACCCCAAAATAGATTTTTAGTGTGTGGGGGTGTGACGTTTTGGTGAATTGGTCCCATAGTTTGCATTTACACAAGTTTTTAAAAGTTCTGATTTTTAGCGATAATTTCCCAGTAAAAGGTGAGAGAAGTAACTTATTCATTTTCTAATTTTTTGTTGATCACCTCCAACACGGAATGCTACTAAAAGACCTTGGTCACGTGACAGTTTCTATTGAATAACTAACCACATCAGTTTTTCTGATTTCTTGTATTTCTTCCTCTAAATCCAGAATGTTTACTATGTCATAACCTACTTAATACAGATGAGTGGCACCCCTTAGCGTGACAGAATGCAAATAAACAAATAAATACACATTGGGTTTTATTACGTGTGGATATTGTTATTATTGAACTACCGCAGCCATCAAAGACTTCTATCCTTTTTTTTCTTTTCATATGAGCGTGGGTTTGTTTGTTTTTGTGTCTGTGTACTCCAGTGCTTCTGCCCGCTCCGTTTTCTCTACAGACTTGGAAGTTGGCATCAGTACTCCACTACACCACTTCCAAAAAAACGTTTTTGGTCTTATTATGACGGGTCTATTAATAACATCAAAATTCTCCAGAATCTAAACATTTCTAGTTATTTTTTAAAAACTCTATTCTAGATGATTTCCAGTGTAAAACACCAGTAATTCCACGAATAGAATTTATTTTTACAATATCTATTCTCCAATGACTTAAAATATCAACGCTATGTTCTTTCAATTACTGAGCGTGATAGCGAGCTGTTGTTATTATTATTATTATTATTATTATTATTATTATTATTATTATTATTATTATTATTATTTGCAATCTCACACCAGTTGCCTGGAGGTAACTGCTGGAGTTTGAGTGACAGCAAGTCTCCTCAAGTCTCCAGCCCTCCTCTCCTAGTACTCATAGATCGCAGTAATTCTGCGAATTACAGTTTCACACCGGTTACCCAGTGGTTATCGCTGAAGGCAGAGTGACAATAAGTCTCCTCAGGTCTTCAGCTAATGTCTCCTCTCTCTTTCACCTATCATGTCAGGGCTACAATTCGTAGCAGTACTTATATCTCTAGCATCTTCCTCAGTATCCGTGCAGTTCCCAGTAGTGCTGTGGTCTGTATGGTCTCAATCCTTCCCCTAATCCCAATCTCCTCCAGTCTCACCCTCAGCGTTTTGGGGACTGTTCCTAGTGCGCCCACTATGCTTGGTACTACCCTGGTTTTCATGTTCCACATCTTCTTTAACTCTCTTGCTAGGTCCTGGTATTTTTCCCTTTTTTCACTCCCCTACTTTTTTACTCTATGGTCTGCAGGTACAGCAACGTCTACTATTTGGCAGGCCTTCCTTTTTTTGTCTACTATTACTAAGTCCAGTCTTCTTGCCTGGATGAGGTGGTCAGTTTGTAGTAGTTTGTGGTTGTCATTTTCCAAAACTGCCTCTGGCTTGTGCTGATACCACTTTTCCACATGGCTGAATCCCATTTGTTTGCTTAGTTCCCAGTGTATCATCGTTGCTACTCTATCGTGTCTATGCTTATACTCCTTCTGGGCGAGTTGACTACATTCACTAGTTATGTGGTTTACTGTCTCATCTCTTTCACCGCACATGCGGCATTTGCTGTTTGTCTGTGTTCTGTCGATTTTTGTTTTTATGTAGCTCGTCCTTATGCTTTTGTTTTGGCTGTCATGATGAGCAATTCCGTTTCTCTCTTAAGGCTTCCTTTTCGTAACCACGTCTATGATTTCTCGTCCACTACATCTTGTATCTGCCTTTTGAACTCGCCATACAATTTTTTCTCTTCCCATCTTTTTTTTCTTGTTTGCTGTACTGTTCCATTGTTTTCTACTTTGTTGTTTGTTGCACTATCTCTCGCACTCATTATGATTTCTTCACTATTCTTTTACACATAACTTTCTAGGACTGTTTTAGCTCTCTGGACACAGTCTTCTATGCTGATGAGCCCCCTGCCACCTTCTTTTCTCTTAACGTATAGTCTATCTGTATCATCTCTAGGGTGTAATACTTTATGCATTGTCATGTTTCCTAGTTCGCCTATCCATTGATTGGAGTTCTCCCTTTGTCCATCCTAGGAATGGTCCTGTATATCTAACTACTGACACAGCCCTGGTGTTCATTCCTTTTATTAGATTTATGCTGTTTAATTTGGTTTCTAATATTTTCCTTATCTTTCAAAGGTATTCTCTCTTTATTTTTTCCTTCATCTCTTCCCGTTTTATCGTGTCACATTCAAGGACGCCTAGGTATTTGTATCGGTCTTGTGCAGTCAATGCCCTAATCTTGCAGTTGTCCAGGAGTTCAATTCCCTCAGTCATTAAAAGCCTTCCTTTGTGCATCACCATGATTGCACATTTTTCTATTCCAAACTCCATTCCGATGTCCTCACTGTATTCCCTTACTTCGTTGAACAGAGTCTCAAGCTCTGCCCTGTTTTTTTGCGAACAATTTTATATCGCCCATGTACATTAGGAGGTTGACCTTTCCTTTTGTTTTAGAGAAATGGTACCCTTTGCTGTTCTTCAGGATTCTGTTGAGCGGTATCATTGTTAGAACAAATAATAGTGGGGACAACGAGTCTCCTTGGAAGATTCCCCTTTTTATCCCTACCTCTGCTAGTTTGTCCCCTACGGCTGTCAAGTCTACTTTCCAGTTTTTCATCGAATTTCCAATGAATTTAACCACCGGTTCGCTAATTTTGAACATTCTAAGGCATTCGAGTATCCAGCTATGTGGATTCATATCGTACACTTTTTTGTAATCTATCCATCCCATTGCGATATTCTTTCTCCTTTTCCTCACTTCTCTTAAGATCATCTGGTCTATGTAGAGTAAATCGTTTGCCCCTTTGGTTCCTATCCTACACCCTTTCTGTTCTTCCTTCTGGTAGTAGCCCCCTTCTATCCATTGACATGTATATTCTCTCTGCTATTTGCCCGGTCAGGATTTTCCACATAAGTGGTAAGCACGTGATTGGTCCATAGTTGCTTGCTATGTTCCCCTTTTCTGGGTCTTTTTGGATGAGGGTGGTTCTGCCTTTAGTCATCCACTCTGGTGCCTTGCCTTCGTTAAGACAACTTTGGAGTAGGTGGGTGAGTCTGCCGTGTAAAGTGGTGATTTTCTTGAATCAATATCCATGGATCCCGTCGAGACCCAGTGCTTTCCAGTTGGCTATTTTCCTAAGAGCATGTTTCAATGTGGTTTCATTCGATAATATTGGTACTCAATTGTCTATATCTTCTAGTTCTTTTCTCATGTGTCCTAACCATTGCGGTGTTACGTTGTGTCTTTTTGGGTGCCCCCATATGCTATTCCCATAGTTCTTGGTCTCTGTGGCATCTGGTTTTATCTTCTGCCTTCTTTCTCTGTTTAAATCTTGGTAAGACTTTTTCTCGTTGTTTTGGAATGTGCGGTTTTGTGTGTATTGGGCCGTTCTTAGTCTGTATCTTTTCAGTCTTGCCTCTTTGGCTAATATCTTCTGATGTATCTCTTCGACTACAGTTGCGTATTATTATTATTATTTGCAATCTCACACCATCTCACGCTGAAGTTTGAGTGACAGCAAGTCTCCTCAAGTCTCCAGCCCTTCTCTCCTAGTACTCATAGGTTCCAGTAATACTGCGATTTACAGTTTCACACCGGTTGCCCAGTGGTCATCGCTGAAGGCTGAGTGACAATAAGTCTCCTCTGGTCTTCAGCCAGCATCTCTTCTCTCTTTTGCCTATTATGTCCATTTGCCTAGTGGTCAACATTGGCAGCTGTATGACAGCAAGTCTCCTCAAGCTTCTAGCCCTCCTCTCCACACTCTCGTAGTCTACTGCAGTGCTATGGTTTACAGGTTGTTCAGTCGTTATCAGTAACAGTGACAGTAAGTCTCGTCAGGTCTAGAGTCCTCCTCCCATCTCATCTCATCTCGCCTCTACCTATCATAGCGGTACTGTGGTTCGTAAATTCACCACCATTTGTTTTTTGTTCGTTTTCTCTCTCCTCTGTCAGGCCACTGCTAAGAGCTGGGATCGTAGATCTCATATTTCTTGCACTTTCCTCAGTATTCGTGCAGTCCTTAGCTGTGCTGTGGTCTGCACAGTCTCAATCATTTCTTTTACCCCTAGTTCCTCCAATTCCACTTCCAGTAATGTTCTGAGTGCACCTATTGTTAATGGTACTACTCTGAATTTCATGTTCCATTCAGCGAAATAAAGGTTGTGTGCAACAATGACGTCAGATATAAACACCAACACTCGAAATTGAAGACGCAAAACTGGAAAAAGTTGACAACTACATCTACCTTGGGCATCGAATGTCCATGAAATCCTCAAAAGAAGAATGAAGCAAAGAATCACTTCAGGATGGCAAGCCTTCGGCAGAGCAAGCTCGACTTTCAAAAACAATAAAATCCAATTAATCTTAAAAAGATGAGTATACAATCGATGCATTCTTCCGACAGTCTCCTCTAGAGTTGAAATAGGGCACCTGATCAAGTGACTGACCCTCAAGCTGAGAAATATGCAACGTGCACATGAATGCTCAACCTCACAGAGTGTGATCACAAGAGAGCACAATACATTAGGAAAAACAGAAGTCAGAGACATCGTAGAATCGATTAGAAAACTCAAATGGCAATGGGCTGGTCATGTTGGAAGAATGGCAGACAACCGATGGATATCACGACACACAACATGGATCCCAGAGATCACATGCGTAACTGAAGCCGGCAGAATAAATCGAATTCAAATAAATTTTTATATAAACCTTGCAGAATTGACTATTCTAAATGAATCTGACCTTAGTTTCTTGGGGATATTCTCCGTTTTTGAGAAAAATGACCATCTGTGATGCATGGGTACAGACGTATCATAATTCAATGAATTTTTTCAGTTATTACCTACTTACATTTGTGCAGCGGTATCTTAATCGAACCAACCCTAAACATAACCTATCGTACTACCAACCCTTATCATAACCCTAGCATTAATCCCACTTCAACCCTAATCCTATTCATAATCCTAACCTAATATCAAGTTTTGTTCAAGAAAAAAAGGCAGCCAGAAAGTCAGGGTCAAAATTAGTACAGATGCATACTGAAATTTGAACACCTGGTGTCACAGAATCGTACAGAAAGTTAGAGATCGATTGTAAATTATAAGTGCATATCAATCAACCATTTTTTGAAGGATGTTGAATTTCCGTCGTCTCTTTCAGAGTCCAGTAAATTAGCGCGGAAGTGCCTCAACATTTTGACCATTTCTAACCAATTCTGACCGTACTAAAGCTTATATTAGGAGTTTCTGACCAGAAACTAGCCAAAAACTTTCCGTTGAGATTTACTTACGCAATCAAAAATATACAAAACCAAAAATTTAAGACATCGAATCTAGTAAGAATTCATGGAAAAATTCTAATTTCGTATTAATTCATACGTTGATGTATATTTTTAAAAGTTTGTTCCCCAAATTCATGTATAGTGAAATCCCAGCATAATCCTGTTACAAAGAATGGACGGTTAGAAGGACGTAGCATCTAATCATTGGCTGCATGTATTCACTGCTAGTAGTTGGGTTGACTGATGAATTCTTTAACAGCGTAAGGTGAAAAATGAAAAAAATTTCTGACTGTCATAAGAACCCCCCTCCCTGCAAGCTGATGCAAGATGAAATTAAACCAGATAAGTTGACCTAAAGTTGTCACATGTTTTTCTCTATTTTTTCTGTGTAATTTCTTTCCGTATTTTTCCGTATTCTTCTCCCCGTTAATTCATTCAGATTTGTTGCTTTGTTTTGTTTTGACCATTACAATGTACACCATCTAACATTTTCCAGAATTGTAAGCAAGAGTAAGGCTTTGATATTTCTTAATGAACATAGATTTATATTCCACTAAGACCCCAAAATAGATAGATCTGGAAACAAAGAAAAATAAATAAATAAACAAATAAAAAGGACAGGAAGGAAAGACACATTCTTTCCCCTCACCCTCAGCTAAGGGTTGACCGGTCATAAACTTAGATAAAAGACAGAACATCTGAAACCATCCAATAGTTAAATTCTTGCTGTTCGTAGTTGGGCTGGCCGATGAATTCTTTAACAACGTAAGGTGAAAAATGAAAACTTTTTCAACTTTTATAAGAACCCTCCCCCTCGCTACAAGCTGAAATTGAACCAGATGAGTAGACCTAAAGTTGCCACATTTTTCTCTCTATTTCACTCATTCAATTTTTTTTTTTACGAAAATCCACTCTCTGTGGAATTAAATTTGAAGACTTAATCATTAAGGGAGAGATATGCCCGAGTGATTATTACCCTTATGGCTGAATAAAAACTTATAAAATCCCATTAAACAGATTAGTACTCCACATTACATTGCTTTAGCCCATCATTGATGCACATAGTCCAAAATAGAATAATAGTTCGGTTGATTCACCCAGGCAGACTGAGTGAATATCAAATAGCAGAGGATTTAGAAAAAAAATCAAAATAGATAAATAAATAAATAAATAAATAAAACAAAATAAATGAATAAAAGTGATAATTATATATATCTTCTATATACCCCAATTGTTAACTTTTCAGATCCTTCACTTTTTCCTCTAACTTTCACCCTGTACAGTGCTACGTACACCTGGACCTGTCTGCTTACCCACCAGGAGCAGATAGTGGTTGTTAAGAGCCGGTGGAGCTCTATGGTCACTCTGAACGACACCAGCAGTGACCAATCCACCAGACCCCCTTTCAACACGTCATGGGCCAGCGTCGCAGGGCATGGCCCATCAATCCCCATGGTTCGTACAATGAAAATCATACCGGCCATTCCTGATGGGTCCTCGGTACCAAAAGGCCCAGCTACATCATTCGCTTTGGGTGGGGGTGATGTGCTCCAAATGCGACTACCCAAACACTACACCAAGAGAATGCCTGTTCCTACAGGGCCAATGGTCCTGAAAGGCCCAGCCGCATCTATTGCCTTGGGTAGGAGTGATGCATCCCAACAGCGATCACCCAAACAAAACCAAACCCAAACAGAATCCTTAAACCCATGCAAAACCTAAAAACCCTCAACAAGAGGACAATATTATACATCAGCACCAACAACGTCAGGACACTCACAACAGACTCTCACCGGACCCATCTAGAAAACGAAATCAGAGACATCAAATGGGACATCATAGGTTTTAGCGAAATGAGAAGACCAGGAGAAAAACTAATAGAATTGAAAAGGAAACATCTTCTCTACAATTGCGGAAGAGAGAAGGTGAAAGAGTGGAGAAGGCTTTCTCATCAATAAAGAACCCAAAGACAACGTGGCAGGCTTTAAAGCTATCTCAGACCGCATGGTTAGTGTCACTATACAACTTTTGAAGGGGTACAAGCTAAATATCGTCCAAGTCTATGCTCCCACTTGACAATCAACCGAAGGAGAAATAAACAACTTCTATGATGACTTGAACACTCTACTACAAGATACCAAAAGATACTTCAATTTCATCATGGAAGATTTCAACACATAAATAGGACAAGGAAACGAAAGCTGCGTCGGAGTATTTGGATACAAAAGACGAAACGAGGGAGGTAAAGATCTGGTAAATTTTGCAATGGCAAACAACTTCAAAATTATGAATACATTCTTCAAAAAGAAACCCAACAGAAAATGGACTTAGAAGAGCCCCAACCATGAAACCAAAAACGAAATAGACTGAACGGACAAAAGCCACACCATCAAAGACATCTAAATCCTAAACCAAGTGAATGTAGAGAGCGACCATAGAATGGTAAGATGCAAATAAACACATACAAAGAACACAGGAAAATGTTCCACACTAGACCGCAGCCACTAAACGTACCAAATGAACTCATCCCAGCCTTCAAGCTAGAATTAAAAATCGGATTTGATATCCCTACTGACGAAAACGACACCAACGTCGACGAACTCCTCAACAAAATAACAACCTCTCTATAAGAAGCAGCCAATATGTTCAAACCAAGAAACACAGCCACCATTAGCAAAATCTCAGATGAAACCAGGAAACTGATTGAAAAGCGTAGAAACCTCAAACCACCAACAACCACAAGGGAGAAAATAAAAGAAATCTAACTGAACAAAACAATAAAGAAGAAACTAAGAGAAGACAAAAGAAGGTGTACGGCAGCCATCATCGACACCAACCTCGAAAAACGATGAGGATTTAAAGCAATAAACAAAGCTCTCAGAACAGGAAAGAAACAGATAACTAGCATTCTCGAAGCAAACGAAGACATGACAACAAATAGAGACAGAATATTTGAACGTACCCAAGAATTTTACCAGGATCTGTACTCTTCAAAACAAAGTCAATACAACAACGACCAGAATACACAAGATGCCGACAATCAGTTCGAAGACTTCCCCGAAGTTATACCATGGGAAGTAAAGCAAGCCATCAAACAAACAAAAAAAGGAAAAGCCCCCGGACTAGATAACATCACCATTGATCTACTCAAAAAAGCTGGTAAGAGAGTCAATAGGAAGCTAGCTATTCTATTCAACTTGTGTCTGAAACAGAGTAAAGTCCCGAAAGATTGGAACACTGCTATTATAATGCTTCTTCATAAAAAAGATAATCCCAAAGACCACAACAACTACAGACCTATAAGCCTGCTCAACTACGTATACAAACTTTTCACAAAAATCATCGCCAACAGGATTACTCAAACACGAGACGAGAATCAACCACAAGAACAGGCTGGATTTGGGAGAAATTACTCTAGCATGGACCATCTTCATTCAATAAATCAGCAGAAAGAGAAGGCAGCAGAATATAAAATGCCACTCGCTGTAGCATTTATAGACTTCAAGAAGACATTCGACTCTATAGAAATTCCCATGATTATGATGACCATCACCCTACCCTAAAGTACTGCAACACATATACAACCACAGCAACTCCTTCACTAGGCTACATAAGGACTCTGAAACGTTTCAGCTCCAAAAACGAGTAAGACGAGGTGCTACCAGCTCCCCCAAACAGACTGCCTTGAAATGGACTGGGGAAATAGAGGAATCAAAATAGACGGCGAATACTTGAGCAACCTTAGATTTGCAGACGACATCGTCCTTTTCGCAGAGAACCTACACGACCTCCAACTAATGCTAGATGATCTAAACAAAGAAAGCAGAAAAGTTGGCCTACACATGAACTTCAGTAAAACAAAAATCATGTGCAATAATCATGTTAAGAATAAAAACATAACTGTCAAGATAGAAGATGCAAAACTCGGCAAGATAGACCACTACATCGGACAACGAATCTCCACGAGACCCACAAAAGAGGAGAAAATAAAGCAAAGAATCACTCTGGGATGGCAAGCCTTCGGCAGAGTAAGCTCAACTTTCAAGAACCAGATAATAATAATAATAATCCTAAAAAATGAGAGTATACAACCAATGCATCCTCCCAATAGTCACTTATGGAGCTGAAACATGAAACCTAACCAAGAGACAGACCTGCAAGCTGAGAAGTATGCAACGTGCGCATAAGAAAATTATTCTCAACCTTACATGGAGAGATCACAAGACAGTACAGTACATCAGGGAGAAAATGGGTGTCCGTGACATCATAGAAACTATCAAAAAACTCAAACAGTAATGAGCAGGCTATGTTGCAAGAATAAAAGACAACTGATGGACATCATGTCTCACAATAAGGATCCCCAGAGATCACATAAGAAACCAAGGCCGACAGAACATAAGATGGAGAGATGAACTGGACAGATTCAGGAAATACTGGCTCCGCGACGCCCATGATAGGGAATTGTGGCGAACCCTGGGGAAGGTCTATGACCAACGACGGACGTTAAAAGATTGATGATGATGATGATGATGATGATGATGCTTCAGTAAGTTACAGTTGAAAACTGACATGTTGAAAAACATCATTGCTTATTGCCTCTCCATGTTCCTGAAGCATAAAGAACTTGGAGCAGAAAAAGGATAGGTTATGCCAACTTTCAAGAATGCATTTGACTTAGAGGAAGCTTCAACATTCCCTCAAAAATTCCCTCAAAGCTTCGCATTATGTTTGTTACAAATTCCAGAAAATGGCATACATCAGTGGGATACCTTTAAAGATCAGAGGATTGAAGACTTTTTTTTATCGAGGATACGATAGAGACCAAGCGGAAAACGTAGCTTTTCATACAATAAAAACAATGCTTCTATATTGGTGTATGAGGAGGATGTAGCAAAATGTATTCATTCTAAACGAACCTTTCTCATCTTTCCATCAACAATCACTGAGTATCACGTGCTGCATGGACAGGCATTGCAGCTATATTGCTGTCTGATGGTAAGACATTGCTTATTCAAACTGCCTCTGCTATTGACTAATACATGTAAGTATAAAATATTTCCTACCTCTGACCAAAACTGTTTTCTAACAGATCAAGTTTTGATTGTCATTGATGAAGCATCGATGACACTGACCTTTGTGCTTCATGGCATTGATAAATGCCTTCGAGACATAACTGGAGTACAGAGTATTTGGGCGGTAAGATTATTATATTGGGAGACTACAGAGAATTCTTACCTATTCTTTTGCGGTCAACACGAACAGCTATCTTAGATATCTCAAGCGTTCTCATCTCTGGCACAATTTCAGACACTATCAATTGACTTGAAATATGCAAGTAACAGAATAACAGAGGGATTTTGCAAGTTGGCTTCTTCGAATTGGAAATTGAAACGCCACCGCTATCACCCGGTCATCAGCACTAGATTATATTTAGAAGGGTCTCTTATTATCTGATTTTGAATCACCCAACTCAAGAAGAGACATGCATTATACTTTTACGGGAGAACTCAAACTACCTTCCCTGGAATGAAAATATTTTGAACATCCCAGGAAATGTTGATAATTATTTTGGTGCAGGTAAAATTGAAAGTGATGACCAAAGAGATATTTGACGTTATCCAATGGAATTATTGGAATCATTCACTCCTATTAGCGTGTCACCACGCAGGTTGAATCTTAAAGTTGAGCCAGTTGTTATGTTTTTATGGAATATTTCAATTCAGCAGGGTTTTTGCCACGAGACCAGACTTGTAATTGTCAACCCACATAACAACTGTGTTGAAACCTCTATGATAAATAATGCACTTAAGAGGGCATCTTTTCATGAATAGTTACATGTTGCTTTCTCTCGTGCGAGAAAACTATCAGGTGTTGCAGTTCATATACTGAAGACTAGCACGCAAGGAAAACATTGAGGAAAGACAATAACAAAAAAAATTGTATGCAAAGAAATTATGTAGTTTTGAAATTGCTCTTTTTGCAAATTCAGTTTTGAATTGATATCTTTATCCAACCCATTTCACTCAGCAGTTAAGTTCGCACCGCCGAAACCGACACTTTTGATCAATCTTAGTCTCTTGTCAATCAAAATCCGAAGAAACAAGGCTAATCATAAGATGCACACAGGAGAATGTTGAAAAATGTGGTTAGCCGTACAAATTATATAACCACGAAGGACAAACAGAAAGATGGAAGAATTTTGGATCGGGCAATACATGCAACATTTAAGGAGCTTCTTGACAATCTAAAAATATTATTTATGCCACAGGACGACCAAAACATGACCTGTTATACGTGAGATTCACATATACCACTTTAAGCAGGCGTTTCAACCAGCATCACAGCGATGTGAAAAATGATAATGACCCCCGGATACATCTCCTACAGAAAGTGGAGGGAGGCCTTGAAAACTGTAATACACCACAGGATGTTAAGGCTAAAAACTCACGAACCAGATGGCTTGAATAATAAGATGGTTCGTACAAAAGACTTAAAAATATTTCCCAAACATTGAGGTGTGACTTTCAAGTTATATTTTCAGACGCTAATAGTTTACTAAATTGTTGCAATTACACAGATCTGGAATTTGAAGTGTGTGAATCTAAGAACATGGATAACAGAGAGAGTGGAAAAGAAAGTGATTCCATGACGTCATGTCGTGTCAACTCGAGTTTCCGAATTCTTGTTTTTTTAATTTATAAGCATTGAATAACCAGTATATATATTTCATTTATTTTTTATAAAAAACTGTTAATATAATGATAAAATCATTGACCAATCTATAACATATGAAGGTAGTAGATATTCGTCCGTGATTTTGAAATTTTGTCCAACCTTATTATCTATAATTACAGATAAATTACTGCTTGTTGTAGCGTTTCCGGGGTGCAGAAGTCTAGGACATTCTGCCAGACATCAGTAGATGAAGGGATCCAATCAAACTGGCAGCAAAACATTTTCTTTTGCTTCCCAGGTCATTAACCATTAGTCTTGGTAGGCGTTTCTTCTTTTTTTTTGCTGTCGATGCTAGGTTGAGTAGGCTTTTACTTTTTGTACTTTTGTCAAACTCTTCCTTCTGAGTTTTAACTTCATTTTCGTACGTAACAATGACGGATGACAATGACCAGAAAAAAAAAAACGAGTGATGCCATGAATAAATAACAATGACACTGTGACGTAAGAAAAAGCTGATGACGAGTTCAATCCCATTTCTTAAGCTCAGGTTGACTAGAATTAGCGAATCACATTTACAGGACCTATTAATGAAGGATTGAAATGTGAAACGTAGTTTGGAATAATATTGTATGAAGAAATTAATTATGTTTTGTTTACTTTTTAGATTATAATGAAGCATGGTCTTGGACAAAACAAGCTTGGCTGCGCTTAGGTCAAACACCGAGGCGCAGCTAAGCTTATTTTGTTTTCCTTGACAGAACAGCCATTTCACTTTTTCAACATTCAAAAAATCATTTTTCAAAAAGATGCAACGTGATTGGAATTTTGATATGCGACGTTCAAATTCCATCTCGGTTTTCATTGCAGAACGTGCCATGAACGTTTTAAATGTTATTTTGTCGGCCGAAAATTATTATCATTATTATCATTATTATTATTATTATTATTAAAAGTATTCGATGATAGTTCATATTCATGCCTGATAACTTCATCCCTGCCTAGTCTACATTTGCTGTTTTATTGTATCTTGTCTCTCTTATCCGTCATATAGTTGGTTCTCTTTGCTATTTGAATCTCAATTTGAACAGATATCACGTTAATACACGATGAATGTATCAGTTGGCTTAGGCAGCGTAGAAAGACTGAACAATTAAAGAAATGGGCTGCTGCAGGAATCGAACCTGCGTTCTACTGAAGTCATGGACAAGGGAGGAATACTTGACAAATAATCAACGTGGCTCTATCTGCAGATCACAGAGTAGACACAAAAGAAAGTGAAAAGCTGAGAAAAAACCAGGACAAGAGAGCTGAAGAAGGTGTTGAACATGAAAGTCAGGGTAGTACCAGTGATAGTAGGAGCACTTGGAATAGAACCAAAAACACTGAAAGCCACATAGGAAGCACTGAGAATTAGAGGACTACTGGGGACTGTATGAATTCTGAGGAGAGTGCTAGAATATGAGATCTACGACCGCCAGCTGTTAATGATGGCCTAACAGAGAAAAGTGAAAATGATGGAAGTGGTACAAACCACAGCACTGCTGTGATAAGTAAGGAAGATATGAGAGGAGGGCTAGGGACTTGAGGAGACTAACTTCAGCGATAACCACCGGGCAACTGGCGTTAAACTGTAAATCACAGCACAGCTGTGGACTGTGAGAGTGTGAAGAGGAGGGCTGGACATCTGAGGAGACTTGCTGTCACTCATTCCCTAGCTGTGACCATTAGGCAATTGATATGAAAATTATCAATAATAATAATAATAATAATAATAATAGAAAGCACCGGGTCCCGACGGGATCCATGGGTATTGGTTCAAAAAATTCACCACGTTACACGGCAGACTCACCCACCTACTCCAAAATTGTCTAAACGAAGGCAAGGCACCAGAATGGATGACTAAAGGCAGAACCACCCTCATCCAAAAAGACCCAGAAAAGGGGAACATAGCAAGCAACTATGGACCAATCACGTGCTTACCACTTATGTGGAAAATCCTGACCGGGCAAATAGCAGAAAGAATATACATGTCAATGGATAGAAGGGGGCTACTACCAGAAGGAAGAACAGAAAGGGTGTAGGATAGGAACCAAAGGGGCAAACGATTTACTCTACATAGACCAGATGATCTTAAGAGAAGTGAGGAAAAGGAGAAAGAATATCGCAATGGGATGGATAGATTACAAAAAGGCATACGATATGATTCCACATAGCTGGATACTCGAATGCCTTAGAATGTTCAAAATTAGCGAACCGGTGGTTAAATTCATTGGTAATTCGATGGAAGACTGGAAAGTAATTTGACAGCCGCGGGGGACAAACTAGCCGAGGTAGGGATAAAAAGGGGAATCTTCCAAGGAGACTCGTTGTCCCCACTATTATTTGTTCTAACAATGATACCGCTCAACAGAATCCTGGAAAACAGCAAAAGATACCACTTCTCTAAAACAAAAGGAAAGGTCAACCACCTAATGTACATGGACGATATAAAATTGTTCGCAAAAAACAGAGAAGAGCTTGAGACTCTGTTCAACGAAGTAAGGGAATATAGTGAGGACATGGGAATGGAGTTTGGAATAGAAAAATGTGCAATCATGGTGATGCACAAAGGAAGGCTTTTAATGACTGAGGGAATTGAACTCCCAGACAACAGCAAGATTAGGGCATTGACCGCACAAGACCGATACAAGTATCTAGGCGTCCTTGAATGTGACACGATAAAACGGGAAGAGATGAAGGAGAAAATAAAGAGAGAATACCTCATAAGGATAAGGAAAATATTAGAAACCAAATTAAACAGCATAAATCTAATAAAAGTAATGAACACCTGGGCTGTGTCAGTAGTTAGATATACAGGACCATTCCTAGGATGGACAAAGGAAGAGCTCCAATCAATGGATAGGCGAACAAGGAAACTTATGACGATGCATAAAGTATTACACCCTAGAGATGATACAGATAGACTATACATTAAGAGAAAAGAAGGTGGCAGGGGGCTCATCAGCATAGAAGACTGTGTCCAGAGAGCTAAAACAGTCCTAGAAAGTTATGTGCAAACGAATAGTGAAGAAATCATAATGAGTGCGAGAGATAGTGCAACAAACAACAAAGTAGAAAACAATGGAACAGTACAGCAAACAAGAAAAGAAAGATGGGAGGAGAAAAAATTGTACGGCGAGTTTAAAAGACAGATACAAGATGTAGCAGACGAGAAATCATGGACGTGGTTACGAAAGGGGAACCTTAAGAGAGAAACAGAATCGCTCATCATGGCAGCCCAAAACAAAAGCATCAGGACAAACTACATAAAAACAAAAACCGACAGAACAGCAAATGCCGCATGTGCGGTGAAAGAGATGAGACAGTAAACCACATAACTAGTGAATGTAGCCAACTCGCCCAGAAGGAGTATAAGCATAGACACGATAGAGTAGCAACGATGATACACTGGGAACTAAGCAAACAAATGGGATTCAACCATGTGGTAAAGTGGTGTCAGCACAAGCCAGAGGCAGTTTTGGAAAATGACAACCACAAACTACTCTGGAACTTTGACATCCAAACTGACCACCTCATCCAGGCAAGAAGACTGGACAGTAATAGTAGACAAAAAAAGGAAGGTCTGCCAAATAGTAGACGTTGCTGTACCTGCAGACCATAGAGTAAAAAAGAAGGAGGGTGAAAAAAGGGAAAAATACCAGGACCTAGCAAGGGAGTTAAAGAAAATGTGGAACATGAAAACCAGGGTAGTACCGGTCATAGTGGGTGCACTAGGAACTGTCCCCAAAACGCTGAGGGAGAGACTGGAGGAGATTGGGATTAGGGGAAGGATTGAGACCGTACAGACCACAGCAATACTGGGAACTGCACGGATACTGAGGAAGGTGCTAGAGATATAAGGACTGCAACGAATCGTAGCTCTGTCATGATATGCGAAAGAGAGAGGAGACGTTAGCTGAAGACCTGAGGAGACTTATTGTCACTCAGCCTCCAGCGATAACCACTGGGCAACCGGTGTGAAACTGTAAATCGCAGAATTACTGCGACCTATGAGTACTAGGAGAGGAGGGCTGGAGACTTGAGGAGACTTGCTGTCACTCAAACTCCAGCGGTTACCACCAGGCAACTGGTGTGAGATTCCAAATAATAATAATAATAATAATAATAATAATAATGATGATGATGATGATGATGATGATGATGATGATGATGATGATGATGATGATGATGATGATAATAATAAGAATAATAATAATAATAATAATAATAATAATAATAATAATAATAATAATTCATGCATTCATGTGTTTGCAGTAGATGTCCGTGATAAGAAATGTCTTTAAATATCCAACACCTTCCTTAGTATTCAAATAGACTTCGGCACTGCTATAATCGGATCAGTTTCAACCCTTCCTCAAATTTTCAACTCTTTCAATCCTGATAATAATGTTTGGGGCATGGTTTCAAGTGCACCAAATATTATTTTTCTGTTTTTATGTTTTCTATCAGAATTACGTGAGCACGTCTGCGATCCGTTAGATTTTACACCTTATTTACAATAAATAGATCCGTTTTACTGGATTGAATGGGATGGTCGGTCTTGATCTCAAAAAACCACTGTAGTTTACTCATTTCATTTTCTAGGACAGCAGTACTAAATTTCACCAATTAGGTTTTGCTAATTCGTTTACACCACTCGCCGTGTGGTATAAAAAATAAAATTAGCTAGTATTTTATGAAAATCAGTTTTCTGCGAAATTTTCAGAATTATATTATACAATTATAACTCAATACATCGCTTTATCTTGTTTTTTATATTTTGAAGAAAAGTTTTTTTTTTGGGGGGGGGTCAATTATTTTTTGTATAGCGTTGATTTAATCATGAACATTTCTAGCGTTTGAAAGCAATTCCCCAGCACCAGCCATAAGTTTTGAATATCCACCGACTGGCAATGATTTCATACCATCTCTTTTTATGTATAATGATCCCCGTTTGCTATAGCTTTCGATTCGAATTGTTTTTGGCTCCATGTGATTAATCTTTACTGTTTGTCAGCTTTTTCTAATCATATAATCATCATTATTGTTTCACATAACTGGATGTCAAATACCAGGTTCTTTTGGGTACACATTCGATATCTTCACTATGATAAACTATAACGGTAAGAATTGTTCTTCATTTTGTGCAGGGCATTGGGTCAGCAAATTTTGCTCAACACCCTTGATTGTTTTTGTGAATTTTAATCTTTATCTTCCTGCTTCTTTTAATCTCTCTATTGTTATTTTTTTTCGATTGCTCTGATAATTATGATATGAACACTGACAATTTTGAACTGACCGGTAAAACAAATCTTGTAGTGAGTCAGACTAAGAAGTGCCTGTTTCTTAAAATATAAAAGAAATAATACTTCAGTAGGACTTGAGATATCATCCAGTGACGAATTTGGCCAGATACAGATGTCGAAAATACACATTAATGGACAATGGTTTGTTTAGTATGTGAGCTCTTGAAGTTCCCCGCCCATGACAAATGACACATAGCTATTTAAGCAATACTCATGCCTTTCTCTATACACTTGAGTGAAAGGTGGAGTGACGGCTTGCAAGTCCAGTATTCTACATATATATGCCGAATGGCTGCTGGAAATAAAGTCTTAGGAAAGTTAATGTATTAATATTCGTTAACATTTTACTGCATTTTCCATATTTCTAAAACGTTATGGTGATTGTTTAGATAAGTGTTGGATTGTCGTCCAAGCTTACATTCACACACACTGTTTCTGAAGGACATGAAAAATACATACTCAAATGAGATGTATTTCCATAAACCTCAACTCGTATCAGTGGACCAGTCAACGTAAGACAGTCCAAATAGTCTTGCTAAATGGTTTGAAAAAAAAAGCTGATAACATATATCTTAGCATATTCCAGAAGCTAATCCATGCACTTTTTCCCAAATTATGAAACATGATGATTTTTCTTTCAGTGTCTCTTGGGTGTTATCACCATTATTTTACATACAGGCCTGTATTTTTGTTCGTCCAATTCGAACGAAGGTTTTATGCACTAATTGCCAGAATCTTTCATTTTCCCGAAGCAAAAAGATGTGGCATTCTTTCGTTTTACGTCCTCATAACTTTTCAGCATTGATGCTGAAAAAGGAACCAGCAACTGATCAAAACCAAGTATTTATTAAGTATATAGTATAACACTTCTGTTTATATATATATATATATATATATATATATATATATATATATATATATATATATATATATATATATATACTATCAGTGTGGCTATAGACTATCCAGCATCCAGTACCACGAGAGAGGATCGAAATTTTCGCTTCAGATTCAGAGGCAGACAGGCGGAACTGAAATGTCAGTAGGGCTGAACTAAGTCATCTAAATTTACTTACGCATAACTCCCCGTCTACAAAAGTGCTCTATTCCAGAGTTGGAAGAGCATTGCACATAGCAGTAATAGACGCTTGCTCCGGTTTACACATACACACGCACACACACACACACACACACACACACACACACACACACACATTCTCAATGTCACAGTGGATAATAGTACCTAATCCGAATTAAGTTTTTCTCTCATCAATTCTCTTGGGTGGTGGCGTAACATCATGTGAATGAGGGTGTGAATCTTTACAGTTTACACTCTGAATCACTATCCCAACACTGTGCCGAAACGCTTTTGCTGTTTATTGCTTTTTACTGACACAAAAATTGTTACCCTTTTCAAGCATCCGTAGTCGATTTCGATAATGGTTAAAAGCTATGAGAACCTAAAACGAGAAAAATGCCAAAAATATCATACTCCTTAATTTTATTTTATTCTTATTTAAAGTACTTCAAGATATTTTGCCTCTTTTACATTATCTTCCTAAGATCATTATAAGAATAAACTGAACAGGGCCGATGGAGAGGCGCCCAGGCCCATGAGTGATAAACAATTGTTCAAAAATATTTTAGGGGATAATATTAAATACATTTGGCAAAGAAAATATGAAATAGAGGAAATAGAACATTCTTGAAATCTTTAAAAAAAGGATGTCGAAAATTTTCCAAATGTGTTTGTATTTGTTTATTGAATCACATGCGTAACTGACTGCTCCCTTTTGCCACTTGTAGCTTTCCTGTTCATTGACTGCTCCCTAACCCATTTCCTGCTCCGTAGTTGAAATGGCAACAGGGTATGTCTCTTAGTTTTAATGTGTCTGAGTTTGTGAGCAATGCATAAACGGAAGTGTGGAGCACAAAAGCGAAAGAAAAGAAAAGCATAAAATGAACGAGAACATTGTGCCGAAAAGCTTTGACTGTCTGTTGCTTTTCCTGTGACATTACTAGATGTGGGCATGATTTCAAAAAAGCTAAATGATCAATATTTACTTGCAAAAACCGAATCATCCGCTTACGAACAAACTGAAAACAAGAAGACTGTTGATAATCAACCATCTAAAATTCCTAAAGAAATCACCCCTGGAACTTGAAACCAAGCTCTGAAAAGGAAACACATCAAGGACACACAATGGAATTGATATAGAAAATTTAATACAAAGAATTGTTGAGAACATTGAAAAAATATGTGCAGAATGGACATAATCCCTTGTCCAAAATATTCCCTAGCGATAGCCAGTTGGCATTTTTAAATACAGAAATCACTTCTCTGAAATAAGAGAGATACACTAGTGTGGAGTGACAAAAATAAGCCATGTTTCGTTTACCATGTCGAGTTAATAAATCAGCTTGGGGAACGGAGAATGGATGGACAAACAGCAAAACAGAAAATAATATCAAAATTCTTGAGCATGAACGTAGTAATTGCTTAATTTGGAGTAGGTATCATGGGGAGAACTCAAACAAAAAATTCATTCAAACAGAGGCATGGAGAATTTTCGGCATAATCAAATTTTAGAGGAGGCTAACTGGACTAATATTCTACAATGTCTAATTGAAATGATTTTACTTTTGGCTGAAGCGGGGTAGCATTCCATAGTTCCTCTCATCTGATTGGCCATGTTGACAATTGCAACTTCCTTTGGTTGGTTTAACTTCTGTCTCATTGGGATCCTGTACTTGAAGTCTGTGTAAGGAAGGCCATGCATATAGAGTGGATAGTAAGTCAATCAATTTGGGAGTTGAATTTCTACTCCCCCTTTTATCAATCACTCTATTCATATTATATTTCAAGTTTTCATACCAATTGCCTGGTGGTTACCGTTGGAGGTTGAGTGACAGAATGTCTCCTCAAATCTGTAGTCCTCCTTTCCACACTCTCACAGTCCACTGCAATACTGTGGTTTATAGTTTCACACCAGTTGCCCGGTGGTTATCGCTGAAGGCTAAATGACAGTAAGTCTCCTCACTTCAGCCCTCATCGCATCTCCCCTCACCTATCATAGCCGTGCCGTGGTTCGTACTTTCACCACTATTTAGGTATTGTTTTTCCCTCCTCTGTTAGGCCACTGCTAACAGCAGGGGTCCTAGATCTCCTATTTCTAGCACTTCCCTCAGTATTTGTGCAGTTTCTTGCAGTGCTGTGGTCTACACAGTCTAAATCATTCATTTTATCCCAAGTTCCTCCAATCTCGCCTTCAGTGTCTTTGGTACGATTCCGAGTGCACCTATTATACTGGTTCTACCCTGACTTTCATGCTCCACATCTTCAGTTCTCTCACCAGATCCTAGTATTTTTCCAGTTTTTCACTATTTCCTCTTTACTCTATGGGCCACAGGTATGACCACGTCAATAATTTGGCAAGGTTTCCTCTTCTTGTTCACGATTACTTGGTCCGGTCTTCTCGCTTGGATGGGGTGGTCCATTTGGATGTCACAGTCACAAAGTAAATTTCCATTCTCCAGGGCTGTCTCTGGTTTGTGCTGGTACCACTTTTCCGTATGGTTAAATCTCATTTGTTTGCTCAGTTCCCAGTGTATCACTGTTGCTCCTCTATCGCTTTTGTGTTTACACTCCTTCTGGGCTTGTAGACTACATTCACTAGTTATGTGGTTAATGGTCTTATTGATAATAATAATAATAATAATAATAATAATAATAATAATAATAATAATAATAGCAACTACAATAAAAATTACATTCAAAACTATATAACTATAATCTGAATTCTAATCTTACTCTACACATAATTTAAACTATATACCACAAGATTATGACAACATCTTCTCAAGAGAGGGTGGCAATAAAAGGCCAGGAACTAGAATTCGCGAATGCTTTGGATTTGGACAATACAAACCAGCAATCTCATTTATTCACATACATATGGGAAAATTCAATTGAATCACGTCATTCATGTCTGTTTATTCCACTCATAAATTCATCGCACTCCACCAAATCCAATCTATCCACTCATATGTCGGGCGTCAGAAGGATAGGAAATCTACTAGCTAGGCTCGTAGTAATAATACTTTCACCTAAAACTATTAATTCAATCTTGCTTTATTTATAAGTTTAACTTGATACCACAAGATTATAACCACAACGATAAAAGATAAAATGGCAATCGGGGGAGGGAACCTAAATTCAAGGCTGTATAAGACTACAAATAGAAAGAGACAAGCCCACAATCCCATTTATTCACTTGCTAATCCTGAACTCCTATTGGACCCCACCAATGTTTATTCATTGTAACACTAATAATTTCATCTATAAATTTATCTCACCTAACCAAATCCCATCTATTCACTCAACTATATAATAAGCCAGATAGAACAGGAAACTTCATTGTTATCATATTTATTATTTAAGAAATACAACAACAACTCCACTTAAAACTATCAGTGTCTATTAATCCAAAATGTAATTTCACTCTATTTATAAGTCAATTTATACACCACAAACTTATAACCCCAACGGATGAAAAAATATAATAGAAAACCATAATGCCTGGGTTCAAAACTGTACAAAACTGCAGATAAGAGCGACACAAACACATAATCGCTTTGATTCATTTACAATTGTAAAATTACAATTGAACTGCACTGATGTTGATTCATTTCAAGCCTAATTCATTTTATCAATGAATTCATCTCACCTCATCCAATCCCATTTATGACCTTAGATATATTATGCCAAAAATGACAGAAAGCTCACTAACTAGGCTCATCATAAAAAGATAATCTCATTTAGTAATGTTTCTATTATTATATAACAACAAACTTACCCACTTTACGCATGTCAATTCATAATTCTCAATTACAGCAAACAACCCCCATACCACTGAGATAAGAGACCAAACCCAAGCAGATCACTCAACAAACATGAAATTCCCTCCACTCCTATCCCTAGCCTGAATCCCAAACTAGAGACCACGACCCTTCCCAAACTACCAATAGAGGAAAGAATACTTAAATGAATTTATCTTGAAGGTATATGTATACAACTGTTTTGTTTTCAAAATCCTCGAAATGGTTACATGGTAAACAACCAATGATCCTAACAAGAGACAATTCATACATTGTACCATAATAACAAAGTATGTGTGGAACAGGGAAAAACACAGAAGAAAATTAAATTGAAATGACAGATATAGGGGAAATAAGTGACTGAAGTGAAACAAAAATATTTTGAAAAAATTTTTTAATGTTTAGTGCTCAAAGCTATGAAGTTTTCTAGACTGTATATATATAATGGAATTGCTACGATTATATATATATATATATATATATATATATATATATATATATATATATATATATATATATATATATAATTTGAACAATAGGATGTGAGACAAACTCAGGAGTGTAAGTGTATGGAAACGTTTTCATTGATGGTCTAATCATGTTTCGGGAGGTATTCCCATCTTTACTAGTGTGTGCTGTGTTTATGTTTACCATTTAATGGTTATAAGTTTGCTGTGGAACTCAAGTCCACCAAAAAGAGCTTTGCATCGTCAGCAAAAAATGGGATCCCATCTGCTCGGGTCATCCTGTTATTTGAGACTTGGTTCAGTCTGTGATGAAGGCTGTCGTATTAGCTGCAGTGGTAGGCCTTGGAAAGGACATAGGGTGTCAGGGTAGCAGGGAAATGGTTTGGTGTTAGATTGTGTGGGTAGGTTAGGGATAGTATAAGTGGAGGGGTGATGGGGTTCAGGAATTTCATATGTATAAACCTTACAGGTCATCGAAAATATGTTGGCTCTGATTTGTGCGAGTGGGATGCCCCACCAAGGTTTTAGTTGTTATGCTCTGAGTGACTTTGAAGTCCCCAATATTAGATGTATCTCAGAGTGGATGTGAGCTTATCGTTTGTGGGGGTTTATGAGATCTGTGTGATTAGGGCTATTAAGTTTGAAGTTAAGTCCATTACGAAAAGAGGTTTGAGTTTGTTGTTCCACATATCCTCATGTCTTTCAAGAATTCAGTTATGTCCATGGGGGTATTTTTTCTATTTTTTCAATGATAGTAAAGCTAGCGTCTGTGGCGAAATTGTGACCGGGTGTGCGAAAGTGTAGTTCTACGTGAAGTGGACTGGAATTGTTTTGTGATTTAATACTGTGTCTGAAGTTGTTAAGTCTAATGTTAAATTGCATCTTGGACTCGCCTATGTTTTGTAAATTGCATCTATTTCATTCTAGAAGGTATATAATGTTTTTGCTCCGGCAGTTAGTGCAATGGTATTTGTGGTAACTCTCTTTGGTGGTAATTATTATGAAAGTGTTGGTGTACTTAAGGTGGATGCAACAGACTATTTTTTGTCGCAGGGTTTACAGAATTTAATGGTTGTAGGGATATTTCTGTGTGAGAATTTATTGTTTATTATATTGTTGCTGCTAATCATGTCTTTGGTGTTTTGGGGTCTGCGATACACGGATCTGTGAATATTCCTCTGGGATCTGTTTTAAAGGTGAGGATGTTCCATCTCCTATTGATAATGTGTGCTCAGGGTGGGAGTGTATTGTTGGGGGTGGTTATAAGTGGTATGCAATCAGGTTTATTTTTGTTGGAGAGCGTAAGGGTAAGCCTTTTTATTTGATTTTTTTGTATGATCTAGTGAGTATCTTCGTTTTGTGAAATGTAATAGGTTATGGCTGTGTCTTTTGAGTTCACTATCTGTACAGCAAATTCTTCTAATTCTAAGAGCTTGTGAAAATGGTAGGTTTTTCTTTAGGTGTTGACTTACAGTGGAAGTAATTGTGGGTGTCTGTGGGTTTAGTGTATAGGGTAGTTTGCAGGTGTCTGTTACTATCTATGTATATGCAGGTGTCTAGGAAGGCTATGGAGTAAATGGATGCCACAAAATCAAAGTTAATTGAATCGTGAGTAGAGTTTATATGTGTTAAGAAATTCTCTGATTTGGCTTCATCTCCTGTGTATATGAAAAAATGTCATCTTTATATCTACCATAGAAGATACAATGATTGTATATCTCCGGGTAATTGCAGATTTCTTCGAATTTACCGTGAAAATGCTGGACTAAGACGAGGTCGCTATTGTGCCCATGACGCAGCCTTTCACTTGGAGGAAGTGTCTATAATTGAAGTTAAAGCTATCAAGTGTTAGATGTGTTTCATTAGGGTGTTGATTATTTCAGATCTGGGTTATTAGTTATTAGTTCTATTGTTTAGGGCTTCTTTAAGGGCTAGAATGCCTTCGTCATGTTTTATGTTGGAGTATAAAGATTTGACGTCCATAATGACAAAAAGTGTTTTGTCGGGGATTGTTGTGATGTGTTAGAATTTGTTTAAAAGGTCTGTAGTGTCTCGTATGTAGGATTTAATTTGCGTTGCTAAGGGTTGGATGTGGTGATATATATATTTAGATAGTTTGATAGAGTGGCAGTCAGTGGAATAGATGACTGGTCTACCTGGGTTATTTAGTTTATGGATTTTGGGAAGTAGGTTGAACCTAGCAGGTTTTGTGGAAGTGGGTTTAAGTATCTTCCGTGTTTTTTTAATCCATCATGTTGTTGTTGTATAACTCTGTTAGGGATCTATGTATTCGTTGAAGGGGTCGTTAGAGAGTTCTTTGTGAAATTCAGTATTGCTTAGTTGTGTATTTGCTTCTAAGAGGTATTTATCTAGACCAAAAATGACTATAGCTCCCCCCTCACCTGCTCTAGTGATTATTAAATCAGTATTGCTCTTGAGTTTCTTAAGGGATTTTCCCTTTTTCGTGGTAAGGCTATCGTATGGTAAGGATTGGTGATTGTAGTTGTTGATGTAGGCTTTTATGTCTTCTCTAACTGCTAGTTCAAATGTTTGAATAGTAATGTCTATGTTTGGGGTGTGAAAGATTTATTGGGGTCTTTAAGTCTATCTTGGACATCGCAATCATGGTGTGATTTGCCAAAGTGGGCTTTGAGTTTAATTTTTCTAAAGAAGTCGTTAAAGTCTTTGTTAAGGGTGTTTTTGTTGAAATGGGGGGGGGGGGGGGCAGAAATTTAGACCCTTATTAAGGAGTTCAAAGGTGTCCCCAGTGAATCTAAATTTACTGAGGTTAATTACTTTACCTTCTGAATCTAATGATGAGAGGTAATTTTGTTATTAAGTCTTCTAAAATTCTTATTAGGGATGGTATCATGTTTTCCAGCCCCCACTTCTATGTTTAGTGGTTGGGGGGTCTCCTTGTTTTCGGTAGTGTGTGTGTGAGAGATGATGGAAGGGTTACCTGCAGGTCAGGATGTTGGTTTGAGTCTTCTAAATGCCTTGGATGGGTCAATGTGTTGGAATGAAGAGGGATGCTTTTCTTAAGGCCTTTGTTTTTGGATATTTGAGGGAGAGTAGCTATATTGTCCTTGTGGTGTCAAGTGTTTTTGTTATTTTTGTTGTCTCTGTTCATATGTATGTCCGTTTCCATTAGTGGTGTTAATGTTGTTGGTATCTGTGTAATTATTTCTGTTGTGTTTCTTCTTATGTGTGTATCTATTTCTGTTGTTAGTGTTTGTGTGGACATGACTGCTGTTCTTGTCAGTGATAATGATTCTAGTGGTATTAATACTGTTTGTGTGTTAGTATTAAACCTATATTTGGTAGGGGCATTGGTCTTTGTTGAGTGTATAAGTAGGTGATTGGGGGTGGGTAGTAGTGGTCTGATGGTTCTGGTGTTAGGTTGTTTCTTTAATGTTTTGTGCTTCGTATTGTGTTTAACTTTGTTGTATTTTTTGGTTTTGATGAAGTTGAGTTGTTTTTTCTTTCGTCTATGTCGGTGTTGATAACATCCTGGATTTCTCTATATTCCTCTGAGTCTGTGTGTAGTTGTAGTTTCTGTTCCAGGTTGCTCATGTTTTTGCAATACACTGTGCAATGTGTGTGTGTGTGTGTGTGTGTGTGTGTGTGTATGTGTGTGTAGATATTGATAGGTAGATATAGATATATATTACCATATACTAGTAAAAAGCATCAGTTCCATTTCAAGTAAAACTATAAAGTGATGAATTCTTGTGAAGAAATTGAAATCAGATTGGATATTTCAGTGGAGCATAGTTGTTACTACTAAACAGGCTACTCAAAGAATACATATCTTTTTAGATGAGTCGCAACACCTGAATTTACCAAAAATGTTCGAGGGTTTATTGTGTTATATTCTCTTTAGTTTATAAAAGCGAAGGATCGTTGTTTTCTTCTCAAAAATTGTATGTTATGCCTTCTAATCGTGTGTGCATATATATATATATATATATATATATATATATATATATATATATATATATATATATATATATATATATATATATATATATATATATTGATAGAGGGATAAATTTGTGTGCTATCCGACAAAATTTTGCATGCATATTCAATGGACCGACCGAAGGGTTTTGAGTAAAACGTTTTGAGAAAAATATTTCAAAAGGTTTTAGATATCTACATCTACCTATCAGTGTGAGCAGCAATACAAACATCATAATATTATTTTTTTGTCGAAAATTGCCCCGACTTTTTTCAAATCTTTAAGTTAGCTCATCGCAGGGCTATCTTAATTTGATACCTGAATTTCATGTCCTTAAGAAATAATTTCTAAGGGAAACAAAGAGAAGCAACCGAAATACTTCAACACCATAGAATCGTGGAGCAAACGGAAAGTGAGGGTCTGGTCCACCACTATAGCAAGACCAGAGATAGAACCCTCCGCGACCTTTGTGTTTGGGAAGAAATATTTTTCAATGAAGCAAATAGAAGTAACTAAAATACTTCAAAATTTCGAAACTTTGTAGTTTCAAATGTCTGACCCTATGTGATGGTGCAGTTCAGGAATCATAATAAGTCTCTTAATAAAATCCCATCCAAAATGATTTCACAATGTAGTATCTGAAATACTTCAGAGCCGTACTTCTGTACAAGGGACATGAAAAGATTTCTTTGTGAAGTAAAGGGAACTATCCGAAATACTTCCACGCTGTAATTTTGTATGAGAGACTAAAATGAGGATCCAGTCCAGCAGTCTAGTTAGATACTAAATTAAACCACCACCACCACTCAATATTGTATTTTTCCAAAAGGATTTCACAATTAAGTAAAGTGAAGTGACCGAAATACTTTGAAGCCGTAGTTTTATATGATGGGTGGAAGAAAGGGTCCAGTTTAACTGTGTAGCAACATTGGAAATAGAACCTCCAATCCAGGAAAATGATCCCCGAAGAAGTGAAGGGAGCTAAGCACGATATTTTGAAACTATTAATCCGAACAATGGACCAAAAGAGAAAGTCCAGTACAGTAGTATAGTTACATTGTAAATAGACCACCACCACACAAAAAATATTTTCATAAAAATGACACAATGAAGTGAAGTGATGTAATTGGATTACTCCAAAGCCTTAATTTCGTACGATGGACAGATATTGAGAGTCAGCAGTTAAGATGCATTGTAAGTAGATCCCCCGATCTAAAATTTCGTGTTTTCGGAGAAAAGATCTCTCAATGAAGTGAAAAGAAGTTACTGAATAATTTCAAAACTGTGATTTCGTACGATGGATGGAGTGATTATCATTACACTTACATCATAGATAGAACACCCTCACAAAATTTAAAGTAACAGTTGCAAATTTCAAAAGGGGTTTATTCGGAGTATGTGGGACGTTAAGTAAACAAAACAATTTTCCAAAAAACATGTGGTAAGATTAGGTTAGGTAAAACAATCATAATATTGAAGTGTGTGGGCTGAATAAGTGGACTGAATATGAAGTCAAATAAAGATTTTAAAAAAAAGTGTGCCACAATGCCAGATGAAAGCAACAAATTTAGAAAAAATAAGTGTGCCAGTCAAAGATTCCAGGTAAAACAAGGACATTTTTAAAACTGTGCCAGAATATTAGGTCACGTAAAAACAACTTTCAAAAACAGTGTCTTCAGAATATGGAGTCAAATAAAAAAAAATTTGATTGTGTTCGGATTATGAGGTCCTGTAAAAATTATTTATATTCAAAAAATAAAATTGTCAGAATATGACATCAATAAAATAGATGAAAAATATGATACAGTTATGGCATCATGACGTTCGTACACGGTAGACACAAAATGAAGGTCAAATTCATAAGTTGAGTTGTATAGTAAATAGAACTTCAATTCTAAAATCGTTAAAATGTTGCAAATTTTCGTGTATTATGTAAATCTTTTCTCCTTTTAAGGGATCAAAAATAAAGGAACCCCCCTTCAAGGTGTCAAAAGTGAGAGGAAACTTTCCCCCGTTAGTAGATAAAAAATGAAGAGAAATATTTTTACCTTTAAGGGGCCAAAAGTGGAGGTAAATCTTTTTCACCTGTAAGGGATTAAAACTGAGAGGAAACATTTTTCATTTGGCTGTTTTTTCGTAATTTACAACAATTACCGTTTGTGCTCATGCGGTATGAGATTAGGTGATATTATTTACTTGAAAAGGCGATTTTTTTATATTGTTTCATTTAAAATTACCATTTTAATAAGACTGGGCGGCGGAGCATGTAAATATACTGAACTTAGATACTATTATTTTCTGTATTGTACACTCAAAAATATTGTCAGATATCATATCGACGCACACACACACACACACACACACACACACACACACACACACACACACACATATATATATATATATATATATATATATACACACACACACATACACACACACACACACACACACACATATATATATATATATATATATATATATATATATATATATATATATATATAAAGGCTTGACTATACAGACGAAAATCCGAGAGAGTCATCCACGTCTTGAAGACGCTCAATTCTGGCTGCGTATGAGTAGTTTCCTTTAATTTGTGCTATTGGGTATTTAGTTGAGATGCCGTCTATGTTTGATCGAAACCAGAATTTCATGTCATAGCCTAACGAGCAAGGTCCCGAGGATGTTGCTTTTTTGCTGAAGTTTCCTTCTGCTTGGCCGATGCCTGAATCTGACGCATCTTTGAGGGTATTTTTTTTAGTACACGAGACATAACATAACAGCGGTTGTCTCTGCTCGTCATAATGGGATTTTAAGAGCGTTTCCTCTTGCTGTCAACTTACAATTTTCCTATACTGAGAATATTCATTCAACTTTGAAATGTTATAATAACAGTTTTCCATGTTAGTGTACACTAATTCGCAGGGATAAAATATTCATATGCAAATGTAAGTATTACCAAGTGTTAAAGCAGTGGCCCCCGGTCTGAGTTTTTTTTTCCTTGTCATACTTCTAAAAAATAAATCACGCTCTCAGATTGAAAATATCGAGAAGGTTCTTCATTGAAGAAGTTGAATAAGTACTTGTCGAATTATAATAACTGATAACCCATCCTACTGATGGGATTCCCAGTTTGTTATTGTGGAAGGTCTAAATTGGGCCTTTAGCTCCAATAAGAAATCAAAACTTTTTTCTGGGTACCTTAATTCTATCCCCTGACAACAATACTCCATTTCAGCTACTTGGAGGCCACATACAGCTAAATTGAATCAGACTTTTTTTATTATATATTAAATAGATAGATAGATTGATAGATGGTGGGTGGGTGCGAACGAGATCTCAATTTATTATATTTTCAAAATTGATGTTAATTAGACATGCTCCCTAGCCCCATTAGTAATCGCTTGAGATTTGGTGGATATAGCTCTGGCCGTCCTTCTGTTATGCTAACATATACGGTCGGACTGACATTTAGTGAATTAGAATAATAGTAGATTCTTTGGTAAACATGTAGACAAAATAAAGGACCAATTTAGCATAATACATACATTGTAAATCGAACTTCCATTATAATTTCTGAAAACGTTTGAATTTTCAAAAACCAACTTGTTAAAAACCCTTAATTTGGTGAAAGAAAAGTATCCCTTCGATTTTGACACTTTAAAAGCTTCGATCCCCCAAAATTGAAAACAAAATCCCCTGGATTTTGTCCCCTCAAAATGGGCGGAAAAGATCTTCCCCTCGATTTGACCTCTAAAAGTGAAGAAGAAAGATCTCTCCCTTCAGATTTGACCCTTGAGTGTAAAAATGTAAAAACAAAAACAAAACTTATCTATAGTTTAGGGCTGCTAAGTAGGTTAGCCCCTCAAAATATAAATTACAAGGATTGATCTAAGAAGATAAATTCTGGTAAGCTGCATGTTCACTGCTCAAGCATAAAAACAAGGTGCACAGTTCGATTGTTTACAAACACGGAAATAAGAACAAACGAATAGATTAATAACAGGGATAAGTTTTAATTCAAGAGTGAATTAAAATAAATGAGGTCTGGAGTTTCTGCCAACACGGATATGTTGGAGAGATCTATCGGGATAAGGATGGAGAGATAGGAAGAATGAAGGGAAAGGATTGTCACTAACTAAATGCGAGATAGAGTCTATAGAAAGTCCGTCAGTTTGGTCATCTAAGTTGTAGCCACTATAACGTTATCTTTAGAAGTCCGACATAACTACATTGAGAGTGCTTAACTTATAAAGGGTGTGTTCTTTGAGATGAAAGAAGAATGGATTACTTTTTAGTTGTGATGATGCCTGTGTAAAAAGTAAATGTGTGTAAAAACTATGTAAACTACTCTAACTAAAGAGAGAGAGAGAAAGAGAGAGAGAGGGGGGAATGAGCTTACCACGAGGCCATCAGAACACAGAGAGGGAAATAGTTTTACCACCACAGTTTAAATACCATAGGGATGACGATCAGTTATCTTATTGGTAGTTCTGTGTAACGTCGAAGAGGAAGCGACAAGGAATTAATTATTTCTACAGAGATTTTTTGGGATAGCAAGTAGATCCCTGCCAAGGGTAGATAACTCCGTATATGTATAATTTTCTCTTTCTGGAAAAGGTGGGCACTACAAAAGTAATTTTTCAAGCACCATAGATTTTTTAAAGTGAATGAATCATCAACACACCAATATTTGTTTGGATATTCTAATCTCTTTTTCCAAGCACATAAAACGACCGTAGACTGAATCAACCGAAACGTTGTGCAAACAACAGTGTCGGGAAGAAGAGATTAAAATGTTCGAACAAGATAAAGTTATATTAGACGTGATAGAACAAGCACATTGAACGTCATGTTCTGCTAGTAATCAGTGTTTTTCCTTGACTTTAATAACGACATCTAACTCATCTAACGTCATCCATCTTTATTTCTGATTTCTGAGAATGGAAAAAAACTACCAACCGACCAAGTGACCAATTCCCTACCACCACCACCACCATCATAACCATCTTCTGGTCTGATTAGTCCACTTTTGGCCTTTTTATGAAGTGTTCATCTCAACACTTACCTCGCCCACCTACCTCTTTTTCTAGATGTTGTGCTCATTGTTATTTGTGTTTGGCTTGTATAAGAGAGAAAAAGAATGAAGAGATGGAGTTATGAAGAGGGGCTAGGGGAGAGAACTAGGGCGTGAGATACAAAATAAGTACAAGTTGCTGTAACGGATACAAGTGGCATTGTAGAGCATTAATAATGTATGTGCGTGTGTGTGCGTAATTGGTAAGTGTTGCAGGCTTCACCTACTAAACTACTGAACCTTGTGGAAGGTCAACTGCAATAAAAAAAAAATAAAAGAAACATATCTATACGGATACGTATGCTTTGAGCGATGGGTTGGAATATCATGCCAAATATAAAATCTAGGGTTCAAACGATATTTTTCCTAAGAAAAGATATCTTGACTTCACACACACACACACACACACACACACACACACACACACACACACACACTTTACTGAGCCAGATTTCTTGAGTAATAACGCAGTAGTCATAGTCGTCGCATAATATTTACGATTCAATACCTTTACGTTAACAAAAGCCAGGAATTAATTTGATCTGGAATAAAGTTCATCCCAGGAATAATTCCGTAGTACAAAGGGAGATAACTTTGTTAATTTTATGGTAACGTTTGGATTATCTCGCCTTGGACTTGACTAACATTCCGATAGTGTTTCTCTTTTAATGGTTAACCTTGATTTCTGAATTATTTGATATCTTTCGATAGACAACAAAACATTTTTGTACATTTTGATTACAAACTAATTGTACTGATTGCTGACAAGTTTTTCCATTTATTTTCTTGATGAAGATGGTAAGTCTCAGGGTGTTTTATAGTATTGTTTTTACAATGTTTTTTTTTCTGTTTGCTTATGAGAAAAGAGATAGAAAATTACATAAAAAAGGCTACTCAAAAATTTTAAATAAATGGAAGAAAATGTTTTTTGGGAAAGAAAATTTCAGAATAAAAGAAGGGGAAATAAAAAGATTTTGTTCAAGTAGGAAAAATTAAGAAAAACAAAAATTGAGATTCGGAAAAGCCCTCAAAATGAGGAACTGAAAAAAATAAATCACTTTTGAGAATTTTCGACAACTAAAAAATCAAGATTATGGAAAATAGTATTTTTTTCATCAAAGCCCAACTGAAACCGTCGATCTATGGCAGTGAGTAAACGTTTCGGATTGGGAAATGAAGAATAAGTTCTTGGTGAAACTTGATTCTTTATTTCTGAACCGTGCTGTTTATTCACTGCCATAGATCGACGGCCTCAGTTGAATTGTAATGAAAAATAACTAAAAAAATTGTCGAATGTAAATAGCAGTCAAACATCAATAATAATCGTTTACAATATTTCATTTAATAAAAATGAATAATTAACCTTTGCGTTCGGAATTATTTCTAGGGTAGAATTATTTCCCTTGTCGAATTAAAACCATTTCCCATTAAACTATTAAGTGTATATGCGCATACTGGACAAATTCGCATAGGCATACAACCTGAATTTTTATCCCACAAAAAGATGCGCAGCTCAAAATTTCCGTTTACGTTAATGGACATCAACAGTAGAATACTCCTTATTACCCTTGGGTGAGGAATGATGTATGACATATTGGAAAATACTAAAATTGAAGTCAATGAAGTTTCATAAACTTTATGATGCATCTTATAAAATTATCGGTCTCACGTATATTTAATTGATTTTGCAACCTTTATTTGTATGCAAAATGAAAAAAGATTTTTCAAAGGAGGCTAAAATAACAGTGATGCAATCAAAGGCACCATCTTGTTTTATGGTATCTTACAAGTTTGTAGAAAAATATCACGTGGTTTTAACTTGTTTATCGGTGTCAGCCAATGAAAACTTGTTGATTTTGATTTTGGCTAATCAGAGGACGCTGCATAGATACTTGCTGGAGAGAAGATGCGGGAAAACGCCTCTCAATATTCAATGGAGTGAAGTCGTCAGGAGAGATCTGGGAGGAAATTCACTTTATATCGACATTGCCGACGTGAATTGGTTTGGTAAGTCACGGAGATAAAGTTCATGTTATCTTCCCTTGGAGTTAACCCTTCACAAAAAGAGAATTAATAACGAACTTTCGTTGCCAATAGCAACAACCACCAGCAGTTACGCCACGTTAATCCTCTTTTATGCAGCCCACCAAGACAACAACATGACCTAGGCACTGTCCAGACATTTTCTGGCCGCCAGGGCGAAGAGCAAATAGCCAGTCATCCTCTAAGTAAGTTGAAAATAACCAGTCGACGCCAGACATTATTTTCTCCATTTTTAACGACCGACTCTACATTCTAGAAAACTGCAAACTATTTCAAGCCACACCACTAAAGGATATTGTTGGTAAACCATTTTGCCTGCAAACTCTATACTTCTATAGTCGACCCATGACAACTTATTCAACAAAGCCAGGTTTCACGTAGAGTTAATTATATGACAATATTTCAAGTTGTCCAAATCTTCACCAAACAAGTTCATTAAAACTGTTTCATCATTCAAAAAAAAATTATGAACAATATCCATTAATTCATATTTTCCTGACTTTCCAGTCATTAACTACCTTCAGGGTTGCATCTTAGCTTTGACTCGATTTCCCTTTTCAGTATTAACTTACGAACTTAAACGTTTCTTTGAAAAACTTTTCCCTTCTTATTTGAAGTTAGTTCTTAAAGACCTTGATACTTAATCAAGTTATATTCACACTCTTGCCTTTTTTCTGGAAGTCACACATTTTATCTGAGTAGCTTAAATCATAAGAGAAAAAGTCAAATGCCAGCGACAACGATATTGTTATATCAAGCATAGACGTTACAGCATATATTTTTTATTGTGAACTTGCAAGGTTATGGCAAGAACAGAGGTTGTTTCCTAGTCTGCGGGCCCCAAGGCCTCTAAGGGTCTAAAAGTATTACAAACCTAATAACGTTTAAAATTGAAAGCGGGAAACTACTGCAATGTTTCTTTGACGTGAGAAGAACAGATACAACTCGATCATGAAATACAGACATCAAATTTACCACGAAACTAGGAAAGTGTCGCAAAATTGAACTTTCAAGGAAGATCATGATCATGAGAAGAACATAGACCATATTATTGACCACGAGCTTAGCCTTGATTGCCACATGTTGACAAAATCTAAGAAGCAAACCCTATGATCGCTTTTCTACGACATTCATTTCAGTTAAAAGCTGCAGTGACATTTCTGATACTCAGAGCGCCTTTTGACAACTCTTGACAATCACTAAGCAAAACTTGTATTTCGGTTTAAAGCAATTATTGCAAAAACTGTTCATGTTGGGGAATGTCAAGCATAATAAGCAAGACATTTGTCACTTCAAAGTTAGTGATTAGAAATAAATATTTGATTCATTCTTACATTGTCTTTCAAAAAACAGCTGTTTGGATCTCATAGTATTGTTGTTACCATAATATCCTCCGGAAATACAATTACAGAAACCTTTCAATTACGTAGGGTAATTATGAATAGATCCATCTCATTTCATTTTATTCAATCACATCGTCTGTGAACTTTTGTCTACCTTGCTGGGAAATTTCATTGGAATTCATGCAGAACTTTTGGAGATACAGGCAGCCATGGCGATATTATGGGGTTTGCACATATAACTACGACGAACGGGAGGTAATTATCCTTCGATCTACCCTAAAATTTAATCACTTATTTCATAGACTATTGTACACCTTTCCACAATATCTAATTGAGATTTATTGAAGATATCGCAGGGATAAACAGGAGTTAATACAGAAAGGTAGGACAAAATAAGAAGAAAAAAATTTTGTTGAATTCTTTGGTGCGTTCGACAATCCACGTTTCTATCTGTTGTTCGGTCTCTGTTTTTGTTTTTGTTTTTTCGATTATGCTGGTTATTTAGTTCTGTCCTGCACTGAGAGCTTTATTCATAGTTTTGAAGCCCCAACCTTTTTCGGGAGTTGTTTCAATGATTGCTAACGGATATCTTCTTTTGTCTTCTCTTCGTTTAATCATTGTTTCATTTCATTTTTTATTGTTTTGTTCAGTTCGGTCTTCTCAAATTTCTCCCCTGTTGTTGTCAGTGGCTTGAGGTTTTTGCGTTTATCCATGAGATTCCTGGTTTCATCTAAGTTTTTACTAATAGTTTGTGTGCTCCTTGGTTTAGATATATTGACAGATTATATTAGATTGTTATTTTGTGGTGGAGTCCGTTGATGTTGTTGTCGTTCTCTTGTTCGGTAAGAATTTTATATCTATTTTTCAATTAAAGCTTGAATGTTCGAGTGAGCTCTTTTGGTACGTTTATTGGTTACAGTTTGGCATTGAACTTTTTTCTGCATTCTTTATTGGTAGTTATTTACATCTTACATCTCACTATTCTGTGGTTGCTTCCTATGTCGACTTGATTTAGAACTTGAATGCATTCGATGGTGTTGCTTTTATCCGTTAGGATATAGTCTATTTCGTTCTTGTTTCCTTGTTTGGAACTCTTCCAAGTCCATTTTCTATTGGATCTCTTCTTGAAGTAGGAATTAGGAATCATCTTCATCATCATCATCAGTCTTTTAACGTCCGTCGTTGGACATAGACCTTTCCCAGGATTTGCCACAATTCTCTATCGTGGGCATTGCTGAGCTAGTATTTCCTGAATTTGTCCATTTCATCTCTCCATCTTGTTGTCTGTTGACCTCAGTTTTGCATGTGATTTCTGGGGATTCATGTTGTGAGTCGTGATGTCCATTGGTTGTCTTTCATTCTTGCAACATGGCTTGCCCATTGCCATTCAAGTTTTTTAATAGTTTCCATGATGTCTCGGACTGTTTTCTTCCTGATATACTGTGCTGTCTTGATATTTACGCTCTATTTTCAAACATTAAGTACTATCGCCATAGATAAAGCAATCCCTAAAAACAGTAAAGATATACAGACGAGAGGGAATCAATGAGTTTGTGGCCTGACACAGTTACTAGCTTAGTTGAATTTTAACCTGAAATTTTCTCTGGACAATGTTCAATCTATATGATTTCCTACCATCTGAGCTAATTTTCCTCCATTTTCAAAAAAATCTTTACTCTCTAATCAATGCCATCTTCTATAGAGTAGACATTCTAGTCTATATTCTTTTGGGGTATTTTTTACCATTTCCTTTTTTCTTTTCTCTTTTTCTTTTTTTGTCTTTTTTTCTTACTTTCCTTTATTCTTCATCTCTCCAATCATTCACCTATTCTTTTTATTCATTGTTTGTTTGGTTGCTTATTCGCAACTGTTTTCTGTTCTGGCTTTTTCACTTAGAAAAGAAATTAGAAGCGAATGAATATCCAAAGATGATTCAGCAGTAATGATAATTCATGTATAAATAAATCAAAGTATATTAAGAATTAGGAATAGACCTTCCAAAAATCATGAAGAGAATTTGCCACTTATTTGACACCAGAATAAAGTTCAGTTCATCTGCCATTAGTGCTGAATCTGTGAAAGAAATTCCACATAAATATTGGAAATGACCAACGATAGTAGAGACTCTTTTTCCAGACCTTCTCTTATGATATGATGTTTGTAAATAGAAAAGGAAGAGAAAAATGCTGGACAGAAAAAAATATGAAACTAACGCTCAGGTGTAGTTAGTGTAAATCTCTCCAGGGGCAGTTATTTTGGCCGTTTATCCTGGCCCCAAAAATCGGCCAAAAGAGGAGGAGTGGGTGACCTCAAAGTTTGAATCGCATTCCATTTCCTCTGAGTGGTAGAGAGTGATTCTATGGCAGTCTTCCTAGCAATTTGGATAGAATCGGACGCGCATTCAAAAGGCTGTCACACAGCAAGGGAAAATAGAGAGAGTGGGCTTTATTAGCAACAATAGTGTGAAAGACATCTTGTTTGAAGATATGCAACAACAATCTTTTGCGATAACACACCACCAGTGCCAACGTATTCACGAAAGTTGGGTCCTATTGTGAAGATGCCAATAAATGACGAAATAAACGAACATTTTAATGATGTACGAGGACTTGTGTGTCTGTTTTTTCTTTATATACAAACGTGTCATTCTCTGATGGATCACAGTAACAAGAACAGAAGAAATGCAAATTGATGCTCTAAAGAATTTGTTTCTCTCCGACATCTTTCACTTTTTCGATTTCCAACGCGAGATTTCATCACCTTCGCCCAAACGCAATTAGTTGTTCCCCAAGTCGGCACGATGAACGCCTGGAAGACACTTCTTAATTGAAATACACATGATAATTGTAACAAAAACTGGAAATATGTTAACTTCCTTATTCTGTCGAGATGGTTTTAAGATATTTATAATTCATCAGAATTCTCTAAACAACGTTAGAGTTTCATGAGAGGTAATGCTATTTTAGCGTCAGGGAGGTCAGATTTAGGGCTGCTAGATATATTAGCCCCCTAATATATAAATTACAAGAATTTATCTAAGGAGGTAAATCCTGGTAAGTAGAGTGTTTGTTGCTTCAGCACAAAATAAGGTTAGTACACAGCTGAATCGTTAAAAAAAAACGAAGAAATAAGAACAGACAAAGAAGTAAACAACAGTGCCAGGTTTAATTCATGAGTGAATTAAAAGAAACAAGGACCGGAGTTTCAGCCGACACGGATATGTGGAGGGATCTACGAGGATAAAGATGTAGAGATAGGAAGGATGAAGGGAAAGGAATACCAATAAGTAAATGTGAGATAGAGTCTAAAGAATGCCCGTCATTATGGTCATCCTAGTTGTAGCCACTAAGAAGTTATATTAAGAAGTCCGACCTAACTAAGATGAGAGTGCTAAACTTAGATAAGACGTGTTCTTGGGATGAATATGTGATGATGCGTGTGTTGGAGAAGTGTGTATAAAAACTATACTAACTAACCTAACTAAAGAAAGAAGAGACGAGCTTACCTCAAGGCCATCAGAACACAGAGAGAGAGAGAGAGAGAGAGAGAGAGAGAGAGAGAGAGAGAGATTTAATGCAACAGTTTAGATATCGTAAATATGAGAATCAGCTATCTGATTGGCAGTTCTGTGTGACGTCAAAAAGGGGAAAAAAGAATTTACCGTTTCTAAAGAGAAATAGTGGTTAGAAGAATATCCTTTCCAAAGGGCAGATAACTCTGTACATGAATAATTTCCTGGAAAAGTGGGCACTACACTATTTTCAAGTAATTATTCTAAAAATCCTTTTTTTAGATTGTTCAAATGCATTATATTTTGGTAAAGAAAATGTTAATCGAAGTTGTTTTTTGTATCTTTATAAATAAGAAACAACTCAAGGTGACATCACCTGGGCGATGTGGACATTTCTTCATTTTCCGTTGGTACAGTAAAAAAAATGAGAAAAAAAAACTACCCAAGGTGACATCACTTGGGCGATGTGGACATTTCTTCATTTTCCGATGGTGCAGTAAAAAAAATTGAGAATTGAAAACAACTCAACGTGACATCATTCTGGCGATATGGACATTTATTCATTTTCCGATCGTGCAGTAAAAAAATGAGGAAAAAAACAACCCAAAGTAACATCACCTGGGCAATGTGGACATTTCTTCGTTTTCCGATGGTGCAGTAAGAGAAATGATGAAAAAAACAACCCAAGGTGACATCACTTGGGCAATGTGGATATTTCTTCATTTTCCGATAGTGCAGTAAATAAAATGAGAATTAAAAACAACTCAAGGTGACATCATTCGGGCAATATGGACATTTCTTCATTTTCCGATGGTGCAGTGAAAAAATGAGAAAAAAAAACAGCCCAAAGTGACATCACTTGGGCGATGTTGACATTTCTTCACTTTCCGATGGTGCAGTAAAAAAAATGAGAGAGAAAGCAACCCAAAGTGATATCACTTGGGCAATGAGGACGTTTCTTCATTTTCTCCGTTGGTGCAGTAAAAAAAATGAGAAAAACAAAACAACCCAGGGTGACATCACTTTGGCGATTTGGACATTTCTTCATTTTCCGATGGTGGAGTAAAAAAAAATGAAAGGGAAAAAACACCCAAAGTGACATCACTTGCACGATGTTGACATTTCTCTATTTCCCGTCGGTGCAGTAAAAAAAATAAGGAAGTAAAACAACTCAAGGTGACATCACCTGGGCGATGTGGACATTCCTTCATTTTCCAATGATGCAGCAAAAAACTTGAGAAAAAAAAACAACCCAAGGTGACATCATTTGGGCGATGTGGACATTTCTTCATTTTCCGATGGTGCAGTAAAAAAAATGAGAATTGAAAAGAACTCAAAGTGACATCACCTGGGCTATGTGGACATTTCTTCATTTTCCGATGGTGCAGTGAAAAAAATGAAAAAAAAAAACACCCCAAGGTTACATCTTTTGGTTGATGTGGGCAGTTCCTCATTTCCTGATGGTGCAGTAAAAAGAATTTGAGAAAAAAACAGCTCGAGGTGATATCACCTAGGCGATGTGGACGTTTCTTCATTTTCCGATTGTGCAGTGAAAAATATGAGAAACAAAAACAACCCAACGTGACATCACTTGGGCAATGTTGACATCTCTTCATTTTCCGATGGTGCAGTAAAAAAAAATGAGAAACAAAAACAACCCAAAGTGACATCACTTTGGCAATGTGGACATTTCTTCATTTTCCAATGGTGCAGTAAAAAAATGAGAAAGAAAAACAACTCAAGGTGACATCACTTGGGCAATATGGACATTTCTTCATTTTCTGATGGTGCAGTAATTAATGAGAAAAAAACAAACAAATCAAAGTGACATCATTCGGGCAATGTGGACATTTTTCTATTTTCCGATGGTTCACTAGAAAAAATGAAAGAAGAAACAACCCAAGGTGACATCACATGGGCAATGTTGACATTTCTTCATTTTCCAATGGTGCAGTAAAAGAAAAAAGGAAAAAAAACAACCCAAGGTGACATCACTTGGGCGATGTGGACATTTCTTCATTTTCCGATGGTGCAGTAAAAAAAATGAAAATTAAAAACAACTCAAGGTGAAATCACCGGGGCGATGTGGATATTTCTTCATTTTCCGATGGTGCAGTGAAAAAATGAGAAAAAAATCAACCCAAAGTGACATCACTTCGGCGATGTTGACATTTCTTTATTTTCTGATGGTGCAGTGAAAAAAATGAGAGAAAAACAACCCAAAGTGACATCACTTTGGCAATGTGGACATTTCTTCATTTTCCGTTGGTGCAGTAAAAAAAATGAGAAAAAAAACAACCCAACGTGACATCACTTGAGCGATGTGGACATTTCTTCATTTTCCGATGGTGCAGTAAAAAAAATGAGGGTTAAAAACAACCCAAGGTGATATCACTTGGGCAATGTTGACATTTCTTCATTTTCCGATAGTGCAGCAAAAAAAAAATGAGGAATAAAATCAACCCAAGGTGAAATCACTTGGGCGACATGGATATTTATTCATTTTCCGATGGTGCAGTAAAAAAAATGAAAATTAAAATCAACCCAAGGTGAAATCACTTGGGCGACATGGATATTTATTCATTTTTTTATAGTGTAGTAAAACAAAAAGAGAAAAAAAAACAACACAAAGTGACATCACTTGGGCGATGTGGACATTTCTTCATTTTCCGATGGTGCAGTTAAAAAAAATGAGAATTATAAACAACCCAAGGTGACATCACTTGGGCGATATGGACATTTCTTCATTTTCCAATGATGCAGTAGAAAAAATGAGGGAAAAAAACAAGTCAATGTGACATCACTTGGGCGATGTGGACATTTCTTAATTTTCCGATGATGCAGTAAAAAAAAAAATGAGAAAGAAAAACAACTCAAAGTGACATCACTTGGGCAATATGGACATTCCTGCATTTTCCGAAGGTGCAGTAAAAAAAATTAGAATTATAAACAACACAATGTGACATCACTTGGGCGATATGGTCATTTTTTCATCCTCCGATGGTGCAGTAAAAAAAATAAGAAAAGAAAAACAACTCAAGGGCATATCACCTGGGCGATGTGGACATTTCTTCATTTTCCGATGGTGCAGTAAAAAAAATGAGAAAAAAAAAACAACTCAAGGTGACATCACTTTGGCGATTTGGACATTTTTTCCATTTTCCGATGGTGCAGTAAGGAAAATGAGAAACAAAAACAACCCAACGTGACATCACTTGGGCAATGTTGACATCTCTTCATTTTCCGATGCTGCATTGAAAAAAATGAGAATTAAAAACAACTGTAGGTGACATCACTTGGGCGATGTGGACATTTTTCATTTTCCAATGGTGCAGTGAAAAAATGAGAAAGAAAAACAACTCAAGGTGACATCACTTGAGCGATGTGGACATCTTTTCATTTTCTGCTGATGCAGTAAAAAAAATGAGAAAAAAAACAACTCTAGGTGACATCACCTGGGTGATGTGGATATGTCTTCATTTTCCGATGGTGCAGTGGAAAATATGAGAAACAAAAACAACCCAACGTGACATCACTTGGGCAATGTTGACATCTCTTCATTTTCCGATGGTGCAGTAAAAAAAAATGAGAACTAAAAACAACCCAAAGTGACATCACTTTGGCAATGTGGACATTTCTTCATTTTCCAATGGTGCAGTAAAAAAATGAGAAAGAAAAACAACTCAAGGTGACATCACTTGGGCAATATGGACATTTCTTCATTTTCTGATGGTGCAGTAATTAATGAGAAAAAAACAAACAAATCAAAGTGACATCATTCGGGCAATGTGGACATTTTTCTATTTTCCGATGGTTCACTAGAAAAAATGAAAGAAGAAACAACCCAAGGTGACATCACATGGGCAATGTTGACATTTCTTCATTTTCCAATGGTGCAGTAAAAGAAAAAAGGAAAAAAAACAACCCAAGGTGACATCACTTGGGCGATGTGGACATTTCTTCATTTTCCGATGGTGCAGTAAAAAAAATGAAAATTAAAAACAACTCAAGGTGACATCAACGGGGCGATGTGGACATTTCTTCATTTTCCGATGGTGCAGTGAAAAAATGAGAAAAAAATCAACCCAAAGTGACATCACCTGGGCGATGTGGACATTTCTTCATTTTCTGATGGTGCAGTGAAAAAAATGAGAGAAAAACAACCCAAAGTGACATCACTTGAGCAATGAGGACGTTTCTTCAATATCCGTTGGTACAGTAAAAAAAATGAGAAAAAAAAAACAACCCAACGTGACATCACTTGAGCGATGTGGACATTTCTTCATTTTCCGATGGTGCAGTAAAAAAAATGAGGGTTAAAAACAACCCAAGGTGATATCACTTGGGCAATGTTGACATTTCTTCATTTTCCGATAGTGCAGCAAAAAAAAAAAATGAGGAATAAAATCAACCCAAGGTGAAATCACTTGGGCGACATGGATATTTCTTCATTTTCCGATGGTGCAGTAAAAAAAATGAAAATTAAAAACAACTCAAGGTGACATCACCGGGGCGATGCGGACATTTCTTCATTTTCCGATGGTGCAGTGAAAAAATGAGAAAAAAATCAACCCAAAGTGACATCACTTCGGCGATGTTGACATTTCTTCATTTTCTGATGGTGTAGTGAAAAAAATGAGAGAAAAACAACCCAAAGTGACATCACTTGGGCAATGCGGACGTTTCTTCATTTTCCGTTGGTGCAGTAAAAAAAATGAGAAAAAAAAACAACCCAACGTGACATCACTTGAGCGATGTGGACATTTCTTCATTTTCCGATGGTGCAGTAAAAAAAATGAGAAAAAAAAAAACCCAAAGTGTCACTACTTGGGCGATGTGGACATTTCTTCATTTTCCGATGATGTAGTAAAAAAAATGAGGAGAAAAAAACAACTCAAAGTGTCACTACTTGGGCGATGTGGACATTTCTTCATTTTCCGATAATGCAGTAAGAAAATGAGAAAAAGAAACAACTCACGGTGACATCACCTTGGCGATGTGGACATTCCTTCATTTTCCGAAGGTGCAGTAAAGAAAATGAGAAAAAAAACAACTCTAGGTGACATCACCTGGGCGATGTGGACATTTCTTCATTTTCCAATGATGTAGTAAAAACAAAATGAGAAAAAAACAACCCAATGTGACATCACTTGGGTGATATGGACATTTCTTCATCTTCCGATGGTGCAGTAAAAAAAATGAGAAAGAAAACAACTCAAGGGCATATCACCTGGGCGATGTGGACATTTCTTCATTTTCCGATGGTGCTGTAAGAAAAATGAGAAAAATAACCAACTCAAGCCGACATCACCTGGGCAATGTGGACATTTTTTCCATTTTCGGATGGTGCAGTAAAAAAAATGAGAAAAAAAAATACTTCACGTTCACCTCTCCAAAACTGCAATTTTCACCTGGAAACAGTGATTATTCAGCATGATTCTTCAAACATTGAAATCTTACAATTAGTATCTTTTATTTCTTTATGTACGAAGGTGTTGTAAATCGATAATACCTTCTGCCTTAATGACACCACACAAAGACGTTTCGTTGAACCAGATAAATTACACAGCTTAATTCTTATTGTACGAAACATTAAAAAAATTACTCTCCTTGCAAAATATCTCATGATCTATATCCTTCAAAGTGAAATAAATCTCAATATGAAACGTATTTTTCTAGTCAAAGCAGAGCACTTGATAATATGGTAATAGATTTTTGCCCAAATTTTGATACTGTGTATGTGTGTGTGTGTAATTGGTAAGTGTTATAGGAATTACTTACTCTGTATGTATGTGCGTAAGTAGAAATAGGTCGTTCGTAGTTGTAAATTTGATCCAGTCAGAAAAATAGAAACGACACATGGACGTCAAATGTCAACTTATACATGTGTGTGTGTGTATATGTATATATATATATATATATATATATATATATATATATATATATATATATATATATATGTGTGTGTGTGTGTGTGTGTGTGTGTGTGTGTGTCTCTGTGTGTCTCTGTGTGTGTATACGCATGTGTTTGTTGCTGCTGCTACTGTTGTTGTCAGTGTGGATGATGATAACGATGATACAAGGGTAGATGCGCTATTTTTAGCTTTTCCTGAATGTCAGCGATGAGAGAAGAGGTCAGAGATGAGGGGAGAGGAGGCATTCGGACTTCCTATAAACAGAGCAAAAAAGGTCGAGAACGAAAGCCCGAAATAATGTAAGCAAATTAGCCTCAGAAGGGGTCAACCCGGGAATAAGTATCATCAAGACAATCTTTGTACTGCTGGGGGGGGGGGTGCATCTTATATTACTAAAAGGCTCCCTTTGAAGCTCTTGCGGAAACTTTTTTTCACAGTTGTTAGAATTACCCCGGGTAGAATGAAAATGTATTCCTTTTTTTCTTCAAAGGTAACTTTCTACTAAAATTATCAACTCTAAAATGTTCCCCTAACTGTCCCTCCGTGTTCAAGACCCACTTTCAACATCATGGGCCAGCGCGGCAGGGGTATGTCCTTATGATTCCCACGGTTTGTGCAACCAAAAATAGATGGGCCACTCCTGTTTGGTCAGCTGATTTGAATCGAGGCCTTGCTACATCTGTTGCATGGGTGGGGGATAATGTGCTTCAAGGGTGAGTACCCAAACACTACCTGTAACACAACTCCAATAACGTCACCGAGAAGAAAACACGATACTTCGGTACCTACGACGTCAGAACTCTCTCCACAGACATACTCTTAAGCAAACTTGGAAGTGGAATAGAAAACATCGAATGGGGCATCCTTGGAATGAGCAAAATGAGCAAACATTTTTTCTACGGCAAAGGAAAGCAAAAAGGGAAACAGGCCCCAAGGAAAACATTGTAGTTTACTGTCAACCAAGGAGGAGATCGACAACTTTATGATAACTTGAACTCACAAAACCAAGAACAAAATAGACTTCACCCTAGTAAACAAGAGTGACACTGTCAAAAATATATAGGTTCTGAGTCAATTCAATGTAGGAAGTGTCTACAAAATAGTGAGATCTAAAATTCAAATTGACACTCAGGGGAATGTTCTGTGCCAAACAGCAACCACTTAGGTTGCAAAAAGAGCAGCCCGAGATGAAAACAGAACCATTTGAGAGCAACGATGACACTAACGTCGACGAGCTGTACACCAGAAAAATAACCACCTTGGTTGATGTAACCAATATGTTCATTCTTGAGAACAAACAAACATTCAAATAACTCCCAGAAAAGAAAGAAACATTGAAAAAACTGAGAGAATGCTGCAGAAGATACACAATGGCAGTTGCTGAGGAAACTTTCGAAATGGGCAAAGGGTCCAACTATCAGCAGAACTCTCGATACAGAAGGAAGAAAGATAACTAGCGAACTTAGAGAAATTTAAGACATAGGGACCGACTTGTCGAACGCACTCGAGAATTTTACAAGAATGTATACCCCCTGCCTCCAAGCAAGGACCACAAAACAAAGACCAAGATGTGCTAGACCAGAGCCACCGGTTACTTCCCAGATGTTTCCAAATGCAGGCTGAAGCAAGCCATCAAACAGTCCCCCTAAAAAAGAATAGGCACCCGGACCAGATAATATCACTATCAACCTGGTGAAGTCATCGCTAGGAAACTAATCCAACTTTTAGTGAATGCATCAATGTAAGGTCACAAGATCGGAACACCTCAATCATCATGCTGCTATATAAAAGGGTAACCCAATAGATCTAAGTAACTACAGACAAATAAACCTACTCGATAGCATGTATAGAATTTTTCACTAGTGATCATCAAACGGATAACCAAAATACCAGACGGAAACCAAGCAGCTTATTTCAGAAGGAGTTATCGAGGGAATCAACTAAATGAGAAAGAAGTAGAATGAAGGATTTGTCGACTTCGAGAAGGCTTTCTACTCAGTTGAAACTCCGAAAATCATCGATACAATCATAGAACAATGAGTAGACACAGTAAAAGTCAGAGTTTTGCGACATATCTATCGACTTAACAGTTCCTCTTTCAGGCTACAGACTGAGTCCTCCCACCTCGAAAAAGGAGTGAGACAATTCGACCCGAATCACGCAAACTCTTCATAGCAGATCCCCCCCCCCCTTCAAAAAAAAAACAGGTCTACAACTGTGGATCACCTTGACCCTCCTTCTCCTGAGTTGGCTTCTACATTGCGCAAAACGGTTGTGGCACGAACGTCGAAGTCAGACAGAGTTGCAGGCAGAAAAAAAGGTGGAAGAAATAAATAAACGGCAAACCCGCATTCTTAGGATGTACCACACACCCCTTGGAGAGACTCTGCAGTCTTATGCGGACAAACTCTAGAACAGGGGTGGTTGGGTCACTTCAAGACAAAAAAAGGTGAAGGAACTTAGACACTGAAAAAGAAAAAGACAAACAGCTGCGCGGGTTGCCCCCTTCTTCTGTGGAAATATCAAATAGACACCGTATAAAATCTACTCCCTCCTGCAAGAAAAAACTAGACAACAACCACTCTAATGAGACCACCCTAAACTGATCCGGTCTGCCGGGCTTCCAATAACCCCTCCCCCAAAGCTCTTCTTTCATTCCTACACAAACACCTGTACCCCCTCTTCTTCTAACAACAGCTACTATTACAACACCCTCACAAAAAAGTGCCCAAGCCTTGGTGGGGTCGCACTGAAAAACAACCTGGAAAAAAATAAACAAAGAAGTGGGGAACACATCTGCTGGGTTGACCCCCGAAACTGTCGGAAAAAATGCAAGCTGTAGCAGCGTGCTTTAAAAGACTGAGGGTCCTCCAAAATCTTGAATTATTCAGCCCGATGTAACAGCAAAAAAAAAAAAAAATACACCTTGCCAAGAATATAACCCAGGGTTAAAATGGGCTTGCCCGGTAATATTCTGGGCTATTCAAGTTTAATGGCAGGGGCGTAAAACATGTTAGCCTATTTCATACCCCCCTTGCTCAGATTATACACCCTTGTGTTTTCCATAAATAAGTCTGAAATTCAATGTTTCATTATATCCCTACACCCAGGTAAGAAAATATTGGATACAATATTGAATTCTGATTTGATTTCACGTAATGAATGAACGACAGTCCACAATTTCAATCGCTTTATTACTGTCGTACACTAATCGAATGCGTACAACAGGTGTCCCTTGCATAGACCGATTTTGTTCAAAGCGAGGTTTGATGAACGTGCTTAAATTTATTACAAACATATGTTATGTATGCAGCATAAATTTGATTATCGTGTTGAAGAGAAACTGATCTTTTCGTTTCATTACTTGAATGTCAATTAAATCATCTGGTACTCCGAACCAACGACGGAATGTAAAGCAGACAATATATCATTGATTTGAAAACTTGAACTAAATCACGAATAAATAAAAAAGAAAATATAACAGAAGATTCGACGCAGATGCTGCATCTAAGTTTCTGTTAAAGAATGATTACAATCATTGTCAAGTGTCTTGAGGTCGTTACGTTTTGTCAAAAGAATATTTTTTGATTCGTGTTATACAAATGAATCAGCGTATTCATTGTCTCAAAATATTCATTTTTCACATCGCAAAAAAAAAAATAGAAATGTAAGTTTGAAAATATCATTTGACCATTTAAAGGTAGAAAAGGGAGAAAAACGGTGAAATTTTCTCGAAAATGATACTGGAGACAACTATGGAAGAGCAGCATGAGGATTGAGAAACTACAATAAATCATGAAAAAACATTGCTTCAAACATTCAAGCGTTCTAACGCTAAATCAATATCTGAAAATTTGATTTGATAAGCAAGTGTCGACAAAATATTTCCATACAATGACGCATACATGCCTCATACACATATACATACTACATACATACACGACACTCACATGCACATACATATATGTTACATACACACATTCGTACACACATACGCGCTACAGAAACATACATGCACACATACAACACATGATACATACGTGTGCGCTCCCAGGCATCTTTACCTAACAAATACAAGTACATACACACATACACTTACATACATATGCTACATATGTACCTTCATGCACATAAACCAAATACACCCACGTGACAACCTAATTACACGCATGCTATATACATACATACATACATACATACATACACATTCAAATGTCTTATTTGTATACACATACATGTACATACTACTAACACACACACACAGGCTTCATAGAGCTAGCCTGCTTTATACCACGGTGTATAGACTGGACTACCCAAGATTTTGAGAATTTTTTTTTTTAAAGGCTACTCCATTTTAACCCTGGTGTATATGGGGGGATTCGGACTGCTATACCAGAAAGTGAGACATGGTGTGGCCATCGAACTTTCTGAAAGCGGAAAAGCTGCTGATTGTGGTAAGAACTGGAAAGAGCACATAGCAGGTGTGGAACACGTTGAAGGAGGTGAGTGATGTCTTCAACATGTCCAACATACTGGCTGTCTGGTACCACCCAAAGTTGAACTCTTTTGTTTTGAGAAGGTCCCAGTTTGTTTGCACCAATCCCTGTAAAGGGCAGCTCAATTAACATTCCCCTGGCGTGTCCCCAACATCAGTAGACTGGTTATAGCCCTCATTTTAGCAAGTGTGAATGGACGAGGGCTGAGGAATGACTCTAAAATGACTCGACTAATTCTTACTGTTCTGCATCTCAATATGAGTATATGTTGTGTACAAGAAACACACTTTATTCCAAGTGAGTATGAGAGTGTGTTGTTGAGGAGGTATCAACTCTTCTCGGCATATTTCAATAGCCATTCTAAGGGTGTTTCTTTGCTAATGAACCGATCCTCGAATGCGACATTTTCCCGGCGGGTAGATTGTGCGTTGTAAACGTTGCCATAAAAGGTGATGCGTTTTGTTTAATTAGGGTTTATGTGCAGAATCTCCAGGTATAGGGGGATGGAGTCGATTTCTTTGGGCAAATCGATCGTGACGACGTCAAGGCCGGTTATTTTAGACGATGATTAGAATGCCATCCTTGAACCCGATTTAGATCATTGCAGAAATAGAAGGCCAAATACTTGGATGTGATTCCATTTCGTGATTTCGTGATTTAATGATGTAAATGAAGCAGCCATAGCTAAAGGCAGAGCTTTCCACCTTGCTTAACAAGAAGTATCAAACTCTAGCAGTTGATGTTGGGTCAAAAAATGGATCAGCTAATATGGCCGCTGAATTGAGTGCAAAAGAGTTTTGGTGTAATTTCCAGGAGCTTTGGAGTCTGATCAGAAATGTGAGAAAGGATACGGAACGTTGGAACAGAGAATTTTCCAGGGATTGATGGCCTGCCCAACAAATTGTATTTGAGCCCAGTCTGTCAAGGCTGTCCATTTTTGCCTGCGTTGTGATGGAACCTTTCTTGCAAAAGTCAAAGGCGAATCCGGCACTATAACGTTACCCGGTGCCAATACATCAGTTAAGATGTAATCTTGCTTGTAATGAGCATTGCTGAGATAGAGAAAGTCAGCAGAGAAATCAGAAGAGATGAGGTAGCGACGGGTCAAGAATTACTGCGATGTCTAAGGGCTTGCAGTTGGGTTCGTGGAATGATGGCTCCCTTCATGGTCCCTTCTGCTGAACGGACGGGCCGAGCAAGATACGAATTGGTCTGAGGTACTAGAATAGAGTCGAAGCAAGCAGTTGACCTGTAGTCTCGAAGTGGTCTTTCCTCAAAGTGGAGGGACGAAGGGTGTGTTTTGCACCTCTACTCACTCATCAGTTATTCGATATCAGTGTTTCACTTCCATTTACTGATCTACTTTAGGGTTACAGGCAATCAATGATTCGTCTTAAAGTCTTTCAGCTCCATCCATCTAAGGGCAGTCTAAGCATGCCGAACATTGAGATCCACCGATATACCTTACGGTTAAAATTCCCAGACTGGGTATATGCACAACATGATGAGAGCCAATTCTGGAAAGAAAACAACAAGAAAGTTTGGTGTCGTCCTTAGATAGGAACACTATGTGCTCCTCTACTTACTTGGTGTTATGGGAGTTGTGGCATGGACGACACGTCAGAATAGATTCCATGATGGCGAGCATTTAGAGAAACAGCGGTATTTTGATGAATGTAGAATTCAAGCAATACTCTGAATAATTGTGTTATTATGGCGAAATAATGGAATAGAAATAACTGAGACCGCAAATGAGAATAGCTAAGTTGATGTTTAGATAGAGAAAACTGACACATTTCCCAACCCCTTTTTGACATTGTGTCACATTTTTCTTATTTCTTTTAATTCCCAACAAAAATGAATACTCCTAATCTTAACGAATCTGACAGTATTCCTGTGAGGTGTGAAATTAGTGAATTCTATCGACTGTGTGTCAATTAGAGAAAAATGACTTCTAGTCGGACAAGTGAACGTAATACCCAACCAATGGTGCGGTAGCAGATTACAACAGTGAAGTACAGTATTTCAGACGGGATGCAATGGCAACTACAATAGATATACCAGTGCCTATGACTAACTAACTTAGCGAATTATGCAGAAATGGTAAATAGAAAATGCAAACGTTTCAAGTTGAAGGAACTGACCGAAAACCAGTGTTTAATTTTTGTACTAGGCTTTAAATCGTCCAGGTATGCAGATATTTGAACAATAATACTTTTCAAAACTGTGCAAGACCCTACTGTATATCTACAGGTAGTTACAGAGGAATGTCGAAAAATGATAAATCTTTGAATATGAACCGCAGAAATAGAAAAAAGTGGAACTCCGATCACTAAATTCTCAGCAGCGAAGCAAAAATACAAAATGAAAAAATACTGAAAAATTACTTTCCAAGCATCTGCAAGGTGTGGCGCGTATCATTTTGTCAAATATTTTCCATTCAATAATCTAACATGCTATGAAGTGTGGTTTAAAAGGCCATATTGTCTCATGGTATAAAACCAAAATCAAATTCCAAAATAAATTTACGTCCGGGTAACGCCGTAAATGTGATTTCAATGTCGAGAGGAGGGCATTTCTCTTCACACCGAAAATCCATAAAAGTGAAAATAAAGAACCTTCCTGTATTATCATTGCTCGACACTATCTCTTATATAACAATGATATCAGAAAAAAACTTGGAAAAAATCGGTCTCCCGGAAATTCCAAAATGTTCTCAGAAGTTCATCAATGATTGAATTGAAAATTACAAGAGAATTCGAGTGTACTGTCACATTTCAGGGAAAACTACCAACAACGTCATCTATGCAATTGAATGAGTTAAACCTTTTGGGAATCGACTGATTAGAACAATTTGCTTTGTGGGACAAGTCAATTAATCCAATTAGTTATCCTGTAAGCTCTATTCCTAGTGACACTAGTGATCAGAAATGCATCGAACATTCAATAAAATGTTTTCAAAAGAATTAAGTCTATGCACAAAAGCCACAATGTTATTATATGTGCATTCGGACGTAAAATCACTCTTTCGAAAAGGCCAGTCCCTTTTGCTACAATTGAAGGTATGAATCCGAAATTAGACCGATTAGAAAACCTGGGTGTCAAATCACCCGGTAATTTTTAATCTTGGGCAGCATCAGCCGTTATTTTTTTTTATCTCAGGGGACAGAACCGATGGTGATAGTTGATAAAGAAGTGACAATGAATTATGTTCGTGCATGGATTTTCCAACCGGACCAAACAAGGCGTAGAGGACAATTAGTACTCACTGCAAACGGAGAAATTGTTTGCTAAACAGTGGTCGTTTCTTTTCAAAAATTGACTTTTTGGACACATGCCTCCAAGTACATGATCATATTTGGTGTTAAGTTTGCATCATCAACAGATTAAGGATACTATGTCATGGATTTTGATTTCGCAGTTGCATACTTAGACGGCATAATAGTCGTGAGTAGAACATGATAAATACCGGAATAAATCTTGAAATGAAAACAGGATTTGGGGTTTGGCTTATGGGTAAAAAATTGCGGACTTTTTATGATCAGCATAAAATATCTAAGTCAAATTATCAGTAAAATTTTAGACAAAAATAAAGGCAATGAATAACATGCCAGCTTCTACAAATATTGTAACATTACATTTTTTTCAGGACTGGTTAACTATGATAATATGTATGTGCCCAAAATGCCAGAACTACGAGCTCCTTTTAATTCACTACAAGAAAAATGTCGAATTGTGGAGTCAACTGTCAAAAGTATTTCGAGAATATTAAACAAATGTTGACATCTGAACTACAATTGACCCATTTTGACTCTAATTGGTGGTACTAGTTGCATCTGATGCTTCTAAATAGGGTGGGTGCTGTAAGTTCAAAAGGGTTCAACCGTCTAAAAATAATACAGTGAAATAGAGAGAAGAGAACCAATTTCATAATAAGGGAAAGGTTGTCGGGTATGACCCCCTACTCTCATATTTGACCTGCCTGAGGAATTACATTACTACGCAGGCTACAAATCGCCTGCGTAAAACAGTGAGAAGGAAATTTCTTTCAAATCATAGCGAACGAATAGTATCTCCTTGGTGTGTGAAAATTGTGAACTGAATCGATTGTGAACCAATTAGTGGAAACCGACTTTATGTTGGACTTGTTAACTGACTTCGTGTTCGATTAGTGGATGTGACACCCAACCATCCTTAAACCCTAGTATTCTACGACGGCAGTATGTAACAGTGAAATACGGTATTTCAGACAGGATACAACAGTATCCTAGCTGATTTCAATGACGGTGTCATCTAAATGGTTTCATTTTTTCCTCGAAATTTCAATTTTTTCCTATTTCTTTGCAGGATTGCCAATGATGCTTCAGGAGTACCAGAAATGATGTATGAAAGTGTCATCTCCATACTATAGATTATTTCAGTTCTCTTTCAAGGTCCAGATATTTTCCCAGTTCTCATTCTTTCCCAATCTCACTCAGCTGTCTGTTGGGAAAAAAGTCATAAGATGACAGGCAAATTGTCTTCTACTTGCTACAATGAGTAGACCTGGTATTTAGGCCTGGATTATTCGATCCGTTTAAATTACAAAATCCCAGAGAATTTTATGTTCTTCATTCTTTAGGCCATCTTCTCTCTGTGCATTTACCATTGGTTCGTAAAGTCTAACTTAGTCATTTGCAAAATTCTCGAAGGGTCACTTTTATTTACATCACGCACCAACTAGGTCTTGTTTCTATATTCGCTTAGTTGCAATTTGCTTTTTTGCACTGTCTTGTCTATCTTATCCTTCATAAAAGTTGGAGCTTATAGAATATATTTTTGATTTTTTGATCTACTTTGTAAAGGTATCAGTTCAAACAAAATCTTCTGAGAAGTTGTAAGAACTTTTTTCGTTCTACTTTTGTGAGCAATAGTGAAGAAATAATCCCATTTTCAGCGCCCAATTTTCGAGTAGGGAGTGTGAAAAAGCACATATGTTCTATACCAAATTCAGAACCAGACTCTCAGAAAAACTACATTTTCCTAAAATTCCAACCAAACAGTTAATCTTTTGCCGATAGGTTCTTGAAAACATTTTTATCCCTATGTTTGGGCAGGGAGGTCTCTTAGAATGTATGTGTTAGACATTTTGCCTGACTTAAAAAACAAACTATCCAGATTTTAATACCACCTAAGGTGGCCGAGCATTACTGATATCAGAATTGTAATAGTCAATATGAGAATATTGTTTTAGTTCTTTAAATGGAAAATTCAATATAGTGCTTTAGTTGATACTCACACATGAAATAGTCCAGTAATAATGTAACTTGGTCTGACACAAATTGCGACAAAAGCTTTTTCACTTGTGTAGTATCCTTGAAGATATCTTACAAAAGGTCTTAAGGAGTCTATTGAGAGCTTCAAAAGTTAATATTTCCAGGAAAATATTTCAGACGTTGCTACAGTCTTGTACATGTATCCAGAAACTTTTCTTTGTATATCAATAGTCCCTAAGAGATGCCACAAGTCTGTCTGCATTCTGGATTACCAATCTCAGCCTGGTAGAAGTTATACAGGCCCTAATCTGAGCCTCAAGAAGAGGCAATCGGACGCTTCAGCTTGCAACTCTCAACAAGATAGCCCAACGACAAGGTGAACTATGCCCAGTTTCTCCCATACTACTATGCCTCAATGACATCCAGGTGTATACACCAAGTTCATCTGAGAGGGGTCTGTAGTACAAATCAGCAAACACAATCACTTATATCTGTTGATCAAACAATAGACAAGACTGTCTATATCCTAGGATACTCAAATTATCAACGATACAAAGGTCTTTGATCTGAAGGAGCATGCTGTAACAAGATACTATCTCACATGAGGAACAGATACCTGAGGCAGCCCAGAGACGTGACAGGTGAGAATAACTTCAACTTTAGTTATCCAGATCTACAATTACGAAGAATCGGGAAGGAAGAAGCAGATTTCCAGTCTCTTGTTCAACTGATTGGGGTCTAGCTTGAAAAGTCTTTTCCATCTTGACCGTGAAGAACTTGTCAGTTCTGAAATTGCTATTCCGCAAGATGTTACAAAAGACCTTATTGAAGTCCATAAAACAGGCGATTATTCCAAGGAAGATTTTTTATCAAGAGTGGACGGAGAGTCCATGCTGGACTTTCAGGATGTTCCAGGATAGGATTAGAAAGAAGCTGAAAACATTCTCAGACATTTGCAGGAAATCATATGCTGATATGAAACTATTTAGGTAGATGTTTCTAATTGCATAAACCAGGCAGTAACACGTAAGTGAGGTTCTAACCCACCCACGTGGGCCAATGCCATGGGCCCTAGACAATACTGATGGATCACCTCGTAAGCTTAACAAGGTAGCTTTTGCCATGGAGTTGGAGAAGCATGACCCCTTAGCAGAAAAATGTACCCCAGCGTTCAGCAACTCATATATATGGAATGAATGACAAAACTGAATCCCAACAGGCAGAATCAGCATTGGTCCAAGTTATCCATTAAGCAGTGAGACGAAGGGTATGATGTTACAGAAAGATGGCCATCAAAGACTTGGAAAGAGCAAAGAAAGGCTTACATCTAGATATTTAGCTGAGAAACATTGTGCCTGGCCAAAATATACGCTAGTGTGAAAGATATTATGTAGCTCTGCAAACAAAATATACATCAGGTTCTTGGTGGAAGAATGGAAGGTGAACTTGGGATGATCAAAGACAAAGTACAGCATTCTTCCAATGAGGATGTCTGTTTCAAGCTCACAAGGGAGAGATGGAGTGGAGGTTACGGAGCTTGAAATCTAGAAAAGAGCAGACACCCACCTTTTACTGCATTTGCATGCAAATGAAAGAAGCTACAAGGACATAGTAGCCACTGCAGGAGACACAGATATGATGGTTATATGCATTGAGATCAGCAAGGGAATTTCTTGTGTAAAAACTGTGTCGCACCAAGAAACATAAAAGATTTCCTGACATCAGGAAATAGTGTCTGGGATTCTCTGATTGGAGTGTACAAATTTATGAGCTGTGATAGTGCTTTCACTAGGCATAAAAAAAGGCAGCCATGTTCAAATAACAAAATACATGCGAAGACACATTCAGAGAGTAAGGAAGCTCCTTGAAAGTTTCTGATGACCAATTAGGAAAGCCCCCAGGGATGAATACGTCAAACGTACCTGCCTACCACAATGTTGACCTCTGAAGGTCAAAAGAGTTCAGCAACACCTATCCTCTGCTTGAATAGTGGTCAACTTACTCTTGTACACCAATCTGAAGGACATAGGGTGCATCTGCATCCGTTGGATTGGAGAAAGTCTTTTTTAAAGTCAAAATTGATTTCACCTTAAATGTATTTTAGAGATCATGAATGGTTATCGTCAACTATCCTATGTTCATCCCGAGGCAAACTAACAGTATACACAAATTTGCAATCCGTAGGGTTCAGCCATCTCTCTTTGAATATTCTAAAATTTTCCTTTTTAGAAAATGCCTAAATTGTTCTTAACTTAAACTGACATTTAGAGGACACCAGAGGTCAATGCCATCCATCCCTTGTCCATCTTTGAATCATGTACAGAAATTTGAAGCCCGTAGTGTGCAGCAGTCCCCATTAGATTTGAAAATTCCAAAATGTACCAGACATGAGCCTGAACATTAGTAATCACCAGATGTCATGGCCATTTATCCTATGTACATCCTGGGACCAAGTTACTCATTTAAACAATTTTATAGGTCGTAGGTTGCTGCCGTCTCTTTTAGATTTCTAAATGCCTACCAAAGTTGATCTGACGTTAAATTGACCTTTAGAGATCATCAGAGGTTAGCACCACATGTCCCTTGTTCATCCCCAGGTGGAATTATCCTTGTACACAAATTTGTGGCCTTTAGGATTTCATAATGGAACCAATGAGAGAAGAATCAATGCTGTGTACCCAGAAGCCCTGTCGAACTAAGAGACTACATCAATCGATATGTTTTGTAAACCAGAATATTTTTCCAGTAACTACTTTTCCATGCATAAATTGTGAGAAGAATACTTCTTTTTATCTGTCGTGTAATGTAGGAAGATATATCTGAAATATATGTTCCTGTGTTTTTCTTGTATCCCCACAGAGAGTGAATGAAATGAACAGATTGGGAATTAATAGATTGTAAATTATAAAAGAGGAGACAGAGACTAAAAGAAAGTGTGGACAGAGACAGCAAATAGGAATGAAGCAATACACAGAAATACAAAAATGAGAACATTTTCAAAAATGCCATATAAAAGTTAATGAAATGAATCGGAAAGAGAGGCAAAAACACAAAGAGAAAAAAATGAAAGTATACGAAAGAAAAGGTGAAAAGAACATATTGAAAATAGAGATACTCATCAACTGAATAGCACTAATGATTCTTGATATTCTGATGGCTGTCGGCCTAACAAATTACAAATGACCTTATGTGGGATATTTGGTTTCCCGCAATATCACAATACATCAACGGAACCCGGATGTTATCTGGATGGCTTCGTCCTAACATCGAGCGTCCACCAGGAAACGCTCTGGTACTTTATGGTCATTCAATTGTCGCCTGTTAGTGTACAATAACCTAAAAGTCATCCTCCTGCAATTCTGCAACGACTACTACTGACGCAGCTATTATTGATAAAATTATTGATACAAAAATATCATTCATATCTTTCATCTCATCTCTCAGAATATTTGAATCCTCCCATAAAACAAATACCTCATTTTGAAATTATTGGAAGCATTTTTTATTTGATAATGAGAAGCAAAAGAAAGAGAAAAGAAGGACCAATGGAGGAGGAAACTGGTGACCACGCCTAAAGTCAACGGATGACATTGATAAACTTGATGCAAGAAGACAAGAAAGAGACAAAAATTTATCAATGAAGAATATATTGATCTGGCAATGAAAATACTTCAGGACCACACAATACTGAGTAATGAGAGATTATGACACCAGAAGTTGCCGATGAATTGACAAGAAAATATAGGATCAGAAAACCTCGAAATGGAGAAGCAAAAATATTTTCATAAAAAAAAGCCTCAAGAAAATTTCAAGGGACAAGTGAGAGGGTTTGAAGACAAAATATCAGGACATGGTTGCGCAGAAAACACTTGTAGAAATAAATCCCTATTTATAGCAGTCCAGGGAGAAATGAAACCTTCAATCATATAATAGGTAAATACAGAAAATCAACTCAGAAGAAAATTGGAAAATAGACATGACAGGGGGACGGTGACTCTCTGAGACTGAAAACTACTCTGATTTGACCAATGGTACACGCACAAGTGTCGAAGAGATTAATAGAATAAAATGCTGTGACACTTGGCGATTTGGGCAGATCACTCAATCCAGACCAGAGAACCAAACCTTGTCATCACGAGCAAGAAGATCTACCAGATACTGTTCAAAAAGATTCGAAAGGGAAATTGAAAGAGATTGAAAAGCTAAAAAATATGCTGACCTTACAGAGAACAAAAGAAATAATCTGTTATATGAAAGTGACTAATGTAACCATCATTTGGGGTGCAATTGGAGCCTTTAAGATAGAATGGAATCCGCATGAGAACAAAATATATCAGCTTGGAACTTGCCATGCCAATTCATGTGCAAATTATTTTGCTTGATTAATCCGTACAAAGTGTGAAAATAATTCCTCGTTCTGAGTATGAAAATAATTCCAGTTGAGTAGAGATCAATTTAAAAGAATAACCCCTCCTATTTTTGAAGGAACAGAGAAAGTTAAACTATTGTACTTTATAGATACAGAAAATATTTCTAAATATATGTGGAGACAAATTTGATCCTTGAAAAATTATACCTCAATCGAAAAGACAACTCAAGACCAGGATTAAGCATCAAATTTAGAATGTATACAGAGATTAGAGAAGAGACTAGTGCAACTAATTGAGAATTTATACAAAATAGCCAAATTAATAGTAAGTAATGCAAATAGAGACTTAACCAAATTACCACAATGAATTGAAAACGAAAATATAGCGCAAAGGGAGAAAATATGCTGTTAACTTCAAGAAGATAATAACTGGAAGGGAAATTGAAAAGATACAAAGACAACGTAAACTAGCATCATATGTTTTAAGATAACGGAAGAAATACTCTACTGGCATACAATATAGAAATAAGTCAGCAGGCCTTACGAAGGACTCTGTTTTGGATTGCATAATGCAAGGTATCAGGTTGTAATTCACGAATTCTGAGTTTGGGTGAGCTCGTATCACCTTGTCTTACTCCTTTTTGAAGCTGGAAGGGTTAAGGGTCTTTATGTGGCCTGATAAAGGAGTTGCTGTGACTGTATACTCTGTGGTCAGCAAGGGTCTAAACCTTGTAGACTGATGGTCTTCATGACTATGGGGATCTCCATAGAGTTGAAGGCTTTCTTGAAGTCTATAAATGCGACAGCGTGTAGCATTTTGTATTCCACTACTTTTTCCTTCCAACTGATTTATTGAATGGAGATGGTCTATGGTCTAGTAGTTTCTTCTTAAGCCAGTTACATTCATAAAATCATTAGGAAAATTCAAAAGTTCGGTGTGCATGAAGACAATTTTCAAAAGAGTAAAACTTGGAACAATAATTAAAAAAACAGAATCTTTAGCTATAATATCTAAATGTGATTAGGTATTAAAGAATTTGCAATGGTTGTGATTTGCAAATGGGATGAAAATGGGCACTATGAATACATTGATTAAGATACCCCATATGAAGAGTAAAGAAATGATAATTATGACCACGTATGACAAAGTATAGAAATGATAATCACGTTAAAAAATGGTAAAGAAATTATAATCGTAACAACCAGAAACTGTAACAAAACAACAATCACCTAAAAAAATGAGGAGAGTACCAGTATATTGAGAAGACTGGCGATCGCTTCATCTCCATGGAGAGCCCTCTGTTATTAAAAGTCAACGATTACATAATAGCAGAACAAATGGCAAAGATTCAACCCCTTAATATGCGTGAATAGCTGATTCTGAGGAAAGAAAAAGTATATAGTATTGGGATGAATGGTCAAAATAATAATAAGCCAGTGCAAGTCATAACATAAATATGAACAAACTGAGAATAGCCCTGTCAGAAACAATCGAAACCTGAGCAGAAAGTTATTGGAAGAATCTTGCAAAGGGATTTTCTAATTGTCGTATGTTTGATCATCTAACTCACAATAAATGTCAGGAAACTCAGGAACAATTATCAGTTTACAAGTACTAAGGGAGATGATCAAAGATGAAATTTACACTGAAATGTAAAACTATTTGTGATAAAATGCGTTAGAAGTGATAATCAGAAACGTGAAATTATATGGCCATAATGATATAATAGTAATATTTAGACAATACTATTTATGAAAAGAGGAAATATAACAATCTGGTGGAGAAGAAGTACAAAATATTTCAACTTTATTGTTTGATAAAATAGTTAAAAGTCCCAGTAAGTAATGCATGAAACCACAAAATAAACGAACTCTAGAGGAAACCTTACAAGTATTAGAAAACTGTAAATAATAAGTTAATCAGAAAAAATCAATCTAAAATCGGCATTCCTAATGGTTATTATACAAGGAAACTACATTCAATTCAGTTACAGATCGTATAAAGAGAAATGATCAGCAGAAAGATGGGTGTACATCAAAATGAGTCTCACAGAGATTCATAACCAGTTAGCTACAAATATTGGATGATAGATATGTGGTTATGATATATCTTTAGAGAATTATCCTATTTCTTTGCTAATTTATTTCATTAAACAACATTGTTCACAAAGCTACATTTGCGAAGCGTCTATTAGAAATGGAACTGAATATTGATATTTTGGAATATTAAAATACTTACCCGAGAATTATTTGCACTTTTCTTCCTGTTCTTTCCTTATTTAATTATTTGGTTTCCAGATAGGAATTCTTTTGAAAAGCAGATAACCAACTGATGTTGCCAGGCATACTAAAGTGAAGAATACCTTTATGCAAAGTCTTCAATATTTCAGGTCAGTGCATTTTAGGAATTTCAATTTTACCCTGGAACCATAATACATTATCGTGGATAGAAAATTCATTTCGACTTGAGAAGTATGGCCTTATGACTTCCTTCAGTCTTTTTTTTTATTATCGGTCCCTCCCTTTATTGTAATGTGCATTACCTCTTGTAATGTTTTGTCCTGGCTAGTCGTCTTCTTTTCTATCGTTTAATCTTTTGTCAGATGCTGGTCTGGTTTTTGCCAAAGCAGTCTATGAATAATTCGACTCTCCTGTTGGTATTACTCTCAGTCTCCAGTAGAGGACTTCTCGACAGAGTATCATAGACAACTAATGTCTTTCTGGGGATATGCTCTACAATTGCATTGCATTTCCTGAGTCTCATTAGCAGTCTTTAACATCTTAATGGTGTGTTATTCAAATCACGTGTATTAAGCAACGGCGCAACTTGCTTGTGATCAGCAAAAAAATTAAAAAATCCGACTATGGTAACGTATCTATCAAATTTTTCGCATGCTCATACAGCTGCTAAACATTCTTTGTCAATTTGAGCGTATTTCCTTTAGCAAATCCCCATTTTTAACATCATACCTTTCCTTTCGAACTTTCAACCTTTTTAAACGTCTAGGCCCCTCTTATTTTACTCCAGTTTCGCATTTTTTGGAGATTAGCCCTACGATTACATTACCCCTTTTTTCTTCAACTTTGCCGCACCCATGACCTATTTCCAAATATCAAAACTTCATATTTAGGTTAGTTCTTCATTTTACATTAGCCAGACCTTTTTTTTACATTGGCAGATTATATTTTCTTACACAAGCATCTCACTTTTTCAACATTGGACCCTTTTTTCCAATAATATAAAAAGTGGTATTAAATTAATTTTAAAAACAAGTTAAATCAAAAGCTATCCGATTTCTACCCATGTTTCTTTCTTTTTTTTTTTTTTTTTTTTGAACAGCAATTCATTCCTCCTTGACACCGGTTGTCATATCTTCCAACGAATTTTATGATATGAAAATATTATATTATGATGACGATTAGAAACAAGACATCAGATTTTTTGATTGTACGAAAAACAGTAATAGTAAAAAAAGTGATAACTATTTTTCTTTTTTATGTATGACCTTTTTCTGGGCCAGAGACAAAAGTTATGACCTTTTTTCCCAATGACTTTTTTCCCTACCGTACATTATGACTTTTCTCCCATGATTTTTTCAACAATTTTTATCCCGAACCGTAAGTGTTAGAATTCACGATATGTATAACATTTCAATTAGCGCACAAATGCTATACTCTGATCTGAAGCAAAAGGTCATGAGGTGACACTGTGATCCTAGGCAGCGGGCACAAATTCTCTGATCCTAGACAGAAGTACCGACCTAAATAGTTTTCGACGGGTGATAGCGATAATCCATCAGATCAGTGCCTGGCTGACCAAGTAAAACAAATCCTCAAAAATGAGTAGTTATCGGGGATATCGGAGAAAGAACTACAAGAAATCTACAATAACACAGAGAAGAAGAACACAGCTTACCCGACACAACACAACCAACGTAATGAACGACAGGACGGAAACAAAGTCAAATAAAAGAAAAAACCCTGACCGAAGCCATTGCAAGGAAGAGACGTTGACCCCGACGGAAGAAGAAGAAGAAAAAACTCTGAAAAGAATGAATAGAATAAGACGTTGCCATTTCTTAGGGGCAAGGACTGGGAAAAAGTAAAAGAGTCAACTGAACATTTCAACTACATCCTACAGCATATTGAAACTGGCGACATAGTGGAGCTCAATGACTTAATCTACGCTGGCGCAAAAATGGTAACAGACCTTAACAACACAAGTAGATAGCTCGAACAATAAGAACAAAAGGCCCTGCTGTGAACGAAAGCACATTGAAACATTCCTTCAAAAAATAGCACCAGGGCCTGATGGGACCCACCGATATTGCTACAAGAAATTCACTACATTATACAATAGACTCATCCACCATCTACAAAGTTAAAGGTGAGGTCCCAGATTGGATAACCAAAAGTGGAAAACCCTCATCCAAAAAGACACTCAGAAAAGGAACTAGACAAGCAATCATATGCCAATCACATGCTTACCACTAATTTGGAAAATCTTGACCGGACAGGTAGCAGAGAGAATATATATATTTCCATGGAAAGAAGAGGACTATTACGAAAAGAACAGGAATGGTGCAGGAGAGGAACTAAAGGGACGAATTGCTTGCTGTACCTTGATCAAATGATCATAAAAAGAGTAAGAAAAAAAAGGAAAATGTTGCAATGGGATGAATCAACTATTAAAAAACAATACATGATCCTACATAGCTGGATACTCGGATACCTCTGGATGAAGTGGTGAAATTTATAGCCAACTGTATGAAGAACTGAAAAGTAGTCTTTACAGCTTCAGGAAAAAACTTGACAGAAGTAAGTATGAAAAGGGAATTCTTCAGGGAAATTCTCTGTCCCCACTAATATTTGAACTAACCATGATACTACTCAACAGAAACTTGAAAAAAAGCGAAGAATATCAATTCAACAGAACAAAGGGAAAAGTCAATCACTGCGACATAAAACTATTTGAAAAAAACGTTGTTGAAGTGAAAGTATGCAGCGACTAAAAAAGCACACTAATGGTAAGGAAGGCTCACAGCAGCAGATAGAATCGAATTTCTGAATAATAAAAGATCAGAACATTGACCATACATTGCCGATATAAACACCTGAGAGTTCTCGAGTGTGACGCAATAAAACAGGGGAAAATAGAAAAGAAAATGAAAAAAAAGTGTAAGAGGGATAAAAAAAATATAAGAGGTCAAGCTAAATAGCAGAAATCTGATAAAAGTAATGAACACATGGGTAGTATCGGTAGAATGATACACAGGTCCATTTCTTGGATGGACGTAGGAAGAGCTCCAATCAATGGACCTGCGAATAAGAAAGTTTATGGCAATGCACAGAGCTTTACACTCTAGAGATGACACAGATATATTGCATGTGAAGAGGAAACAATGCGGCAGAGGACTCATTAGCATAGAAGACTGTGTCAAAAAAGACAAAACTTGATTAAAAATTTATATGCAAGCAAGTAGTGATTGTGTTTCTCTGAATTTTTTAGATGAGGTATCATTATTATTTCTATTATCATTCGGACTTCATTTAGGTTGTTTTTCATACAACGTTTCGGCTGTTGCACTCTACGGCCTTCATCAGGTATCATCTGGTAGGTGTGGGGGAAGTAACGAACCAAACCCTTTATTTAACCGACGGGGGTATAAACACTGATGAAGGCTGTAGAGTACAACAACCGAAACGTTGTATGAAAAACAGTCAAGATGAAGATAGTCCGAATAATAATAGAAATAAGTAGTCGTTTGGAGACAATTGGAGGTCGTTTTGGACAATGTCGTCCGCAAATCTGGGGGTCCTCAGATATTTACTGTCTATTTTTATTCCTCTATTCTGCGTCCAGATTTCGGGAGATCATCTCGAGACAGGCTGTGAAGAGTTTGGTATCACTTTGCCTTACTCTTTTTTGGAGCTGGGCGGTTACAGAGTCCTTATGTGGCCTGATGAAGGAGTTGCTGTGATTGTATACATGTTGCAGCACTATGACGTACACAGGATCTACATCTTGTAGGGTGATGGCTTTCATGACTATGAGAATTCATACAAAGTCGAATGCCTTCTTGAAGTCTATAAATGCTACAGCGAGTGGCATTTTGTATTCTTTTGCTCTTTCTTTCAGCTGGTCTATTGAATGGGGATAGTCCATGGTCGAATAACTTCTTCTAAACCCAGCCTGTTCCCGTGGTTGGTTTTCATCCAGTGTTTTAGTGTTTCGGTTGGTGATGATTTTTGTGAAAAGTTTGTAGATGCTGGTTATGCTCAAAAATAAAAAGAGATGCAACAGAAGGAACGAAACCACCCAACTATAAAAACTATTCAGACACTGAGTGGGAAAAAATGCAGGTATCTGGGAATATTGGGGTAGGATCTTATAAAAAAGGAAGAACTGGAAGAGGAAAATCAGCAAAGAATACTTAAGAAAACTCATTAGCAGAAAATGAAGCTTTGCGGATAATTTTAGAAGACTAAGCAAAAAAGGGAAGAAGGGATTAGGGGACGAGTCAACATTAAAGATTACATCGATCCTGCATCAAGGAATCTGAGGCTTAAACAATACAGAGAAATGAAAGATGGATTATTACAGTCAAAATTTGGAATAGAAAAGTAGAACAATTGAAGGATAAAAAAATAAACAAGAAGCCAGATGACAAATAACTCCATGGTCATTTTAAGAGACAAACAAAAGAAATTTCTGATCAGACATGAATCATTATTAATGGTTGCTTGGAATAATTTTATGAGAACAAACCCTACTCCGACCAAGATAAGCATTGTTTCAAAAAATAAATTTGTAGCATAAAATACCAGTATACAATACACGTAAAACCTATCATAAAATGACCAACTACACGTATGACATGATATATAAAAAATAAGAAAGGGAGGTGGTGTTTGATCAACACTGTTGGTTGCCATGTTTTAATCACTGTTTTGTTTTTAAAATCCCCGAAACGGTTACACGTTAAACAACTGATAATCTCAACAAGAGAAAATAAATACATTGTACCATGATAAAAAAAAGTATAGGGGAAGCAGGAGAAAACACAGAGGAAAATTACATTAATTGCATGGATAGATATTGGAAAAAAGGTGACTAAAGTGACACAAAAAAATTTGGGGAAAAGTTTTTTAATGCTTAGTGTTCAAAGCAATAAAGCTTTCTGGAATATATATATATATATATATATATATATATATATATATATATATATATATATATATATATATATATATATAATCTTAGTGTCTGTAAACATCTTTGTGTGTACGCTTGATAGTGGTAGAAAAAAAAAGGCATTAAGCTACGATTTATTTATTCTTACCAGTATTAAGTATTGTAAACCGGCGCTTTTTAAACCCAGGGTGTCGCGTTAAGATTATTTGGTTTGGGGAGAAATATCAAGATTATTTATGTATCTACAGTTTTGTTCATTTTATATCCATATGTTTCCTCCTATTGATGCTTATTGTGAAATCACTCAATGTTATTCAATGATCTTATGAATACAAATTCCGTTTATTGTTACATTTCAAAAAAAATTCCCGCAGTATACAATAAACACTGTTATTAATATTTTGCAATTTTTTCATGCCCCCATCCCCACGAAAAACATTGGTCTCACCGGTCGCAAATGAAAATTTTTTTAAAATTTAGAACCCCTGCTGTAAACCTTTATTATATATTTGTGAATACTATTTACTTTCATCTTAATTCTTGGGTTGATTTTCTGGCTATGATTTCTCTCTGAAATTTCTTTGCTGAAGAATTTTTTTGTGTGTTATCAATCAATAACTCTTCTGTTATCTTTAGATAAGTGTCAGGTATTAAAGGAAAAAAATGTTTCGGGGATGCTATTTCCGATGTAACGATAATGGATACTCACTTCCACTCTATCTTACAGCCGTCAAGAATCATTTTTTAAAACATTTTTTTTTCTAAAAAAAGTAAAAAATGAATAAGTCCAGGTCAGCATGATAGTTGAAACGCGAGAATAACACCAAAACCCTAAAAAAAATTATATGTGTCTTCTTCAAAAACTGACATTTTCCGAAACGTAAGTGGCCTTATTGATTAAAAGTACAAAGAAATCACTTATGTGTTAAGAAATGGATATACGATCCGACAGAATGATTATGAATTGCGTTATATATCCATTTCTTAATAGATAATTGTCGCTTTGAAAGAAACGAAGAGAGTAGATATGGATCGTGAATGTGCAAAAATGAGAATCTGAGAGACGGTTGTTTGTGCCTTTTCATTACCGGCGACTGTATAGCTCAACGATAAGAGCACGCTACGTTGAAGCAGCTACCCTATCGATCGCAGGGTTCGATTTCCACTGCAGCCTCATTTTTTTTAATTGTTCATTATACATGTATTCTAGCGGGGATTTTTGGAGTTGTCCAGGGATCAAATAACGTCTTTTACACCCTAGGCTAGCCCAAGCAAATTCCAGCATACAGTTGAGCATTATTTCCTCGTTAGGGTTGTCAGATTCAAGGTTTGGTTTTTCCTATAAACGCAAGTACTTTAATATAAATCTTTGTTGTCAGCATGCAGCCAGGGAAAGAAATAATTGCACTTTTGACATTACAGAAATAATACATGTTCTTTAATATATGTTTCCATACAAATCACAACCATGTTGACAGGAGATGTGCGAGTCACATAATGGATTGAATGTATTGAATGTACAAGCCAGCAGGATCACATCCTGGTGTAAGTGTTGGGCAGACTCCCGAGCAGATCTACAATGACTTCCCACACGTCTTCGCAGCTTTTCCTGTGTCCGTTATCGAAATGTTTGAAAGCGGAATTTTTGGTTCTAGATTTTGATAATATGGAATTTATTTTTAAAAAATGTGTATTGTATCATATTTGGCAAGCCTTCGTTTTGTGAAGGCTAAAATTTCAACCATTGACGTAATCGACAACGAATGTAGAAGAGGGCACAAATTTAGTTGAAATCATACAAATGACCAATCGTATCAAATAATCACTCGATTTTAAAAATGGTGCACACCTTCTGTACGCCATTTTCAATATCTAATGAGCTAGTGTATGGGAGATTCATGAAAGGAAAAACAAGTTCATGTACTATATAACAATATAATATATCTTCTGTTTTCCTTGCTTTGAATACAACCCAGTGTAACAATAGTTATTGCTTCTTTTTGCATCCGTGGTCGATTTCATCAATTGTTAATTTTTTTTATTAATATTAATATTTGCATTTAATGGTGTTCCCGTTTATAATATTACATTAATCAAATTTGTTCATCAAAGAAGATAAGAAAATCCATCCATTTTTAAGGTGGAGAAAAAATCAAATTTGATTGAAATATATTAGAATAAATATAAGTAAATACTTTCCTTTATGTCACGCCGAATCGGCCAAGTCGCTTATTTCGCGAGAAAACTATGTATTTACTTGTTTTGAGGAAAAAAAAGTTTGATTTCACTTTATTTTTTACATAAGCTTTTTATTGTTGTTTTGGATAAATAAACTTTTGATCAAATGTGTGATTTTTTTTCCAGTGAAATAATATTTTTGTAAAAATACTTTCGCTAAATACGGTTACTTGAAAATACCGGTTTACCTACGACTGGAGACGGCTCGAGAGTTATATTTCTCAACATATTTGTTGAGAATGTCTCCGTGGAACAATTAGAAGCGTGTCGATCTGTCATTAAAGGAATAACACGTTCTAATCCGAGCACAATCCTGAATGATTTTAAGTATCTCATAGTTTCTATTTTGATTAACGTGTGCACTGAACATGATTGAAGTCGGCCAAATATATGTATACATACACGAACGGGTGGATTTTGAGCAGGCGAGTCCAAACAGAAAAAAAACAACATTTCTTTTACAAATGAGCATGTGAAAAAGATATAGAATTTCAGATATCAGAAACGAGAAAGTAATACGTGTTTCAGAATTTTTCACATCCAAGTCGGGCTTCTTAACACTGTAATTGACTAAAAGGAGAAAAAGAAAAAAGTTGATCAAAGATATTTATCAGCGAGCAAAAAAAAAAACTCACAAAAAACCCCAAAGAATAAAACGGAACACCCGCCCGATCTGCACTCGATATTCACGCAAATATGTTTGTCTGTATGAATATAGTTGTGTTTTCTATCATGTAGATGTGTACCAACGATTTAGTTTGTAACTGCTAGTGCGAATAAATACATTTTACAGCAAGGATAATTTATTCAAAGTTTTGTTTATATAAATGTAAAAAAAAGGTCGGTATTGTAAATATGGAAATCTTAAGAATCAGGGTTTTAAGAGTGGCGCTATGGAATCCAAAAAGTAGGACGTTTTCTGTTACTCAACACTGGCCTTTTGTCTTGAGGTGTTATTTTTATCCTCAGCATTTGGCAGAGCAGAGAAATGATTGCCCATATTTCTTTTATTTCTTTGGGAAGCAAAATAAGTGGCCAAGGACCGTAGTTGAACAATTTTTCTTTGGTTTACATTAGGTTTACCTGCTTTATTATGTGTATCAGATTACCTACACAAATTATCTATAATAATTTTCTGGCAAATAACAAATTCACTTTTAAAAAGAGATTTGAATAATGACTGCGGAGTAACTTGCATAAATAATGTGATAGTCAAAGCAGCATTACGAATTATTACCGTTTGAATCAAGACCTAATAGTTGACCCATATTTTCAATGATTTAAAAGTTGCGAAAGCATTATGAAATATTTTAGATTTGAACCTATATTCTTAAAGCAATACAAATCATTTCTCGCTACGTTGCATTTTTATCAGCTCAACAAAAAATGTGTTTTGTTTGTTTTTTTCAAATAGAGAAAATAATTAGTTGATCTTCAGATTTGTTAAAATCTCAAACATTCATATTAGCACCATATATTGCGAAGACAATTATTCAACGAATAATTTTTACCAATGAATAATATTTCTGATAACTAGACACATCTTGTCAAGTGATGCTCGGTGATTTCTAGCATATTCACCAAGTGCAGGTTAGATTTAGCACAACCCCACAAGTATCAAATGAGTATCAAATCAAAATTCAATAGCAATGAGCGGGAAGACAAGATTACTAACTATCAAACTAGTACGAGGCACACCTCTAAGCTATATATTTTTCTTTATTTACATTATCAACATTTGCCAAATTTTCTTAATTGAATTGAGTGAAAGGAATCCAACCTTTTGCTCTAATTCTAAAACATTTACTTATTTTCTTGTCTAAAGATTAGTATCTTTTTTTTTCATTTTTCCTTCTTAATTTTATAATTTCTTTTCTCTTTTTTTATGTTTTAGATGCTGAACTGATGCTCCCGCACTTACAGTGAGGAGAATATAAGAGATCACTATTCTCCTCACACTATTGTAGAATGAGTATTATTCAATTAAACATCGGAAAAAAAAACTAAAAATAATACTGAAACAAAACTCAAACTAAAATGGAAACAGTAAAATTAGATGAGCAGTATTTCAGCGGATGCCCAATTTACCACCCTGAATTAATGTTTATATAACAGATTAGAAATTGTCAATCCTTCATTGCTATGGGAAACCATGACATCTTAAAACCTGTAATCAGTTCTCCTTCTGATCACCTTTGAATTCATCAAGAAGATGCACAATTCATAGGGGTCTATTTTTTGTATGGTCGAAATTCACAAGTTGTATTTTCCCAATCAAATTTTCCCTCAGAGTTACTTCAACAAAAACAAGCGGATAGTTTCTCTTATTTTATGCCAAACTGCTAATCTGTTCTTACCAATAGAGCTTACATTACGATATATTCAGTTTGCTTGTATGCTTAAATAATGAGTTTTAAGATTTACACAATTTCACAGTGTAATCAAAGCTACTAAGACTGGTCCAAGATAGGTCTGGTTAGTCAGTCAACAGAAACAATCACGTGATCAACGTATTTTGGCCGTGTGTCGTGTTAAGATGATCAATTAAAATATTGGGAAAGGATGAGCAATGAATAAGGCTTATATATTATATTCGTTTGGGTAGTAACCACAAAAAAATATCCAAATTTAGAAAAAGAAAAAAAAATCAAAAGCAAAACATGAATGCTGCCGGACACAAACTCAAGGATCGATTTAGCATAAACTCAGTTTGTTAATCTATTTATGGAGGATTAAAAAAAAAAAAGAATAAAAACGTTATTTTTCTTGACATAATAGAGAGTAAATGTATAAGTTTTCAGTCCAAAACTTCATTAGTCCAGCCTATGCGAGGGATACGGCCTTCTAGCCAGCTAGTCTGGCCAAGTTATAAACTTAAGAAACCAATGATGACAGTTTGGCTGACGGTTTGTCAAAGGACTTGAAATATTAGCCGAGCTTAGACACCAGCTTTAAAACTGATACTGAAATCAATAGGTACACGACGTGTTTGTGTGTGAATGTACCTAACCCCAAAGTAAATTGCGTTATATCATAAGAAACTCTTATTAGAAATGATCTACCGTCGTTAGACGGTTAATATATCACTCGATCTAGACACCAAGAATAGAATAAATAATTAAAGAAAATGGGGTGGCTGCAGGAATTGATCTTATGATTGATAGGGTAGCTCCTCCAGCGTAGCGTTGCTCTTACCATTGAGCTGTTTAAGCCGTCGGTAATGAAAAGGCACAAATAACTGCTTTCACTCCAAAATTCTCATCTCATTTATTCTCGCTCTATCCGTTTCTTCAACGCAACATTTATGTATCAAGGAATGGATATGTATGATCCAATATAATGATTATTCTGTCTACGGTATCTAGTTCAAGCGATATATTAACCATGTAACGACGGGATATCATTTAAAAAGGCTTTCTATATAATATTACGCAATTTATGATCATTTAGTCCGATCATACATATCCATTTCTTAATATATATGAATATATATATACATATATAAATATATATATATATGTATGTATATATACATACATATTTATACAAATATATATGTGTGTGTGTGTGTGTGTGTGTGTATGTGTGCATTTATATATATTAGTGTATTTCGCTATATTTTGAACCTCTTGTCAGAATGTAGCAAAATACAGCATAAAATTTGAAAAAAAGAGTACGTCAAAGCTCTATTTTAAGGATTTTAATTAAAATTTAGCGCACCCTATATTGCTATGAAATTCAAAAATCATAAGTATATATATATATATGTGTGTGTGTGCGTGTATAGTTTACTCGCTCTCTCTCTCTCTCTCTCTCTCTCTATATATATATATATATATATATGTATATATATATATATATATATATATATATATATATATATATATATATATATATATATATATATATATATATATATATATATTCTCCCTATATGTATACTTTTCTCTCTCTCTCAGTATACACTTCTCTTTCTTTTCTCTCCCCCTCTCTCTCTCTCTCTCTCTCTCTCTCTCTCTCTCTCTCTCTCTCTTTCACACTCCATTTCTCTCTGTCCCTCTCAGTCCATTTTTCTCCCCTTATAGGTGGCAGTTACATTAGAATACTTGTATTTTTTTACCAAGTTTCATATTCTGAGTGAGCGATTTTAAGACTTAAAAAATACCGATGATAACCACCCTGTTGGAATAATCATTTTTTAAATTATCGTGCATTGTATTTGCAAGAAGGACAGGGAAGACATAAATTTCCCCGAGTTTAATTACCTCCGTATCTGCTTGATACAGAGATGATTTAATGGCTTTACCCGTTTCTCATTCTTTGATAACATCGATTAGGTATAGTAAAATGTTGGTGGTTTGGCTAAATTCTGTCGATAACTTTTTCAATAATGGTCGATGAAAGTATCCCAAGGGTGTTTCTGAATTGTTGACTACAAACGTTACCTTTAGAATTACTTTTAATCTTCATATTTTAATATTATTTAATGAATAAGGTTTGCTTTAACGTATTTTGATCCCATCTACAAAATTTTGCTTTATATTTTTTATCCTAACCCAGAAAAGATAGTGCTTAAAACTTTCAAAGTTATGTTAAAGATGTCAAAAAATACGAATAGTCTTTTTCGTCCATCTTTGAATCTTAGAGCAGTTTCCTTCTTTAAACAAACTTCCCCTCTTAGCTATGTTATTCGGATCTCTAAATCTTAAAAAAAAAAAACCTCTGAGCGACATCGGCAAAGGCAAATATCTATTTTTTTCGCTTCCTCAGAAATCTTTCCGTGTCACCATTTATTATAATTTCCCACCCACAAAACACATCTTATATTTTTTTCTTTCCAGTCTTTATTAAGTCATAATTTTCAAGTGTTGTTTTGTTCGCTACTTACCTTCCCTCCTACAACTAACCCAATGCCGGTCACGAAAAGCAGAAGAAGGGCACTACACACGCAGTGGCCGCCGACCGACCGACCAGCTACTTGATAAAAAGGCGCTCTTATTCCACGCGCCGAAAACATTCAGCTGAGTACTCACGACACTTACGACTACCACAATGACTACTATCACCAATACTACAATAACTATGACTACCAAAACAGTAAGCAACCCTTTTCTACTACTACGATAAGCATCATTATAATTAAAACTACTATTACTACTCTTTTTCTAACGACCACTGTTAGTACTGCTGCTGCCTTATTACGGGGTGTAGTAAAAAAGTTGTTAGTGTCTAGTTTGCCGACAACACAGACATGTATCTCCCGGGGCCGAGGAAGAAATGGGTATGCGTCCGTGAAAGCGGATAACTGTCATTGGAACTTTCCAAGAAGAAACACAAGCCTGTGAGATTTTTTCTGTATTCAATGAGTTTTCACAACAGTAGTAATTGATCATTGTTAGAAACCTTCAACCAAAACTGTCATCTAAAATATCTACGTAGGTTTCTTCAGTTTTCAAGTTGTTCTGGCCCACTGGCTGGCAATCTACGTAAATATCATACGTGAAGGCCCCACCAGTGGAGCTACAGGGCTAAAACTTGAAACATTTATTCCTCATAATGTCTACAAAAAACGATTTGTTTTTATCCCCCCCCCAATTGTTTTTTAGAGGCCACTTCAGTTTGCAATGTATATTTATACTAAATTGGTCCCCTAGCTTGTGTCCGACACTGTTCACGCTTGTGTTTTTGAAAATTCTGACTTTTATAGTTATTCGTGCCAAACAAAAGGCGAGAGTAGTAAATTCATTGATCACCCCTTTTCCAATTTTCTAATTGATCACCCCCAACACGACATGCTCCCAAAAGACGTTGGTCACGACACAGTTTTTATTTAATAACTACCCATACCAATTATTATTATTATTATCATTATTATTATCATTATTATTATTATTATTATTATCATTATTATTATTATTGTCATTATGATTATTATTATTATTGATGAGAAATGATTGATAACGCTTTGCTTGTTAATATCTTAAAAGAAAGAAGAAAAACGACTGTTTTCAATTATTATTATTATTATTATTATTATTATTATTATCAAAATACGTTTGAAAATACCAACAAAACCTAGATAACTTATAATGTACTAAATTTGCTGCATGATTCTCACCACCATAAAATACATACACATGATGCGTACATCACAAATACATTCTGACGTACAAGCATGCACGCGCATACGCGCTTACATGACACACGTCTTATCTGTAACACTCGGTGAAAGAGAAAAGATAAGTCTGTGACATTTAAAAGCACTGAACTGTTTAAATTTCTTGAATGAAACTGGGAGAAGAAAAATACGTATTTCTTTTTCAGACTGAAGGAAAATCATCTTTTCTTGAAATTGATGTTATGCTTTTCGTACTTGTAAAATCTACGACATTGCCATATGTTTGTGTTGGTGCGCACGCACACCTCGACAAGTTACATTCATACATTGTTACATGTGCTTATGAACATGTTTTGTATGTATAAATCCATTCCCTCCGTCTATAGTCAGTGTGTGTAAGGATGCAAGTGGATGTGTTAGTTTTGCTTTGTTTTATTTCTATATGTGTTTGTGTCAAGACGAGCGACTACTTTCTTTTCTTTTCTAGAATATATTCATAATCACACCAATCTTTACGAGTTATCACATGAACACACACGTAAACTCCTTTCTCTGACTACCCATCTCCTGGAGACCCCTTTTTCTATCGATAGACTCACCGAATGAAATCGATTATTTGGATGTCCGAGAAAAATTTTAAAAGCTTGTGGAACAACAATAACAATAATAAATATATCTTGAGAACTTTTGTAAAATTTACTTGAAACAATCATTAAAAGCTAAGATGAACTCTAAAGAAATAAACAATATAAGTTTATTCTTCAATGATTGAAAAATGCCCCAGTAACTCTTTGACATTCTTTATTCCAAGAAGAATTCACTGATTTGAAAATTCTTTGCTAAATCTTTTCGAGGAAAACTGACGATGGATCGTTAGCAGTAATAACAAATTGGGACTTAGCCCCAAATCCCGATTTTCCTGCTTGTCGTTGGATTAAGAGGTCAAGCGACCAAGAACACACTTCCCCTTCCTTCCTGTTGAGGATATATCTATTATTTATGTTGATGCTCCTTTTTCCTTACAATTGCTTTTAGAATTCTCGAAGTGAGTATAAAAAACTTTCAACTGTATTTGCATGAGCCATTGGACTTGAATACATGCATCTTTCAAAAGCCATTTTTTGTATCATCGTGTGTATTTATTCTATTTTGCGCACAAATGTGCGTGTCTACTGCCCATGCAATATCTCCTTGCCCCTGCGCAATGATTACAACTACGTTAACTCTGAAGTTCGCCGGGACGACATTAAAAATTTACAAGAGAATATCTGTTCTAAACCAGCTCGACTTAAACCTTCTCAAGGAAGAATAGGCATTTTCTTTTCGCCACTATAGCACGTGCTTGTTACCCTCGAAGGTAAGATATGAATACATATGTAAGTGTGTGTGTGAGTGTGTGTGTATAAAGATGTCACAACTTCTCCAATCAGCTGCTTCAATTTTAAGACTTTGAAGGAACAAATCAATAAAATCCAAGTCTGTTGGTCGATGTCAATTCTTGCCATTTGACATACGAAATGAACACGTACACGTACATTGGTATATCAAGTTGTAATTATTACAATACACACGCGCGCACACATACATCTATCTTATCCAAATCAACTTGATGTACTTTTGGAGAACTCTTCTCACTTTCATGACTCAGAATTATAAAACACGATTCTAGTTGTTGAATTATTAGCATCTTTATAATAACCAAGATAAAATGAAAAGCAATATCAAACTCCTGTTTGAAACAATCGCCAAATTTTGTTATATGATTCATGTGAATCCCAACTACATTTCTTTATCAGTCTCATGAAGTATGAAATGCATTTCATAATCCGGGGTTACATGCATTTTCAAAAACTTGAAACTAAAAAGCTGGTAGCGCTGTGTTTTTCATTATGATCATGATCATAATTATAAAGATTATTTCAGTGCAGTATTTTGGAGTATAATAATCTTGAAATAACGATACTTATAAATACATCTATGTTTTTTTCTCGTTTACGCTCCAAGTTATTGTTAAAAAATCAGAAAATGTGTTCAAAATATTACGAGCAAGTACGTTTAGCGCGTGCGCACACACATATGCATACACACACACACACACACACACACACACACACACACACATATATATATATATATATATATATATATATATATATATATATACGGAGAGTGTAGCAATACTTAATGCATAAGTTGCCTCACAGGGAAACTTGTACGGTATCTCTTCCAGTCTCTTTGTGCATTGTATTTGTCGCTATTTATATCAAATGTTTACATCCAATTTTGATATGCAGAGAGAGCTCGAAAGAACAAAGCATGTAACAAAATAAAGGTTGCAATAAAGTCGCGGGGTTTGGTAACATGCTCTGGACTTAAAAAACTGAAACTTCGATATTAAAACCACAGAAAAATATGTACATACACGCAATGATACATTAATAAGATTTGTAATACTAAAGTGGTATAAATACCTACAATACGTACCCATTCGTTATCTTCATGGCAAGTAAAAAGTAACATGACAGGCATCAGTCCAGAAACTCAAAATCACATCTAAAACTAAATTTTGTTTTATCCGTCAATAATCGTCATAAGGCAGCTTCTCTATTATTGGCAACTGATAAAAATAAGAAGAGACTGTATTTAGGTAATGCTCTCATTCAATAATCACTGTCAAGGCATAACAGCACACCAATGCTTCACTTATCTGCCGGATTTGCTCTGCTTATTTGTCATTATTCCTCGAAGACAACAACTTTTGGGAATTGTTTCTTGCAAAGAAATTAGAGATATCATGACAAGTCCCACGTTCGTTACTAATTGGTAAGGAAAATCGAACTCATATTCTCAAAAACGTTACACTCCATTTCTTCTTCTATGTTTTGTGCTTTTCAAATATTTTCAAATCTGTTATGACACAAGGTATAACATTATCTTAAACTTTTCTTTAAATCGTTTCATAGCCTTCTACCCTACTTTTTTCTACTACTTTTCCGCTTCCAAATCTATCACATTTATTTAGCATTGATTTAACCTCAGAACATAATTGCGCAGATGTCTCAAAATATTTAAAAACATTAAATTCATGAGATAATATCTGTATCAAAAACTAAAACTGCTTTTTAAATTTGTTTAAAATTGAAATGATACAGTTTTATACTGCTTCAAGTGCTCACGTAAAGAGAATTGAATGTTGATGTTGATGATTATTGTAGCGACCAAAATGTACGATTTGCCACAACTCACCAATAATTAAAATTTTCTTTCAAAACCTTGATTGACTTTTAATTGCAATATACCTTAAGTGAATTAATACAAACATCTTTTTCAAACATTTGTGCTTATTTGGTTGTTTTTTCTATTTAGGATAGAAACTAATATCTTCAAGTGTCATGTAAGCATTGTTGGATAGCAGTGACATTTAGTAGCTAGTCAAGTTGTTTGGGGTATTTGACCATGAGAAGCAAACTGGTTGGTCTCAAGCTCGAAACAGATTTAACGAGTTGAAAAAAGACCTTTAGTAGATGACTTACGTTGAAACTGTGAATTTTATAGGGCGACTTTTTGTTAATATTGCATAACTAGTTATTTTGTCTTGAGAAAAAAAAGTTCGAATAAAATGCAAATAATAAAAATGATATTTCTTTCCTTATATACTTCAGGGGATTCTCAAAGTGGACAGCAACACGGGTAAACGTTTGATCCAGACTGGCTGACCAATTCGAATAAGCTACCTGCCATGAGAACATGAGCAATCTCTTTGAATACTAAAATTCATTTTGACGGAGGGCTCTGACAACTCAGAAAGAAACACACTCAATAACAGAAGAAATTTCATATTGTTGGAGAGATGCTTACAAAACTCATCTATGGCTTATCGCACAATATCTCTCCGGAGTAAATGATAAAAATAAAAACAACAACATCAGATATCTGCAGGCGGTTGTGATCACGTCGACCTAAATTGTCCGAAGAGTGCTTCTAAATCCCTGGTTGGTAATAATATTTGTTTTATATTTTTGGTGATTCTTTCCGTTTCTTTTTCTTTCTTTTTTTGATAAACCACTTTTACCATATTTTTAATCATCGCAATTCTCATAAATAAGTTAATGTGCGTACGTTTTTAGTTCCATCGTTTAATTAGCTTGAATCTTTGATCTGATTTAAAAATTAGATCTCATGGAAGTTGAAAAAAGTTTAACTTATCCTTTAACTGGAAAAATCATTGCATTTCATGCGGTATAATTTCATGAATAAAATGCATACCTTAAAGATCAAAACTCTATTAACCTTTGCGCAACTTTTTCATTATCACTCTTATCCACATAGAGCTTTTTATCCTTCGTTACTGTCCCTATTTTCTGACTCGTTTGAAAGATTTTGTTAGTACACAGTTTTTAAAGAGTAAAACAAACCTTTTCCAAATCATTGATTCAAAAAATATTTTCAAGAACGAAAAAAAACTAAAATACCAGGGCATCTTATTTTTCAAGTTCATTGAATTTTACAGCGAGGAAGTTTGTAAAAAAAAAGTGTTGTTCGCAATACATACAAATACTCTGAGGGAAAATACCTTATCTATTGTAGATGTTTAGATACGATAAAATTACATCTGTATACCTCTCAATTAACTATTGTATTATTCCGATTTTATGATATCGTTGGTTTATAACGCATATCTGTGTGTATGTAGTATACAAACAGAAAATTGTTATCAATGATACAACAGATTTGGTTCTTTTCATATAATGTTCCTGTTTTTAACGCTCGAAATCAAGCGATGAAAAACAAAACGTCTGTTTGTTCGAATACTTATGACAACTACTACGTAGATATATATATATATATATATATAGATGCATAAATGAATTTAAAAAATGCATGTATATACAGATATATATATATATATATATATATATATACATATATATATGCACACACACACATATATATGTTTATTTTCAATCGTATTTGTGTGCACCGATGATTTTAAATAGAAGTAAAGAAATCTTTTAAATATTTTGTGGCTGTATCCAGATATGAGCTTGTATCTGCCTGCTGGCAGTCAAACACTCTACCAATTGCGACAAACAGACATAGTTGATTTACGGGATGAAAAATACAAGCTATGATCTTGAGGATTAAGCTAGCCGTGATCTGTGAACCGATCATTTGAAATAACCGTATTTATCGAATGTATTTTTGCGAAATTTTCGGAACGATTTTTTAGAAAATTAGTCTCACTTTTGCGCACTTTATTTTTTCTCAAAAATCAAAAAAAAAAAAAAAATCTCGAAAACAAGAGGGTCAGATTCCGTAATGAGAGAAATTATTTTATTAATTATGGCGGTTTCAGCAACTTTATGTTCACCCTCATCTGCATCGACAATGGTTGGAATTTTCGCCTTCCCAAAACGAAGGATTATCAAATATCATTTGATATTGAGAGAAATTTATTTTGTAAATTCCATATTATCGGAATCTTAGACCCAAACTTCTGCTTTCAAACATTTTGATAACGACTGCAAGAAAAGTTACGCGTACGATATTGACCAGTGCAAGGTTGCATGGGGGCCTATCCAGGTCTGCCTGAGAAGGTGCGACACCTATGCAAAGATCTGATCGTACAAACGACCAATAATGTACCCAATACACTTAATCGATTTTCTGTCTCGCACCTCCTCCACGATTGATTTGCATAAAAAGACATATATCAAAGAGCAAGTATTGTCAAATGTGCAGTTATTTCTTCTCTCAGTAACACTAAGATTTATGCTGCACGCAAATATTCATACAAAAGTACCTGCAGGGAATTCCCATGTTGACAGGGAAAACAAACCACAAATTTACGCTTTACGTTATACGGAAGTGTGCGTGGTCAACCCAGGGTGTACAAGAATCTCTCCAAGCGTATATATATAAAGAGAGAAAAAAGATTGAGACGTATGTATATATGTCTATCTGTATGTGCACAGATTGAAGATAGGTTATGGTCTGCAAATATGTATTCACGCAAATGCTTGCACACTTATTCGAGAGTATGGAAACCATCTGAGTTGGTGCTATGGCATGCATGTTCTCATGAGTGATTACTTCTATGTTTATATTTAAAGCATATATGTGTACATACACACACACACACATACATATATATATATATATATATATATATATATATATATATATATATATATATATATATATATATAAGGAGAGATTGCGAGTTGTGCATGATTAAAAGCTCAATATTCTTCCTTTTTTATTCAATATTGAAGTTCTATTCGATCTAATATTCCTTCAATATACTTTCTCTTTCATTCGTTATACCCACAGTAATATTAAACCATGGAGACTTAATTTCATAATTTAATGCACTACTTCATTTATCTGCTCTAACATACACATTGGCAGGTGTAATATATGCATACACATGAATACATATGCATGTACATAAGTCTAAGTAAGTTACATACACAAAAAATATAACAACATGAGCATTTATGCAAAATTTCGACCATTCTTCTTCATGTTTAACACGTTTTCATGCTGGTTTCCATGCATATGTAGGTATACAAGTGCCTCCTTAAGAATTTTCACATACATTTATCTATTCATTAACAATAAGTGATCTCCGTTTGTTCATGTCCTGTGGCATTTATGTGTAAGCAGTTTACATAACTTTTAATGTCTCCAAAGTAAAAGATATCTTGATATGATACATCTTTGTGTAAAACATGATTGATTATATTCCTCCAGTCTCCTTTATTTCAAGGTTATCAGAAATTGCCGGATGGAAATTGATGCGTATATCTTTTTTGTTCTCATCAAATGTTCATCGTGTTTCCGTCATAGGAAATTATTTCAAGAGAATTCAGAAATACAAGCACTCTTGACTGATCATATCATTCATAGAACGAAAGTAACATCAGTTTTTTGTATTCATATAAATCAAATTATGACTGTTGAATCCATTGATTGCTCTCCTCTCTCTCTCTCTCTCTCTCTATATATATATATATATATATATATATATATATGTGTGTGTGTGTGTGTGTGTGTGTGTGTGTGTGTGTGTGTGTGTAAGCATATGTAAAACAACTATTTATCTAATTTTCTTTTCAACTTTCATAATTTACGTTATCTTTTGAAAAACACCTCTTCTTAATCTGTTGACAGTAATTAAAATAAACTATCTGTTATCGCCAATTCGATGGGAATTGAAATAGAAAAATTAAATTCTGGAAAAAAAACTTGTACAATGATCATGCAGTATCCATAAAGTTATATTGGAAGCTCAACTGGGATTGATAGGCTGATTATGATTACATAAAAGATTCTGTAATAACACCAGCCAATGATTGTAAGTACGTCGAGAGGAAATCCGTGTGGGTAAAGGTACCGGTTCAGCTAATTTGGTTTCGTGATTTCTCTCTTAAAATATTTACTGTCATTATTCACTGATTCTTTACCAAATTTGTTAAAATTAATAAACAACAGTCATATACAAGCACGTTTACCTGATGGCTCAAAAAGAGAATAAAAGTGAAAAATATTTAATGATGGAAAGTGGAACGTATATTGAAAAGAAAAAAGGATATATGTGAGTGTTCTTTTAGATCACTAAATACTGATCGATTGGAACGACCCATGTCATCTGAATCTTTGTACGTGTTCACATATATGCAAGGGCAAATATGCGCCTGCATATGCTTTTATGCCTATGCATGGCGACACGAATATGCATGACTGATAAAAAAGGAAATGATTTTTGTCACAAGTACAACTGAAATTAGATGATATTCGTACTGATATGCATTGTATTGGCAAAAATTCGTTCGGTTTATTAAGTAAAAAGTAAAAGCCATTTTTGTATGCTCAATATCGACTTAATTGAACCTCCAACTCCTGCAATCTTTCAGAAAACTTCATAATTCCATTCTCTGAAAAACATTTAATCTTCCTCAGCAAAGAACCATTCACGAAGCCTTTTTCCATTAAGACAATTCTATTTGTAAAGAGCGGAATAAATGATAATCAGAAAGTGCAATTTGTAGTGAGTGAAAATTTCCCAACCATGCCGAAACTAACTTTGCCTGATTACCAAAGAAACATACAATGTAGAGTTATCCCAATGGAATATAAAGCCCTAGAATCCGGAATCATTTCGTCGATTGCTGCCTTTTTTTAAAATCTAGTTGGGAGCAGTAATTGTTCGAATCAATCGTTTGCCTTTCAGGAAGGAGTCCATTATGAAAGACCCCTTCCAATTCCTCCATATGCACGATATCACCTTCTCTAAATGAAGATCTTCGTTGGTACTGTAAGTGTTGGTTCATTCCATGCAGTTGTAAAGAATCCATTTTTCATCTCCAGCTGAATTTTTTGCCTCACATTTTGAAACCACACATTTATACAAATAACATAACAAAGCTGGTGCGAATTATTTTCAACGCTTAATTTGGACATTTTACCATATAAGCTATCTCCCTGGTCACCTAACGTTGAATCATCTCGAGAAATGTTCTGATTTGCTCACTTTCATCGTCAACTGGTCTACCCGGTCGTGGATTATGAAACTTTGCAAACCACTTTTTGACATGTACGATTATTTACAGTATCATCACCAAAAATGCACAAATCTTCCTTTGCGTCTGAGTTGCATTTTTAACTTTCATTATATAAAAACGCACCAGATGCCGAAGATGTTTCTTCCATCTTTGATGTTTGAATAACTAAGCAAAAATACGCCAATTTGACATTTTTTTAATGCACGCTGATATGATAGCTGGCCAAAAACAATCAAAAACAATTTTTTTTAATGGACTTAGTTAAAACTAAACACTCCTTGTGTCATCGTACAGCAAAAGCAAAACAAAAAATTTAGGCTACCCAATAAAATAAAACATATTATGAGCATAAGATATTCATTTTTGATGGCTGAATTTTACCATTATAATCGTGCTTGCTGTTTACTGAGTCAACTTCGTTCGGAAAAATGATGGAATAAATGACTATTTTCAACAAGAGAGAAATAGCTATTGATAGAGAAGAGATGAATACATTTGAGAATATACGTTTTAGGGAAGTAACTGTATAATTTGAGTTATATACAGTCTCTTACACGATAACTATCGTGTTAAATACAGATTCAAATACCATTTTAGTACCAGACTGAAAGAAAAACTCAACAGCCTAATGGTTCGAATTGAACGAGCAAACAGTTGGTATCATTATTGATGTATCATTAGCATTGCTTACTTTAGATACATAAGAATCTGGATCAGAAATGAAATCTTTTATGCTCAATTTGGAAGTCAGAATTTTATTTCAGTCTCACAAGTTCACGTATCAAGTATCGTAATATGCGCCCCTTTTCCGTGTATTGATTGTTTTCAGTAGCCAGTTATTTTGAACAAAAGTATAAGTGTTTTCAATTGCTGTTACTGTGATAATCATTGGCAAAAATAAGATCGACGGAATCAATAATATTGATATAAATCTCGGTAAAAGATATCTTAGCAGTCCGGAACGCAGGTTTGTTGATTACAGCCCAATTTCAGTGCAAAGACTCCGACACTTAGTCAAAGGGTTGGTGAAGCTTGCTTTTATACCTCAAATATTTTTTCTTGAAAATTGCATTAAACCAGCTCTCATGAATTGATTTTCGCCATGTCGCAGCCAGATGTGAGTTTTTTGCCGAAAGTTTGAGGTGCTTAGAATTGTAATAGCAAAATTACGGATGAGGAAGAAAGGCTCTTATTTGAAACTAATATCAAGCCACCCATTTCCAAAGTGTTTGTCTTACTTTTCTGCAAGCTGTAAATATCAACACTTACATTACTATACACTCTACTACGTATTTTCTTTACCCTCATGGTAACATTTTCTTGTGTTTCCATTGTCTTATAGTTACAAGATGGTGGTACTCATCACATTGTTGGGTTTCTATTACTGGAACCTTTCAGCTTTGAATTAGTTTGGACTTAGGTATTTAGATTGCATAATGGGACTCATGCTGATGCTTGCTTTGGCTTGTATTTATTTGAATTTATGTTCAAAATATAGTGAACTAAGGCAGTTCGTTTGGTACAATGGAAAACATGATGATGTGTTAAAATCCTTTAGAATAAAATTGAGTTATAAATAAGTACTTTTAAAATTTGTAAATTTGTTTTTGCAAATTTCTTTTCATTCATTCAATCATTTATTTATACTACGAATATATTCTTTAATGTTTGGTTTGGTTTTCAGAAACCACAGAGGATCTACAAAAGTATCAATAAAGAAAGTCAAAAAATAGGGTTAAAATAGGCAAAACGAAGACAAAAGTAGTATTTAATGATAAAGACCATAAGTATAGAGGGTGAAGCATTAGAAAAAGATGAGGAATACCTTTACCTGAGGCAGGCAATGCAGCAAGTGAGACCACATAACGATTGTTTGGAAAGCATTTGGTATAAATAGAGATACGCTGGAAAGCAAATTATGAATATGCTTTAAACACAAAGTACACAATCACAGCATAATACCAGCGATGGCGTACAGATGTGAAACTTGGAAAACAAAACCACACGGGAACAATCTCAGAATAGCACAGAGAGCAAAGAAAAGAGTATATTATGAACAAATCTTAGCAATAGAAAAAGGTTCCACGTGGATCTGAGAGAGGACCAGGATGTAGAATATCGTTCAAGTAATTAACCAACAGAAATGGAGATTGAGGACAGGGCCAATAGCGAGAAAAAAAGACAACTGATAGAGCAAAAAGCTAACCGATTGATGCACGAGGAAAAGATCAGACATCAGTGGACTTTCAATAGCTGGTATATATATATATATAAATATATATATATATATATATATATATATATATATATATATATATATATATATATATATAAAGAAATGGATGTATGATCTGAATATTTGACCCAACAGAATGATCATAAATTGCGTTAGCAACAGCAGTCAATTCAAGTCCACTGTAGGACAAAGGCGTTTCACTCTCCTTCCCTAACGACCGCGCTTATCTTTGCAATGTCTTACGGGCAAACTTTTCTGTGTCATTTTTCCATCTTGTGTCTGGTCTTCTCCTGCTGCGTTTACTGTTCTTTGGACACCAATCGGTCGGTCTCTTACTTCATCAGTTGTCATCTCTTCTTGCCAAGTGTTGTCAAATTATTTGTGTAATATTTTTCAGTCTAGTCCTCCCTCTGATCCATGTTAATCTCTTTCTATCTTGTATACGAGTTTAACCGTTGGGAAACTGACAAAATTTTCTTTCCAACGTTATATCATGTTCTTTATACAATATCATCCGCGAGTGCTGGAATGTCTACATTCATGTTTTTGTCAGTAACGTCGTCGAAAAGCTTATAAAACTTTCCCTTGAGGAATATATGTACATATATATATTTATATATATATATATATATATATATATATATATATATATATATATATATATATATATATATGTGTGTGTGTGTGTGTGTGTGTGCGTGTGTGTGCGTGTGTGCTTGAGTGTAAGCATTGGGTTTCTGGAACCCAAACAACATGAGGAGATCAAATTAGCGACTATTCTTCGGAATCAATTGTCGGCCATAATGGACTCTACATCTACAGGTCATCAAGGGACCGTGTCAACTTGTTCCCGTTGGTTTTTGAAGAGCTCATGACCAGCCCTTACACCATACTCAATCCAGAATAAGGTACTATCAAATGCACGATTATGGTCAATCCCTGTCCCACAATCATGATCAGCACTATATGTATAAATAATCATTTGATTCATATACGATTAGTTTGCATGAAATTTCCCGGAGGCACTTTACCATCGGTACATGCATACTGAGTGAAACACATGCATATACAGAAATACAAGCACACTTGCACTTGTATACACATACATGCACGCAGATACATACACATTACCATATGTACACACATGCAGATATAAGTATACTAAAAATGGGTGAACTTGCAGGTAAATACACGGGCACAAATACATGTACACAAACTAATGCAAACACAAAATATGTATATACATGCAGACTAATACATCTACGTATCCATGTACACGCATAAATACGAACGCATGCACTTACATTCATGCGTACACATATATGCACATTAACACATACACACGCATCTATGCACACTAACACATGTACACACTTATATGTACACTAACACATGCACACATATATATGCCAACTAACCGATGCACACAAATATGCACACCAACCTATGTACACAAATAAGCAAAAGCACATATATGTACTCTAGCTCATATACATGCACAAATATATACACACACATAAACATATATACATGCATCCCAACAAATGCACATGCATGCAGATACGCCTACATATACGCACATACATGCATTTTGTCGACAAGTAGCCTGCTTGACCGTGAAAATTCGACTGGGAAATATTGTCGGCCGGTAAATTGTTCGACTGGGAAAAGCGACAGGGAAATCGTTTCAACAAGCACAAAATCTGTGTTATTTGCCTTTGCCTACATTATTTCTGTACATGTATCGATGTAATTCAAGGCTATCCAACTAAATAGTTCAACAACTTTTCCAGTGGTTAGCCTTTCCAGTCTCCTTGCTGGTTGATTCTAAACAACATTTTTGCAGGATGGAAAAAAAACTTTAATTCCTATTTAATTTTTTGAGAACCACAAAGCATGCTTCATTGTGCTGATCGCAATAATTTTTCTTTGAGTTTTATCTCTTAAAACCAAAACATGTAAGATTTCTGTTTGTTCAAACACTTATGAACAGTACCATATAATTTGCACTCACAGGGAATAGAGTTACCATGATGCCCAGCTTATATGACATTGGATTCGTTTACAGCATATAACTGTTATGTCAGTCGATCAAGATACACAATGTTTTTGATTTTTACCATAGAGAACATAAATGAAGAAATTGGGGTGGGGGGTGGCTTCGAACTTTTGATCATCCGCCATAGAATTGTCCAAGATCCAAATAGGCTTCCTAAGAATGCAGCCCAGCAACTGTAAATGCTTTCTCTGATTTATTGATGGATATGACAAAACTGGAGTCTCCAAAACCGAAAGGGCAAATCCGTTGGTATAGGTGGAATTCTATGTATAATTGCATCTTCTCCTTTGACACACGCTGTGAGAAAAGTAACCTAAACGAAGATTTGTGGCGAGTATGGATTCGGTCAGCTTTTGTTCCTTTTGGGATCGCTGGACTGAATTCAACTGACAATACCACTGCTACTGTCACGCAAATCTTACAAATTCCTGAGTGCCGTTGGGCATTCATCCCAGACAATCATCTTGCATCTCTCAAGAACTAATCCGTTTCCCGAATTCTTGGAAAGAAAAGGTAAGACTGGAAGTAGAATGTAATGAAATGCCCGAGTGAGCAACTGCAAAAGCTGTGCCTCTATGTTGACGGACTTTGGTATGCAATAAACTGATCAAGAATATCTATCCAGTTCCATCAAGATATTTGAGCAAAAGCTGAAGTAGATCAGATAGTTTGTAGCATTTTAACAGCTTCACGAAAAGAACCCCAAGACTCTTGACTATTTGAGATACAGAAACTTCTAATAGTGTTACATCCCATTAAACGTCATTCTCCTACTATCGAAATCTAAAGTATGCCTCTCTGTTGGTGTATTCATTTTTGTAGCCTTCTGCAGGGTCACCTTGCTTCCTTGCTTGGTGATGCACCAGAAAGCCTCATTGCTTTTGTCGTATTGTACCCACTGGATACGAGCAACTTGTCTGAAACTATTTTGGCTTATAGAGCAAACATCGAGGTGTTGGGGTCTTAATTCATCTGGATGTGTGCAGGTGGAAAGCCCTTTACCATTCTATAGTATAAATGAGACGCAATCTCCCTCAGTTTTCAGTGAAGAGCTCTGGCTGTGAGAGCTGTACTTGAAATTCTTTTCATTTTGAGTAGTATGTAACATTCTGTGTTTGTTCAAGGATGTATTGAAGGCTACCAGTACAACTTGAAGGAAGAGTGCAAAGTTGCTCTCCTCCAGCTACATCATTATTGATTACATATCGTAAATGTATTCAAGTGTCTGATCTCAGCTCTGTTTAAGCACTATTAGAGAATAATCTCTCAGATTGCATATATGTCAGCTGCAAACCGATGGAAGAGAGTTTGACTTCAATGCAAATGACGGAGTGAATTGTCTCGATCAATGAGATGATAAGCATAGACATCCATGAATATGTCAGATTTTGAAGAATTCAGTCTTGTCAGTAACATTCCAGAGAGATATCCATTATCGATAATATTAAGATGTTACGTTGAATCATGGGATCTATGCGTCACATTTATATTCTTGAGAGTGTAGTCTCAGAATGATGTCTCATTTGTCATGTCTCTTCATTCATGATGACAGTGACCTCATTTTATTTAGGTGTATGGAACCTGCGTGCATGCTCTCAGGGTTTCTTATTTGTATCAGTTTGAAATTCAAAGGTGCATGCATACTCCAATGCATTCTTTTTTTGAAACTCCCGACAAAGCTTTGCATTGAAGTTTAGGAATCAAGTCCAACCTTGTCTCTGATAATATGGTGTTTCTATTCTGAGCCTGTTTCTGCAAGTCACCAACAAAGTGCAGCTACAGAAATGAACACTTTATTTTATAGTGGCTACGGTCCTTGTACTTGTTAAGTTGACATGGATTCCCTTCGCCAATGATGTTGGCGGCAAACGAAATCAATTGTAAAACAGAAAACAGAATTATAATCTCTGATGTTCTGCAGAAGTGACGAGCTTATTTTTACAACTTTTTTTTTGGTTCTGCATTGGTCGTAAATTTTGTACATGTGACTAATTGAAACTATTTTTTCAGCTCATAGTTGAAGACACCCTTCTCCCAGGGCTCATGTGTGTATGCCCGAGATCTAATCTCTGCTCTTGCACTTTGGGCTTTTTGTCTGGCTTGATATTGTTGTGGGGTTTCATCGTGTCTACGTGCAGCCTGTCTAGTGGAACTGTGCTAAAGCAAACAAATAGATAAATTAAGTGGTCATTGCAGTGATTCGAAAATGTGATCTTGAGGATTCTGCACTTTAAATATTGGATGAAATCAACTCAGAAATACAAGGAGTTTTCTTTGAATTCTTTTTTACGTCTTGAAAAGACTGTCATTGAAACTTTTCACCGCCACGGGTGAAATTACTCGTCTTGTTAAGTCAGAATAAGATGTTAAAACCCTACGAAAAAGTGTAAAGCGTATATTCAAAGAGCAAAATGGCTGGAGCGAAAAGGGTAGAAGACACGAAAGAACTAAATATAAGGTGGCCTTATGTATAGATCTATGTTTTGAGATATTTCATAATTATCAAAATATTCTATTTTAACACATTTATGTATGTATTACATTGATCAGAGATTCTGTTGTACAATGAAAACAAAATATACAATTTGCAATGTTGTTGCCTTCAAGATCCAATCTTGAATTTAATGATGATGTAGAATGTGAAAGAGAAGAGAAATGAGGTTACCCTGACTTTAGTGAGTATGGTAGAATAGGCAAGTCAAAGTAACCTCCCTTCTTTTTCTGGATCATCATTAAATACAGTTTATGGCCTTGTGGTCGAGGACCTTGCAAAGTATTGGACAGCATCAGATTCCTTATGGAGAGTTGCATACCTTGCAACTGGCAACTGCAACCGACATGAACTTTCTCAAATTCTTACTCTATTGTTGCAGTTTCTGTTCAAAAAGGTGCATCTTTAGTAGAGGCCCGACTTTAGGATGAGTGTATATACGTATATATATATATATATATATATATATATATATATACGTCGCTATAAACATATATATATGCAAGTCACTATACCTATATATATATATATATATATATATATATATATATATATATATACGTTGCTATACATATATATATATATATATATATATATATATATATATATATAGATATATACGTCAATATGCATGTGTGTGTGTGTATATATATATATATATATATACACACACACACACACACGTCGCTATATATATATATATATGAGGAAGGATATTGATCACAACTTGAGTTCAACAACTGTGCCTCTAGTTGTCTTGCCTAAACCTGATCCTACCGTTCCTTGTGTCAATGGACTGATTATGCCACAGAACCTAGTTCCGGTTCTTGGATTGCCCAAGGACAATGATTGGTTGAATCATCTTTTAAAAAACATCTGAAGAAAACGGGGCTGATCAAAGAAGAATTCGTTACAAAGGTTGCCTACCATGATTCAGTGCAGCAAGATTCTATATCCCCTTCAATAATAGTGGCCAACAGACCTCTTTTCCTAGAATCCATACAGTCCATACAGTCACCATGATAAACGATGCAGTGAATGCTGTTGAAAGCTGTGGCTGAATACCTCATTCCAAGCCAGGTTCCAATGTTGGTACTGGATCAACCATAATTCGCTATAGCCCAAACTATACAATTGAACTTCCCACGCTACACATAAGAGAAGAGGGTCGTGAATTCGATTCTCACCTGGAATCTTTATTCCAATCTGCTTTATTGATAATACATTGTTGGACAATTACTATCTACAGTGCTGGTATTGCTACAGCTGGGGTAACTGATTCTCTCTTGAAGGTTACACATACAATGCAAAAATGCTGCCTTATTTATATCCCAGCATTATGCATATGATAGGTACACAATCACTGTCTCAGATGAAGAGAGAAAATTGGACTTTGTAGCCTGGGAGAGAAAGTGCCAGCTGAACAACAGCAGTCCCAATACTGGATTCTTGTCCTTGAACTCCAGCTTTGCATCTTCAAGATTATTGATGGAATCAGGAGGAGAAATTTTCCTTTGTACTCAGCTATGCACAGTGACTCTCTGTTCATATCAGAGATGTGCATTTGTCAATTAGGAATCTCTCCATTTACCATTGTTTCATGGAAGTTTGTTGCATACAAGACAACATACTCCATTCTCTGCTACGGCACGCAAGCACATGAGCAGGTTATTTCCGCAGTGGAAAGTGAGGATTGGAATGTTAGCCTGAAGAGAGGAACACCAACAATTATAGCAAGATTCGAAGACAACCCGATTAATAATTCGACAATAAACGATGAGCAAACCATATCTTCTCAAACTACCAGGAAGTAAAATCACTTATGGATGTAATTGAAAAAAAAATGGAAACCTATTCAAGGAAGAAAGTAGTGATCTGCTAATAGATTATTATGGACTCCAGTAACCACAAGGACAGTAGAAAATCTATACAAAGTTGGAAAAGGGCAGTATGAGCAATTTCAGAAAGTAAGGTTCATTGACAGAACTAAAGCAATTATAGATCCGATCAAGGCGGAAAATTTGGTTGTTTTTCAACCATGAAAAGTCCTTAGAAAAAAAAGTCTTTGGTAGCAACTATGAAGACTGGACATATTTTTCCAGATTATATATTGCATGCCAAATCAGGGAATTAAATCTTGAAGATTTCTTCAAGCATGTAAACCAGCTTTGGTCTCTGACAATTGCCAAGACCGCTGGATCAAAGCTGATAATAAAGCAGAACACACAGAATCAAGTGACTGCACTGGTGTAGTCAAAGTTCAAATATTGTTAGCAGGAATCTCCCAGACTCTTGATGATTACACCAAGACTGTGTTACCATTATATATCCAACATAACGTTAATCTTATGCCCTCACGATATTGTGTTGTGTGTTTACAATCTAAACAGCCTGAAACGAGCAAACAATGGTGAAGAGGGTGGAGGGAGCAAGGAAGAGATTTGATCTTTCATCAATTGTGCCAACGAAGTGGTAAAACATTTTTAGTATTTATAGTTCTTTCAGGTGCTGGTAAGAGATTACAAGCACTGGTTTCCAAGGCATAGAGGTTTACAAATATTTTCATCTTATTGAACCCTGCTCACATGAGAATGCCGACACAAGGTTTGTTATACATCTTTTGGGTGTTGCACATGAAGGACTTCATGTTTAGAAAATCAGATATAGAAGTAGTGGTACTCATTGTCTGAAGCTGGCATAATATTCCTGCAATAAAATGTAGATATCATTTGATACAGTAAGACATCGCAGATACCTAGCAGCACATGAAATTATTGGTGGATTGGGTCCATCAAAAGGTCCAGTGTTAGTGAAGTTTCACCCATTTACTGGGAATGACATCATCCCTTTCTTTGCAGGGTAATGCAAACACTGAGCATATAAGACATGGACTGCATCTCCTAATGTCACTGATTCATCACTGCAGATGACAGATGCTCCTCTAAGTATCCACGACGTCATATTTGATTTGCTGGAGAAATATGTACGACACACATGCAGATTGTCCTAGTTGAATAAGGCAATGCAGCATCACTTTGTGAGAGAGTCTAGGGCTTTGGAGAATGTTCCACTAACACGAAAAAATTTTCAATAGCATCTACAAAGGAGAACATATGTGGGGGCAAGACTTTCAAGTCTTATGTTCTGCACACTGGGTTTGGATTGAAAAGGATGATTCACAGAAACCAAGGGGGATAACCAAGGGACAAATTCAAAACACGTGCTATGAACTGTTAAATTGCAACTTTAAAAAAAACACGCTGTGGTACCTGCAAGTGTCACAAGACCAGTATCGAGTGCAAATCTCTTCGCAACTGTAGAGACCACTGTTCCCGACCATGTGTGTGTACTAAAGCATGTTTGGTAATTTTCTTTTAAATTTCGATTTATCATCATCATCATCATTATCCTCCTCCTCCTCCTCCTCCTCCTCATCATCATCATCATCATCATCATCATCATCAGTCTTTTAGCATCCGTCGCTGGACCTTCCCCAGGATTTGCCGCAATTCCCTATCATGGGTGTCACGGAGCCAGTACTTCCCGAACTTGTCTAGCTCATCTCTCCATCTAACATTTTGCTGGCCTCGGTTGCACATCTGGTCTCGGGGGATCCATGTTGTGAGACGTGATGTCCATCGATTGTCTGCCATTCTTGCAACATGGCCAGCTCACCGCCATTTGGGATTTTTTATGGATTCTATGATGCCCTTAACTCTTGTCTTTTCTCAGATGTACTGTGCTGTCTTGTGGTCTCTCCATGTGAGGCCCAGCATTATTCTTTCATGTGCACGCTTACGGGTCTGTCTCTTGGTTAAGTTCCATGTTTCAGCTCCATAAGTGACTATTGGGAGGATGCATTGGTTGTACACCCTTCTCTTTAGGATTAATGGGATCTTCTTATTTTTGAAGGTTGAGCTAGCTCTGCCAAAGGCTTGCCATACTAGTGTTGATTTCCTCTTCTTTTGAGGGTCTCATGGAGATTCGTTGTCCTAGGTAGATGTCGTGGTCTACTTTCTCGAGTTCTGTGTCCTCGATTTTGATCTCAGTGTTTTTATCTCCAATGTGGTTGTTGCACATGATCTTCGTCTTGCCCAAGTTCATGTGTAGGCCGACTTTCTTGCTCTCTTCATTTAGTCCATCTATCATTAGTTGGAGGTCGTGTAGGTTCTCTGCGAAAAGGGCAATGTCGTCTGCAAATCTGAGGTTGCTCAGATACTCGCCGTCTATTTTAATTCCTTTACTCTCCCAGTCTAGCCTTCTGAAGATCATCTCAAGGCAGGCTGTAAAGAGTTTAGATGAGCTGGTATCACCTTGTCTTACTTCTTTCTGGAGCTGAAAGGGGTCCGAGTCTTTATGTAGCCTAATAAAGGAGCTGCCGTGATTGTATATATGTTTCAACACTTCAACATATACTGGATCTACACCTTGCCGACTGATGGCCTCCATGACCTTAGGGATTTCTACTGAGTCGAACGCCTTTTTGAAGTCGATAAATGCTACGGCAAGTGGTTTTTTTATACTCAGCTGTTTTTTCTTTCAGCTGATTTATCGAGTGCAGGTGGTCCATGGTCGACTAGCTTCTTCTGAAGCCAGCTTGTTAACGTGGCTGGTTTTCATCGAGTATTTTGTGATTTGGTTGGTGATGATCTTTATGTAAAGTTTGTATACACAGTTGAGTAGGCTTAAAGGCCTATAGTTGTTGAGGTCTCTCAGGTTTCCTTTTTTATATAAAAGCATTATGATAGCAGTGTTCCAATCGTCTGGGACTTTACTGTGTTTTAGACACAAGTTGAAGAGGACAGCCAGTTCCCTAGTGATGATTTTACCCGCTTTTCGGAGTAGGTCGATGGTGATGTTGTCTGGTCCAGGGGCAGTTCCTTTCTTCGTCTGTTTAATGGCTTCTTTCACCTCCCACGGGGTCACTTTTGGGAAGTCCTCGAGTTGATTGCTCACGTGTTGCGTATCTTGTTCATTGTTTTGTAGTCCTTGTTTGGACGATTAAAGTTTTTGGTAGAATTCTTTGGCACGTTCGACAATCCTGTCTCTGTCTGTCGTTAGGTTTCCACTTTCCTCAAGTATGTTAGTTATTTGCCTTCGTCCCGAGTTGAGGAGTTTGTTTATAGCTTTGAAGCCCCGACATTTTTCGAGAGTCGATTCGATGACTGCTGTCGTGAATCTCCTTCTGTCTTCCCTTCGTTTTTTCTTGATCAATTTGTTCAGTTCAGCCTCTTCAATTTTCTTTCTCGTTGTTGTCGGTGGCTTGAGGTTTCTGTGTTTTCCCATGAGATTTCTAGTTTCATCTGAGATTTTGCTAATGGGTTGTTTGCCCATTGGCTTGAATGTAAAGGCTACTTCAATTGACGCTGTCATTTTGTTGCTTAGTTCGTTGATATTGGTGTCGTCTTGTTCAGTAAGAATTCTGAATCTGTTTTTCAGTTCGAGCTTGAAAGATTGAACGTGCTCTTTTGGTATGTTTAGAGGCTACAGTTTTGTGTGGAACATTTTCCTGCGTTCTTTGCTGGTGTTTACTTGTAATTTACATCGTACCATCCTGTGGTCGCTGCCTACATTGACTTGATTTAGGACTTGGATATCCTTGACGATGTCATTTTTGTCCGTTAGGATGTAGTCTATTTCGTTCTTTGTTTCGTGATTGGGGCTCTTCCAAGTCCATTTCCTATTGGGTCACTTCTTGAAGAAGGTGTTCATGATTTTGAATCCATTAGCCGTTGCAAAGTTTACAAGATCTTCCCTGCTCTCGTTGCGTACTTTGTATCCAAATTTGCCGACGCAATTTTCATTTCCTTGTCCTACCTGTGCGTTGAAGTCTCCTATGATAACATTGAAGTGTTTTCTGGTGTCTTGGAGTAGGGAGTTTAAGTCATCATAGAAGTTGTCTATTTCCTGTTGGATTGATTGCAAAGTGGGAGCGTAGACTTGGATTATATTGAGTTTGTATCGTTTTGAAAGTTGTATTGTGACGCTAGCTACTCGGTCAGAGATGGCTTTGAAGCCAGTTACATTGTCTTTCAGGTCCTTATTGATGAGAAAGCCAACTCCACTTTATTTTACTTTCTCTTTTCCGTAGCTGTAAAGAAGATGTCTGCTTCTCAGAACGATTAGTTCTTCCCTGGGTCTTCTTACCTTGCTAATGCCTATGATGTCCCATTTGACATTTCTGATTAAACCTTCTAGATCAGTTAGGTGCATGTCAGTTGACAGTGTTCTGACGTTGTAGGTGCCTATGTATAAATTTGTCCTCTTGTTGACAGTCTCAAAGTTCTGTTTAAATGGTCGCTGTTGGATCGGTGACTCAGTAGGAACAGGTGTTCCCTTGGTGGAGGATTTGGGCAGTCGCTTTCGGAGCACATCACCCCTACCCAAAGTAAGTGATGTGGCTGAGTCTTTTGGGGCCGATGACCCAGCGGAAGCTGACGCACTCTTGGTGTAGTGTTTGGGTAGTCGCCCTTGGAGCACATCACCCCCACTCAAAGCAAGTGATGTGGCTGGGCCTTTTGGTACCGAGGTCCAAGCAGGAACGGCTGATATAATATTTGGTGTACAAATCATGGGGAGTGATGGGCCATGCCCTGCCACGCTGGCCCATGACGTGTTGACAGGGGGTCTGGTGGATTGTCCACTGTGGGTCAGTGGCTAAAGAGCTCCACCGGCTCTTGATGCACATCCAAACTGTTCTTGTAAGTCGAGAATGGATGCTCGGAGCACTGGGAGGGGGGGAATTTTCACACAATTCGATCCATTTTCCGAATAAGTTAGATGCAAATTCCATAGGTAAGGATCTCTTTCTTTCTATCTCCAACCTGTTGGGGTCAGTGCGGCAGCACTGGAGCATACCTCTCCCTTATATATAATGTTTTTAACTTGAATAAAGTCCACAGACATTTAAGTTTTTTTTAAAATTGCAACATCATAGTTGGTCTGGGGACTTCATTTTAGCAGTTGAAAAAGTTTGAATTTTTCATCTTCCGTTGCTAAATATTTCATGTCTGTGTCCCAGCAAGAATTTACTACTTAGATTAGATGGAACACCGACCCATCAAACACTAGATTTGTTTGTTTTTATGGCCAGTCAAAGTCAAAGTCAGGTCGAGGTAGCAGGGAGGGGGTGAGGGGTTGTTTTGTTTTCTAGAGTTTGTTTGATTTGGGGGGGTTCTTTACAATTTTTGGTTAGTTTTCTTTGGGGGATATTTAGGGGTTCATTGAAATATCATACGAAATATATATATATATAGTATACGTATTATACTTTCAACCCAAAGTGCACATTTCAGACCAAAATAACCTATTGCCGGCTCCAAAATTTTGACGAAACTATTTTTTGTAAATTCTTTTCTTTTTTTTTTTTTTTCTTTCATTTTAATCATTGTCCGAAAACTTTAAATTTTGGAAGGGGTTGATGGGGTTTCTTTTCACAAACTGACTACACCACTAAAACCCTTGTTACATGGATGAAGCATTTCCCCAAACACCCAAGTAATGAAGATTAGATGGAAGGAACTCATTTTTCACTCTTAAGGGTCAAAATCACGTTTTTTGTTTTGGTTTTTTTTTTCAATTTTGAAGTTCAAAATATAGGGACATTTTTTTTTCATCGTCAAAATCCAGGGAAAGAGTCTGTTTTACTTTAAAGAATTATAATCGAGGGAGAGATTTTCTTAATCAATTTTTGGGGTCAAAATTGGGGGGAATTCACTTTTGAAATTTAATGGTTAAAATTGAGGGGGGATTTCTTTTCCTTGCTCTAACGGATGATTTTTTTTTTCACGTGTCGGAATCAAAATCGAGAGATAGATTTTTTCTTTTAATTTTAAGAGTCAAAATCGAGGTGATCTTTTTTCCAATTTTTAGAGTCAAATAGGGGGTGGATTTTTCTGCTTTAAAGGGTCAAAATCGAGTGGGAATTTCCATTTCACTTTTAATGATCGAAATCTAGAGGAAACTTTTTTTTACTTTTAGTGGTAAAAACAGGAGTGAGAGAACTTTTTTCTCTTTTATGCTCTACATCGAAGGGGAATTTTCTTTTTGCTCTCATGGATCAAAATCAAGGGGAACTTTTTTTCCAACTATGGGGCCTAAATTGAGATGGATGATTTTTTTCTCTTTCAGAGGTATTAAAAGGAATTTTTCATTTCTACGTGTCGAAAGCAATAGGGGACTTCTCTTTCTTCCAGATGTCAAAAGCAAGGGAAAGTTTGTTTTTTTTACATGCCTTTCTATTTACCAGTCTAAAGCGAGGAGAAACAATCTTGTTATATTTGCAGTTATATTTCTCGAAGCAACACCGGGTATTATTTCTAGCTACTGATATTTCTGTTTGCTTTTTACAATTATCGTAAATATTTGTTTCGCAATTATAGATTTTTTTCTCACAATACCTATATTACAATTATAGTACAATTATTGTTTACATTCACTTGCGAATGATATTTCTGAGGAAAATTTCCGTATTAAAGTATCTTTGGTGAAAGTTTTCATTTTTCATCTCAATCCACTTGCTTTGTTTTCATCTGTTTTACTCTATTTCATGATTTCCATTCTTCTTTCCTTCTCTCAATATCTTCCGTTCTCTCTTCGTCTTGTTTTCTCTTAATTTATTAACTTTGACAAAATAATAGTAACATTGTTTGATGATTTTCCTTCTTTCTTTTCATCCTCAAAAGTGACTGATTGCATCCATCCACTAAGAGCGATTGAAGACAAATGAGATGCCTTCTGCAAACCTTTCCAATATTTTGTGGCCTTTTCTGTCTGCCCTGATGGCGGCATTGTCAACGTTGGGAGTAACAGCAGCATTAGCGACCACAGAGGCGGTACCAGCATCGAAACAGATGACATTAATGTAAGTGATCGTGTTGATTATGCCTGTAACTTACCGACATTCACAACGACACCCGTCAGTTTTCTATTATTAAAAGTATAAACAGGAGGTTGTCAACTTTATGGATAAGTGTAAAGATCCTGGATACTACAATGGAAGATTCTATTACTTAAAGTCAATTATTATCAAAAGATGTGAACTGAGAAAATTAAATAAAATCAAAGAGAAGAAGAAAAAGAAATCTTGATTCCGATTTTTCCTTCTTTATTTTCCAAATTTTCTTTGCCATAAATTAAAAACACAGAAAAAGAAACCCGTCACGCTCACCCCGAAATGGACCAGAATTGATGACCATTGTCTTCATTGCCACCGTTGCTCTGGTCACGGTGATAAGACTCATTGATTATGTCAAAATTTGAAGACAAAGTTTTTCACAGATTGAAATGAGGAAATAAATGAAAGACAGCGATATTTCTCTTTCTCACAAAAGGAACTAAAATAGAACGAAAAAATTATTTTAAAGTTTTTTTGTTCTTTTTAATGGAATTAAGATTGAGTAGTCTACAATTTGGACTACCCCATTAGAAAAAATGTGATGTGCATAGAAGTCATATGACTTTAACTCTCCATTTTTTTCTGGATTACTCATTATGGTCACGTGATCTTCATCGTTTACCTGGGAATTCCAAAACAATATTTAAAACATAGCCACGAAGAAATATGTACATTGCAATCAGTTTCATATAAAAGAAAAAGTGACCAGAAATAATGGAATTAACGGTAAGTGGTGTCCCCCTTTAGAATGATAAAATAGATAACAGCAGCAATACTTAAGTAATAAAATGACAAATTTTTTCACCGAACATCTGACATTTATTAAAGAAATGACAGTCGTCATTATTATTTTCTTTTTCTTCCATTCACGCAAGATAGAAACGATTTATATTGATAGCTTGATATTTATGAATGAACTTTGAACATCGTAACTTTTTAAAATCGAGTTATTTGGCTGAAAATCGTCTTTTTAATCGTTTTTTTTTATCAAATTCAAAACATTCCTTTTAGTTAGCACTATACTAAATATGTATTGAAGAATGTATAAATACATATATATTTCAAATTATTGTTCTTAAGAAAATTTTTTTTTTTAAATATTGAGATATGAAACCCGATCGAAAGCCTCAGTATCCAGCGAATTAATTTTATGTATTAATTATTGAATCGAATTGAAACTGAAATTTTCAATAATTCCCGCTTACAAAACAAACTTATGAGTGTTAGATATTAGTAAGAACCAGAATATACGTACAATATCGAGGCGGTGAAGAAAATTTTGTTCTGAAACAAACTAAAGTACTTTGAGGATACCGGAGAAAACAAATAGGACACATTTGCTCCACTAAGAGAAAAATAAAAAGTACCCCAAACCCGGGGAGTGTGAAATTCCCAACAATGCCCGTTACACAACAGTTCACTAGAAACGAAGTTTCTTCAGCCAAGCAGCAAAACATTGACATGGAGATGTCGTTTATGGTATTTCCCACCTCCGTTCCGATCAAAGAGGACCCTCATTATATTGCCCTTGAAGTGTTTGTTGCTCTAGCAACCATAATTGGTAACTTTTTCGTCATAATGGTCTTCTTTCGCTTTTCCACATTGCGAACCCCTTCCAACTACTACATCCTTTCACTTGCCGTAGCCGATTTCTTCGTTGGCGTTTTCGCCATCCCATTTGCAATACTCGTTTACCTGGGTCTACCTCGCGATTTCAAGGCGTGCCTATTCATGAATTCTCTGCTGATGCTTCTCTGCACAGCCTCCATACTCTCTCTGGTTGCTCTCACTGTCGACAGGTATTGGGCTATCTCACGACCGTTTCACTACAAGAGACAGGTGAACAAGCGAGTATCCACAGTGGTTATTTGTATTTCATGGATATTGTCAATTCTGATTGGCTTGATACCAGTTTTCGGTTGGAATAAAGGCAAACCAGAACAACCTCGTTGTTTCTTCCTCGAGGTGATGGACCTCAGATATTTGCTTTTCATTTATGTCGTCACGATCTTGTTACCCTCTTTCGTCATTATCGCTGTGTACCTGAGGATTTACAAAACGGTCCGACGTCACGTGAGTACTCTATTTCTTTTTTTCAACTCTTCCTTATTCAGTATATTAGCTATCGCTTGAATTTTGCTACTGATTACCTCTCTGCCATTCATGTCAATGTCTTTTCTATCTTCAGATTTTAAAATAGTAACATTTGTGCTTTTCTTGATCAAATTATCTCGTTGAAAACAATCTCTTGATATTGCTTTCATTTTTTATCGTATTATTTTTACAAAGAAATGAGTATTTTCCAATGTTGCCATTTTTGCTTTTTTATGAAACTTTATCTATGAATTCCTCGATGCGTTATCTTATTTCCAGCAATAACAGACAATTTATGAATAACATGAAAAATTTGGATCATAATCCATCATCGATATTATAATCACCCTATTTCTGTTTGTAGATATGTATGTACACAGAAAAAATGGCTCATCGTAGCCGGTGTTTTGTAAACGCTATACCGTTAAATGCTCTGACCTGAAGAATAAAGCAATTTCTTGTCCAATTTGCAACTTCAATCATGTTGGGTCTGCGTTCGCACTCATCATGATAATGATCTGATTTCAATTATAATCTGATGTGAATATAATGTTTAACTGGACGCTGATTTTATATGTATCTGTGATTGAATGTAGCAAACGTCAGTTATGCGGGAAAAAATGAGACTGTCAATCTTATTCACCAGGTATCAATCGGTCCGTCTGTCATCTTAACTCAAGGACAAATTCAAATTTTCAGTGGTTACTAATGGGACTTCGGAGTATATTTTTATCATATTAATTTTTGAAAAATTCATTCAATTTCGATTTTAATTCTTATTAAAAAAAATAAAATGTGGTCCAAGAGTTCATGATGTCAATGATTTCAAATAAATTATGTTCCAATAAACATGTAGTTCAAATCAATGATCACTTGTTGGACCCTAATGTCCAATTCCGAAAATCCTGATAATTATTGAAATAATCCAATTTCTGTTAACCGTAACACAACAAAAACGGTAAATCTTAGCGACAGTTTTGTTGACGCTATACCTGTCGTGGTTATTTGAGTTCATCCGTTGGTCTCTATCGATGTGTACAGTGGTCACTTACTTGGCCAGCCAGAAAGACAGTCATCATCACAACCTCTCCTTTCACAGAATGTTACGCTGGCTATTTTCGGCTTTGTATGAAAACGCAATCACAAAACACCCTTTTCTTTTAAAAAAAGAACAACTTTGTTTTAGAAATCTTGGAAACTATTTCTTTTCTTTATTCATAGTATTACTGGTCTTCTCGATTTCGTTATATACCGCGTTCAAAGCACATTTGGTTACGGGGACACCGTAGGTGCGTGCGTTCATGTACGCACATGCCTATGGACTGTGTCTCCTCCGCTTCTGAATCATTTCGTATGAGCTGAAAGATTCCCGCGGATATCCCACCAAGTACGTCTATACTATAGAATCGACGGTCCTTGAGATTCCGACATCACTCCCACACATGTCCTTTCCGGGTGGCCGCCTGCCAAGGTTTGTCGTTCTGTGTCACTTAATTCATCTTGCCTGGTATCTCTCCCCCTTTTGCTTCTGTCATACTTAGCTGTTCCTGGTTCAGTAGCGACAAGTGGGGATGCAGTAAAGAGCAGACGGTGTCCCATTAGTAGTTTGGTGGGACTGTAACCATTCCTTAGTGGGGTGGCTCTAATTGCCAGCAAGACCAAGGTATGGATCGGTTTCTCAACAGGTTTTTGATTGCCTGTACAGCTCATTCAGCCACTCCATTACTTTTTGGATATCTCAGGCTCCAGGTTATATTATGGAATCCGTATGTTTTTGCCAAGATTTTGAATATCCCCCACCCGAAAATTGAGACCTGTTATCTGTCATTATAATTCGAGGTATTCATCATCATCATCATCCTTTTGTAGCCCGTCGTTGGACATAGACCCCTCCCCGCCTGCAGATCCGCCTGACCTCACTACCACTGGCGTCGTGGAGCCAATATTTTCTGAACTCGTTTAATTCGTCTCTCCATCTTGTATTCTGCTGGTCACGTTTCTGCATGTGATCTCTGTGGACCCAGGTCGTAAGCTGTGATGTCCAGTGGTTGTCTGTCATTCTTGCAACATGCCAGGCCCATTTCTAGTAGATTATATGGTGTCCCGTACTTTTGTTTTCTGTCTGATATACTGAACTACCTTGTGATCTCTCTATTTGAGGTTGAGTATGATTCTTTCATGCGCGCTTTGCTTGTTTCTCAGTTTTCGGGTCTGTTTCTTGGTTAGGTTCCATGTTTCAGCTCCATAAGTGACTAAAGAGAGAATGCATTGGTTGTATACTTCTTCTTTTTTTAGGGTTAAAGGGATTTTCTTTTTTTTTTTTTTTTTTTTGAAGGTTGAGCTTGCTCTTCTGAAGGCTTGCAATCGATTCTTTGCTTGAATTCTACTTCTCTTCTGGATCTCATGGAGATTCGTTGTCCTAGGTAGATGTAGTGGTCTACTTTTCCCAGTGTTGCATCATCGATTTTGACAGTTGTGTTCCCATTCTCGATGTGGATGTTGTACATTCTGCCAGCCTCATTTTCCCATGTAATCTCTGGGGATCCATGTTGTGAGTCATGATGTCCATCGGTTGACTACCATTCTTGCAACATGTCCAATCCATTGCCATTTGAGTTTTCCAATGGATTCTATGATGTCTTGGATCCCTGTTTTTTTTTATATATATATTGTGCTGTCTTGAGATCTCTCAATGTGATGTTGGGCATGATTCTTTCATATGCACATTGCATGGTTCTCAGTTTGAGGATCAGTCTCTTGGTTAAATTCTGTGTCTCAGTTTCATAGGTGATTATCGGGAGGATGCATCAGTTGTATAACTTTCTTTTGAGAACTAATGGGATTTTCTTTCTTTTGAAGCTTGAGCTTAGTTTGTCAATCGATTGCCATCATAGAGTGATTCTTCGTTTGATATCTTGAGATTCGTTGTCCTGGGTAGATGTGGTCTACTTTCTACCGTGGTGCGTTTTCGATACTGCAAATATCAACTTCATGTATCCACAACGCTTTAGTCAAATATAACAATAGAATTCGTAAAATAGAAATACAAGCAAGACAAAATGTTTTTAAAAGATGTACGTATTTAGTTATATACATTAGAATTGATAATAGGAAGATACACATGTGTCAGTCGCAGAACGAAGAAATGTAACATGATTTAAGGCAATGTTGGAAGTTATAAAACTAGTGTACAAAGTATACTGAACGTTGAGATGAATATTAGAAGGATAGAAGACGCACATAAGGAAATTAGTTTCGAAGCAAAGATACGTCTACGTTATGCATTGATCGACAAACACAAAATAGTGCTCGCTTAGATTGTCTACATTCTTGAATTCGTGTGGAATGCGTAAATGTAGTACCGAGCAGAGACGCTGGAAGAGATTTCGACCAAAATATATTTGATTTTGTCTCTTTCCAATTTTTATTTTGCTTTGTGCTTTGTGATAATTTGGAAGCTCATTCATAACTGGAAGAGAATACATTTTATTCTGCATTTTTCTAAATACATTGTGGGTTTCAAATTTAAAAACTGGCGGAAATTATTCTGAGCATCCACAACTTCAGCTCTATCTTGTTGTGGTAGTATTGCAGCTGGCGTAGTCAGTAAGCAAGCCATAACCAGTAATGAAAATAAAGTTCCATAGTTCGATGCACACAAAGGTTTCACCATGTCCCAAAAGTCTCCAGCGCCAAATTTCAACTCAATTCGACAATCTATATGACAACTTCGTTGGAAGAAATTACGAATGGTGCAGACCACATTGCCAAATGGATTCTGTGAGTAGATCTTGCTTTGCTCGATAATAAAATCTTAGTTTTGGTCAATTTGGAAACGGCGAAAATCTATTCCTTTTTGTTAGTATTAGGCTGTTACAAATACTCCCCTAACCAATCAATTTTTCGATACCAGAAAATTTAGCAATAAATAGAGAGAGTAGAAAAATGAAATCGTCTATAAGCAAAAAGTTTCATTCAAATAGAACGCAGAGAGAAACACGATTGGAAGCTACGGATAGTCGAGTAGTAAAGTTCAAGCCGACCAGAATTGGCCACTTGATACAATATTGTTGATGCTTGATGAATTTTAATTCTTTTAAATTTTTGTTTTGGCGTGTAATTTTTTTTTTTTTTTTTTTTTCGCAGCGGTGAGAATTTTGCAAATTGATTTATTTTACATTCTATTTTCGTTGAGAAAACTAACCGATCGTCGATTTTTCGATAAATGTTCTTTCTCCGTTTGAAACAAACATTGATCGAGATCGTAAGGATGTTAGCTACTATCTTTTAATTGTTTTATATTTGTTTTGTTTTTCTTTTTTTTTCCTTTAAAAAAGTAACATTTGATGTGTTCTTTAAGTCTTTCAGAACAGGATGAAATAATTTTAATTAATACATAGTCATCGCTGTAGAGACCTTCATTGAATTATATCCATTAATTCTTACGAACAATACTTGGTGCGCTTGACTTTAAATCAATTATTAAAAACCGTCAACCAAAACTGTCACCAAAATTTTTAACATTTCTTCAATTTGGTCTGGCTCTCTGTGTATGTATCACGTGCACAGGTCTATAATCTGAATGTTTTTTATTAAAGAATATACATCCTTCTTTCAACACCTGTTCCTGCTTGAAATTAACAACACCAATCAGCCGTGTATAGACCTCTCTGATAAGTTGCCGGAGGGTGGGGTAGGTGAGCTACAAAGAGGTAAGATTCATGGTAACAAAAATGTTGCAATGATGGTGGTGTTAGAGTTGAAAAAATTAAATCTTTAGAGTTGAAAAATCATAAATATCAACCAAAAAACCTACGGTCTTGACAAATATTTAGTCATTTAAAAGTTGGCTTGTAAAAGTACATCCCAGCTCTTTTAAATAAAAAAGAGCAAAATGCGGAGTTATTGAGACTCAATGATAAAAGAAAGAAGAAATGATCCGGAGTATTTCATCTATTAAATATTTAAGATAAGAGGTTCTCGTTAGTTGTTCGGTAGATTGTCATTGACTTAAAGAGACACACTCTAAGAAACAAAGAAAGGAAAGGATAAAAAGGTAAACATAGAAGAGGGAACGTAGTGAAGACAAGATTAATACTGACTTGTCATTCATTGTATACGCTGTCATGATATGTGAGAAAAGTACTCTGTAAGCGAATGTCAAAAACTAACGTTGAGCCGTCGAAAGACAGCGGTGATGGATAGCGAGAGAATGAATCATTTTAAAAAACTACAGAATCAACGTAGACCACTGACTGGCCTCGCCTTTTTTCCAAGAATAACAGCAACAATCAATCTTACTATAGGTAGCTGATATAATTTTGAGTTCATACACACAATTTTCATTAACATCAGTTTATCATACGAACACATGTAAGCACAAGAATATAATCCTGCACTTATGCTCATAACCCCACACAAACACGTTCTTTTTCAGCCATTGTGTATGACTACACATGTAAGCAAATACGTGCAGAACCTGTTGTTTTTAAGTGTTTAATGTCATTGAATTCTTCATGAAATAATGAATAGGAAGAGAAGATAAGGTAGGTTCTCTTAATAAATTTTTTTCTACAGCCGATATCTTACATCTGTGCAGACAACCACTAGTACAAATATAGCGGTCGGGATTTAAACGCGAGGGCTTTTGTGTAATTCAATAAAATTGTGGCTAATGGGTCAACGAATACGTCTAAAAATTGATTCTATTTCTGATAATGAGCTCGCAAGTAAAAATGGTGGACAGGATCATTTTCGAAAGAAATTCTGAGGTTTATCATTTCGTCAAGCCTGTTAATTAGGATAAAAATATTATCAATCGAGTATAAATCTCAGGTTTAGATTTAGGTTTTTTGGAGCTTGTATTTGATGAGGCACGTGGTAATTTGCAAATGTTGGGCCAGGGGATGACCCCATCGCAAATCTGCGAATAAACTTTAGCAATGCAGATTAGCAGAAGCTTGCAGATAATAGGTGGTTTCATTTTTGAAGGTGACAGGACAGAGTTTTTATACCCTAAATTCTATATAGCATTATTCTTCGTATCTTCAACAGGAGTATTGGTGAACAAATTTTCGGCATTTAGCATTAAATTTCGTCTAAAAAGTAGAAAATATCAATTATTTCTTTTGCAGAAATTATACTATATTTCGTAGATAAATTGCCAGAACATAATTTAGTGTTTTTTTCTGATTGCTATGTAGGTGTGGTAATTTAAAGATATGATAGTTCTTAAAGGTAGTAACAGATTCATGGATCTTTACAGTGTCATACGTATATCCAGGTTGGTAACGCAGGTAATCTTAAAAGTTATATGTAGTCCATTTTTAGCATTGCTGGCACTGATGTGTTTGCTTACCTGTTTCTTAATCACTTGCGTGATGTTTTTCTTACTTTTGAGAAATTAAAAGTTAAAAATTGAAGAAAAAACAAAACTTGCATCTATATTCACTTATATAGTCCCAAACCATCAAGGTTTTGGATACTAATAATGGTTAAGCGAATGGCCAAAAGCACTCGATCAAAATTTGTCAACGGTTCTTACATACTGCAGACATACAGAAATAAGCAAAGTTAATTTTAATTCAAATTTGGATTTTTTTAGCTTTTAACCTTAATTGTAACGATAAAGCAATCATGTATGCTTTTGTCAATGCACTCCATGCACAACATGTATATATGTGTGTGTGTGTTGATTTGGCGTATAGCTGTTTTCTGGCGAAATAGTTTATATATGAACGATGTGTTATGGGAGAAATTTTGTTTCTTTGTTAAGAATTTTGCTTCCCAATCCTTTAATGTAATGTAGATCTTTCTTTTGTTTCCCATGTAAACTTTATGAATAACTGATATAACGCTTAAAACCTAACCGTCTTCACAGCAGAAGTAAAGACAGATTAGAGATACACAAATGCCACATTTATTGAAAACATGTACCTAAAACTCATGGATGCTCTCTCTTTTGTTATCTTAATTTCTTTAAAAAAAAAACAACGCAAGAATCAAGGCACATAACAGAAAGACATCTTTAGCAATGATCAGTTGTCGCTGCTCAACATTTAAGCCTAATCGTATAATTGTCGATAGGAGTAGCATACCTTGTAATAACAGTTTGATGTATTACGTATCAAGTAGATGCCACAAAAGATTACAGGTTTTATCTGGAATTTTCTTTTTTTTGAAAAAAATCACCAACTATAGAAAATGAAATGTTTTGCTAACTACGCTAAAAGATGAATAAAAAAAGAAGTGGGAATTTTCAACGATGGAATAACTGAGTTTACCCAAACACAGATATTGAATGATTGATTTTGCAATTATTGAGCAGCGTTGTAAATACAAATGTCTGCGTAGCTTTAAAATTGTTTGATAAGATATAAAGTTCGACTTCGGTTTTTCTATTCTTAGAATATTTAAATCTTTAAACATAAACAGGTAAGAAAAAATTTTATGACTCAAAGCCCTTAAAAGAAAATTATTGATTATGCTGAGGATAAAGGTTGTTTAAGACGATTTATTTTCCTTCGAACTTAGACTGTTGGTAACCGACAAAATCGATCAGCGGTACTTTTCACTTCAAACTCTGTAATTTTGGATAGGGTGTAGGGTGGATTATAAGCAATCCATCCTACAAAAAAATATTCTTTCGGGACTAGCATCCCGATTATAGGAAAACTGCCTCGAAGATGAATTATGCTTTTGTTTCCATTTCGCGATGCATATTTATTCTGTACATTTTCAATATCTTATCATAATTCGCACAAAAGTCCGTTTGTCTGTCTAAAACAAAAACTGCTTGATATAAATCAATAAAATGTTTTGTGCGTACGGGTTTGATCCCCGAGGAGTTAGTTTTTAGAAATTAGTTTTTGAAAATCACCTCCACAAGATATGATTTTTAGGGAGTCTATTTATATGATTATTTATCAATGGTAAAAATACTTTTTGATGATGTAATAAAAGAATTTTTTTTAGTCTCTTTTTCTAACTCAATCATCGGAGATAAAAATGTGACATAGACTGCGTTCTTTATTCAGAAAACATTTAAACATATCTCATATCACGATGGTGGTACAGAGATACCTATTTTGATGTAGCACGGTTAAGGTACATTTTTCAAGAAAACGAAATTTGCAGATTAGAGGAAACTTTTTTTATTTTTCACTTTTAGGGGTTGAAATCACTAAGAAAATTTTATTTTTCAAGTTGAGAGGTCAAAATCATTGGGAAATTTCTTTTTTAGGAGTCAAAATTGGGAAGAGATTTTTTTCTAATTCTCCTACTTTGGGGGGAGGACAATCCGCTTTTAGGGGTCAAAATTGGGGGGCAATTTTTAAAAAACTTTTGGGGGTCGAAATTCGAGGAAATCTTCATTACTTTTAAGGGTCATAATCAAGGGGATGATTCTTTTCGCTTTTAAAGGTTAAAATTAAGAGTGTAATTCTTTTTTGTCATAGCGGTCGAAATCTTAGGAAATGGTGTTTTTTGTTCTCTTTTAAGGGTCAAAGCTGGGTGGAGTTTTTTTCCCCTCTTTTTTTAGTCCAAATTGAGACGTATTTTTCTCCACTTTTAAGGGCCAGAATGCAGAAGATTTTTTCCAGTTTTATCATTTACTTTCATAAGTCTACGTTGAAGGGGAGGATTTTCTTCTTCACCTTAATGGGTCGAAACCGAGAGAGAGATTTTTTCCACTTCTAGATGTTGAAATCAAAGGGGTTTTTTTTCACTTTTAGAAGTTAAAATTGGGGGGCAGTGGGATTTTTTTTTACTCTTAGTGATCAAAATTGGGTGGGATATTTTTTCTTCACTTTTAGGGTTCCAAATTGAATTTTTGTACTTTTGAAGGTCAAAATGCAAAGGAATTTAGGGGTCAAAATGGGGGAGAATTTTTTCATTTCTAGGGATCAAAATCAAGAGGATTTTTCTTTCGATTTTAAGGTGTCGAAATTTAAGGGATATTATCTTACCTGTAGGAGTCGAGATTTAGGAGAATATTTTTACCATTCTTAACGGTCGATACCTGAGAGTTTGTTTTTTTTCATTTTTAGGGGACAAAGTCGAGGGAAATTATCTTTTTACAACTAGGCATCGAAATCCAAAGGAATAGTTTACTTTTTTAAATTCTAGGATTCAAAATCAAGTAAAAATTTTCAAAATCATGGGGTGAAATTATTTCTCGCATTTAGGCGTAGGATTCCTAAAGCTTACACTTACAAATGTTGCAAATATTTGTTTTCACTTCCAGAGTTGACCCCTATTGGGAAAGCAAATTTCAAGCGAGATTTTCATTTTATACTTTTCCACGTTTGGAAATCTAAGGGGAATTATTCTCTCATTTTTACGATCAAATCGATGGGAACTTCTTTTTTCACTTTTTGGAGTTAAAATCGAGGGTAAACTTTCTTTGCATTTTTAGCTGTCGAACTCAAAGGGAAGATTTTTGTTACAATATGTAGATTTTTTCACTTTTGGGGATCAAATTCCTTTTTCCTTCTTAAGGGTTAAAATCGGAGGGGAAATTTATTTTTCACTTTTAGGGGTCCAAATCGAGGGGGGAAATTCTTCTTTATTTCTAGAGGTCGAAGTCGATGGAGAACTCTCTATTTCATTTCTACGGTTCAAAATCGAGGAAGAACTTTCCTCTACATTTTTGGGTCAAAATCATGGCTGAACCTTCTTCCACTTGATCAAATTTGACGAGGAGGATTTTTCTCTCTTTCAGGGATCAAATTCGGGTGGAAGTATTTTTCACTTTTGAGTGTCAAATTCGAGGCAGAACATAATTTTACAATTACTTTTTTTCGTTTTTTTCTAGCTTTATGCTAGGGGAAACAGTGTCATATTTGCTGTTATTTTCCCCCAGGCAACATCTGGTTCACAAATGATAAATCATGATAATGAAAATATTTCTCTTTTTTTCTGCATTAATATATCTATTTATTACAATGCGTTTCCTTAATAAAACATTTCGAAGTTTAGCCAGTCGGTAATAGTGTCAGCTACCATTTCGTAAAGAAATGGTAGATGATAATTCGAAATTTTGATAATCGAAACAGTACCCCCTTTCATCGATTTCTTTTAAAGTTTTAGTTATTGTATGGCGTTGACAAAGGAATACGCTCCGTGTGCTACCTGGTTTCAAATATTAACTCTGTATTTTGCTAAAGTGTCTACTTGTACCTTTTACGACTAAGTTATTAACGATCCCAGGAATATGTACTTTAATTCCAAAATCATTTTGATATGTTTGCCATTCAAACGAATAATATATTCTCCTCTATTAAGATCAGCCTTTTCTTCTCTATTTAAACTTCGGTACTATATCAGAGTTGGTTCTCTCTTCCAGTATTTTCCATTTTGGATTATTCCTTTTTAAAAGCATGAATCAGATTGCAGCAAAGATAACTTTATTACCCTCAAAGTAAGAGATTTATTTCCATTTTATCTTTTAATTTCTTTGCTCCATTTTCTAGAATTAATATGAAAATTGTAGGTAAAAGCTATCATTATCAATTACATTATTTCATAAATAGGTATTGTATTCATAAAACATTTTCTCTTCATTCAATGTTCATCCTTAAAAGAAATACCGATGGTGACTTTGCATAGTTCATTTTGGATGCTTCCATTTATTTCAATCGAATTCTTAAAATTCTAAAACTTTGACAGCAGCGATATTCATTTTAGTTGTAAAAAAGAGTGAAAATTGGTAAATCATCCATCAGTTTAATATACCATAGTTCTAAAAAAAAGATTGGCTAAATTTTCGCCTGATAGGAAACCACTTGGTCACAAAACGATAAAACAGATTCCTTGGTGGTTTTCATTTAATTTATTCTCGCATTATCGCAGTCGTTTTTTTTTCATTCTTTTTTTTATTCTTGCCCCTTTTTATCTCTTTACTTTGTCTTGTTTGCCTTCTATCTCTCACATGCACATTTAACTTGCCCTCTTCTTTCTTATCTTAACAAATACCACAGTGTTTATATAAGCAGGCTATGCCGCTGATGCAATTCTCATCACTTTTCCTGCTGTTTCTAAATATATTATGATCGGCGTATAAGAAAACGGTTGAGAAAGAGTCCTGAGTTATCTTTTTTCAACATTTGCATAAATATAGCGGGTGCTGTTGGTAGCAGAATAAAGTATTGCTTTCATCATATTGGATAAATAAGAAAATGTAGACATGGCGCTCCAATCCAGGGATCATAGGGAGAAAACATTCCTATTCAGGCAAACGCAATGATTCAGATACTTTAAAAGTATTTGTGTACTCGAGTGTATCTCTCAATGATAAAACATTAGACAACAAGTCTCTCTTTATTCCCAGTAATGGTAGTATGCATTATTTCTGGAGAAGGAAATTCAGGTTGTCTCAATTCGATTTACTAGGGAGAAGCGAACGTCAAACTGTTCGACTGAGTCCGCTGAAAATAGAGTTGATAATCTTTTTGGTAGCATTTGTGCAAAATAACACGATTGCCAAAGCTATTTAGTATGATATTCCACTTCACATTCCCGAAGGAAGTAACGTGAAATTTACAAACAGAAAAGAATTAGAAGACTTCTTCAACTTTGTTTTCCTTCTTACATAATTAATCAATTTGGCACAAATAATAAAATATCTTTACTCCGGGAATATCTTCCTCTTTATGACAAAGCATATTTGTAAGGTGTGTCACTTAGATATCATAGACTTTACGAGCCCGATGTTGATATATGGAACAGTTATGTGTCTTCACTTAATGTATTTTTTCTTTTGATACAAATTTATGTTGATCTTGATCAAGGATAGAACCTACAACAACGTTTAAATAGTTACTTTCTTCAATTGATATGAATAGGAAATTCGGGAGAATTTTAATAACTGCTTAAGCCACGGGATACAGAGCAAAATAGCATCTTCGTCCAACATGAAAAACTCTTCAGGTTATTTATCTTAAAATCTAAAAAGTGGTAATCATTTCGATTTTGATAAATTCAATGTTAAATATTTCAACTAAAATCGAATGAAATCAAGTGCAATCACAATCATTTAAAAGAAATAAAAATAAATTAATTTAAAAAATTGTGTGTTCAGTTATGTACGAATTTTTTTTCTTGTTAATGCACTACGATTCAAGACTTCTCACCGTGTTTTATTGTTAGTAAGTAAAATGTCATGTAATTCGGAAAATGATGTTTCATGATGAGTTTTAAACGCAAGTTTAGCTATAAGAAAATATACATTTTGTAATGACCAAAATCCAGGCGTTTCTGTGTCTCTGGTAACAACAATGTCAATGACGACGATGATGACCTGCACCAAAATTAAAAGCGTTCAAGTTTATTGAACTAGGCATGCAATCTTTTTTCAACTACACTATAAGATTTATAAAAAAACCTTTTGAAAATTCTGACTATTAGATGAAGTTGTTGTGTTTTTTCTATAGGTATGTGTTACTTGTACAGGCCCAACCGTTCATAGTAGAAACTTGGATTTTTGTACCCCGCCCCAATTAGTGGGAAACAGTTTAGTTGTTGTTTTTTTTTTTAATTCGGAGTAGTGGCTGAAATAGTTGCGTTCAAAGTTGGATATCCTAAATGGAAGAGGAACTTATTTCATAATCATCTTGCAACTGTTTTCTTCCAGAGCCTGGAGCCTCTCTCTCTGCATTGTTATATTCGTCTTCGCTGTTGTATTTTGTCATTGCTTTTGCCTCTGTTCACAGTCACTGGCTTCAACAAACAATCCCTCATTTCGCGAAAACAAGAAGTGACTTTCAAAGAAAATCTAACAATAATTTCATTTACTTATAATATTATCGCACGTTTGAAAGTTCTATAGAGTATTAAGGCACTAATATTAATGACTAAGGCTCATATATTAAATGAAATGGTTGATATCTAGTTGACAGGAATGATTTCAGTCCCACGTGGGAGGCAAAGCGCAAAATATCTGTGGCATCCTTGACGGATGAACAAAGAAAAAGACAAGGTTACCATTTTGAATTTCTACAGCTGACGAGAGCACGTGCGACAGCTATCTTCAAATAGTGGCGGCACATGCATGAATTGAACAATGAAAAAAATTCATAGAAACGAAGACGAATGCAGATTTGTAGACGTCCATTTAACGATCATATATTTGCAAACGAACCAAACTACAGTACAAATAGGTACGTACGTTTATGCTGAAAGGAATAGTCATTACAAGTCAACCTCTACCCGACTCGAGTCACAGAGTCAAGAAGTACAGAAGGGCAGATAAGTAAAAAAGAATCAGCTACTATGGTAACAATTAAAGAGCGTAATCGGAAAATAAAAAGTAAGCTTACGGTGAGGTTCGAACTCACAACATATAGCTAGAAATGGTGCAGCATACGCTTGGCCACTTTTAGTCATTCAGCCACGGGGACTTATATGACGAAACGTAAGCTGATTTCAAAACTTAAACTTAGCTCCTTACAACCAATATTCTACACTGTTGATGTTCACAATATTTTTTTAATTTAATTTTTTTTCTAATTCAAAAAAATATTCTTGGATGAATTATCACAATATCATCAAAACAAATGAAAGTTATGATGAAGGTAAAAATTAATCAAAATTAATAATAGAAGTGCGAAGTCAAGGATTCTCAACGTCAGGGAGGAAAATTGCATGGCAAACGCGATATATCTCTGTAAAAAAGAATATGTATTATTTTGAAAAGCATGCAGAACCAACTCTAGTCGGTTAAACCATGATAAACTAATTAGAGATATTCTGGATTACACTTGCTCGCAGTCAAACTTGAGACGAAAAGATAATAGGAGACATATTGGTATAAAGAGCAGAGAGAGCAAAGAGAAACGAAAGTGATCCATTTTATAGTTATAGGGGCCAGAGGAGGTAACGTCGCCGGAAATAGGATTATTCTTTACAGACCATCTCAAGAAACTAATTTTTCACGAACTATTTACTATTATTCAGTAATACTATTTGTCAACAGGAGAAATGCTTTTTGATCCAATTTACCCACGTGTTTGATAGTGAAAAGTAAGTCGCATTCCGCCATCATTGGATAAAACATACTCAGTGGATAAAGTTCAACCGATTGTACATAAAATTGTATTTGAATTACCAGATAATTGTAAAATTTTTATGAGATATTATTTCGAGCTGAAAAACGAATTCTCATTATTTACTCTTACCTATCTATGGTAGTCTGATAATTCTAAAATTAGCGATAATCAAGTTGCGTAAATCTGAGTAAAATCTTCAATTTTATTTCCTTCATTTAGATGTCTAAGATCACATTGTAACTTTCTGGTCTTTGGTAAGGTCCAATAATTATTAATGATTGGCTTGGACAAAGTAGTACGACTTTTACTCAAAAGAAGACATGGTATTGTCACTCTCAACATTTTTTTAAATATTTTTTATTATATGTAGGATGTCTGCTTTCCTCCGAGTATTGCTAGGGTATGTCTCCATAAAATCTTGATGTGTAACTTGTCTTATAATAATATAATATGATTATTATTGTCATTTGTCTAATAAACTATTCCATATTGATGATTCGCTTTAAAAAGCACGATGATTCTAAGTTATTGATCAAAAAAAAGTATGATATGTGTTTCATGTTGTGAAAAAATATCTAATATTACATCCTAATCACGGAGCTTGTTAAGTTTATTGCCATTCATCGGAATCCGAAAACTGATTCTACTTCCATGCAAATGATTATCATGACAACAGTAAGTAACGAACCTCAACTGTCTACTCACAAAAGTTATAGTTTATGACCTTACAACTTTTTGCCCAATGATTCAACTTCTGAAATGTACTTGTTAAGTTAGTTCGGTGTAAGGTTGATGTATTGCCGTTGAGAGTCAATTACCAGTAAAAGTGTTTGACTAGTAGCCATTTCAACAGTAGGTTAAGTGAACATGTTGCTGAATAATGTCGGCAGATATTTAAAGACGTATGCTGAACCACAGAGACTTTGAGGCAGTCGAGAAATTGCAGGTGAGGAAGATGCATGTTCTTGCTAGTCTTAATTTATTAATGGACTCGGTTTGCGTTAGAAGAAATCAAGTGTAGAATCACCCAAGGATGGCAAGCCTTTGGCAGAGCAAGCTCAAGCTTCAAAAACAAGAAGATCCCATTAATCCTAAAAAGAAGGGTATACAACCAATGAATCCTCCCAATAGTCACAATTGAGCAGAAACATGGAACCTAACCAAGAAACAAACCCGCAAACTGAGAACCATGCAACGTGCACATGAAAGAATTATGCTCAACCTCACGTGGAGAGACCACAAGACAGTACAATACATCCGGGAGAAGACAGGAGTCAGGGACATTTTAGAATACATTTTAAAAACTCAAAAGGAAATGGACTGGCCATGTGGTAAGAATGTCTAACTTATGGACATCGATCCCCAGAGATCACATGTGCAACCGAGGCCGGTAGAGTATTAGATGTAGAGACGAGTACTGGCTCCGCAACGCCCTCGATAAAACTGACGATGATGATGATGATATAAAGGGATAGGAACTGATCCTGAGACCTGAGAAGACGGGCACAATACAAAGCTCAACATGGTTTGATATATTGGTCACTTCATTATTTTGTTTGTAATACCTATACCTAGAATCACATCTTTTTGTGGTTTTTAACGCTAAATTGGTCACGCTAAACTTCTGTTTATATCTAAGTGTGTAGACTAGTAACAAATTAAATTCTCCGCTAATATTCTATAAACATACATCCGAATACAATGATATTAAAAGAAAAAAAGATTTGTGTACTCAAAGCAGATTTTAGGCTCTTTCCAAAGTCTCTATACAAGTATCAATAAAGTGGGCGGTTTTCTCTTGGTAGTTAAAGATAAACTGACCACTCATGATTAATATATCTATATCTATTGCTTTGAGTAACGAGTGTATAGACCAGATATATATTTCTTATGTTGTGTCCGAAAATTCTGGATACATTGGCATGGAAAGAAAAAAAATCGTTTGCTTACTTGAAATTAAACACACCCAATATTCTTCTATCAGTTCTATTTCACAACACAACTAGTCTATTTTTTTTTGTCCCTAACGAAAACTGAGTGTGGCACAAGCTTGGTTCCATGCGGGAATACCACACATGCAAACGTGTGAGTAAGCTATCAGCAGATATTCACTTTAGCCCTCGCAACTATTGTCGCAAGGACGTATGAGTGCCGGACTTAGTGTCTCCGGTGGAATCCCGAGCTCCTTGGATCTGACTACTCAGAGCAGTACCAGGCCTCACAAGGCAAACCCCTATCACCCACAGCACCACACCTGCGTCCGTTGGGTCATTTCATTTAAGCAAAACACTTTAATATATGCTAATAATCCTGTTAAGGTGTAAACTGTGGAGCTGAGTGATTTCCACCCATTCAATTTCTAGCACCTACAATATTTTTTATGGGGAATCCATATAAATGCAATATACATTTAATCATTTTAGGATAATTACAGCAACCTTTTGACCATTTTTTAGAGTCTATGTACTTGAATACAGGGTCAACATGAGGATCGATCAGTTTTCTATTGTTATCAAGTGATAAACTGAACCCTCCAATGATTAATGAATTGTAAATGTCTTCCAATATCCTATGTATAATAGAAATGTGCCTCTTTTTCACTAGGTATCCACCTATCAGTTGCGTTTTACCCAAAAGCTACCGGTTTTATGCCTTAAAAATTTCAGTTATCGTATATATATTTTGAATTTCATAACAAAAACGAGGCAAGTCAGAATCATCCATTTTTGCCTTTTAATTTTACTACATTTAATTTGATTGAGGTTCAATTTTGTTTTTAGTATTCAGATAATATTACATACAAGGTAAATGTAAAGTGATTTTTTTTTCTGGGAAAAACAATTTTTGACCAAAACCCATAATAATGATTTCATCTATTTCCTTTCGTAAAGCAAAAACAGTACTTACTTTATATTTAAATGTTAAGATGCCTGTCATGAGATGATTAGTAGACACAAAAATATGTTAAACGAATCTCAATTGATACATTTCCTTCGCTAGTAATCTGGACTTAAAGCATTGAATCATTTCTTAATTCGGAGTTTCACGACCGTTGGCTCCATATTTTACGACGTTTGAAAATTACTATTGAAAATGTTCAAAATTTAAATAAAGTTTACTTTCTCTTTAATTTTTGATGAAAGTTTTAAAAGATACAAATTAAAATGTTTAAACCCTCAACTTCTCAAAAAAACCAAGATAAAGGTAAGATAAAACATCGGGGTACATAGCTATTTCTCTGGGGTTTTATTTTACCTTTATCTTACCTTTGACTTACTCACTGAACAATTCAATGACGACAAAGGATTAAATGTGATAAAATTAAGACAACCTTTAAAATGATTAGCCCCTCTTCTTCTTCTTCTTCTTCTTCTTCTTTATTCACTTAATGACATGTTGGTTAAATTATTACTTTTGAGTATCATGAAATATAAAACTGAAATGAATGAAGCGTGAAACAGTTTCTCAATCCTAAGTCTATGAATAACCTACATTCTATCAAATATCGTTGCGTGATAAGTTCTAAATTGGAAGCTATTCGTATCAGAATAGTGTATTTTAAAAGTTATAATCAGATCAATTGGATTGTTAATTTTAGATAAATTTCCGACTCCTGCATTGTTCATTGATTTACAGCTTGTGTGTGAGGTTTTGTAATTTGTGCAAAAAAGAGGATCAAAACCTCACTAGTAAAAAGGTGCAATTCTTGTTAGAAAACTCATTTGCATTACCGTAGACATTCAACTACACTTTCAAAAGACTTCTAACTGGAAATACACTGTTTTTTCCTACGAAAGCACTGATTTTTGAAACTTTTTTCCTATACTATTTTTCCGTCCTTTACCTATTGAATAGAAGATTGTTGCAAAAACTGAGGTCTGTGCGTCTTTTTTTTTTCATTCGGTTGTTTTGGGTCGAGCTGTTTTTGATACGTGGGTATTAATTAACTGGTATTATTCGAAATGATCCCAACATTCTAGAATTCCAAGTGCTAAGAATAGTAGAAACGAAAACTAACGGACTTCAATCTAGAAGTGAGTCGTGGATTTCTGTCATTTGATGACACCAATAAATAATTTTTTTTTTTTTTTTTGCTCCAACATTGATTACTTGATAACCAACACTCTAAATCTATCCAATGAAGCATTAACACATTGGGGTAGGGAAATTTCAACGAAGATCTTTTGAAATAACCATTTCTTCCCCCTTTAGGATGGAAGATAAATCAGAATCATTTTAAAATCTTCTATTCTATAGTATAGAGCAGAATTCTAGTCAAAACATATTTCCTCTCGTTCTCATAAGCGAGGGATATTTCTTTCATTAGGGTTCGAAAATATGTTGTGGAGTAAGGTGTATGCGATGATACTCACCCTAAGCCAATAAACTGTATGTAAATACACATAGAGCAACTTTACCATAATACTTTAAATAATAATTATAATGGAGCTACGAAACATTTATATAGACTACGCAGATAACTATAACTTACTTATTTAGCTCCCAATAAAAATATTGCTGATGAAGAGAGGAGTATTCATTTGAAGGTTTACATGAGTGGCAGGTCAAAAAAATCGGGTAACAAAATTGAGTAATTTAAAAGTGGGAAACAAAAGAGAGTGGGTTACAAGTAATGAGTGGCATGAGGAAAAAATCAAATTCAGGAAAGATAAAGAGAGAACTAAAAGGATTAGATAAGAGATCAAAGTAAAAGAGGAGTAAAAGAGCAAAGAAAAGGGAAATACAAAGTTGAATAATGGAACAAAGATGAATGAAAATCAAAAATCAAAATGAGGATGAATAAAATAGGAGAGGGGGTAAGAGAAAAAGAGACACGGAGAAGTGTAATAAACAGAAGGAGTGTAAAGAAACGAGAACAGAAATAGAGAAAATAGGAAGACAATGGAAGAGAGAAGAAAAGAAATCAAAAATAGGTTGAAAGGAAAGGGGTGTGGGGATGAAAGTAGTCAGAAAGTGTAAAAGATAAACTGTAAGAGGATTAGATATGCCGAGAGATGAGGGTTTTGAGAAAAAATAGAAGGAAAGAGAAAAGAAGAAAAATTGACAGAAGTAGAGATGAATTCAGAAATATTGAGGAAAATAAGAATCGAGGAAATGAAGGAAGAGAAATGGAGGAATGGAACCGGAAAAAGGCGGGTCGAGCAGATGAGTAGAGTGTGTGTAGCCGGTTGTATGATTCAGAAGCAGGACTGACCGGATAGATTAATTAAGCATTTTCTAAAAATAAGTCACCATTATAAACGTGTGAAGTGCGAGAATGGCAGAAGAATATTAAATTTCAAAACACATATCCAAACCTCCTTTTCTTCATTTCCTGTTTGGATGGAAGACGCTGATTATGGTGATTGTCACACTTCAACCGCAATCAGACTCTATCTATATCTATCTATCTATCTATCTATCTATCTATCTATCTATCTATCTATGGCCCACTTGATAGCTGAAATGGCTGCTCGCTTGCCTCCAACAACATTCAACAGAGTTTAAGCCGAAGCTAAAGCTACAAATATAAATTTCGATTTTCATGGCAAGCAGACCTGTCCAACTCGGAGCATAATCTTTCAAACTTCGAAGAAGTATATTTTTGACCTTGAGAAGTCTGTGATATCTGAATGGTATAAATGTTATCTCATCCTCATCTGATTCTGTCAAACCTTTAATTACAATTGCCCCTCTCTCTCTCTCTCTCTCTCTCTCTCTCTCTCTCTCTCTCTCTCTCTCTCAATATTTTGATTTTTATCGTATTTCATCTTCGTTTCCCTCTTTAATTCTCGGACTCCCCACCCATTTGTCATAACACAAATTCACTTTCTCTGTTCAATCATTTGAAGAATATTTTCCGATTTAATTATGTTTTTTAAATTTCATTTCTTTTTTTCAAATTTTCATTCCTCCAGAATTGTCTTCTAAAAAATCCCTGACTTGCAAAGAGAGAAAAAATCGATTTGAAAGAGTTTTCTACAGAGGCACATCAATCTCAATAGTAGCGGTTAAAAGTGCCGAGGTCTGAATGCGTTACACAAATCTGATATATCCTAACAGATACATCAGCATAAAGATTCACACAATTTTTTTTCGGTCTTTTTATAACCATTCAGAGTACCATGGAAATTATCTCCTTGATAAAGTACTTGTATCTATGGTTTCCTAGCAGTCTGAATGGTTATGTAAAGAAAATATGTGAATGTTTTGTAATAATCTCAAACAGCCGACGATGTAAATGTTGGAAGAAAACGAGCGTGGTGCGAGACTGTAACCTGAGTCCACCAGGAAGCACTCCTAACGCGACTCTACTCTACCGACTGAGCAGACAACAGTCTTGGTAATCAGGTGTCCGAAATAGCCCACCTAAATTGTTCATCTCTCTACTCTGCGACCGCAGACATAGATATTCACATATATCTATATATGTGTGTGTGTGTGTGTTTCCATTTTGTCGAAAGTATGTATATCATTATAGTGGACAGTTTATACCTGGCAGAATATGATAGCACCAGTGCCGGACGAAATATGATTCCTAAAAAAGAAATTGTCTCCACAATTATCCCAGAAAAATATCAATAAATCTAAAATTTTGTACCTAATTTCATTTTGTTTGTTTTAGCAATCTCTTAAAAATCAAAAATGTTCTTGAATTAAACACAATTAGGATTGATTCAAATTTTAATTATACCTTTAGCGAAACAAATTTGAAAGCGAAATGAAAGATACATGATGAGCGATAAAATTGAGTAAAAAAACACAAACATCAAGTAATATCTCGATGCACCAAATATGCATCTGAAATGTGGGAAATGCATTACATATGAGTAATAAATCAAAGATGACTTTAATATTCAACTCATTTTGTTAAAATATTACTTATTTTTCAAAAATATTACTTATTTTATTATAGATCTTTTAAATAACAATATCTGGCATTTTGGCACAACAAAAAACATCTAGATTTAGATTTAAAACATATTCTACTCTCATATTTAGACTAAAGTGTTCTCAAAAAAGTACCTGAATATATCATCATCATCATCAATCTTTAAACGTCCGTCGTTGGACGTAGATCTCCCCTAGGATTCGCCAGACTTCTCCGTCGTGGGCGTCGCAGAGCCTGTACTTCCTGAATTTGTCTAGCTCGTCTCTCCATCTAATACTTTTCCAGCCTCAATTGTACGTGTGATCTCTGGGGATCCATGTTGTGAGTCGCTGAAGTTTAGGTGTAGGCCAACTTTCTTGCTCTCTTCTTTTACTTCATCTATCATTAGTTGGAGGTCGTGTAGGTTCTCTACGAAAAGGGCAATGTCGTCCGCAAATCTGAGGTTGCTCAGATATTCACCATATATTTTTATTCCTTTACTCTCCCAGTCTAGTCTTCTGAATATCATCTCGAGGCAGGCTGTGAAGAGTTTGCATGAGCCGATATCACCTTGTTTTACCCCTTTTTAGAGATGAAAGTCTTTGTGTACCCTGATAAAGGAGCTGCTGTGATTGTACATATGTTTCAGCACTTTGACATATACTGGATCTACACCTTGCCGAGTGATGGTCTCCGTGACCTTAGGAATTTCCTCTGGGTCGAAGGCTTTTTTGAAATCGATTAATTCTACAGCGAGTGGTCGTTTATATCTGCTACTTTTTCTTCTAGCTGATTTATCGGATGCAGGTGGTCCATGGTCGAGTAGCTTCTTCTACAGCCAGCTTGCTCTTGTGGTTGGTTTTCATTGTGTTTTTGTGATTCGTTTGGTGATGATTTTTGTGAAGAGTTTATATATGCCATTGAGTAGGCTTATAGGCCTGTAGTTGTTGAGGTCTTTCGGATTTCCTATTTTATATAAAAGTATTATGACTGCAGTGTTCCAAGCATCTGAGACTTTACTGTTTTTTAGACACAAGTTGAAAAGAACAGCCAGTTTCCTGGTGATGATCTTACCAGCCTGAGTAGGTCGATGATGATGTTGTGTGGTCCAGGGGCCTTTCCTTTCTTCGTCTGTTTGATGGCTTCTTTCACCTCCCATGGGGTTACATCTTGGAAATCCTTGAGTTGATTGCTCGCGTCTTGCGTATCCTTATTGTTGTTTTGTAGTCCTTGTTTGGATGAATAAAGTTTTGGTAAAATTCTTTGGCACATTCGACAATCCTGTCTCTTTCTGTGGTTAGGTCTTCATTTTCTTTGACTGTGCTGAATATTTGCTTTCGTCCTGAGTTGAGAACTTTGTTTATAGCTTTGAAGCCCTAGCCTTTTTTCGAGAGTTCATTCGATGACTGCCGTCGTGTATTTTCTTCTGTCTCCCTTTCATTTTTCCCTGATTATTTTATTCAGTTCGGTGTCTTTAATTTCCTCTCCTGTTGCTGTTGGTGGCTTAAGGTTTCTTTGTTTTTCCATGAGATTCCTGGTTTCACCTGAGATTTTACTAATGGTCTATGTGCTCATTGGTTTGAATGTTGTGGCGACTTCTATTATAGATGCTGTCATTTTGTTGTTTAGTTCGCTGCTGTTGCTGTCATTTTGTTCAGTAAGAATCATTAATCTATTCTTCAGTTCGAGCTTGAAGGATCGAGTGTGCTCTTTTGGTGTATTTAGAGGTTGCAGTTTGGTGTACAACATTTTCCTGCGTTCTTTGTTAGTGTTTACTTGCATTATACATCTTACCATTCTGTGGTCACTTCCTATGTTGACTTGATTCAGGAGTTGGATGTCCTTGACGGTATCACTTTAGGATGTAGTCTATTTCGTTCTTTGTTTCGTGATTGAGGCTTTTCCAAGTTAATTTCCTCTCGGGCCCCTTCTTGAAGAAGGTGTTCATGATTTTGAGTCCATTAGCCGTCGCGAAGTTTACAAGATCTTCTCTTCTCTCGTTCTGTACTTTATATCCGAATTTACTGATGCAATCTTCATTTCCTTGTCATACCTGCACGCTGAAATCTCTCATGACATTGAAATGTTTTCTGGTGTTTTAGAGTAGGGAGTTCAAGTCATCATAGAAGTTGTCTATTTCCTCTTGGGTTGATTGCAAAGTGGGAGCGTGGACTTGGATGAGATTAAGTTTGTACCTCTTTGAAAGTTGTATGGTAACGCTGGCTATTCGGTCAGAGATGGCTTTGAAGCCTGTTACATTGTCTTTGAGGTCCTCATTGATGGGAAAGTCAACTCCACTTTGTTTTACTCTCTCCTTTCCGTAGCTGTAAAGATGTCGGCTCCTCAGTTCGATTAGTTCTCCTCCAGGTCTTCTCATCTCGCTAATACTTATGATGTCCCATTTGACATTTTTTATTTCACTTTCACTTTCAAGATCGGTTAGGTGCATGTCAGTTGACAGTGTTCTGACGTTGTAGGTGCCAATGTATAATGTTGCCCTCTTGATGGCGGTTTTAGGGCAATGTTTAGTTAGTCGCTGTTGGATCGAAGGCTCGGTAGGAACGGGTGTTTTCTTGGTGAAGAGTTTGTGTAATCACCCTTGGAGCACATCAATCTCCCCCCCCCTATCCAAAGCAAGTGATGTTGCTGGGCCTTTTGGGACCAAAGACCCAGCAGGAACGGCCGGAATCATTTTTGGTGTACGAACCACGGGGAGTGATGGGCCATGCCCAGCCACGCTGGCCCATCAGATTCTGGAAGGGGGTCTGGTGGATTGTCCGCTGCTGATGTGGTTCAGAGGCCTTAGAGCTCCACAGGCTCTTAACACCCTTCCCATCTGATCTTAGAAGGTAGGTATGGGTGTGTGCAACGCTGTAAAAATTTTGTTCGTTTATCATACGTCTCCTTTATTTTTCGAAGTTTTGAATTCCGTGGGTCAGATTATTGAGAAATTTCAGTTCTAGTCTTGCTGATCTCTTTAGGGGGGAGAGAGAGAGAGAGAGAGAGAGAGAGAGAGAGAGAGAGAGAGATGTTTACTTACCAAAGGCACCAAGAACATCACATTATTTATATAGTCAGATGATAGCTCCGAACAAATAATTCTTCATTACTATTGTGACCTCAGCCTATCCAATTTCTACACGGAAATATTTCTCCAAGAAATTAATTTTCCGAAAAAAAAAAAAAAAACGTCAAGAGCAACTCTCATTGCCGACCCAACGTTCAAAAAAGCATTTATGTAGTCACAATATCTTTGTAAGTACATTGCATCGTATACACTCCACATTTACCAGTATATATCCAACCCATACATAAATTCTATGTATTGTAAAAATACTTAATAAGCAATTTGTAATATGGGAGACCAAATTTTCTTACTACCAGCTCTGATGAAAAAACTTTTTCAATCCATTCAGTCACCAGAATTGATTATGTTTTGGATCATTAGCTTGTTGGCATATCCAATTTCTTTTCATGCGGATATTTCCAGCCAAACATTTCAGATTATCCTTTAGAATATCTCGATAGTTTTCTTCTTTAGGATCACACAGGTTGACCAACACTTTTTGCACTAAAGCAACCTCACGCTTCATTGTCGGTTTGGTGTTCTTAAGCAAATAACTTCCGTTCTTTTCCCGGCACACGGATTGCTTACTTAAATGACTGAAAAGTTCCAGCTTCATTTCATCAGACCAAGAGACTTCATCCCCAAATGGTTTATCTTTGGTTAAGTGCTGTTTAAAAAAAATCTTTCTTTCAAATGAAGATATTTTCATTCGTCTGTGGCCTTTCAATCTCACACGGTGCAAAATATTCCTTATTGTAGTTTGACTTTCAAATAATTAGTCACATCCGTGTCATCCGTGGATATTTACTGACGTCTCTGGCTATCTTGCACATGAATCTTGGTGGTACATTACGAGGAAAACCAATTTGCAAAAGATTTACACATCACCAGCCACCTTGGACTTCTTTATTATGAAGTTTATCGTTGATTTAGCGATATTCAGCCTCTTGGAAATTTTGTTATATCACTTTCCTTCCTTGTGCTTATTCATAGATAATTACCTCAAATTAACACTGAACTCTGCTATCTCTACTATCATGATGATAGTGAAACAAGTTCAAAACAATTGCAGTATGAATATGACGCCTCAAAGATGAGACTCGACAATGCAATGTTGTATGTTGCCAAACTGATGTTTTTATGGGTAGTCTCGATTCAGCCAAGATGTCTGGCCTAATGATTTGTAAATTTAATATATCCTCACCAGATTCTAAAAATATAACATTATCACAGGACGATGGTCAACTAATTAGGGAAGTAAGGAACAGCAATGCTCAAAAATGTGAAAAAAAATCAAAAGTGCATCGTAGAAGAAATGAATGACTGAACTTCAAATTTGAAATCAAGGTCAATTTTGAAATTCAACATTCAATGTCATTTCAGATGAATAATAACACCCATTAACCGTATAGAAAAGGGAACTGTAATTACATATATTAACACAAGTTCTAATAACCCAAACAAAACATCATTGAAAGGGCTCTCAAATCGAGCGAAACCGGACTAATATATAATTCCTCAAATGAAACAATAATCAACGATGTTAGCAATGAGTATACTAAAGCCCTAGATTACAGCAGTTTTTCCAAAATGAACTTTAAATATGATTTTTAAAAATCCAACAGAGTAAATCAACAACATAAGTAGAATTAGAAAATCATCTGGTATGTACAATCATTCAACCTACAAGTGAAAATATTTATCCAATGAATAGAAAAAAAATTACCCACGAGCAACCTGCTGAGTAGATGTAAAACAAGAAAAACAGAAAATCAGCTATAGTTGTACGGATAATTTTGATAAAGCCATCGCAAAACATATGAATAGAGTAATTAGGATTATTACTAATGGAGAAGGCATTGATGAATCAAACTGCAATTGTAAAAACAAAAACGGATGCCCTTTGCAAAACAAATGTCTCAAATCAAATCAAAGCTAAAATATCAACTTAAGAGGAACCCTTAGAAGTGAAATTTTTTTCAGGAATATCGAAAATACTCTTCAAACTAAGATTAGTCAACCATATATCATCATTTACAAACGAAAATATAAAAATAATACTTCACTGTCAACATTATAAGAGACTGATTGATAACAATCTCAAAACTACTGTAAAATGGAAAATGTTAAAACAAACATGCAAAAATATTGAAACCCCGTGGTACCTATGCCTAAATGAGAAATTTGGAATCTTCACTTTTGTCAAGAGAGCAAAAAAAACATAATTGTTAAACAGATGAAATAGAAAAAATATTTGAAATGCTGACATCACTCAAAGTTTCTCTTAACAAACATAAATCAATAATCCACTTTTAGATGTAATAGAAATAACCACCATTGATATCTCATTCACATATCCACCACAAACCAGATCAACATAATAGTCAAAGACATGTGAAAACAGACCGAACCCCAAAAATCAAATCAACAACTAAGGGCATCTAAAAAAGAACTTTAGGTTTGGTGAAACACAATTAAGTGAAGAACGCCCAGAAGGGAGCTATAACACAGGAATATCAGCCACATACTGATATAAAAAATACTCCAACTGTACCCTTCTAATTTGTAATTCATAACCTCCTAGTGATATAACATTCCATATAATAAAACGAAAAGCACTGCCAGCAATGTCCAACCACTAAACAAAGAGGCATATGAATAGGGAAAATGAAGATCCTATCATGTAGAAAAAGAAAACGCTGCATTTTAATGTCCTGATTAGGAATCTGAAATCAACCAAATCGTTGGCCTGAAAAAGCCCTAACAGGTTTGAGATATAGAGGTGTTTGTGTTGAGAATACTTACTCCATAATATTTCAATCAATTTGATGTTTAAATTCGATGTATCATTGATACATTTACATTTACGAAATGAAACCTTCAAACATCGGATATTACATTATATTACATTATAATTCATTCCTGATTCCATCAAGTAGTAGATATCTGTGAGTGTATATTCATATGTACATATATACATATGTATGTGCATATGTAGATATGTATATGTAAATATATATATGCATATATATATATATATATATATATATATATATATATATATATATATGTCTATAGTGATATGTGTGTACATATATATATTTACAAATAGATATATGATTATATATACATGCACATATACATATGTGTCTCTGTGTGTGTAGGCGTGTATGTATACATATCTGGATGTGTACAATTATGTTATGTTCATATATGGATAAGTGCGTATAAATGTGTATGTATGTATGTATGCATGCATTGATATGTGTATATACATGTATATATTGATTAGT
>OY735198.1:31430693-31440693 GCA_963457665.1 Thysanoteuthis rhombus
ATCTCACCAGAGTTTTTGGTTTCGGGAATATCAATATAAGGGGACTTATGATAGACAACTTTGTATGTCCAGTTTTTATAAGTTTTAATCGGACACACAGGGCTAAAAAATGAAAACGAAGCGTTTATGTTTATTTTAGCTACAAGTTGTCCGTCGTTGCTATGGAAATAAAACAAGCGGCGAGGGATAAACTTTTGAAGTTTATTTACTTTATTTTCCGTTTGTTTTATAGTGACTTTTTAAAGACAAATAATTTAACATTATTACTTACTTCAAAGTGTTCATCTGCTTGCTTTCAATAGAAAAATTAATTAAAAAAAAAAGCAAGACGGGATGCAAAAATAAAGCGATTCAATTGCTCAAGTAAAAAGATGAAAAAAATATTAATCGCCTGTTATAGTAAAAATATTAGTTTGGAATCTCTTTCATTCCTCGCATACTGAAATTTTCAGCGTAAAAGACGGTATCAAATTAATATCAATATATACGAACAACTACCAGAAAACACGTCCCCAACTATAACAACTATCGCTTAAAAATAGTTTCCTAGTGTATTTAAACCACACATCTGCTGGTTACAAATTGAAACACTAACCAACTGCACCACGGAGACATATGAACAAGAAAGTTGGTTCATTTTTGGATATAAGTCATTTCCATTAATAAAACTTGTTATATGATTCAAATATGGGAATGCCTCTGTTGTTCTGTTTTTAGGATAAAGGCGTTGGCAGGTGTTTAAGTGTATATAGAAAGTCTGGTGTGATTCACTTCTATGGTTCAAACGTATATAGCGTTTTATCGAATTTGACGTAAAAATTCCACCGAAATTTGTATTTCGCGTTTTTCAGAGCGATTTTCATGAATCGGTATCATAAGAAAAGTCACTTGCAATAAAAGTCTCTACAATATGGCCAAAATTAGAAGTGGTTTAGTTTTACATAAGTTATATCTAAATTTAAGACGTCGATTTGTGTTGGTCAAGTTAATCATAATAGGATAGAGCGACAAACGCATCTATCCGATATTTAAGAGATCTTCTCCAATTTTCATCAACCAATCACCAATTCATTGTTCTCCTTTTGGCATCAGCATATTTTCTTACGGAATTTTTGAGTCTGAACGTTTAGCTTCTTCATCAATCTGTTTTTCTCCGCTCATGTTCTTGCAAAACTCCATTGTTTTGAAACATACAGTTTTGTTTTTATTGAGCAGTCTTCACTCCATAGCTTTCAATATCCCTTCTTTGGCTATTTATAGGTTCATTCCTTTCATTGAGTTTTCCTTTCTGTTCCATTTTGTATTTTTCATTGTGTGATGTGTTGTCCGTTCGTGTTGTCTTACTTGCTTTTTTAAAATAATTTTGTGCCAGTTTTTAGTTTCCAAATCCATTTTTCAAATCTGGTTTCTTTTGTGTTATTTATGTTGATTGTGGTTTCTCTTGGAAAAATAGCATTAATGCATCACCGTAAAACAGGTCATTCAGTTCTGTTATATTCTTTTTGTTAGTATGTATTTTAAAAATTTGATGACTTTCTCGGTTTCAGATTCCATTTTTCTTCGGTTCTTGCTTTCAAGGGATGGTAATGACTTCTTCCTTTCCGGCATTGCTTTTGTGAGTACGAGTATTTGCTCTTTTTCTTTTTAGTTAAAACAGTTGCTTCTGCAACTCGTATTAGACTTGATTCTCAATCCCTTTTAGTCCTCATCTGTTTATGATGTCTGTGGTATTCATAAATTCCTCTTTAATAGTTCTCGTTTTTCCTTTTTTTTTTTTTCTTCTGGATCGCCTGTGAATCTAGACTTGAGATCCAGTTAATCTATAAGATTTGTTTGGCTTGATCGGAAAGCCTCTGGTTTCAAGTAGTAATTTTTTCTACCAAATAGCTAGCATTCGTTTCCTGTAAATCTTGAATGGGTTGTTTACTTCCTGGGCGACAATAATTAACATGACACTTTCATTGAATGTTTCTTTTTTTTTTTTCTTCATTTCTCGACTTATGCCTCATAGAACCACTGATCTGAACCATCTTTTCCTTTCTTCATTTTAATTTTCCTTGTCCCGTTTCACTATTTTGCTTTTTTCCCCATTTACAATTTATAATATTTCGTTAATTTGGTTTTGTTCAATATTTTTTCTTAATTTTCAAGTCATTGGTAGGAACAGAATTTCCACCGGATATCGACATCGGAGAAATTTTTTAAATTGGCAAAAATATACGATTTTAATAAAAATTTGAATATTCATTTATTAAAGGATGAATATTTTTTAGATGTTTCATTCCAAGTATCGGACGAGAAGGATTTTTTTCCATATGATTCCTACCCCACCTTTTATTTTGATAATTCATTTTATGTCTACATTGATGTTTTCATTGATTTTTCACACATCAAGCAGATTACATTAACTATGTTTACATTTTTGTTAGAAAAGTGCATATTCGTCCTTTAATAAATAAGTGCCTTGATTTTAAATTCCCAGGTGTCGATTTTCCACTGAGATTGCATCATATTGTTCAAACCTACCAATCATCTACGGTAGAATCTGCTTGATCAACTACGTTAAGGAAGGCAATCATAATAATTAGTTCTGCTATATTTCTCCAATTTATTTTATATTGTTCAACTAGACTTTTTATGTGCAACAGTATTCTTATAGTGTATTTCAATGTTGAGCATTATCATATTTATCATGAATGATTACGTTGACAGTATAATAAGATAATAATTCATTTGCATTTTGAAAAACTAAAAAACGAAACTGCATATCTTTGCAGGCTTGTGTAGGTATTTTAGTTTAGTCATGCACAAAGTCACCAGTTATCTGCCTGGTGAAAATTACTCTTCCTAACTAACGTCTAACGAGAAAAAGATGCAAACTGATGCTTTATAGCAGCCAACTTTTTGCATGAAAGAAGAAAAATCCTGACTGACATAATTCGTTAGGTTCACCAATCCCACTCATCATTTTATCAGCGATGTTTAAGAAATAGATACTTATACGAACTTTCGTTCAGCATACTATCAGTTCTATTCTAAAAAAATATTCTAGGGTTCTGTGTTTAATAGTATTAGGATAAGTGACGCTTTAACCGTCTTTTCTAGAATGAAAAAAGCCAATGAATACACGACCGAAATGTTGTAAAATAAAATGCGCATAGACGAAGAAAATAGTTTGATTATACCACATACAATGATTGATAAGGTTTTCGTTTCAAATTGACTGGATTTCACTCAAATCAGACATTTTGAATGTTGTAATTGGATTAGAATTTCAGCCTTATGAAACAAAAAAGAATTCCAGCGCTTGCATCTTCGGTGCCTTTGCCAAAGATTTAAGAATATTCCAAAACACTATTTTATAAGGCACACTGTTATTTGTAGGAAGCAAGTACCGATTACTTTAAGTATTCCCCGGACACCCTCTTGCCTTGTTTCCCGTTTTCCACTCTACATCTTTAATTCTTCTCATTCCTTCACATATGCAAAGCAGATATTGCAGAAGTAAAGAAGAAATTCTCGTATTTTACGGTTAACATTTCTATTTATGGTTGCAATAGCAAATTTCAAAGATACTAATAATAGCGAAATCCACACAATCGGATGTCTGTCTTCTAATTTAAAATAGTCAACTAAAAAGAGGTCTAAATGGAGAATCAAAAGAGCCATTATATATTCTGAAAAAAAAAAAGACAAAGAAGTTACCAGCGACGATGTCTGTATCATTTTATTTTTATTTTTGAAATTTAATTTTCTTTTTGAAAATCCATGGGTTTCCCATTTTCTCTTTATTTCCCCCATTCCGACATTTTTCAAGATTGATTCAAATGTTTGATTATTTTTTTTTCCAAATTTGAGTATCAAAATGAAAGGAAAATATTATCCAATTTAGTTCTTATCTGTCGATTTGGTTCTTTAATCATTTTTGAGACTTCTTTTCTTACGATGACGTTTCGATTAATAATTTCCGATCATTAAAAGTACTCACACACGCTGATGTTTGATGGAAATATATTGGTGTGCTAAACAGCCCGCTGATAAGGGTTTTTTTCGCCTCTTTCAATGCGACAGTATGTATTTAAGGAATGAACATATTTGGTCCGACAGAATGAATTATAAATTGCATTATATTATAAAGAAAATTATCTGAAATGATTCCCCGTCGTTGCACCGTTATTATACCATTCAAATTTGACAAAGTAAATAGAATAGATGATTAAAGAAAACAGGGCTGCTGGAATTGAACCTGCTACCAATAGGTAGCCGCTTCAACGTAGCACTTACCCTTATGCTAAACAGCCTGCCGACAATGCAAAGGCCGAATAACTGCTTTCAACCCAAATTTTCATTTCGTTTATTCTCGGCCTTTTTCGATTCTTTCAACTCCTGTGAGAAGAATCAGAGCGAACTGGCCGTTTCCTTTGTGTTGTGCTCACTTTCAACCCACAGAACTAAAGTGTGTTGCCGAGTATCAATGTCCCTCAGAAGGATGGAACTGATACATCTTGCGACCTACCATAGAGTGCCTATGACCCCAAAGGAGTTTAAACAGGGCACACCCTAACTGAAGACGGGAGTGGAACTCACCGCCAACAAGGATGAAGGGGTAGATGTGCGCACATCTCGACCTCCCTCGTTGACGAGCGCCTTCCTCGAGACTGTAGATTTAATGTTGTTTTGGCCTGCTCCAGTACCCCTGACCAATTCTTCTCCAGCTGGGGGTTGGAACCGAACCAGACGACGTGTATCTTGCTCGACCCATCTGTCCGGTCAAAGGGGCCGGAATGGGGCAACCCCTCCACGAGCTCAAGAGCAAGCCCTCATCTTATCGTAGTTAGTTTTGACTCCTGCAACCATCTCATATCTTCTGATTTCTCGGCTGGCTTTCTCAATCTCAGCAGTGCTTGTTACAGGCAAGGTTACATCTTCAACATATTGTACTTGGCTGAGGTTTTAGCACCAGGCAATATAATCATGTGTAGGCCGAAATTGATTTTAACTTACGTTTCCAGCGCAAGAATGTACAAGATTGGCAAAAGTGAACAACCTTGACAAACTGAACTGGAAAGCCTAAAAGGCTTCGACATAATCCCATTCAGTTATACGATAGAGCTGGGAGACGTATACAAGGAGCAAATCCAACAGGAAAGTCCTGGGCGAAGCCAGCCACGGACAAGATGGACACTACAAAATGATGATCAACTCTATCAAAAGCTTTGGAGTGATCTAATTTGATCAGCGTGACTCCGTCATCGACCTTCTCAAAATTCATGTGCACCAGATGGATAATCCTCCCCAGCACAAAACAGGTCTGGTTATGGCCAGTCAGACTAGTCAGTACAGTCTACAAGCGGTTTGACAAGACCTTGCCAAAAATCTTTAACTTAACCAGAGTTGTGGGCCTAAAATTATATGTGCTATTCGCTTCATTTTTGTCTTGGCTTAGCAACTTCACGACACCCTGGTAAAGCGTTAAGGAATATTACCCTACGTCAGTGGTTGAAGATCGATACCAGCAAATGAACACATATGGGTAACAGTGTCAAATACAATTTTCAGGACAGTTCATCATCTGATCTGTTCAAACGTTCTTTAACGCTTCCCGAATTTTCCCTAATGGACCGCTCACACCCGACTGGTTCAGTCACTTCAAGGCGGGGGAAGTCAGGTGGCGAACTGAGCTGAATAGACTCCCTGGCAGAAAGTTCGTGGATAGTTCGTGGCTCGTGGATTAGACCGAAATGAATTCATTTGTAGTCACCTGTTGTCCATCCGGTGATGTAGCACTAGCCACGTGTTGTCTTCAAGCGCTCTGAATTTCTTGTTTGCTTATTCAGCGGCTATATTCGTAGTCTCGGGAGATATTCTCTTTAACCTAGCTCTAACTAAAAGAGCTGGATCCTTCTTTTTATCCAAAGAGACAAGCTCTGCTATAGCTATTTAATCTACACCTCCTCTTCGAACCGCCTGCTCTATTCTAGATTCTAATGCCGCCTCTTAAGTAGTCCCAAAAATTCTTCTCATCCAGTAGAGATGTATTGAATTCCCAGTTAGTAGTTGTCCTAGGTTTAGCCTTACCAATATTTATTCGGACCCTCACTAGTCTATGATCCAAATAAGCTACGTTATGGAAATTGGAAGCCTCTAAGAGTCCTACACCGACTCTCCTATACTCATACTCGGTCTATTTAACTAGACCGTTGCTCCGTATTCGAGTTGCTACAATAGGTCCAATTCCATACTACTTTTTTTGGTGTCAATTTCGAGAAATCATGTGATTACTCACGGTAAATAAGACCCTTTGACTGGCATCTTGAATAAATTAATCTTGTATGATTTTTTCAATCTCTCACTTTAGATGCCGGTATCAGGAAAATGCTGATATTCGCTCTCCGTACGGTATACTAATCTGGGATTCATTAGTCTGATAGCTTAGATAGTTAAGGACAGTGATATGAATCTGGCGTTCAGGTAGCTATGAGCATGAGCAAAAAAAATTCCTAAAGGAAAAATTCCCATATTTGAAAATTCATTTATCATATACCAATGAATAAAAAAATCAAGTTGATTTACATAAGAGAATCTTTGGCGAAAATCATCTAAATTTTAAAAAAACTACTTTGTAGAGGTATAAGTCATACAACACAGTATAAGCAGTATTTCACCGTTACCCTAGGACGAAAAGATAAGATTTCCAAGCAGATTTAAATACATCTTAGGAGATACTACTATGCGCTGACATGAATGTACTAACAGGTTGAAGGATTTCAATTTTGAAAAAAAATATATATATAAAAAACACTATAAAAATCATTTATAGTTGTGCATATAACATGGCAGAAAAATTGATAATCACAATAAAATCCCAAACCAAAGTTACAGCACAAATCAACAACCAATGTCAGAATGCAGTTGTGGAAACAAAGACTAATCCTCTTTAAGGAATCAATGTTTAACAAAAAGTATAATATACTTTGTTACTGTATCTTTCAAGGAAAATTTAATTGTCAAAGAATTCTATATTGTACCATCTATGGTAGAATGGAAATTGAGATTTTATATTAACAAAAATTCCTTCCAAAAATTAAAATGTATATATAGAACCGTCCAATCTGAATATGTTTGGTCTTTCAATGATAAAAAATTGAATCAACGATAAAATAGAATGTTTTACATAATTAGAGGCTTTAATAATTAATGTGGGACCTGTTGAGAAAAAAAGTCTAGAATTATTACTTTCAAAAATAAATCAAATCTATTGAATCAAAGGAATCTGGTCATGGCTGAATGTCACCACAAAGAAAAGTTAAAATCAAAAGTTAAATAAACCAATAAACCTTATTTTGGAAAATGAATATAGTAGAAAAAATTTAAAAGAAACTCTATATTTTGATTAAACATGACCACAAAAGGAATGACATCTAAGGTTAGATATACATCAATATAGATATGAATATAGAATTTATTAAGCAATGAGATAAGCCAAAAAATTAGGCTATTGTTTTACATTAAAGAGCCCCCTCCCCAATAATTATACAGTTATATCTCATATATAAAAAATAAACAATAATGCTATCTATATTTATGTAGATAACCCACTTGAGATGCAAATGTTCTACTTGCTACTATTATATGAATGAGAAAATATTAAAAAATCAAAATATTGAAAATCAAGAAGTGAAAAAATTGACTGGTAATGTAATAAGAGTCTGAAAAATTGAAGAAGAAGAATTCAGAATTATAAATTCCAAGAATAATTCAGATCAATTGATTTAGAGGATAAAGATCTTAGCTGAGCAATATCATAAGGAAGCCTTTAAATTTAGTTAATAAGGAAAGACGTATTAACATTATTACAAGTGCAAAAATAAAACTTATGAGACGATAAGATAAGTTAATATTTTAGAATTTTATTGAATTTAAAAATTTCTTTCACAAATTAGAATTAATCAAAACTCATTTATGAAAATAAAATAGGAGTAATATCAAATACATTGTTATTTGGTATTGACTTGAAATTAAAGTGGAATATATTGTCCACAGTATAAAATTGAAAGTAATAACAAAACTGATCTAATTCATAAATGATAAATATGACTGATAGATAAGTAGTAACCTAAAATTTGAAAAGAAAATTAAATTGACAGATAAACCATCTGTATTATGATTTTATTATAATTGTTTATGCATTTGTGAGGTTTACACAGAGGTTAAATTTAAAATTATAAACTTCAAAAATAATCTAATTCCAGTTTTTGGAATTATAAAATAAGTGATTAACTGAGTGTTACCACAAGGGAATGTTTAAATAAAACTCAATGTGCAAAATAACTACTCACATAATGAATAAATAATAAATTTAATTTTTGACAGATGAAATCCACAAACTGTTGATTGTGAATATCTATGCCATAAAAATATAAATACTTCACTTCAAATATGAATATAAAATGTATTAGTCAATAGAATAACTTTTATTATAGTTAAAAAGTTTCTATTCTATTTCTCCTTTTCTTTCCCTCTCTAAGACCTCTGGCTCATACACTCCCCCTCACTATAAAAGTGCAAGAGCTATGTTACTTTATTTTTCTTTTAGCTTTTAATGGCGACTTCTGCTTTCAATAAGACCCTTTCTTTGAGAAAGATAGATTCACATTGAAACAGGAACAGTTGATAAGAATATTTCATTTGAGAAAAGTTATTTTTCAAATATCTAAATGAATACATTAAAATAAAACAACTCACTATATCTTAAAATTAACTCTAATTTAAATTAATCTTAAAAATGATCAATGAAATTTTGTAAATGCTATATCTGGAGTTTTCATACAGAATTTCCTCAAATCTTACAGTATATGTAAATTCTTTTTGGATATCTGTCCCCAAAAAGTCTTATTTATTCACTTTTTGTTTATAGTTCTAGAAATGACCAACCTTCTCTATTGTAAGGTTTTGCACTCTCAATCAATATCAAAAATGACATACAAATAACAAAAATCAACAATTTGATTTATTCAAAACAACTAGACTAAATACCTGCTCTATCAGGCAGAGTAAATTGATGTCCTCAAAGAAAAATTGTTAATAGAAAGATAGACTGATGGAAATCAGATAGCATTTAATTTAAAAAAAAAAACAGAATTACTGAACGAAAGACAGAATTAAATACATCAATTTAAATCATATTGTGATTACTAACTTTTTTCTCCCCACCACTTCCATCTTGATCATGATTGCTTTTTATCGCAACTCAACTTGGGCTGGGTTCTCTTTAACAAAGAGTACATAAATACACATTGCAGATCAGAATAAAGAATATGTTCCAGGTGAGAATCAAACTCATGACCCTCTGAGCTGGAGAGTTTCTTGCTTAATGTGCCACTGTTCTTACCACTCAATTATTGGAAATCAGTGGTAAGCACAAATCCAAATCAAACCCTTCAACTGATATCCTTCACTGATCTTCTCTGTATCATGTTTGTTATTAAATGGTTGTTCAGTTCTATTCAATTTTGTTTTATCTCAACCTATTTTATGAGATGAAGTTTTCTAAAATAATCATTATTAATTTTTTTTTTTACAAAAATTTAGTTTTATCTTAATGGAAAAAGAGATGAGGATTACCAGCTGGAACTTTATCTTTATTGCGATCCATGCTGTTAATTTATTAACTCACTGCTGAAGGGTACTCAGGCTATGTTTAGTTGCAATAAAATGCAATAACAATTAAGATGAAAGTAATAAGTTGGAAAAAAAATCAATGATAATAAAAATAACAATATAATTTAAATTGATGTATTTATTTGGTTTTTTTTAATTATTCTTTCTAAAAAAATCAAATACTCTTTTTATCTTATAAATTCACTTTTCTGACATCAATATTCCACCCTTAGAGGTGGGTATTTAGTCTAGTATTGATGATACACCATTTTTAATTTTTTCAAGTTTCATATTTACAATTAAGTTACTATATATCCTATAGAACAGTCTTTTACTTGAG
>OY735198.1:31457551-31460051 GCA_963457665.1 Thysanoteuthis rhombus
ATATATGTTTATATATAAATATATATATATATATTCATATATCTATATATATAATAACATATATATCTTTCGTATGTATATATTTATATGTATACATATATATTTATATATATATATATCTATAAATATATGATTGTATATATATATATTTATATTCATATATATATATATATATATAATTATATATATAATCATTTATATATATATATATATATATATATATATAATCATTTGTACATATATATATCTATATGTATAGCGAGATATATTTATATATACACATATATTTACTCACATGTCCATATATATATATATGTGTTTATTTACTTACATATATGTATATGTTTATGCTTATTTGTCTTTATATATAATGATATACCTATATTCCCTTATGTGTATTCAGATGTAATTGATATATATGAAAAAATACGTTTATAAAGATATTTATACATGTACGTATATTTATGAATATTTATATATACATATATTGATATTTATATACAAAGTTTCAACATCCTTTCAAAACTCATATGAATTGATCAACACACGAAACACTGCAAATAACTAAAACCCATTCTACATTTGAAGCTTCTATAATAAAATACATAATAATCCAACTATGGGACAATACATTCACTTATAGAAAACATCACTTCTGGCAATATGTCATAAAAATAATACGGCTGAAATAATATGAATTTTCCAAAAAATTCGGATAAACCTATGATTTTTAAGAAAACTAAGATTGCAGCTGAATGCAGATGAACTATATGAGAACTCTTAGAAAAAATGGATGCCAACAACTACCAGCAATTAGACGCAGACTCAAGTAAAATAAATCATACTTTATATAGCAGACACATAGAAGAACATAAGAAATTCTTAGTGATGAAGAACACAAATACCTAAAAATATTTCAAGTAAAAGGAAGCCAGTTTTATGGCCTGCCAAAACTTCACAAAAGTAAAGAAATCACAATAGCCTGTGAAAAATCATTGACACCAGATGTTAGTATACCAAAAGTCAAAGATTTGAAACTACGCCCGATAGTAGTAGGTCTATCTTGTTAAACCGGCAGACTAAGCAATCCACTTGATATCATTTGTATCTTATTATGGAACAAATTGAAAGAAGAACTTCTACTCCTACATTACATTGTAAATAATCTACATGTACACATCAACTTCACAATGGAATTCAATGAACATGAAATTCCATTTTTAGACTGTAAAATCATTAAAAATAACGGAGGAGAAATTTTCACTGACATACATTACAAACCCACGGACAGAAAATCTTACCATTTTTTCTTGTCACCCTCAACACACAAAGGTCAGTATACCATTTTCCTTAGCCCGATGCTTAAGAGCAATAATATCCGGAGAGAGTACTTCAAATCTTAGATTCGAGGACCTGAAATATACCTACTTGAACAAAACAATCCCTCTCCCTAATTAAATCTGGAATTAAAAAAGCCACCAAATCAGATAGACAACAATTACTGGTTGTAAACACAAAAATTAATACAGCCACCACTACTCCATTCATCTACATCCACAACCCTTTAAACCCCAAAGTTTAAAGAAATTAAAAGACCTTCACATCCTGAAAAGAGACCCCTTCATGAAAAACATATTCACTAATTCCTTAATGATTGAAAGTAAACATCAACCTCCAAATTTAAAAAAGCTACTGATAAAAGCCACATTTTCTGAGAAAACAGAACCAGAAAAAAATATAATCAAATGCCACAGACCAAACTGCGGCCTATGCAAACATCTAATTGAAAATAGATATACTTTCAAATGTGATACAACCTTTTAAATCAAATCCAACAGTTCTTGTGACATTACTAAATTAATATATGCTATTATTTGTCTCAGTTGCCTGAAGGAATTAATAGTGGAAACATCCCACCTTAGAAACAGGACCACAGTTCATCGGTAAAAAATGAGAGATACGTCGATATGGACACTCAAAGTTCACACATTTTTCTGTGTTCTCCACAAGAACCAAAATTTTCAGTTTTCCTTTTCTACAAAATAAATGTTGCAGGAAGAAGGGAATCGAAATCAGAACCTCAGCTCTGACTCCCATGGAAAATAACATTTTTTCTCTTCTTTTCAAAATCCTTCATACAGTGATGCATTTAAAAAAAATCCTACTCATTCATACAAAAATCCTATTCATTCAACACACTACACAAAATCCACTATCAGACCTATATTCTACTATACTGATAACATTCACTAATACATTGATTCTCTCATACACACACTCATATTATCACTTACTAAACAAATCTACAATCATATCAAAAATACAATTACACTACACTGTGAACACACACCTTCACACACATTGATATCTCATCTCCTTCAGTTTTCTCCTTAAAAGGAGTCCCAGTATCAACTCCTTTTTTCCTAAAGAACTCACCAAACAACTAAAATTTATATTACACAGAAGGAATTAGAAACCAAATCAAGATTGATACACCAAT
>OY735198.1:31470051-31490051 GCA_963457665.1 Thysanoteuthis rhombus
TATTTATGGATACTCATACATTCATTTATATATATATATATATATATATATATATATATATATATATATATATGTATGTATGTAACTATTTATACGTATATTTACGTATATGTATATTAATTATGTATCAAGAAATAGACATGTTTGGTCCGAGAGAATGAATTATAAATTGTGTTATATCATATAAAAACTCATTTGAGATGATCATCCTTCCTCACTCAGTTAAGGTATCCCTAACCCTAGACAACGTTAATAGAATAAACAATTGAAGAAAATTGGGCTGCTTCAGGAATCGGACCTGCTTCAGCGTACTGATGCTCTTACCATTGAGTTAAACGGACACCAGTAACGCAAAAGCCCATAACCGCTTCCATGCCAAATTCCCATGTCGTTTATTCTCGGTCTATTCGTCCGTGTGATCCACACAATTAATACCAAACAAAATAAAAGGTATAACAACACAATTGGACGAATCGCATAACCCATCAACTTTTACAACATAAGAGGGCCCTAAAATCAAATTAAAAAGGGCCCTAAGATCAAATTAAAGATCAAATGCTCAGGTTGACCATAGAAACACTCACAACTACAATTTTAACTTTCACAATGCCCACCTCATCCAAAATATACAGACTCCTCGATACGCGAATGTATCAGAGCAGTCCGTATATACAAATGCTATAGATAACCCATTTTCATTTTGCAAACCCTCGGAAGTTGTTGATTTTCATATAAAATTACTACAAACAACAAATTACAATATTGATATTCCTGGATTGGCTAACACCCAACAGGGCCTCTAAGGAACAACAAAAGCTCACATATACCAGCCCTTCAATGAAAGAAAAAGTTCTCACCAACTATCAACCTGAAAGATTATAAACGATACATCTTACTTCAACAACCTACATAGACACAAACGTCTTTTCTTGCACACCTATCTATCAACACAGAGCTAAAAAATATACCCATAATTTTCCTCTGTCTCAAACATGTGAATAGGACACAATTTTCTCTGCAATGCAGCAGATTTCCCCCCTAAAAGATGGCTGGCATTTATTGGAATGCATCAGGATATTCACACATCAAGCACACACACACACACACACACACACACATATATATATATATATATATATATATATATATATACATATATATATATATATATATATATACATATATGTGTGTGTGTCTCTATATATCGAAATACTTATATACACCTTATATATATATATATAAACATGAAAATGTATATATATTTATATATATATATATATATATCTATATGTATATATATATATATATATATATGTACGTATGTATATATTTATATATATCACATATGTATATGAATGTATAAACTCATACGTATATGAATATTCATATATATTTCTGTAAAGATATATTTGTATAAATGTAAATTTATATTCATATAAATATATACATTTATGTATATAAATATACATATATACATTTATGTATTCGAAAATATATCTTTACATAAATGTATATATTTATGCATATATAACTATATATTCCTATAAATATATCCATTAATGTATTCATAAATACATATTCATTTAAATATATACATTTATGTATGAATGAATACATATTCATGTATATATGAATATGTATTTATATAAATATATATTTGTATAAAATACAAATATATATATGTATTTATAAATGATTTTACAAATATATATATATGTATGTATGCATGAATATGAATATTCACAATGTATGTATATAGAAATAAAGATATTCATACATATAAGATATATATATATATATATATATATATATGATATACGTATATGATATATACATAATATACATGTATAATATATATATAATATTCATATGATTGATATATATATATATATATATATATATATATATATATATATATATCATATACACGCATGATATATATGATATAGATTTAATATATATTTACATATATACTATACACATATAGCATACATGTATAATATACATATATATATGATATACATACATATGATATGCACACGCACACACAGACACACACACACATATTCATATATATATATATATACATATATATATATATATATATATATATATATATATATATTTTGTCATGTAAATTTCTGATAATGTTGTACTGGAAATTATTAATTCTAGATTATTAATTTCACTTTAATACTGATCTGTTTTATTTCAACATATCATCTTTTATCTGTTGACTATATATACATATATATATATATATATATATATATATATATATATATATATATATATATATATAAATATATATAAGGTTTTTGTCGTTTTAGTTTCAAAAGTATTGGCAATTCCATTCTTCATTATTGAGTTTCTCATCTGTTTTATCATTGTCGTCTTTAGGGTGTATCAGAAAAACAGTATTGGTTCCTTGCAATACCCATCCCTGACATATACATCAATATTTTCATGGATATAAGTACCCCCGTAATTTCAATTCATTTTAAAGTGAAAAATCTGTTATCATTTTTTTTTTAGCAGAGTCATAGGATGAAATAAAATTATTTGTATGTATTTATACGTGTAACTCTGTATGCATTACATGTACGAGTGAGTGTCACTGATAATTTCAGATTAGACTCAGATCAAGGTCTTCATTCATCTAAATGTTTATTCCATTGAATTTTAATCATGAATTTGTACCCAATGCATATATCTGTTCCATAGTTGTAATTTGTTTTTAAGCAAATCATTTTCTCCTATTTCTCTAGTATTTATGTCGTTGTAGTTGAAGTAAAATTCTCTCTTTATATATTTATTTAATACATTTTATAGATTACATCAGGTCAAATTTGGAATAATTTTTTCGTTTATGTTTGTCCTCGAACTGATTGCTCGTTTCTGGCACATCCTGTTCGTTGTTTTGTGTTTCTTGTTTGGAGCAGTAGAGTTTCTTTTTTTATGGAATTCTTGAAATTATCTTCCAGTACAACACAGTGAATGTACCATTTAGCCTGGATATCGTGAATAGAACAAGCCAATAAAGAAAATGGAGCTACTGCAAAAATTGAACCAGCACTTCGAGGTCATTTGGGGTCATGAGAGGTCATCCTGTAGTAAACAGCCCTTGCCTATTTTGAAGCCCCAGCCCCTTCCCTTTTAGTTTGGATAGAAAATGGTCATTCTCTCTAGATAAGATTCGGCTGTGCTTCCGGAAATTGTCTGATTTTTTAATATCCGTTGTTCAAATGCAGCGGCTTGTACTTGGTTCAGCACATCAACAAAAGTTACCAACGATAAAAGGAACCAACAAATCACCATTTAACTTAGTAAGAAGAAATAAAACTGAATAGAAAATGAATGAGAAATAGAGGGTCTAAAATGTTACCTGAATTTGCATTGTATCTGCAACAGTTGTCCAACAGACGATTTATGATTGAGCTATAATAATTCAATCATATATGGAATCAGTTTTCTTTTCCCCTAGTGCAGTGATTCCCAACCGGAGATGGGGGCAGTCGAGGTGGGGATAATGCTGTTAGTTTAGAATATAAGTGTATCAAATGGTGTGTTCCTTATTATTTTCACTTGCTTTCTTTGATTAATTGATGTATTATGAATTTGACTGATTATTTTTATAGAGCTGTCTGATCATAGGCAAAATAAAAAGATTATTTGAAATTATCCTTTTTTGCTACTTACTCAAATAGAAGTGGGGGGACTGGTAATCTTATTTTAAAAAGTGGGGAGTAATTTTTAAAGGTTGGGAACCACTACGTGAGTGGATGTGCTATGATTTACATCATCAACCTAATGCCTGAATTATAACTTTTTCGACGCTTTAGCGCGGCCCGATAGCGACTATGGGAACCAAGTCTGGCATTTAAGCGAGTGAAACTTCCTGTTTTTTTTGTTGTTTTTTTTTAGGAAATGTTACAATGAGCCTCAATCCAGCTACTTTTTTTAGTCGCTCCACCATAAATTAGATTCGGCCGCTTCTTTAATAATTTGCGAGTTTTATTTTTGTTTTGTTTTTTTCCCATCTAAAGTGATATGAAATAACGAAAAGATGATAAAATGTAATCTGTTTATTCAATCTGAACGAAATTTAATAATAATCCAAGAAAGTTTCCTGATTGTTATTATATAGACTTGCTGTAACCGATGTAACTACGATATATTTTCGCAGCGTCCTTAGTGTGTAGCATTGGGATTTCAAAATACATATTTAGTTTATTTTTGCTATGAAACCACCGAACCCGAAGGAATTACTGATGTAAATCTATGAAAAATGCTGTTGTTTGTGTGATACTTGATTTTATATAATCTAAATTTCAATTGACTTAATTGTAATGAGCATCATTTAATACGAAATGATGAAGTGATTATTTTTTCAGTTCCACTATTGTTATTTGGTTCTCAGTTACTTCCCTTGCACGCGCTGTTGTTTTTTTTTGGGGGGGGGGCATAAATTTTAAGTTCAACTTAAGCTATATTAACTTCTGTGTCGATCTTTTCGTGGTATTTTAAAATTCTATAATTGATGCCTTCTGTTCTTTTTTCGCTTTGTTTATCCTCAATATAAGTTTTGGGGGTAATTGAATCTTTTTGATGTTCAAAGTATTTTTTGTCGAAGATTTTGTGTAATATGTATTCTTTCGGGAAGTGTCTAGTTATTAGGTCATAAATGTTCTACCAATGTTTATTTCCATGTTAGATTGAATGATTGGAAAATGATTTGGTTCAAACCGTTTCGTTTGTATTTTGCATTTTGTTGGAGCTGGTATTTTAATTCTTTGTTTAATTTACTTTGGTTTAAAGCGTTTTTGTATGCTTCTATGATTTTTATTTCATAAATATATATACAAATATATGTGTGTGTGTGTGTGTGTGTTTATTTATTTGGACATTGTTTTCATGTTTGTTTCTTTTCTTAATTTTAAGAATTCATTTAGTAATCTTTTATTTTTTTCTTTCCTTTTCCGCCCAGAGGATACCAGCCATAAAGTAACAGTGAAGTAAAGAAAGGTCACTGAAATGATATAAAGGATATACTTTAATGGTGTGGATATAGCTTTTTCAAGTAAATCTATAGAAACTCCTTGATAATATCAGTCCCCGACAAAAGAACAGTCAAAGGCTGTAGTTCCAACACTGATGTTGTGTGCTGTGATAACTATAACAACATGAAATATAACGATCGAATTGTGATGATGATGAAGTGCTTGGGTGTATCTTCTAGTCGTATAGTTTAGTATTGGGAGAAAGACAGGAAATGGCGAAAAGTTTAAAACTCGACGGGAGCAATAATTAATTTCCCACTTGAACATTCGCCCGAAAGGTCTGTCCGTCTATTTACAAAAGCCAGAATATTCAGTCTTCATATAAGTTTCAGGAAGTAATGAAACCTGATTTAGCTCCATGCTGTATGTATGAAAATTGAGAAGAGACTGGAAGACAACGATCTGCCCATCTTCAAAATCCATTTCTTCCATTTCACTGGTCTTCAGCGATGATCACACATTTGCCCCCTCCTACCCTTAACACCTATCATCCTGTATGATGATCATAGGGAATCAGCATTATATTCAGAAATTTCACTCAGTTGTTTTAGACAATAACAGTTTTTTAAACAACAACCATCCTATATCAAAATAAAACCCGAGAAAGACTTTAACGCCATTATTTACGGTGAAAATACATCAGGCTTAGCTGAGTGCATTCCCTTGCTTTAAATGCGGTTAAAATAATAGATACGGTACAATGATAGCCTCTGTAAGATACAGAAGTAGTATATGAGTTTGTCAAAAGTGAATGCATAAGTAAAATGCAGATTTTGAAAATGGATGAAAACCGATGTTCAGAGAAACTATTTTCAGCTGCTGAGGTCTCCTGTGTAAGGAGTTAACGCAGAGCCAATTTGGAGATCGTCAGCTATGGTATTGTGAACTTGTTAACGAGTCCGTCAATAGAGATATAAAAAGAGACCGACTATGATCCTCTAGTGGGGGAGATGAGGTGGAAAGAGAAGAGGGGAAAAAAAGCACAAAATACCAGAGAGAGGCGAAGACTCTATTGGGCGGAATATAGAGCAAAAAAAGCAAATACAGAACACCGATGAATACAACAGTCGGAAAAATTTATGGAATATCGCGAATGGATTATATTATAACAAATCTTTGTTGTCTTACAATTTGGAACATTTTCTTGGCATCATATTTTATTTGATCACCCCAGCTGTTTCACTTTGATTTAAGTGAATATTTTTCTGACTTCTTTGATCATCTGAATAGTGATACAAAATAATTGTTTCCATTCATATAAAAAAATGTTACTATCATTCTCTTTGAATCCGATTATATTCTGGATGAAAAATATGTCCCTTCAAGAATAACTGCTTAAAGTGCTTTGCATTACAATGTGGTTTTAGAAGACCATAATTGGCTCTATAGCGAATAACATCAACAGGCTATGTTCTCTTGTGCACGACAAAAGTTCAAAACTCATTTGAAAGTTCAATGAAGCTTTCAAATCAAACCAATCCAACTCGTCTAATTCAACGAAAAGATACAATTCATTATAATCAAATACGTATCCACGTGCATTAATAGACACATAAAGACATGCATGCAAATGCTAAATATATAATAGAAAAATAGAGGCATTGAGGAGATGAGTGTTCTAAGGGTCTATGTTAATGAATTTAAGTAGAAGCTGACAAACTTCTTTCCATGTTCTTATATGAGTAGAGACGATTTTGCAAGTGTATTGATAATTCAATATATATATATATATATATAATATATATATATATATATATACACATATATAAGATATATGTATGAATGCAATATACATATATATATATGCAATATACATATAAGATATATATATATATACATATATATATGCAATATACATATAAGATACATATATATATATATATATATATATATGCAATATACATATAAGATACATATATATATATATATATATATATATGCAATATACATATAAGATACATATATATATATATATATATATATATATATGTATGTATGTATGTATGTATGTATGATATGTATATATATATATTGAAATGAATGATTTGCAACACAAAAACTGTTATGTTTCAGTCCTGTTTTAGCTTTTCTGGCGAATAATTTGATTTATTTCGATCCCTATTCAGAATGTCATTGGGGTGTCAATTTTTCTTGGTGGAAAACCGTGCTTTTATTTTAGCAATTTGTCGATCTTTTCTTTTCCTTGTTTATTCGTTGGTCACAGTTTGTACTCTATTTTCCATAGAAGAAATGAGTCTGTGCCAGGTTGTTATAAATTACTTTGGATGTTTCAGACACTTCATTCATCAGTGTATTGGTAATCCATCAGCTCTGTGTGGCATGTTTCCTTCAAGGAAGTAATCTTTTACTTCTTCTATCTGCCTCCCAAGTATCAAGGTACTCTTTTACATGACCTGACTCGTTTATGATAATGTATCTTGTATTTTAGGTGAAAAGATGATTAGGGTGAACATGGCCACAAAAAGGAAATCTGAAGAAAGAAACAGAATTGCTTATCATGGCGGCCCAAAAAAAATGCATCAGAACTAACTATTTTTTTTAAAAATCGACAGAACACGGATAAACAAAGAGCCACCTATTTTGGGAAAGAGACGAGACTGTAAACCACATAACTAGTGACTGTAGCCCATTACCTCAGGAGGAGTATAAACAAAGACAAGATAGAGTCGCAACAGTGATACACTTGGAACTGAGTAAACGAATGGGATCAAACCATGCTGGAAAATGGTACCAGCACAAGCCAGAGACGGCCCTGGAGAATGGAAACTACAAATTACTTTGGAACTTTGATATCCAAATGGATCACCCCTGCCAAGCGAGAAGACTTGACCTAGTAATCGTGGACAATTAGAGGAAAACCTGCCAAATAAGTAATAATAGGCTGTCTCGGAATTGTCCCGAAGACATCAAAGGCGAAACTGGAGGAACTCAGGATAAAAGGAAGGATTGAGACAGTACAGACCACAGCACTGCTAGGAACTGCACGTATACTGAGAAAAGTACTAGACATATAAGATCTACGACCCTAAATGTTAGCAGTGGCCTAACTGAGGGGGAAGAAAAAACACCCAAATGGTTGCAGAGGTGTGAACCACAGCACTGGTGTGATAGGCAAGGGAGAGATGAGATATGGGCTGAAGACCTGAGGAGACTTACTGTCGCTAAGTCTTCAGTGATGACCATCGGGCAACTGGTGTGAAACTGTAAACCACAGTATTGCCGTGGACTATGAGAAAGTGGAGGGAAGGGCTGGAGACTTGAGGAGACTTGCTGTCACCCAACCTCCAGCAGTAACTACCAGGCAACTGGTGTGAAATTGCAAGTAATAATACTACTACACTTTGATTCACGCCAAAAAGGTCTGAAAAAATGGGTGATAAGCATGCTATTTATTTACTTTCCCACCAGAGCAAAATATGTGCAACCCTTGAAAAATAGCGCCAGCCGAGCAGATTTAGTTTGCAAAGCAACCAAAGCAACCGCTGCCATGTAAGTGTCAGGATAAGCCTGACCTGTTCCGTAAAGTGCAATGGAACAGTACTGCCCTGGGGCAATGGATCCCCCGCAGCTGGGCCGAGTAATAACAAGAGAGGACGAATCCAAAGGCTCTCAATGCGCATAGCAAAGCGCAGCCTCAGTATAACCTCATTAGCTGACGCATTGCACCGGCGCGCACGGTCTTTGAGTTTCTATAAAGTATAATGAAATTGTTCCGTCGGATCATATATATCCATTTCTTGATACGTAACTGCTGCACTTAAAAAGAACAAATAGAGCAGATGTAGCCTAAACAATACACTAGATTAAAATTTTGAGTGAAAACTTGGCCTCTTGCTCTACTGGCAGCTGTTTACCTCAATGGTGAGAGCAAAGCTACATTGAAGTGACCTCCCTATCGGTCGCAGGATCAATTCCAGCACCAGCTCGATTTTCTTCAATCATTTACAATATTTACGTTGACTAGGCCAAGTGATACCTTAACCGTGTAAGGAGATCATTTTCAATTGAGTTTCTATATAATATGAAGCAATTCATAATCATTCAGTCAGATCATGTATATCCATTTCTTAATACATATATGTGTGTGTGTGTGTGTGTGTGTGTTATAAATGGGCAAAAACAAAAGAATACTTATGTATAATACATATATATGTTTGATTTATATAATGTATATTTGTGTATGATATATATGTATGATATACATGGATAGTACTCATGCATATGCATCATATATATATATACATATAAAAAATATACATATGTATGATATATATTTGTATGGTATATATTTGTATGATAATTATGTGTATAATATGTACGTATAATACTTATATGTATGATATACATATAAATTTATAATATATACATGTGTGTATAACATATATATAATACATATGTATAATATAAACTTTTTTGTTTTATTGCTCTTGTAGGATGTATGTTTTGCCGGCACATACTACGAATACCATGGAACAAAATAAAAATTCCTCTCATTCATATCAACATTCACAGGACTCTCACCGAATTCCCCAAACATGAATCTAAAAAGCACATATAATCATTCGCCTGGAGAAGCCTGAAGAGGACAGAAACATAAACTTGTTTGTGTAGCGAATCCACTTCCACAAATGTATATATTATCTATATATGTAATATGCATATATGTAATATATATTAAAATACATACACATGTAATATATGTAATTCACGTATATGATACATATATGTAATCTATGTATACATAAATATGATATACATGATATACAAACGATATATGTATGTAAGATATATATAGTATATACATATATATAATATATATGTACATATCCATATAATATACATGCATTATAAAAATATAGATGCAATATGTACATACATATATGGGTGTGTGTATGTGTGTGTATGTGATTAATTTGAAATGATCTTCAAAATGACTTTTCAATCTTATGAATCAGTGTGCATTTATACAGGCAAAAATGTATGTGTATGTATGTACATATTTATGATCAGCAGTATGTGAATAGGAATAACAAAAAATTATTTCACTAATATGATGAAGCCGGTATTATTCGTAGATAAATGGATATTACATTTATACCAAATATAGCATATATATGATAAATATAGATATTCTTACATCTAATTTATGTATGTATCACGTATCTCAATTGAATTATATATATATATATATATATATATATATATATATATATATATATATGATATACCATAAAACTCATATATATAACACACATGTATCTCACAAATATATATATCACGTATATCTCATACATATCTCACATCTGATATATCATATATCTCATACATATCACATGTATCTCATATGTACATCATGTATCACATGTATGTCATTTGTATATGATGTATCACATGTATCTCATATGTACATCATGTATCACATGTATGTCATTTGTATATGATGTATCACATGTATCTCATATGTATACGATGTATCACATGTATCTCATATGTACATCATGTATCACATGTATGTCATTTGTACATCATGTATCACATGTATCTCATATGTACATGATGTTTCACATATAGTTCATATGTATACGATATATCACATATGATATATGCATGTGTGGGAGGAGTTTTTATTTTGTTTTATTGTTTTTGTAGTGTGTATGTTTTGCTGGTAGATACTGCAAAAAAAATTAAATAAGATGAAAAGTCCTCCCACTCATTTCATCGTCCAGAGGATGCTCACCGAATTCCCCAAACATGAATCTAAAACGCACATATAATCATTCGCCTGAAGAGGCCTGAAGAGGGCAAAACATGTTTGTGTACCGAATCCATTTCCACAAATGCATATATTATTTATATATGTAATATGCATATATATGATATATATATGTGTGTGTGTGTGCATTAAATATATACGTGTAATATACGTAATCTGTGTCTATGATACATATATATATACGCTCACGGAATACTGGAAAAAAAATTGACCACCCATCTTTTGAGCGTTTTCACCTTCTAATTGTCATTGTCGTCTACAGACGTGTGTGAAATGATGATACTGATATATATATATATATATATATATATATATATATATATATATATATATATATATATATATTACAGACATGTGGGCGAGAAGTCAATGCTTTTTTCATTCTTTGCTTACTAATTGGTATGCTTTTCCTCGTTGAAACTCCGATCCAGGAAGTTTAATTGTTTTTACTTTTAAATCATATCTGCTTTCAAATTATCTGAGTTCCCAACGTTCTGAGAATATGTCAATTTGGATATTTTTTTCAATTGTGTTCCAGAGAAGTCTTTTTTTACAAAGCATTTTGTAATGCTAGACTGGACCCTCATTTTCCGTTTGTCATGTGAAAACTGCATGATTTTTTTCTCTCTCTGTGTCAATGTAATCTAGGTCGTATCAGCTAATCTCGAATTACCTACAGCACGCGTCTTTATGTTGATATTTGAAAAAAATGTTGATTTATTTAGGGTCTGCGTTTGCGCTATCAGAAAACAAGTCTGACGAAAAATATTTTTTCTTTGTTTCATTCATCTAGGAATTCCTGGAAAAGAAACGGTTCAATCCATGAAATCAAATTATATTTATTTTGAATCAGCTTCTTCCGAGGATTTTTTTTTGATCATCTATTGAGCCTACTCACTCATAAAGTGGGAATGAATCCTTTTTTTTTAAATTTTGTGGGGTGGTAATCCGTATTTTGAACGTCATGCTGGTATAATATCCGAACTTACAATGTAGTTATAATGCTTAACTGCAACCTTAATTTCCAGTCGTGTTAGGGGATTATGGATCTGAATTTATCTTTCTCTCAGTGACTATGCCACTTTGGTAGTATTTGTAGAAATCAATCCGAACTCAACGTAACAATAAAACGTGTTTTCTTTGAGCAAAAACCCTAACCCTTTACCTAATCCTAACCTATACACAAAAATAAACCATCGGCACAAGTCCGCTTTTACATGCGAACTTCTAAAGTCAAAGTGATTAGATGAATTCTCAGTTTTGAGGAAAATTATTTTAGTTTTTTTTTTGGTGGGGGGTCGGTATAAGCAGGCCTGCTCACGGTTAAGCGCTGGCCTGCGCAGGTCTAGCATGGGAGTTTGTATGCTGACTCAACCGCTGAGCGATCAGAGGAAAAACAAAGGCGTATTACAAATCAGCAAGTCTCAATTCACCTACAATACGCATTTTTAGGTTGAATTTCACAAGAGAAAATATCTGGAGGGTTCGCACTCACAAGAAGAAAAAGAAACTAATTTTATCGCTAGAAAAATTATTGAGAGAAAAAATACACTACGGATTAGAAAGGGGGTAAATATAATCGGCAAACCCAGTTCAAAACCCGATGGAGAAAATTTCACTTTTCTTAAATAATGTAGCCGTAATGCCAAACTGTACCTTTACTTCCCCTTTGTCATAGGTTATCGTGGATGGGAATTTCTCTCTTTCTCAGTGCTTATGTCAGTTTGGCAGTATTTTAACAAGGAATCTCAACCTCATTTGACAATAAATCATTTTATTTCAAGAGGAAAAACCATAACCTAACCCGAATCCAAATTGAAACTTAAAATAAAACATGGGCAGAATTTGAATCCGATCGTTCGCTTTGACATACAATGTACTAACGCCTAAAAACCGTGCACAAATAATCAATTTGGAGAAAAAATAATTTTAGGTTTTAGAGGGCATACGCAGGCCTGTGTCGTGCTCTGGCCTACGTGAGTCTACCTGAGAGTGAGTGTCGGCCAAACTGTTGAGGGATGGAGGTTAACACAATATGTCCAGATCTTTCTCCTGATAATGTACTTTCAATGTAAAAATATGCCCCCCCCCCAAAAAAAAATAGCGATTAAATTCAAAAAGAGTTACCATTTAATCATTTACCCTAACCCCTTTACGACACTGAAAACAACCATGAGATTCAATGAAATCTGTCTCAATCATAGAATCAACCTAACTATTACATGAAAAGATCATTATTGTTTTCGTATGAGGTAAGTGTTTAATGAGATTTGATTAGCGTCGAACCTAGCCTAAGAGCAGTGGTCAGCGAGTTAGTCACTGATCAGGCAGTACATTGCTTAAATACTCTGATCAAATTTGATGATCCATGCACCAGCGTGATCTTTAATAAGAATGTATAAAGATTTATGATGCTGAATGTTCAAAATGATAAACATTTGATAATTTCGTTTGCTGCATCTAAAAGATTTAATTAATGTAAAAGTTTCGTTAATTTTATTCATATTTTCACGTTTGTTTCCATCATTTCCAAATGGTGTTTGAATCATCATATCATGAGGAAAGGGTGAGATAAATAAACATCAAAATATACAAAATAAACCATACTATTTTCGGGGTTACTTTGATCCTATATGTTTTTAAATTGCCTAATGGACCAAAGGTTTTATGCATGTATGCCACACTTTCATGTATGATGTTTTACCCCACTATACTTACTTTGATGAGAATTTACAAGTAAAAGAAGTAACCTGCTACCTATATACAGCGTTTGGGTTCGGAACCTACCCAAGAATTCCTATACAATTTTACAGTACAATTGGATATTGGGCTATGATGAATTTTCAATTTGTCGCCTATGGCAGCCATTTTTCAAAATAGGTGCCACAGGAAATGTTTTCAGATCAATTAGTTTATCAGCGATGGATATAATACTATATTTAGAACATAATTAGTTGGATTTATTTACCATACATAGTTTTGTGGAATTGCCATTTGGATAATGCATGCATGTCGTTGAAAATTCAAGCTGATTGTCATTTTTCAAGATTGTGGCCCTGACAATTCCAAACTCGAAAAGGTGATAATAATAACAATCCAAACCTAGGGTCTAAATCTACAGTATTGTTCTGCGTCTGATAGATCTTGTTGAAAATATTAGGTGTATCATTTTATGATTTTTTTTCCATCACCTACACCAATACCAATATCAACATCATCAAACCCCATCACCATCATCAATACTACCACCACCATCACCACCATCATCATCACTATGAAAAAATGATAACCAAAATAATCTTAGGATGCATGTCCAGCTTATCTCGCAGACCATGACCATACACTTGATGTTGAAGATTCTGTAGGATAAAAAGTAAAAACAAGATTAAATCCACTGCTAACGGTGGCAGTAAATGTACTTATTCATTAATTGGCTATTTTCAAAAAGCATACATAGAGTATTTGACTCAAAGAAGGAAAAATGGCTGCAATGGCCGAGATATAGAAAATTCAAGACGTCTCAATATCTAGTTTGTAAGGAATTAGGTGACCCAAAGAGAGCGCGGTTGAAGGGAGATGTACAGGGTTCTTGGTGGAGGGAGATAGTGTGTGTGTGTGTAAGAGAAAGCAAGAAGGAAAGGTGGATTGGTTAGGAGAAAGGAGGGAAAGGGGGAAAGAAGCACTCTGTCTTTGGGTCCTTGCAAGCGTTGTGAAAAGGAAAGATGCCAAGTGGGAGAGGCAGCTGCGTTTTTTTAAGAAATGACTGACGGGCAGATGTGGGGGGTTTTACAACTGTGAAATTTGGATTTCAAAATGGCATCTTTTGTTTGGAATATAGCCTACTTGGTATTTATTTATCGCTGGTTGCTTTCTTTTTGAAAGCGTCGGTGAGGGGTTGTGTGGCCCGAAGAGAGAGTATTTTCTTTTTCTTGCTCCCTTTCTACCGTTATTCTTCTTTCTTTTCACTTGATTAATTTCCTTTTCTTTTTCTCTCTAAGTTGAAGGCGCTCTCTGTGTCTCTATGACCACTCCTCTCCTGGGTCACTTAATTCATCCTAATTTGAAATGTTGTAAACAAGGTCACAGTTTTGAGCAGAATCTCTTCTTGTTTTCTTGTTCTGGGTGAGCATATTCATTTCTCGTTATTATTCTCTCAATATTATTCATATTGATAACAACAATATTGTATGATACCTTATTATTTTATGTGCGAAGTGTCGCTGCCAATTTTTATCAGATAAGAGAAGCTTGTTTCAATATATTGTCGGTTAATTGCGTGCATCGGTTAATGTGCGCTCGTTATGATTGTGGATATGGGCAAGATACCAACGAATTGTACATTCTCATCAGTATTCTTGCCAATTACAACAATTATATAACTCTTAACAGTATCAATTTTTCCGTGGGTCTCTAGTTCTGCCTCGTGTGTATATGTATGCACGCGCACTATTTGCAATAAAAGATTTTCCTTTTGTTCACGATGAGCTTCTTTAGGTGATCTATTCCAACTTCAAAGCTCGATAAAATTTTACCTTTTTACTCTCTGACCAGTGTTTTTACTTTTCCTGCGGATGATTGAACTGAAGCCGTTCACACAGCTACCGATAGAGGTATTATTTCAGTCTCAAGTTGCCACATCTTTGTGATCTCAATTTCCAGGTCTTTGCGTTCAGAATTTTTTTTCAAACTCTTTTACAGATATGTTTTGGTCTGATTGAATGGTCATATCTATTAATAGGCATTCCTTTCCTTTCTTGAGCTCAATAATTATGTCTGGGTGGTAGGTTTTAATGGCTCGATCCATGAGTACTGGAAAATCCCATAATATTGCCAAATTTTGTGTTTCAGTCGCAGATTCAATGTAGTATGTGCGGTGTGCCACAGTGCTTTCAGACTATCCAGTGGATGCACTGGCTAACTCTATTGTGGCTAAGTCTGTACTCATTGAGAACAGGATATCCAGATATGATTCTGTGCTGTCATAGAACCTGCAGTTGGGGTTAGCACCGTTTTTGATAACGTGCACTAAGTAGTTCTGGAGCAGAAAGGGGTCCGAGTCCTTATGTAACCTGATAAAGGAGCTGCTGTGGTTGTATATATGTTTCAACCCTCCAACATATACTGGATCTACGCCTTGTTGACTGATGGCCTCCATGACCTTAGGTATTTCTACTGAGTCGAACGCCTTTTTGAAGTCGATAAATGCTGCAGCAAGTGATAGTTTATACTCAGCTGCTTTTTCTTTCAGCTGATTTATCGAATGCAGGTGGTCCATGATCGAGTAGCTTCTTCTAAAGCCAGCTTGTTAACGTGGCTGGTTTTCATCGAGTGTTTTTGTGATTCGGCTGGTGATGATCTTTGTGAAAAGTCTATATACTCAGTTGAGTTGGCTTAAAGGCCTATAGTTGTTGAGGTCTCTCAGGTTTCCTTTTTTATATAAAAGCATTATGATAGCAGTGCTCCAATCGTTTGGGACTTTACTGTGTTTTAGACACAAGTTGAAGAGGACAGCCAGTTCCCTAGTGATGATTTTACCCGCTTTTCGGAGTAGGTCGATGGTGATGTTGTCTGGTCCAGGGGCAGTTCCTTTCTTTGTCTGTTTAATGGCTTCTTTCACCTCCCACGGGGTTACTTTTGGGAAGTCCTCGAGTTGATTGCTCACGTGTTGCGTATCTTGTTCATTGTTTTGTAGTCCTTGTTTGGACGAATAAAGTTTTTGGTAGAATTCTTTGGCACGTTCGACAATCCTGTCTCTGTCTGTTGTTAGGTTTCCATTTTCCTCGAGTATGCTAGTTATTTGCCTTCGTCCTGAGTTAAAGAGTTTGTTTATAGCTTTGAAGCCCCGATCTTTTTCGAGAGTCGATTCGATGACTGCCGTCGTGTATCTCCTTCTGTCTTCCCTTCGTTTTTTCTTTATCAATTTATTTAGTTCAACCTCTTCAATTTTCTTTCTCGTTGTTGTCGGTGGCTTGAGGTTTCTGTGTTTTCCCATGAGATTTCTAGTTTCATCTGAGATTTTGCTAATGGGTTGTTTGCCCATTGGCTTGAATGTAAAGGCTACTTCAATTGACGCTGTCATTTTGTTGCTTAGTTCGTTGATATTGGTGTCATCTTGTTCAATAAGAATTCTGAATCTGTTTTTCAATTCGAGCTTGAAAGATTGAACGTGCTCTTTTGGTATGTTTAGAGGCTACAGTTTTGTGTGGAACATTTTCCTGCGTTCTTTGCTGGTGTTTACTTGTAATTTACATCGTACCATTCTGTGGTCGCTGCCTACATTGACTTGATTCAGGACTTGGATGTCCTTGACGATATATTGTAATCTTATTTCAGACTAGTTGAACTATTCTTAATTACCCACCACCAGATTTTCTACGGTTGCCGTAAAATCGTTTAGAATTAAATGTTCCTGGATGAAATTTTTATGTGCACGATAGAAATATTTCGGCCCAAAAGGACATCATTTAGAGCTCAAACTGATGAAGCGCTTACCTCAAATAACGATAACTTTTTTATAATGAAAAAAACTAATTTATCTATGAGCTTCATAAAATCATTGTAGGCTTTTTTATAACTTGTCGTTTCACATCTCCTCCTCTTGTAGAATGATTATCTGGACGTCCTTGCATGTCAGCTAGAAGAGGAAGGTTTTCCCGATTTTAGGCACAAACATCTATTTTGACGCTAACATCTAGGCATCTTGGAAGTGTAACCTTGCGTTTCAAATTATATTGCTAAGGAGAGATAATTTGCATTCATGCCCCAATAATAATATTCTAGTCGTATGAAAAACTTGGTTATAAGTCGAAAGGTCCAAATGGAAAAACGTCCAACGAATATGAGGTCCAATGTACATGATGTCCTATGCAATAAGGTTCACTGATACAAACATGTCAAATTCACATAGAGCCAATGCAAACAAAGCCAGTAATACAAACACGTCCAATTCAATGAGTTCCAATACATAAATACCCAATATGAAAGTGTTTGGACTTCTTGCATTTTCTATGAACTTTTGTTGTACTTCCCTGTGCCAATTGTGTCTTGTTTGTCCTTGGAAAGTTTCACTCTTTTTTTAACTCAAGAATATTCTGTAGTCAACCTTTTTTGTGGGTATATGTATATCTGTGTGTATATATATGTTTGTGAGAAAGTTTGTATATGCAAGTTTGTGTGTAAATATATACAGATGTATATGCAAGTATATGTATATATATTTGTGCCCGTGAGATCACATATGTATGTGTCGCAGAAAACAGGGTCTTGGACCCCGGCTCAAGTCAAGATTGCAAATCAAGTCTCGATTCAAGGAATATGTTATAAACATACAGGCTACGAGGAACCTATAATCCAACAGTTAACGTTGACTAACTCAGTAATCTGATGCGTCTGCGAGTGAATACTGATCGTTACGATATATTCGTATAGACTTTGTTACCACTGTCTGAATGTATTCACTGGATGTATGTGATTTCCACTTGAAATCTAAGAAGCTCCCAGTGTAATTCATATGCGTATTCTTATGCATGATATTCATATTGGTAATAGACTTTCTTATGCCTGTGCTTTACTGTATATATAATTGCTTTTTCAATATAATTCCCCTGATTCATGTCTTCTGTCGTGCAAGGAATATCACAAAATATTTGGTCGTTTTTATGTGGACTAACGATCTTCTGGCTTTTTTTTCATCATCATCTTCTTTATTATTATCATTATTAGTGTTGTTTCTTCTACTTTGTCAACGTTTCATTTTCCTTCCATGAGTATTGTTCTCTTATTCATCAATTTCATTCTCTCTCTTTTATTGTTATTTTTCTTTTTGTCCAACTCTTCTTCTAGTCGGTGACTGTATCATGTTCCCTGGATAAGATTCTGTTCACATTAATCAGCGTCACCTTTAAAGAAAATCAGCGCCAACATGCTGCTGAATTGCAGAATTATAGCTATTTAGTTGTTCGGGACTGTTTTGTGAATGCTTGATATGAACCTACTCAATATTTATGTTTAAATCAGACAAAGCATTTTCTTACAAAGATGAAAAATTTTAAAGAAGTAAACTTACAGTAAAATTCTCAAATCATTCATTTACAAGTGTGAATCTATTTGCTGTCTTTGCATTCCATTTTCTTTCTTCTTTATAAATACTATCGTTGATAAAAATTGAAATGGTTATTATGAAATATTTAATTCCATAAATTCTCGACCTTGTTTTAATCAAAAATTTTCAAAAATAATTGTTAGCGCCCGTTTTCTTTTCTAAAAATGCCATGACCGAAGGAGAAAAAAGCAGTGAAGAATAAGTTCAAATATCCATAAGATAGAAAAGACGCTCTGACACTATAATATTCATCAGGAAATTAAGTATCAATTAGAGACAAATGCCTTTGTTCATTCAATATAAGAGATTCAAGAATGTATAGATTGGTCACCTGCCTACCAATTCTTAGAGAGGTTGAATTTTCCGAGTCTCATAGGTTTGTTTGATTTTATTTTTCTTATGTTCCATTATTTTGTAGGTTTTAATTTATGGATGATCTATTGTCATAATCTGATTTCAGATTAGATTTTATATACTAGTTTAGATACTCACCATTTGTGGTGCAACAAAAAAAAATTAAAAATAAAGGAAATAGATAAGGGAATAAGATAGTGATTAATTTAATTTGTTCTGAAACTGATTAAGTACTCAACTATAAAAAAGAAGGGGTAAAGGATAGATCCGTTGATAGATGTTGTGGTTGTGCCTGTTTTGAATATGTTTTTACTCAATTCAAGGCTTAATCCATGCAGAGTTACATTCCCTGCATCGTAACTAAATGTCCGTACCACTTAATATCATGAGTTTCAGTAAATACACAGAGGAGGGATCTATTCAATCCTGGGGCCAATCCATGTACAAATATCTCCCCAGTATAGTAGCCATAAGTCTACATAACAAAATATCTTCAAATTCTTGAAATTAGAAGATTTGGCCATGGACTAAGTCGGGAGTGATCTGTTTTAGCGGGCTGATCCATTACTTGCATAGGAGCTATTTCTTCATACCAGCCACCTACGGATATTCTCAATGAAATCTCAATTAAATTTTGTGTAAAGGCTGAACACAGGCTAAAGAGGGGCTGATTCGTTTTTTTTGGGGAGGG